>CM056384.1:452248-1052248 GCA_029718625.1 Synaphobranchus kaupii
AACTTCCACTAACATTTTAGTAATGCTGTATCTATACAGTGTAGGTCTGGCACTATAGCTCATAGATCAGATGACTGCACTTATTTTTCTCCTCTGCTCATTGAATGTAATGTAATAATTGACAGCTTGTTTTAGTTGGTCGGTTTGGTACAGTACAGCCTTCCTGTGAGAATGTTTCATGTCGTTTGTTCCTTCTTCTTCCCACTGGTTACTATATGCTTTTTAAAACATGCAGGACAATTTGGGTGATCCACTTCTTCAGTATGAAGGTTTGGACTGACTAATGCCTTTGCTGGATCATAATTCTTCATAGTGCCTCTCACTGCACTCTTCCCCCTTGCTTTGCCCTCACTCATTCTGTCTCACTGCCATTTTGTGCCTTTAAGTGCTGGTTTATTATAATCTTTGTCCTGTGGGCGTCTAAATGTACACAATAAGTTAAATCTGAACATGCCATGTGCCAGTAGGATATTGTTTTACTCTCTCATTAGTCTGCCACACTGATGCGTAACTGCTTGAAGTTATTGTTTTGCACTGACAAATACCTTATAGTCAGTCCCTAATTGCATAATTAGTCATATCTGTACATATTGGTAAGGAATGCCTACAGGGACCCTTGGAGAAAGATCCTGAAATTCAGGTTGAGAGCCCAGCTTTACACATTTTTCCTCTGGGCCTTCTGTCTTTTTACGGTCTCCCAGAATCTCAGTCAGCTGTTGCACTGCTGCACGTAGCTGTGTAACGTCTGCAGACAGGTTGTTGCCCCTGCCAGCCTTGCCCTTCTTTTGGGAAGGGGCCTCGGCGGCGGAGCAGTCGCAGTCCCAGTACAGACTTAGAATCAATCACCGGAGCCGTAGCTCGCTGATTGTACGATACCAGACCTCACTGGGCCAGTACAGACTTAGAATCAATCACCGGAGCCGTAGCTCGCTGATTGTACGATACCAGATCTCACTGGGGTACACCCACGCCCAGGTTCAATCAATAGAAATAGAGAAAGATAGGGCACCACGGTAGTGCAGTGGGCTAAGGTGCAGACTTTTCTGTGCGGTTGCGGTTCACACGCGTATGTTCATGCCTTCCAATTAATCGGAAATGACAGGCACATGCACTTTATTTTGCGATTAACATAAATCCAATGACACATGGCCTGGCAAATATGTTGCACTTAGTAAATTAACCTGAGTGGAATAACATTAGGTTGCTATCTAGCATTGTACTGTATAATTAGTAATTAGAATTATATGTTACTGAAATAGTCTGATACAACCAGCAATATGCCCTGACCCTGCTCCCACATGAAGAGACAAAACTCAGTCAAAGAAAAAGATGACTTGGCCATAGAAAAAGATGACATGACCGAGTTGCAGACAGAGAGTGAAAAAACAATGTAAACGCAAGGAAAAAACCAAAGGGGAATATCAGATTTTTTATCAAATAAAATAAAAATTTTAAAAAAACATTTTACATTTACATTTAGAAAAATGAACAGCTTGTTAAAATTCTGGTATTGCAATTGTGGTTGGAAGGAAAACCAGCATACACAGGGGGTCCCCAGGACCAGGGTTGGGAACCACTGAGTTACAGCCCTGATGAACTCCTCGCCCTTGATTGAAATATTCCGTATTTATGTTTCCAATTTTCTCAGAGCATGTATTTTCTGAATATTTAGATTTAATTAGGTCATATAGTTTTCCACCTATGCCACTTTCAAGGAGTTGAAAAAGTAATCCGTTGTGCCAAATTGAATCAAAAGCCTTTTTTACATCTACAAAGCAGGCAAATATCTTTCCTTTGTTTTTGTTGTGGACGTGATTCTTGATAAGGGTATGTAAAGTGTAAATATGGTCTGATGTTTGATGTTTGGGTAAGAAGCCTATTTGACTTTTTGATAGGGCATTGTGTTCAATAAGGTATGTCGATAATCTGGACTTTTCCAAGGTTACTGTTAACACAGATCCCTCTATAATTGCTAGGGTCAAGTTTGTCTCCGTTTTTAAATATGGGAGTAATGAGACCTTTATTCCAAATCACAGGGAAACATCCGGTTTTTAGCACCAGGTTGAAAAGTTTTAGAATAGAAAGTTGAAGTTCAGGACTGCTGTTCTTCAACATTTCTGAATTGATGCTGTCAGTTCCACAGGCCTTTCCATTTTTAAGGGCTTTGAGTTTTGGTTTTAGTTCTTGGGTAGTAATGGGATAATCAAGAGCACATTGATTATCTTTTATTGCAGTTTCCAATACTTTCAGTTTTTCTATAGTTAAGGTCTGATTGGAGGTTAAACCTTGGCATTCTGGATTTTTATAAAGATCTTCAAAGTATCTTTTCCAGATGTTGCCATTTTTAATTGGAGTAGTTTCTGTTTGATGATTTGTATACATTTTTTTCCATAATTGCCAGAAGGTATTTTCATTGACAGCCTTTTCGATTTTGGTTAGTTCATTCTCCATATATTGTGATTTTTTCACCTGGAGTTTTTTTAAATATTGTTTTAGGGCCTGGAAGTATTCGAGGCGTCCCTCTTGGTCATTTGGGTTTCTATGTTTTTTGTTTGACAGTTTTCTTAAGTTCTTTTTTGATGAAGTACATTCCTTATCAAACCATTTTTCTTTTTGCTTTGTGTGTTTGGTTTTCTATTTCTTGATATTTTCAATTTAGATTTCTTTGCCAATTGTATAAATATGTCAAATCGCATGTGGCTAAACTTATGCTTTTTTTGTTAATTTCATATTGTTTGTTTAAAAATGTATCTATCATGTCCTGAATTTCATCACAGCACAATGCTGCATTATAGTCATTAATGCTCTGTTCTGTCCATTTGTATGTCCTCGGGAGAGACACACCTACTGTGTCTCTACTAGTGTGTGTCTCTCTCTCTCTCTCTCTCTCTCTCTCTCTCTCTCTCTCTCTCTCTCTCTCCTCGGGAGAGACACACCTACTGTGTCTCTACTAGTGTGTGTCTCTCTCTCTCTCTCTCTCTCTCTCTCTCTCTCTCTCTCTCTCTCTCTCAATTCAATTCAATTCAATTTGCTTTTTTGGCATGACAAAACATTGTATCTGTATTGCCAAAGCATACTGCATTAAAACAGTCCAAGACATACATCTAACACTGAACAATATAAAACAGCAAAGACTAGAAATGAATGAACAGTAACCATAAATTAAAACAAGAACTTTGGATTTAGAAAAAACAATAATGGAAGATATAATAAAATACAATTAAAAAATAAATAATAAATAAACAAATAAATAAATAATAGCAATGATGCATATGATCTCATAATAATACATAATAAAGTTAATATAATAAATATAAAAAATTGAATTACACAACTAAATAAAATAAATGAATTAATAAATACATGTGAAAATGGTTTGTACATAGTTATATTGATTCCTGTCACTCACTGTCCCTAAGACGATGGCAGGCAGCTATATCTTGTGCCGCCAGGTCACAGCATGTCCTCTCCTCTCCTAAGAGGATGGGGAGTTTTTGGATGTCTGTTAAATTTATGAATTGAGGATATCTCAGATTTATTTTGGGAAAATAATTATTTGTAATTTGAATGCATTTTGTGATAAAGTGCAGCTCTCTCTCAACTTTGTTGAGATGGCAATGTTTGCACAGTCTTTCTTCATTTGGAAGCCATGTTTGCCGATGTCGGCCTATTTCAATGGCCAAGCTGTGCTCACTGAGTCTGTACTTCGTCAAGGTAGTTCTTAGTTTCTTGTCAGTCACCATGGTCAGATATTCTGCCTTGGTGTACTGTCTTTTTAGGGCCAAATAGCATTGCATTTTGTTTTGTGCTTGTGTGTCCCAATAGGTGGTGTAGTCTTGTTTGTGCTGTGCTATAATTTGGTTGACTCTAATTGAATGTAAGGTGATGCTGTCCTGAGACTTTAAGGTGTTAGGGGTGGTTAGTGAACTGAGTCTCAGGACCAGCTGTGTGAGAGGACTCTTTACTTTGCGCTCTCTCTCTGAGGCGGAGGTTGTGTGTGAGAGGGTGCGGTTGCTTGAGAGCGATTGCGGGTGTTTTCCTTTCTTTGTATGTGTCTTTGGGTTTCTTTATTCTTTTTTTCTATTGGTGCAGGTTTAGGTTTATGTATTCTTGATTTTTTTTTAGGTTTCAAGTTTGTGCGCTGGTCAGTTTTCGGTTGTTTAATGTGGTTTGGTGGGGATGGCGTCATCCCTATCTCTCCGACATGGCGTGAGAGTTATGCCAGATCCAACCGTAACAGTGGAAGAGGTTCTCCTGGCCGCGGGTGAACAGGTTGGCCATGAGAACATTTTATATGCGTCTCGTATGAACAAAGCAGCTGTTGTGTTTTTAAAAGAGGAACGATTTGTCAATTTGTTGGTTGAAAGTGGCATATACAGTCTGCACACCCCTTTCACCTTCACCATGTTTTATTACGTTACAGACTTATACTACAATAGATTGAGTTCATTTTTTGCCTCAAACATCTACACACAATAGCCAATAATGACGAAGTGAAAACAGGTTTTTAGAAAATATGCAATTTTATTTTACTGACAAAAATAGGTTATTTAGGGGTTACATATCTGCACACACTTAGCCTAATACTTGGTTGCTGCACCTTTGGCAGCGATTACAGCTTCAAGGCGTCTTGGGAAAGAAGCTACGAGCTTGGCACACTTGTTTCTGGACATTTTTGCCCATTCCTCTTGGCATATCCTTGCAAGCTCCGTCAGGTTGGATGGGGCGCGTCGGTACACAGCCATTTTCAGCTCTTTCCACAGATGTTCAATTGGATTCAGGTCTGGGTTCTGGCTGGGCCACTCAAGGACATGCACAGACTTTCTCCGAAGCCACTCCTTTGTTCTCTTGGCTGTGTGCTTCGGGTCGTTGTCATGTTGGAAGGTAAACCTTCGCCCCAGTCTGAGGTCCAGAGCGCTCTGGAGCAGGTTTTCTTCAAGGATCTCGGTGTACTTAGCTACATTCATCTTTCCCTCTATCAGGACTAATTTAGCTCAAGCAGGACAACGAAGAAGACAAGCAGGCTAACCTAACGTTGTCAAAAAAATTCTTCTTACCGTGAAAATATTACATTTTTTCCCCCAGGGTTTCTGCGCTGTTATGGTTTTGAAAGCTCCGCGCTATGATTCAGGTTTGGCAAAACTGGTATGCAGTAACAACAATGCTATCACATATTTTATAACTCTAGAGATGTATACCTTGCCAAAAATCACAAGAGCAGTATTCCCCTCAGATGGTACCGACCAACCCTACTGGCTCACGGACTACTAGGTGTACGAATTATATATTATAATTTTTGACGTAAAAAATTATACCTAACACATAAAAGAGAAAACCTCTGTATCTCTCTGTATGTCTGGTGCACAGCAGCCAGCAGATGGCATGCAATGTGCCCACACACACGCATGCACGCATTAATTAGGTATAGGGCCAACTAAATGACCAATTAGTGATTGTGTGCTCCAACGGGTATCAGAACTAGTCCATCTGATTATCAACTCATCACCCATGGTAAGGATAAGCCACAAATCAGCTGTGGAGACTGCCACCTACAAGTTCATAACAGTGTCATCTTCAGAGATATATGTAGGAAACTTCATCCGTAAACAGAGGGATATTGAAGCTACAACATTATATAATCCTGACCATGTAGGACTATTCAGGAGGTTTCGGGGAGGGGCTAAAGCGCTTCAAAAACAGCATGTTATGTAACCCTAACCCTCATATGACAACAATCCAGATGTATTTGGTAGGTAAAATAAGGTCTACACTAGTGCAAATCCAAACATATGACTGTGATTAGGAAAAACATCAATACCTTGAAGGATTTTTTCCACCAAATAAGCAAAAAATCAAAAGACTTGATTTTATCCAGGCTGGAGTCTCAATGGGTCTCAGAAACTACACCTCAAAGAGGCTGTAGCCAGACAGAGGTGAAAATTAAACTTTGTCGTAGGACAAAACTAAAGACATTTTTGGAAAGGCCTTGACCTGGAGAATAACGTATGTCAATTATTTTGCCCTGACACCCCAGGGGACTCAGTAGCACCCCCTAGAAGGGCAAAACTGGCCAAACTTCAAATGCTTCTAATTCTGGAACCAATGGACATATCGGGTAGATATTTAACAGGATGATTAACTAACTAGTCTTTCATAAATAATGTCAGAGCCAGCCTTCCAGCTGTAACAGAAGGGCCTTAATAAAACATTTGATGCTTAATCATTTGATACTTTGATGATTCAATTAGATGATCAATTGGGATCTTAACTGATGCTATATTGAACATAAATTTTAAGCCCCAGGTCAATAGGATTAGTATTTTTTTCGTTATTGGTACTAATAGTTTAGAACTACAATTCCCGAAAAACCCGAGAGCTCTACGTAATGATGGCCTGTGAAAAGATGGCGCCGTCTGTAGTCCGTTTAGGGTTAGGGTTCGGATAATAAATATATACGGCTAATCTGGGTCGCCCCATGTAGAGGACAGTATTAAAATGAATTGAGATTTTGGGATTTTGACCATATCCGACATAAACTTTTAGCTCTTTTTGTGACTGAATAAACCTTTCCACATGTTTTTTGTGTCCCTATTAACATATTTAGCGGTTATCACCATCAACCAGTAGCTACTCAAAAGTCACTCGTCTGGTAAACAAAATTCACTAGCCGGCTAGCTAGCTAACAACCGAAAAGTAGCATAGTAGCCAAACCCACAGTAATACCTCTAAATTTCGTTCTATGTAGCACGAAAACTGTCTGAAAAATGCATGGGTTTAAATTTCGTTCTGTGTAGCACGATAAAAGTCGGTGACGATTCAATAGATTCATTGTCGTGACTATGAGCATGAAAAAGCGTGAGACCGGGTTGATTTTTCACCTGTTAACATAACAAAGTATGCCTTAACCTAAAGGCTAAGACCATTGCGCTATTGTGTGAATCATCCTGCGTGAACACAATTCTGATCATGCTATTCTCCTGTCCTCTAATGGTTCTAACCATCTTATCTATTTTCTATTCCTTTCTCTGTCTCTCTGTCAGTTATGTCAAGAACAATTGCTACCACTCATCCACCTATACCTGTATACCCAGCTGTTGGTAAGTACTGTATGTGTCAGTTGCTGCTCAAAGTCGAAATTTCTGAATTCACTGGGGTTCTGTTCAAGTCTTTGCTATGTGTGTGCAGGCACCTTGTAACATCTCCCTTTATTTCTGTTTCTGAGGAGGAGAAAATGCTGTGAGTGAGCTGACTACCTGGGTCATGGAGGTGAGTGTCATGTTTTCTTGTTGATCTAAAGAAAGTGGACATATATATGCAATCTCTCTCCCTCTCTCTGTGTGCACATTTGAGGATTAACGTAAATCAAATTGATGACATTATTTTGAGACAAAACATCTGTCTTGCTAGCCAATGGGACAGCCAGTTTATATTGTGAGCTCATTGCATTAAATGCTGCAAGAGCGACTAGCACTTTGTGTTAATGTTTTAAAAATACTGCGGCGCTCTCCTTTATTTGGTGTTGATTTTAATTTTATGTCTTTCCTTTTAGCCTTTTGTTGTATTTATTTTAACATGATCATTATTATCTTGTTTCCTTCAGATATAAAGACAACCATACATTTTCCAACTGAAGTTGAATAGACCAAGACATGACATATCCCTATCCATGCTTCATAGCCAGATGGGGATGAAGACTCAAGATGTGTGTCCGGAAACTCAATCTTGCAAATTGTGTGCCTCAACATAGCTACCTGAACTCCACCAATTGCTTCCTAAACACATTTTTTAATATGTATATGATGCAGTATTTTCTACTGCTTTAGCATGTATTGTGTCCATTCAGCAGAGGTTTAAAATCAATAAAGATGTTTACATTTTTAAAATCAATGTCAATGTGTTATTTATTTTAGTAACAGAAGTAGTTGTTTTTGTAGATTTTGAATACGTTGAGCAAGAATTTGTAAAATATAGTCATAAAATGATTTATCATGAGCTATGATAGATTACATTGATAATTAATTGATTTAACATCAGTTACGTTCATTTCCATTGTTAACATCAACATCGTTTCAACGTTATTTCAAGATGTTGATTCAACGTAAACTCGATGAGCACCTGGACGCAGAATCAACATCAGAGATCAACATTGAATCAATGCTTCATCTGATATAGTAGGCCTACCATATACGAGTTATTTGTCATTCTTAAATTTAGTAGCAATTCATTGTCATGATGTCACACTATGACAATATCATAGCAATTGGATGGCAGTGATAATCAGTAATCACCAATGTTATTGCCCAGCCCTATAAACCAACGAGACCAGTGACAGGCAACTCAAAAGGGTACAGTACTATAGTACAATAATAAGTGTATACTCATGAATAGTCATCTTTGTCAGGCTACATATTGTCATTGACAATGTAGCCTACTGTAATTTTCTGCCTTTACGGGTTTTCCCTGCCCAATTCTGGCAGTTTCTCCAATCCTGGATTTGGCTTTTAACGGAACAGGGTTTTTTTAATGAACTAAGTCAGGTTTTCAAAATTTATGTGATTATTTTTAAATTAAATTTGTAGCCATGACATTGTTCACCCAATGCCCTCTGCTCTTCCTCACCCCTGTCCCTTATCTTCCCTACAAAGTTCAGCAGCCTGTCTCAGTTTAAAGCCCACTCACCACATCAAGGTGCAGGCTGAACGTGAGAACACAGGATAAGACGCACATCCACAAGACAAACCCTGACAAGACACATTAAAATGACAAGGTCACATTAAGGAAAAATGTACAGGTTTACGTGGGATCTAAGTGGTAGCCTACTAGCAAAACTCATCCAGGGGTGTCTGTAAGCAAAGACACTTACTCGTTTATGCGCTGTTAAAAGTGCATTACCGTATCTGGTTTTGATGCGCAACTTCAGTTCCTCAATCCGGTTGATTTCTTTTGAGTGATGAGAAGATGCACACGTGTAATTCGACATACAAAAGCAACATAATAGTAAACGCAGCCACAATAACTTAATGTAATGTTATGTAAAGCTACAATGTCCTATAGCCTAGCTGGGCTATAGACAACGGGGAGCACTCGCTGTTCTTCGCAAACATTTACCGCATAGCCTACTGTGTCACGCGGTTAGACAAAATAGACTATTTCGAAAAATATAACCAGCTAATGACATGTTGGATCCACTAACCTTTCCCTTATATTAAAACAAAGTTCTTTACAGCACGCTTTCCTGAGTCCAGCGCCTACCCAGATCCACTCTAACCGCAGAGTGGATGTCGTGAGAACATTCGATGTTATGTGAAAACCAAAACAATAATTACATAGATAAAACATTAAATATGTCTATTATATGATTATGTTTACATAATTAAACAAGAGCAACATAATTGTAAACGCAGCCACAATAACTTAATGTAATGTTATGTAAAGCTACAATGTCCTATAGCCTAGCTGGGCTATAGACAACGAGGAGCACTCGCTGTTCTTCGCAAACATTTACCGCATAGCCTACTGTGTCACGCGGTTAGACAAAATAGGCTATTTCGAAAAATATAACCAGCTAATAACATGTTGGATCCACCAATCTTTCCCTTATATTAAAACAAAGTTTTCCAGCCCGCTTTCCTGGGTCCAGCGCCTACCCCAGATCCACTCTAACCGTAGAGTGGATGTCGTGAGAACATTCGATATTATGTGAAAAGCAAAACAATAAATACATAGATACAATCTTAAATAGGTCTATGATACAATTACGTCCACATAATTAAATAACGATTATTGCATCTGCTTGTTTATTTTGTTTAATCCGTAACATTAGTCTGTGGCCTAGCTCCAGCGGTAACATTACATTACATCCGGACCAGTCCCTGACTCAAGATTTCTGTGAACCAGCCTTGCGCGGCTAGCTAATAGTGTGGTGTAGCCATGTAACTGTAGCCTAAATAATTAGAAATCGTGACCACAGTGAAACTTGTCGCCTATTTTTCCAGGTATAGCCTCTCAGGAATGTCTATGTTATTGTTAGACTGTTAGAATGAACTATGGTGATCTTGTAGTGTTATCGTAACGTTAGACAGATTAATGGCTAGGCTATAGGCCACGGATATCTTGTTGAAATACCTCAGCCTAACGTGAGCAAAACTGCAAATCCAGATAAACGAGCCACGAATAGTTACTAAAAATCTTTAATAACTGTCTTGTTAACTAGCGTTATTAACAAGCATAAATACGCCGGGACCCGGACAACATTTCTGTAGCCAACCCGATGTTGACCCGCTACCGTTATTGCTATCCGGGCGGCTTTTCAGACTTCAACACTAACATATTCACTGGGTGTGTTACTAATTAGTGTAATCTAACAACACCCATCTTGAGATATGAAGTATGACCTTAGAAATATTACACACGCGAAAGCATTTGAAAACCATTTCATTATTATGCACAAGATAGCTGGTAAGCGAACTTCATAACTGTTAGATAACCTAACTATAGCTACAGCAACGGATGCAGTTAGCTGAATGCTCATAGCAAGTCAGCTAACCATAGAGTTCAATGGAGGTTGAGAGAATGGATTTGAGGCGAAAATGCCAATAGGCCTCTTCACGTGATTGCCCTGTGACGTAACTAATGTTCTCAACCAATCACAGTTCAGTGCGCTTACTAAACACTCACCGATGAGTATTTTTAAATCATGCCTCTCTTTTTTCTGTGTAGGCTAAAAAAAATTTGAACCCAGGAAAAATGTAAAATGTGATTGCCTGCTTCTATTGACTACAATATTGTGAACTTTTGATACCTAGATTGCGCTGGGGCCACTATGTTGACTTTCACAACGCTCCATTGGAAATACATGGCAGAGCTCATAATAATACTATTTCCGGGCCATGGCAGCCATCTTGCGGTAGTGCCATTGCGGAAGAACCAAATTGAATAGGGCTGAATGGAACCACGTGACCACGTTTCCTTTCTAGTTCTTATATAGTTCTGTGGACGTGATGGGTTGACCACTGAATTGGCTTCATGCCCCAATGAGCAGCTCCCATAGGAATCCATGGAACCGGTAAGCGGAAGCTGTCTCCAGTTCTTATTTATCTCGATGGTTGAACTTCATTCATAAAACCAACAAAAAAAAGTCTGCCAGTCTGCAAATAACAGGATTCCTAAATGCTTACGAAGGTAATCCCATATGCAAAAGGTCTGTAAAAATCTTATAAAAATCACATATGCCATATACAAAACTTAAATAAAATAAATATGTGGTAGAGAGCTAGCATATACATTTCATGCTAAATTTAAATAGTTCCCTAATACATGGTACTCCTTATAAAAAGAACATTGAGAGATTGTATAAGAATTGTATAGAAATATATAATATAATAGGCTACTAATCAACATGCTTTTTATAAAACTTTGCAAGTATGATCATATATGATTTTTACAGACATTTTGCAAAGAACTAGTTCCCAGTCATAATTTCATTAGCGCTAAGCAATAAAATGGCGCCGAAATGTAGTTCCGCTTGATACAACCGTAAACACACACGAAGATGCCCTCCGTTTATTGCGAATGGGATCACGCTACTCACATGAACCCAACTTTTAATACTTAGATAATTATCTTAGATACTTCTAGACATTTATAATGCTAGTAGGTTGATAATTAATAAGCAGACAGAAGTGAACAGCATGCAGTAGCCTAGTGTGAAAGCTTTGTAGGAATGAAAGCATTCCCTTTAAATACATAAAAATGACAAGGGTGTCAGCTGTATGTAAAAAAAATATATATTTAAAAAAAAGATTGTTAATGTAGTCTAGCCCATGATCTGAGATTTTATTGGTAATTATATAAAAATTATTTTCCACCCATTTTAAATTGGTGTTTTCATTGTAATCAATATCAGATGTTGTGGTATATACAATTTCTAACTTTTATATGACTAAAATGATAAACATTATTATTACTATATGCTGTATATTGGCCATCAGGTTTTGAAAGATAAGAGATAATTTACAATACATCAATATATAGTGTACACAATGCACTGTAAAATAAATTTTGTATTAATCCATTCAGAGACGTATTGAACTTCAGCGTCTTCAAGCTTTTATTAGGTGGACATTTAGCTTATTTAATCTAGAAAAGGTCCATCACATTACAGAAGTGTATCAATACAGACATTTATTCATTTGGCAGATGCGCTTATACAGAGCGACTTACAAGGCAAAAAGTGCATAAGTTTGCATAAAATAATAATAATAATAAACTTTATTTACATTACATTCATTTGGCAGATGCTTTTATCCAAAGCGACGCACAATAAGTGCATACCAAAGGTCAATGACATCAGTTCAGATAGGGCTAATTTCTTATCATAACATAGCAGCTATCCATAGTCATGAACATTGAGTATAGTACACAGTAAGCTATGGCTAAGACAACAAGACA
Organism: Synaphobranchus kaupii; assembly: GCA_029718625.1. Taxonomy (NCBI): domain Eukaryota; kingdom Metazoa; phylum Chordata; class Actinopteri; order Anguilliformes; family Synaphobranchidae; genus Synaphobranchus; species Synaphobranchus kaupii. The sequence continues at coordinate 464,699 of CM056384.1, forward strand.
TTATAAACTATAAAATCAACTAAGAATTAAGGAACAGGAAACAAGCGAAAAACAGTACTGGTACTAGATTTGTAAGGCAGTCAAGGTGGAGTCTGAAGAGGTGTGTCTTCAGACCACGACGGAAAGCAGGCAGTGTTTGATCAGAACGTAGAGGAGTGAAGAGTTCGTTCCACCGCTGGGGAGCTAGGGTGGAGAAGCTCCGCAGTCCGGACGAGCAGAGCGAAGTGGTTGAGCTGGAGTTTAGTGTTGTATTGTGTCCTGCAGGTAGGAAGGGCTTGTCCTTTTGGCTGCAGCATAGGCCAGGGTCAGAACTTTGAACCTGATCCTGGCGGCGACCGGCAGCCAGTGGACTGACCTCAGCAGGGGGGTGATGTGTGAAAACTTTCGGAGTAATCCAGGCGTGAGATAACCATGGTCTGGACGAGAAGCTGGGTCGAGTAGGTGGTCAGGTATGGTCGAATCCTCCTGATGTTGTACAGGAGGAACCTGCAGGACCGTGCTGTTGCCCTGATGTGCTCCATGAAGTCCAGCTGGTCATCCAGGACCATCCCCAGGTTCCTTGCAGAGCGGGAGGCAGTCACCATAGTACCGTCGACGGTGATGGAGAGGGCTTGCAGTGGGGAGGTCCTGTGAGTCCTGTGAAGCGCAGTATTGTGAAGGTTGAGCTTCAGGTGATGAGTAGCCATCCACATAGAAATGTCAGCCAGGCAGGCTGATATCCTCTCCTTAACCTGTTAGGTAGAGGGGGAATGAGAAATAGTGCTATATAAGAGACATGTCCAATAAAAAAACAATGGTATACTGAAAAAAAAAAAAAAGTCTAAATAATACATTAACCAAAATGTCAGTAACATGGCAAGTGTTGATGTATAAATCACTGTTAACATACCCCTAAAATGCTATTTCAAAAAGCAAGACTTGCATGCTAACAATTAATTCAGGGGGCAACGATGCAATCTAAACAGGCGAGTCTTGAGTCTACGCCAGAAGATGGTCAGAAGGGCAGAAGGGCCAAGACCAGGGGCCTCATTTATAAAAAGTATCAAATTTGATCTTACGAGTGGCGTACGTAATAAATCACGACAAAGTAGTGATTTATAAAATTTCAACGTGACTCCATTTGACCGTGGAAATGGTCGTAGCTCCACGTCAGGTCTTCACTTGACATACGCACATTACCTGCTGGTTATGCCGAAGTATTGTAGGCTTGAGAGCCGCGAGAACTTATTTGGCATGGAAAATTGTTGTTGTTATCAGCCTACAAAATTAGTTTAATTCTAAATTGAAAAGGAAACTGATAGTCTAATTACTGAATTTTAAGTCTTCCTTACATTATATACCATTATTATTGCATTGCTTCTCAAGCTTCTGGATTTGAGAATTGTTTTCATGTTCATTTTAATAAGTCTTTTGTTTTATTTATCCATTGTTTTTATATATTTTACTTTAACTGTATAATAGTCTTTTGCTGTAGAAAAAAGCTTTAAATAAAATTGCATTATTATTATTATTATTATTATTATTATAAATAACAACAGTGCATATTTTGTACATTCTATATCTGCTGTGTACCATGCTTGAAAGATTGTGTTGGCTTAAACTAACAACAACAAAAAAAAGTCTACCAGTCTGCAAATAACAGGATTTACGAAGATAATCCCACATGCAAAAGGTCTGTAAAAATCATATATGATCATACTTGCAAAGTTTTATAAAAAGCATGTTGATTAGTAGCCTATTATTTATTTTATTTAAGTTTTGTATATGGCATATGTGATTTTTACAGGATTTTTACAGACCTTTTGCATATGGGATTACCTTCGTAAGCATGTAGGAATCCTGTTATTTGCAGACTGGCACTTTTTTTTGTTGGTTTTATGAATGAAGTTCAACCATCGAGATAAATAAGAACTGGAGACAGCTTCCGCTTACCGGTTCCATGGATTCCTATGGGAGCTGCTCACAGAACTATATACGAACTAGAAAGGCAACTGCCTTCTCAAAACGGCACCGTTTCCACGGCCCAAAGTTTTTTCTCTGATTGGCCAACGTGACCTGTCACGTGAAGGTGGTCAATTTGTCCCTTTTGCAGAGAGTAATGGCTGCCGCTGCAAATCTAGAACCACGACCAGAGCCACCGCAAAGTGGGTTTTATGAGAACAATCGATGTTACGTGAAAATCAAAACAATGAATACATTGATAAATTATTGAATACGTCTATACTATGATTACATTCACATACTTAAATAATGATTGTTGCACCTGTTTGTTTATACCGTCTATGGTATTGCAGTCGGTGATCCCAACCGCTTTTTCAAGCGTGAAGCAGCGGTCCTTGCCCGGCTAATAATTGCGTGAAGTGTTGCTTGAATGATGTCAAAGGCTAACGTAGAGACTTGTTAAAATCGCCTCACAGCAGGGGCGCCAGAATAATTTCATAAGTGCGGGGGCAAAAAAAATTTATTAAATAAAATAGCCTAAATGTATAGGCTAAATCACCGGTCTACCTACCGGTGTTTTTTTTCTTGTTATTACATTTTCACTTTGGACGTTAGCTAAGCAATTATAGGCTATAATATACCTATATAATTGCTTATTTAACATCAAAATGTAAGGGAGAACGGGCACAATTTGGATGTATTACTCTAGACGTCTAGATTCCGGATTTTGCTCACTGGGGTAGCCGCATTTTCTCACACAATAAGCACGGATACGGAAATGCGTTCATACGCGTTTTGTTGTCATATATAACTGATATTCATGCAATTTGCGCGAGTTATTTAAAAAAAAGAATTTACTCACTCAAGTAGCCTAATTCATGAATCGGATGTGTTCTTGTTTGCTCCTTGCGATCATTAAACCAAAACACATAGGCTAACATATTTATAATTTAGATGCAATAATCGTTATTTAATTATGTGAACGTAATCGTATCATAGACCTATTTAAGATTGTATCTATGTATTTATTGTTTTGCTTTTCACATAATATCGAATGTTCTCACGACATCCACTCTACGGTTAGAGTGGATCTGGGGTAGGCGCTGGACCAAGGAAAACGGGCTGGAAAGAACTTTGTTTTAATATAAGGGAAAGGTTGGTGGATCCAACATGTCATTAGCTGGTTATATTTTTCGAAATAGCCTATTTTGTCTAACCGCGTGACACAGTAGGCTATGCGGTAAATGTCTGCGAAGAACAGCGAGTGCTCCTCGTTGTCTATAGCCCAGCTAGGCTATAGGACATTGTAGCTTTACATAACATTACATTAAGTTATTGTGGCTGCGTTTACAATTATGTTGCTCTTGTTTAATTATGTAAACATAATCATATAATAGACATATTTAATGTTTTATCTATGTATTTATTGTTTTGGTTTTCACATAACATCGAATGTTCTCACGACATCCACTCTGCGGTTAGAGTGGATCTGGGTAGGCGCTGGACTCAGGAAAGCGTGCTGTAAAGAACTTTGTTTTAATATGGGAAAGGTTATTGGATTCAACATGTCATTAGCTGGTTATATTTTTCGAAATAGTCTATTTTGTCTAACCGCGTGACACAGTAGGCTATGCGGTAAATGTTTGCGAAGAACAGCGAGTGCTCCCCGTTGTCTATAGCCCAGCTAGGCTATAGGACATTGTAGCTTTACATAACATTACATTAAGTTATTGTGGCTGCGTTTACTATTATGTTGCTTTTGTATGTCGATTTACACATGTGCATCTTCTCATCGCTCAAAAGAAATCAACCGGATTGAGGAACTGAAGTTGCGCATCAAAACCAGATACGGTAATGCACTTTTAACAGCGCATAAACGAGTAAGTGTCTTTGCTTACAGACACCCCTGGATGAGTTTTGCTAGTAGGCTACCACTTAGATCCCACGTAAACCTGTACATTTTTCCTTAATGTGACCTTGTCATTTTAATGTGTCTTGTCAGGGTTTGTCTTGTGGATGTGCGTCTTATCCTGTGTTCTCACGTTCAGCCTGCACCTTGATGTGGTGAGTGGGCTTTAAATTGAGACAGGCTGCTGAACTTTGCTGTGTCCTATAACAAACTCCTATCGTCTCTACGTTTTTTCCCCCTTATCCAGGACAACGTTGGAGACGGTGATTAAACTTGCTGTGAATGAAACGCAGCATATCGAAGAATAAAAATGTTTCCCTTATTCATGATTCATAATTTTGAATGGTGTACATTTGATTATTTAGTCTTTACAAATGAAAAAAAATAGCAATTTCTCCTTATAGCACTGTATGACTTATGCAAACAATGAACCCGTCAATAAAAAAACAAGTTTATAATTAATTGAAACTTTTTATTACTGTTTCCCCAAAATGTACATACTAGACAGCTACATCCAGCGTGGGGGGGGGGGGGGGGGGGGGGGGGGGGGGGCTGTTTGTAGGGAAGATAAGGGACAGGGGTGAGGAAGAGCAGAGGGCGTTGGGTGAACAATGTCATGGCTACAAATTTAATTTAAAAATAATCACATAAATTTTGAAAACCTGACTTAGTTCATTAAAAAAACCCTGTTCCGTTAAAAGCCAAATCCAGGATTGGAGAAACTGCCAGAATTGGGCAGGGAAAACCCGTAAAGGCAGAAAATTACAGTAGGCTACATTGTCAATGACAATATGTAGCCTGACAAAGATGACTATTCATGAGTATACACTTATTATTGTACTATAGTACTGTACCCTTTTGAGTTGCCTGTCACTGGTCTCGTTGGTTTATAGGGCTGGGGCAATAACATTGGTGATTACTGATTATCACTGCCATCCAATTGCTATGATATTGTCATAGTGTGACATCATGACAATGAATTGCTACTAAATTTAAGAATGACAAATAACTCGTATATGGTAGGCCCTACTCACTTATAAGAATGATAGCTATATTTCGTACTGTATCTTGACACGTGGGTTAATCCCCAAAAGCAAGGAAACATTGAATCAACATTGAATTAATATCAGATGAAGCATTGATTCAATGTTGATCTCTGATGTTGATTCTGCGTCCAGGTGCTCATCGAGTTTACGTTGAATCAACATCTTGAAATAACGTTGAAACGATGTTGATGTCAACAATGGAAATCAACGTAACTGATGTTAAATCAATTCATTATCAATGTAATCTATCATAGCTCATAATAAATCATTTTATGACTACATTTTACAAATTCTTGCTCAAAGTAGTCAAAATCTACAAAAACAACTACTTCTGTTACTAAAATAGATAACACATTGACATTGATTTTAAAAATGTAAACATCTTTATTGATTTTAAACCTCTGCTGAATGGACACAATACATGCTAAAGCAGTAGAAAATACTGCATCATATACATATGTAGGATATCTAATATTTAGATATATATAAGTCAAGTACCCCCCCCCCCCCCCCCCCCCCTTCTCTCTATCTCTGTTGCTCTCTGTCTCTCTCTTACACATTAACCCCCACCAACATCAAAGATAAGCCAGTCTTTGTTATAATAATAATAATAATAATAATAATAATGCACGGCATTTATATAGCGCCTTTCTAGATACTCAAAGCGCTTTACAATGATGAGGGGGGAAACTCGCCTCTACCACCACTAATGTGTAGCACCCACCTGGGTGATGCAACGGCAGCCATTTTGCGCCAGTATGCTCACCACACATCAGCTGAGCTGGAGAGGGAGAGAATCATTTTTAGCCAATTAAACTGGGGGATGATTAGGTGGCAGATAGAATGAGCCTGGGTTGGGAGTTTAGCCAGGACACCGGGGAAACCCCTACTCTTTACGATAAGTGTCATGGGATCTTTAATGACCACAGTGAGTCAGGACCTCGGTTTTAACGTCTCATCCGAAAGACGGCATCTCCTACAGCACAGTGTCCCCATCACTGCACTGGGGCATTGGGGTTTATTTGACCAGAGGGAAGACTGCCCCCTACTGGCCCACCAACACCACTTCCAGCATCAACTTAGTTTTCCCCAGAGGTCTCCCATCCAAGTACTAACCAAGCCCACAACCTGCTTAGCTTCAGCCATTCAGCAGGCGCAGATTGCATAGTGGTATGGCTGCTGGCAATGACCCCTCTCCCCCCCCTCCCCCACACCTTAACCCAATCAGGGCTTGTATCCCCTCCCTGTCAAGGTATTTTATAGTTGCACCGCAGAAAAAGAATTTAGTCTGTTTGGAGTTTGTTTGGTGAAGAAGTCATTCTTTTTGGTTCCTCGTGCGTTTCCTAATGTCTTCCCTTTGGTAAATTATAAGTAGTCAGCCTACATTCCTTCGTGAATGTATGATTCCCAGTCATTATTCTAATTGAATGTTTTCATTTAATAAAATTACTTAATCTCAAGACCTGATTTAGACTTTGTTTTGGCTTGTTGGTTGATCCACCAGGTTACTGTTCGACTTACCTATCAAAGAATTCGGCGATTTAATTGATGATTGTCATTTCTAATAATAATTATTAAATTAAATAACGTAAAACTTATTTTGAATGTAGGTTAAGTGAGGGGTTCTAGCACGCAATATCGCTTGTGTTCAGTATTCAGAGTGCTGAACGTTTTAACAAGGGCATTGACTGTTGGAACTGCTGGATTCAGAAAATACACATTTTACCTAATCCTCACTTACCTGACACATATTAAAAAATGTGTTTAGGAAGCAAGTGGTGGAGTTCAGGTAGCTATGTTGAGGCACACAATTTGCAAGATCACCAAGAATGAGTTTCCGGACACATATCTTGAGTCTTCATCCCCATCTGGCTATGAAGCATGGATAGGGATATGTCATGTCTTGGTCTATTCAACTTCAGTTGGAAAATGTATGGTTGTCTTTATATCTGAAGGAAACAAGATAATAATGATCATGTTAAAATAAATACAACAAAAGGCTAAAAGACATAAAATTAAAATCAACACCAAATAAAGGAGAGCGCCGCAGTATTTTTAAAACATTAACACAAAGCGCCAGTCGCTCTTGCAGCATTTAATGCAATGAGCTCACAATATAAACTGGCTGTCCCATTGGCTAGCAAGACAGATGTTTTGTCTCAAAATAATGTCATTAATTTGATTTACGTTAATCCTCAAATGTGCACACAAAGAGAGGGAGAGAGATTGCATATGTATGTCCACTTTCTTTAGATCAACAAGAAAACATGACACTCACCTCCATGACCCAGGTAGTCAGCTCACTCACAGCATTTTCTCCTCCTCAGAAACAGAAATAAAGGGAGATGTTACAAGGTGCCTGCACACACATAGCAAAGACTTGAACAGAACCCCAGTGAATTCAGAAATTTCGACTTTGAGCAGCAACTGACACATACAGTACTTACCAACAGCTGGGTATACAGGTATAGGTGGATGAGTGGTAGCAATTGTTCTTGACATAACTGACAGAGAGACAGAGAAAGGACTAGAAAATAGATAAGATGGTTAGAACCATTAGAGGACAGGAGAATAGCATGATCAGAATTGTGTTCACGCAGGATGATTCACACAATAGCGCAATGGTCTTAGCCTTGCCTTTAGGTTAAGGTACACTTTGTTATGTTAACAGGTGAAAAATCAACCCGGTCTCACGCTTTTTCATGCTCATAGTCACGACAATTAATCTATTGAATCGTCACCCGGAGCACGATTGTCCGACTTTTATCGTGCTACACAGAACTAAATTTAAACCCATGCATTTTCAATGCTAGCATTTCTCAGACTGTTTACGTGCTACATAGAACGAAATTTAGAGGTGTTACTGTGGGCTTGGCTACTATGCTACTTTTCGGTTGTTAGCTAGCTAGCCGGCTAGTTAATTTTGTTTACCAGACGAGTGACTTTTGAGTAGCTACTGGTTGATGGCGATAACCGCTAAATATGTTAATAGGGACACAAAAAAACATGTGGAAAGGTTTATTCAGTCACAAAAAAAGCAAACAGTTTATGTCGGATATGGTCAAAATCCCAAAATCTCAATTCATTTTAATACTGTCCCCTACATGGGGCGACCCAGATTAGCCGTATATATTTATTATCCAAACCCTAACCCTAAACGGACTACAGACGGCGCCATCTTTTCACAGGCCATCATTACGTAGAGCTCTCGGGTTTTTGGGGAATTGTAGTTCTAAACTATTAGTACCAATAACGAAAAAAATACTAATCCTATTGACCTGGGCCTTAAAATTTATGTTCAATATAGCATCAGTTAAGATCCCAATTGATCATCTAATTGAATCATCAAAGTATCAAATGATTAAGCATCAAATGTTTTATTCAGGCCCTTCTGTTAGAGCTTGAAGGCTGGCTCTGACATTATTTATGAATGACTAGTTAGTTAATCATCCTGTTAAATATCTACCCGATATGTCCATTGGTTCCAGAATTAGAAGCATTTGAAGTTTGGCCAGTTTTGCCCTTCTAGGGGGCGCTACTGAGTCCCCTGGGGTGTCAGGGCAAAATAATTGACATACGTTATTCTCCAGGTCAAGGCCTTTCCAAAAATGTCTTTAGTTTTGTCCTACGACAAAGTTTAATTTTCACCTCTGTCTGGCTACAGCCTCTTTGAGGTGTAGTTTCTGAGACCCTTTGAGACTCCAGCCTGGATAAAATCAAGTCTTTTGATTTTTTGCTTATTTGGTGGAAAAATTCCTTCAAGGTATTGATGTTTTTCCGAATCACAGTCATATGTTTGGATTTGCACTAGTGTAGACCTTATTTTACCTACCAAATACATCTGGATTGGTGTCATTTGAGGGTTAGGGTTAGATAACATGCTGTTTTTGAAGCGCTTTAGCCCCTCCCCCAAACCTCCTGAATAGTCCTACATGGTCAGGATTATATAATGTTGTAGCTTCAATATCCCTCTGTTTACGGATGAAGTTTCCTACATATATCTCTGAAGATGACACTGTTATGAACTTGTAGGTGGCAGTCTCCACAGCTGATTTGTGGCTTATCCTTACCATGGGTGATGAGTTGATAATCAGATGGACTAGTTCTGATACCCGTTGGAGCACACAATCACTAATTGGCCATTTAGTTGGCCCTATACCTAATTAATGCGTGGATGCGTGCATGTGGGCACATTGCGTGCCATCTGCTGGCTGCTGTGCACCAGACATACAGAGAGATACAGAGGTTTTCTCTTTTATGTGTTAGGTATAATTTTTTACGTCAAAAATTATAATATATAATTCGCACACCTAGTAGTCCGTGAGCCAGTAGGGTTGGTCGGTACCATCTGAGGGGAATAATGCTCTTGTGATTTTTGGCAAGGTATACATCTCTAGAGTTATAAAATATGTGATAGCATTGTTGTTACTGCATACCAGTTTTGCCAAACCTGAATCATAGCGCGGAGCTTTCAAAACCATAACAGCGCAGAAACCCTGGGGGAAAAAATTTAATATTTTCACGGTAAGAAGAATTTTTTTGACAACGTTAGGTTAGCCTGCTTGTCTTCTTCGTCGTCCTGCTTGAGCTAAATTAGCATTAACCACAAATATGCTTTGCTGTTAGGTCTGTTTATTTTCCTGCATCACCCTTGTCATAGTAACTTGTTGAACTGAACCAACCAGGAAAAAATTTATTCACTCACCACATAACGTAGGCTACACATACAGCGTAGCTATATATAGGATGTCTATGAACATAGACACAGGCTATATAACATACATTATATATATATATATATTGTTATCTTAACGCATAGCGGACACTTGTGCCCGTTTATGCGGTCTTAAAGTGCAGTAGTCTATAACGTTGATATTGGAAGGTTATCGTAATAACGTTATGTCCATTGCAGTTTCGAGGGGGTTACGTTAAGATTAGCCAAATGTGTTCTAAAGTATAACTAACGTTATGCTATACCTGGCTTATTTTCTTTTAAATGTGCATCGAGCTACTATTGGTGTATTATCAACAGGCTTTTGTGATAGCATGTCCTTTCTAGGCCTCTGGCTGCTACTGCGAGCTAACGGTAGCTAACAAAGTTACCTTTCATTTTGCTTTTTTATTCGGTAGCATAACTTTGCAGTCGTCGCTATACATGTATATGGTCACTAACTAGAATTACAACGGCAGCCATTACTCTGTGAAAAGGGAGAAAATGACCACCTTCACGTGACAGGTCACGTTGGCCAATCAGAGAAAAAACTTTGGGCCGTGGAAACGGTGCCGTTTTGAGAAGGCTTCTGCCTTTCTAGTTAGTATATAGTTCTGTGGTTGTAACCGAGAAACACGGTACCGTATGCCACAGGAGGTGACGTATGACGTACGTATGATACGTAAGCGTCGGTAGGGTGGCGGCAAAGATGCGGTTCTTTTAAAAACTACAAATTGCCTACGGTCAAATAGGTCAAGATTTAAGAATAATAGAAGACAGCCAGAAAAAGAAAATAAGGTAAAATAAAAATAATTATAATAAACGCTATTAGCTAGTGGTGCAGCAATAGGTAATTTAAACTTATCGTTACCAATCAATGAAATTGTACTTATAGCAGTGGCGGCAGCCTACCGTCGGCTGAGTGTGGCGGTTCTTTTAAAACCTCCCTTACGGTCAAATACGTTAAGATCATAGAAGACAGCCAGAAAAGTAAAATAAGGTAAAATTATAATTATAATAAACGCTATTAGCTAGTGGTGCTATGGTGCAGCAATAGGTCATTTAAACTAACGTTATCAATCAGTCAAATTGTAGGCTAGCCTGGCGTAGGCTACCATCGGCTGAGTGTGGCGGTTCTTTTAAAACCTGCAAATAGCCTACGGTCAAATAGGTCAAGATCATAGAAGACAGCCAGAAAAATAAAATAAGCAATTATCTGAATAACAAATATCAATGAATAGAGCACGTTTTCTGTGCTAGCAGTTTTCTTGTGTCATAAATGTGTAGCACTTATTATATAGGCTATGTATTGATAGCTGGTGCGCTGGAAAAAGGCAATGATCTAAATGCGTTAAAGAATGTAGCCTAATTCATTTTAAGACGGCACTCAAATTAATCATTAGAAAGCATACATTTAAAGAGGACAGCGTCTTGAATGTCTTGAACTGTTCAGCGCAACGCATAATTAAGGCCAGAAAAACGAATTTGTGTATATGTATATCTACTATATATATATATATTTATATATATATATATATGTCTGTATATATGTGTATCTATATTTAATATAGTGTCTATATACTCTTGGAAAATCCAAATATGTAAAATCTTCCAATGTCAGTTAATTACTATATGATCACAATATCACCGATATGCTGAAAAAGAAAGGGGGAAAAACCTATCCTATTATTAACTCTTCTATGTTTTTATTTTATTTTAATTATTATTATTTATTACTATTACAATATAGACTTATTTTTATTTTTCTCTCTTGTTTGTTTACTTTTTTTTTTTACTGTCCTTGATATTATTAATGTCCTGTCAAGAGGGAAAACATTTTAAACATTTTAAAAAGAAGTGGAGAAAAAAGAAAAACGAATTTACTGAACATTGAACATTTAAATATGGAGCATTTAAAAGTCTGAATTTTTGCTTGATAACACTTCATCATAAATGTGGATATAGAAAAATGCAGCACATGTTTATCATGCACAGAACAATAATGCTATTTCAAAATAAATTGGTAGCATAATCATTTACTTATTGGTCTTGTTTATTAAGCGAATCAATTATTTGATTGACAATCAGGCAAAGTAGACGGAAACAGATTGAGAGTGATCATCCCTTAAAGGTAAGATTACAGAAGGCCTATTTTACAGCAGACGTATAGAGCACCTTTCAGGCAAGCAAATGCAATTCAAAGTGCTTTACATAAAAAACATGAACAGATTATATTATAAAAGATTCAAATAATGATAATTAAATTGGGTTGGGTTGTATACCAAAAAGTGCCGTGAGGGCAGTTAGGGCCATGCTCACATCGTAAATATTACGGAATGCTTTAAAAATGTTGTTCCAATAATGTCATAGGTTTGCCTGTTGTAGCTTAGACCTCGGTCAGGAAGGTTCAGCGTCAGGGTAAATCTTTTGACAGTCAGGCATTAGTAAAGTGGACACAATATGGTTGCATGAGGTCATGAAAAGCACACAGAGAAGTGTGCACCAGGTCCAGAACTGCATCCCACTGATCATCAATAATATCTATACCCAGGTCCGCTTCCCAGAGGCTCTTTAGGTCTTTCAAGGGTTGGATGCGTATTTACCCACAATTTCTTGTGCTGAAGTGTAGACATACTTGATTGTCATAGACAAACTACACATGGACAATGCAAAGGCAAGCTGTGCTTCAATTCCTCTACAACACTTAACACGGTCAGACAATCCACGAGCCATGACCAAATTTTCTAACATGCCAGAAATTTGTCAGGTCTTGGGGTCCTCTTTCGAATGTAGAACAATTAATCGCTGATCCTTGACCTCACACTGTACGACCTGCAACATCCTGTTTTTGGCTTACAACATTAGGATTTCACTACAATTATGCAAATTGGTCTGTGATATTTTATGCTACTCAAAATGCTGTTGAAGTTACATTTGTGGATTAGAAAAATGGGCATTAACATTTTACAATAACAGAAGAAATAGAACAAATCAATACTGCTCAACTTAACATTTATTTCAATATAATATGCAAATCAGCAGACTGCTTGCACATGTACACAATCCACTGCAAAATACCAAAACTCATCACAGCTCAGTGATGTCAACATTCTTTCGAACATTTGCAATAATTTGTATTAAGAAGTGTCTTAAGGTAAATTGTTCAATAATAAACGCATACAATCAACTGTCAATAAATTGTCCTTTTCAAGATCACATGAGCTGTATAAAAATTGCCATTTTTGCCCACTCAATAACCCATAATGACAAAGTGAAAACATGTTTAGAAATTTTTGCAAATGTATTAATGTATTAGATCAGGGGCCCAGATTAGGGTAAAAGTCATACTTGTCCAAGGACAAGTATCTTAGAAAAGATACTTGTCCTTCCTAAAAGTTACTTGTCCTACTCGCATCGCTGCGAGCGCTGTAGACACACATCCACTCTCACAGGCAAATATATTTTTGGTGCCTATTTTTCTGTCTACTTCTTTAGCTTGAATGCACTACATCTCATTATCCCTTCCTCCTCCCAGACAAGCCATGGTCTCCAATTTTCCTGGAAAGTGCGATCTCTGCTCTCTGAATCATATTTTCGCTGAGTTTTTTTGCTGATCTTCTTTGGTTTTAGCCTTTTTAGTGGGGGGTGGACTTGCACCCTCAATAAATCTCCACATCTTTGAAAATCCGATCACTACGTCGCATGTAGCCCAAAGATAGACACGTTATTCCTTTTCTCCACGGATATTTATGTTTGACTTGTGCAGCGTGTGCTCATGGGACTGTGTAGCAGTGAAGTTCTGACGGGTGCCCGCAGGTGGCGTTAGCGACTAGTGTTCTGACTGTACAGTATATCATAACGTACACTCTAGTCGGGACTCGAACGAGAGAGATTTTTTCCAGTCCTAACAAGAGTGTGGTATGGTAGCTAACGTAATAACTAGCTAATAATTCCTAGATGTAACCGAGCAGGGATGTGATTTGTGCTTGGACTGTAGGACGGAGATGAGAAATCACTGCAGGAAAATCACAACGATTCTTCAGCCTGGCGAGAGGGCTCACTGAACTGAATACAGACAGTAACTAACGTTAGCTAGCTAGTGTTCATGGATATTGCTTGCTAATTAAATGCTTGGTAAGTGATAAATGCATGATCACTTACTAAGCCTTGTGTTGGCAAACAACTAGCAACAACAGATCGATACCCAATGTCCGTGAACGCTAACGTTAGCGAGCTAACTAACTAGCTGATATCGCTGTTGTGTCTGTGTGCTGCAAACTTTCTTGACTGCTGCAGTCTGGCATAGCAGCAACAACAACAACGCGGTGAGCACAGACAGACTGCGTGCGAGTGATAATGTGTGCCGCTTTTCCCATTTGGAACTTAGGAAATATTTTTTAATACCCGTGCATGACGAACGTGTATGTTACGTTGTGAGTGTAAAACAGAAATAGTTCCAGTTAGCTAATTTAAAAAATAATAAAATCCCAAATTCAGTCGTCAGCAGGACGATCACTTGGAAATCAAAGGTTGTCCTTCTTAATTTTTAGTCGTCTGAGACGATAGGACGACTGCTAATCTGGGCCCGTTAGATGGATAACTTGAAGGGTTTCTTCTCCTGACTTATTTTTCCATAGAGTTCAATAGGAAAATCTGTCAGGAGAAACAACCCTTCAAGTGATCCATCCGTATCTACTGCATATCTGGCAGCAGAGTGATGGTTTGAGGCTCGTTTGATACCTCAGACCCTTGTTGACTTACAGCCATTTAGCCAACCATGGGTTCCATACTATTCCCGTGTAATTTAAAGCTTAAAGGTTGTATCAGCGATTTTGGGTCGAAACATAAATGATCACATTCATCTGATTTTTCCTCACGACCCGCTAGCTGCCCACCCCATAAGCAGGCCGTCAAAAAACCGCGTCTCTGTAGGCAGCCTATGCTCCGAGATCGTACACAAAAACAAATGGTACTACCAACCACTCAAAACCAAAATAAACAGTATTCCAACCAATCACCGACAAGGGGTGGGTGATACTAATACGCTAATACTCTTATCTCGCTGAAATCTTGACGGATTTACAAACGGTTTGGTTTCTTACAAACGTTATTAACGTGGTTATAATTCTGGATGCTTGAACACTATTTTTTAAAACATAACATAATTGGCTCTGAGCTGGAGCTGGCTCTGTTTGTTTGGGATTTCGCTTCAGAAGTGACGTCACCCAAAATCGCTGATACAACCTTTAATCTAGTCCCACCCCCCAATTCCCATAGAGATCCATTCAAATGCAGAGAGGTTATAGTATTGCTTCTAAGAGTACCTGGAAATAAGATATCAGGAGTCTTTTAATATCCTTTTATACAGAATCATGATGGCATCACCTGTTTACCTGTGGAATGCCTGTTTGACCTGTTTTTGTTTCACAGAATGAATGAATTCTCTAATTAAACTCCACACCGCTATTATTTTGAACACACCCCTTTCAGTCAATTACTCAGAACAAGCAGCGTGCATGTCATGACAGTTGGGTCTGTTGTTTTTCTATTACACTACTACATCTACAAGTAAATTATTTGCCATGCAGAAATATCACTACTACTAATAACAGTGGTTCATCAGGTTATTGATGTTGTACTATTTTTTTTAACACCACTGTACCTACTCAGACACAAGCTCATTTTTCAATGCTAGCAACTTAGGCCTCAACTTGCCATCCTCAAGATTCAACAACACTTTCTGGACAAACTCAAAAAACGTGACCAGTTTCTTTGGGTAGCTTAAGTGAAGGGCATACAATAAGCCAAACAGTAGCACCACTGCATCAGGCCAAGACTTGACATTGCATATAGCAACCTGATCCTCGAGCACAATGGATATGTCTAGCGGATTGAAGGGCACCCCTGAAGTTCCATCTTCACGTATCACAGCTGTGATTGACACTGCACCCTCCAGTGCTTGGTCAAGCTCCTCCTCCTGAAAGTAATAAATATAAAAAACACATTTCAAAGGACAGCTTACAATGTCTAAGAGAAAAAACAAACATTTCAGATATACAGTGGCTTCAGAAAGCATTCAGACCCCTTCACCTTTTGCACACTTTACTGTGTTGTAGATTTAATTTTAAATGGATAAAACTGCCATTTTTGCCCATCAATCTACACTCAATAACCCATAATGACAAAGTAAAAACATGTTTTCAGAATTTGTTTGCAAATTTATTAAAAATCTAAAAATAAATTTCTCATTTGTATAAATATTCAGACCCTAAATTAAATTGTCAGTTTTAATACTTGGTTGCATATCCTTTGCATGCCATGACTTCCTGATGTCTGTGACCTATCAATGTCATCAGAGTCTGGATATCTTATTTTCAGGTTGTCCTACAAGCTATATTAAAACTCTTTGCATTTGAATGGATCTCTATGGGAATTGGGGGGTGGGACTAGATTCAGCTGTAAATTATGCTGATACAGTATAGAACACATTTGTTGGCTAACTGGTTTTAAGTCATCAAGGGTCCAATGTATCAAATGAGCCTCGAACCATCATGCTGCTGCCAGATATGCAGCAGATAAGGAGAGATTACTTTTGCAGTTGTTTATCCTGGATAATTTTTCCATTGGGTTCAGTAGGAGTTATTCAGGAGAAACAACCCTTGAAGTGATCCATCCACATCTACTGCATATCTGGCAGCAGCATGATGTGTTGAGGCTCATTTGATACCTTAGACCCTTGATGACTTAGCCATTTAGCCAACAAATGTGTTCTATACTGTATGTAAAAAATCTACAACACAGTAGTGTGCAAAAAGTGAAGGGGTCTGAATACTTTCTGAAGCCACTGTATATGCTCAGCTCCCTTGTTTTAATAATTCGTTCTTTGATTTACCCCTTTAGAATTACTTTTGAGTGCAGATGGCACGTCATTGTTTGCTTTACTATCCATTGTTTAAATTCTTAATTCATCAGTCTTGTTAGTAATATATTATCACGGCCACCTTCTTGTGTTTATGTAACCAGCTCCATTTACATTAGGCAAATAAAGGAATACTGAATCAATTGTCTAGTGTATTTGTTACCTTGCTGGTCCTGAAAACCTCTGATGCGTCTTCTTTGAAGTACACAGGGAGACCTGCCAGGACTGCAGTTCGGACTGTACAGATGTCATTCTTGTCCTATTAAGACAAAACACAAAATTCCAACTGATTAACAAATAAGATCGCCAAGAGTAAGCAGCACTCTGGCACTAATTAGACATTACTTACTTTTTCCTCATAGTCATTCAGGATTGCAGCCATCTTGTCAGCAGAAGCACCACTCTTCCCTGCCTTAGTTTTGTAAAGACTGAGGAGTTGAGGTGTGTATTTGTTCAAGGAGGAGAAAAAGGTCTGGGGAAGATTCTGATTGGTGATTCAGTGAAATTCTGCGTACACCTGAAGCAAAAGACAAATTGTAAACACAGGTGAACACACAGAAAAAAAAGAAAAGAATAGTTCATTCACAAGACACTAACTGGACAATTACCTAACCTGACATGTATGTCTATTAGAATACTTACCTGAGCTTCACGAAACAGTGCCGGCCATCTTGACTTGAAGTCCTCTATCCGGAGACTGGACTGCACAATTTCCTGACGTCTGAGTGCAAATGTCCTTTGCATATGGTGGTTTATCATCATTAAATCTTTCTCTGTTTTCTTTAGTTCTTCCACCATTTCCTGCCTTAAAGCTTCCAGGCTTGTGGCATCTAAGCCTTGAGGATAGTTTGGGAGAAAGTTAATCTCAGCTCGTCTTGGTCGTTTAATGTTGGCACGTGAGGGTTCTCCATCTGGGCTGCTCCTGCTCCGTTTACCACCATTCACTGCAACCTCTGGCAATCCGGCTCTTCTCAGTTTGCTCCTGTAATTACCCATTTTAAATTTCAGCGAGTTTTTCCAGCCATCAAAACCCGTTTTCGAGCCAGTCTCTTTTAGGCAGGGGTGCTTATTCACCAGGGCCTCTGCAGCCTTGCTGAATTCAGTATCATTCGGATATGCCTTATAGTTGTAGATTGTCCCCGAAATCCTTTCTAATATGTTGTGCTTCTGATCCCTGGTTAACTTCAGAGGCCTTCCTTCTTTAACAAATGAACAATTTCCTTCTCTTAAAGCAAATTCGACTTCATATGAAAATGTTGGTGTAATGAACACATCAGGCCATCTACTCGCACGCTCTGGGCTGGAAACATCTGAGAGCAACACAGTGTCCTCTGTGCTGGTGGAATGGACATCCACTTCAACTATCCTAACCACCTTCACAGTAGCTATGGAAGGAAGGTCTGCCATGTTCTCCAGATCACACAAAGCCTTGTCAAACTCTGGATCTTCGAACTGAAGCCTGAAGTCATAACTCATGTCCAGCTTCTCTTTCAACAGTGACATAAGGCCACAGACTGTGTCAGGGCGATAGGGCAGTGATATTTTTCGGGTGCTGGTATCATCTATAATGACCCTCAGCTTCAGGGTGCCCTCTGAGGTGTCCATTTTGATATGGCTTTCAAAGCTGTAGACCGTAAGAAAACAAAAAACAGCATTTTATTTATTTTCACAATTACATTTATAAACAATTATGTTCATTGTATCATTTCTCAAAAGAAAACCAAGTCTGTGGCAGTCTGTGGTGTTATTTACAGAAAAGAAACAACAAGCAATACTTTAATAAGAAACAAGCCTTAAACATAGAAGCTTATCACAGACACAAGAAATGATAGGCCTACATGAGGTTACTGTCACAAACTCACCTCTTGAAGGTGTATCAGCCTAACAAAATTTTGGGAGACGGCAACTCTGTATGGGCCCACAGTCAGTTTGGATCTCTGGTATGAGCCCCAATGAATCACTGTTGTAGTGGTCAGCACAATGGTCAATCTACAAGTTTGATGAATCTCTTTGTGGTAAGGAGTCGCCGGGTGTTTACCCTGTAGGCAGTCAATGGAACATTGTCATGTAGTTTACATGCTGATCTCACAAAGACTTTTCCTCCATGCTCTGCTACTAACTCATAACTACGCAAATGTTCTACATAGTGGGATTCAAAGACTCTGAGTACAAAATAAACGTTGTTGATCAGTAAAATTTTACTTATTTCATTGAACTGAGGCAAGCCACCATGTACCCCTGTACAAAGAAACATGCCCACTTTAAAGAAAGAACCTTCAATGGTCACCACAGGTGTACTGTACACCGTGTTGCTATCAGTGATACTGGATATGAATGCCTGTCCATCTTCAGGCAATGTATCAACCAAGACAGACTCCACCTTTGAGGTTTGCACTGGGGGCTTAAAGAAAGCTGGTGAAGACAGGTAGAATGCCATCATTTTTTGGTGTCTCTCTGCTAACAATTTTAAAATATTTTTTAAAATTGTGTGTATCGTGTACAATCTTCTTAAACACTTTGTGTTTCCCCTCAAACCTCATGGTCCAGAGATGTACCAAAGGACCAAAACACTTGATGAGGTGAGGGTAATGCTCAATATAATGATGCTTAGGGCGAAATACAAAGCTAGGGAAAACTTCATGTACAAGCTGTCTGTGATCAGCAATCTTGCATGCAAAGTACTGAATTGACTCATCATCAAATGAGTGACACAACGACAGTCCAACTACGTCCTTCAATTCCATTAGAATTTCCCAAGATGTGTCACCCTCTGGGACACTGGATCCAATGAGAAGAGGCAATAATCTCAGCAAAGTACAGTTCTCATGACCATTCCCACCTATAGTGCCCCTTATTGCAAAGTTTTTGGGAATTGGGTGAGGACGATCAACTTTGTCTGAATGTTCGTAAGGAAAGGACACAATAGCCTTATTCAGATCATCTAAAGAAAAGTATTTCTTTGCAATCAGGTCTTTTAAGCAAAGTGCAAGCTCAACAGGAACCACACCCTCCAACAAATCATGCAGGATATCAGGTGGAAATCCTGTAATGGGATGAAAGTATGCAAGACTATCTGAAAAGACACAGCTAACCTTAACACCATAATCAATCTGATTTCCACCCCCTTGGAGTTCTTGGACTAGAGCATCGTGGCTTTCCTTTGTCCTCATCTCACAATTACCAGTGCTTACATCTGTGGTCTGAATATTGGTCTTCGAAGTGAGGCAAAACTGACAACAATGACCACAATTAAAGCTCTCTTTGAAGCCAGCTAAACCATGTGCAGCAAGGTTATCGGCCACTATAGAATAGAGTGTACCTTTGACACAGTCACCAAGAGACTCAACATAAACACCTTCCACTTCAAGTGTCTTGAGGTCGTTTAATAAGGGTTCAAATGCCTCGGCATAACCAAAATCTCTCAGGTCATTAGAATTGCATAAAAGGGCAAGCTGAATTGTGTGAAGTGCTGAGCGGTATTGAACTGGAATGTTAGCTAATGTCCAATATACTGCGCACACCTTGTGTATTTTTCTTGAAGTCCCAAGAGGATTTGCCACCTCAAAGTCATCAATGTAGAGTATAAGGGACAACTTAAAGTCCTCATCTGAAAGGAGAGGATTTTCTTTACAGTAAGAGCCATCACGGAATGACACATAATGTCCAACCTGTGGAGCTGAAGCCTCTTTGACTTTTTGTAATACGTCTGTTTTTTTCAACCATTCTTGCAAATTTGAGAGAATGGGTACGTACATGAATGTATGCTTTGATGGCCCAATGAAGTACTCAACAGGCTTAATGAATGGGAATCTTTGGCCCAATCCCAATTCCTATCTTAACCCTCAATCTTACTAGCCCTCAAAACCAAGTGTTAAGGGTTATCTTGTGACTTAGAAATGGGACACCCCTTAAATGCAGATACGTCATCAGAAGTCGTCCATTACCGTCGACGTAAAATGACGCGACGTGTTGTTAAGCAACAGAACCAGCGCGCCATTACGTGGAAAGAAGAACATAACCAGCAATAATGCCGTCTGCAGCTGCTGTGCTGTCTTTTGCATGGGCTTTAGGCATCTTTTTAAGATTGTCCGCAGCCAGACGGAGAGATGTACGGAGGAGAGGACTTGTTCGACGCGTGGGAATACTATTGGATCAGATTCAGGTATGTAGAATAGACTGCAAACACGTATTGTTGTAGGTTAGCTTGCCTAGCCGACCACATGCTAACTTAACAAGTTTACAACGGTAATACTGTAACAATCCATTTGTGATAAGGTAGGGTGTTAGGTGACGTCACAGAAGCTGGACGCTTCGTGAGAATTCCATAAAAAAACACGGTTTTTAAAACTAAAATCATCAAAGCTCAATAGTGGGTTTGTTATATTGCACAAAAATTAGTACAAAATATTCCTAATTTAGTTGTTGCTAATGTCAAAAGGTTTCAACACTGTCCGTTTCTATAATCAATACTTATGAGCTAAACCGTAAGGTGAGCTCCATGCCTAGAGCGCTCTGCTGCTTGAAAAGCACTTTTTCGCAAAATGTCAAAATGAGGTGTACGCGCATTTGCTCAAGGCGGAGTGTTTTCCCAAGTGAACAGTCATGGGTTTCATATTTCATCCTGTGGCCAGGGACTATATCGTGGTCTGAGGAAAGTTTCGCTTTCATAGGACAACGTTTTCCTGACTTTTAAGGTAAGAAAGTTTTTCTTTCAGTTGTTTCGTCAAAATTCTGAATAGGAGTCAAGAAAAAACTATCAAAATAAGAAAGTACAGCTTCTTAGCTGCATTTTGGTGTATAGTTTGTTTGATTTGGTTTAGGATTGGAGCTACGCCTCTTGACTACAGGACGGTTGGTAGCTAGCTAATGACTGGGCAGTTAGCTGTAGCGCCACCCAGTGAGGCGGTGCTGGGGGCGGAGAACGCACTGGTGGAGCTATCAAAAAGACTGCTTTTTTCATTATTTCGAATGACAAAGCGATCGGATTTTATTGGGTCTATTATGTTATACATATCCCAAAATGAAACAAGCCACAGTAATAGCAGCAATCATTTTCCTCTCACGGCTTGCTGGCTTGCTAGGATGGGAATGACAGCTAGCTAACTGTTTAACTGTAACTTCCTAATATTGTCAGCTAACTTTTTACCTCAAATGACACAAGCGAGTCCAGACCTGGTCCAGACAGTGAACAAATCGATTCATATCACATTGTCTTTTACTGAAATAGCTAGCACATGTATGACAGTTACGAGTATCTCGACATTTGTTTGCCAGTAACCTCGTTCCCATGCGATTGCTTCGTCCGTTCGAGAGACGGCTTGTCAGCGAGTTTAGTTGGCGAGGAATAGCTAATTACAGTCACGTCTAGATCAGTGCAGTTCCTGACAGTATTATTGATATTATGAAAGCTCACAGTGAGTGAAAATGGCATTAAATAAAACAAGCTGTTGCTAAGAAGTTTTGCATTAGTGTGTGTGTGTGTGTCTGTCTGTGTCACGATTGTTTTTCTTGTTGTACTTACTTTTAAAACAATATTGCTTGATCATTAATGAAATGGTGGAAAGCTACTGCAGGCCTGTACTAGTAAGCCAAGATGCAGTTGAGCCTAAGCTATTGACGTTGGTCAACTGATCATGATCACACTAAAATAATGTACATTCTACTCTGTTTATTTGCCTTTTATTTATTAAGGATTTTTACTATTAAAACCTATCCTCCCAAATTACATGTTTATAATAAAGGCTAGTATTGTCTGATCATTAATTACTACTACAGGCCTGTACAATTTAAGATGCAGAAAAGCATAAGCTATTGATATTGGTCAGCTGACAATGCACATCCTATGCTGCCTATTTAACTTTTATAGTGAGGAATTAGAAACATATCCTCCGAATATACATGTGGGTCATTCCATGCCATTTCACAAAACAGTGGATTTCAAAGCCGACCATCTTAGATTGTTCTGAAATGTTTCCTGTAGTTAGAAAACAGATGAGATAAGCATTCTTGTAACATTATTTTGTAGAAATTTAATTTGTTCTGTGAGAAATCAAGCTAATTGAGGCACCCTAATTGAACATGTTATTATTATTTTCCAGATCCTGTGGTACTCCCATTTTTGAGTATTTCCTGAAGAAGCCTCTGAGTCAGCCTTGCGTGCGTTGTGTGCTCCTGTGCTCTTTAGCAAAGTGTCTGTGCCTATTTTGAGTGGAATTTATTTAGTTTTGTGCACTTATTGAACTTAGCAAATTTTGTAACTTTACAGCATCTCATTACATTACAGGCATTTAGCAGACACTCTTATCCAGAGCGTCTTACACTTTTTTAAAAACATATTATCCATTTATACAGCTGGATATATAGCTGCGATTCAGGTTAAGTACCTTGCTCAAGGGTACAACGGCAGTGTCCTACCTGGGAATCGAACCAGTTACCTTTCAGTTACAAGGCCAGTTCCTATTTATATTTTTATAGTTTATAGTCTCCGTTTATATTTTTAGATTTTTGCACTCACATTTTTACAATGGCAACATCAAATGCCATCGAAGAGGAAGCTTCCGTTTCTTCTGTTGGTAACTTTACCAATGGTCTAGTATTAGATCTGCGCAAAAAGCATGGAGGAATTACAGTGGAGTTTTTTAAGGAGCTCAGACTACAGACCCCTCAATCAAAAGTGCCTGCTATGGCTGTTGCCACAGATCCTGCACTTAGGAGCCAAGTTAATAAGGTGTATAAAACCTTAATTCGTCTTCAATCAAGAAAGAATAAGGAGGACTTCGCCAGATTTTGTAGAGAAGAATTTTCTATTCCAAAGAGAAGGAAGCAAGATCAGACCAATACAGACGACAAACCAGACATGATCATGAAGCAAAAGATGAAATGTTTGAAAAGGAAACTAATTTGTGTGGAGGAGGAGAAAATTAAGTTAGAAGAGGAGAAAGTGCATTTGGAAGTTCTTTTGGAGAGCGTGGAGGAGAAGAACTCTCAGTTGGAAGAAGAGAAAGCAAATTTGATGGGTCAGCTGAGTGCGACGGACGCTGTACATCATCAACTTGCATCATCATTTGTGACAGCTAACCAACTGGAAAAGCATCGGGCCAAAATTGTTACAAGTACAGTGCGTAACCTGAACAAGAAGATGAAAACAAGAGAAGAAAGGCTGAAGAAACAGCAGAAAACAATAAAGGAACTCAACAAAAAGGTTAAGGAAGCTGATAAAGCAAATAAAATGGTAGAAAAAGAACAAACAGCGATTGAAGAAGCAAAGGATAAAGCTGAGGAAAAAACAAGAGCAGCAGAGAAGAGGACCGATGAGCTAAAACGAAAGTTGAAATCTAATGTGGACAGTTGCCGGAAAAAAATTAAGAAAATGTCTCTCCAACAGAACAAAGAAGTGGAGAACAGAGAAGACATTAACATCTCACTAATGGAGATGGAGGAGAAATCAAAGCAATTGAACAAAGACAAACAAGACCTGGCTGAACTAAAAGTACTGATGAACGAACATGTGATAACAACTTTCCAGGACGGCAAGTATACAACTGAAATTAGGGAAGTAATAATGGACTTGTTGTCAATGAATGTCTCCCTCAGAAAAGTTGATAATGTCATCAAAACAGTCTTGACAAAGTTGGCTGGGAAAGATGTGCAGCAGCTGCCCAGTAACTGTCTGAAATCCCATCTTCTTGTGGAGGCCAGAAGTCTTGCCGATATACAGCTGGCAGAGGCAATGCTCATTGGGCAGGATTGCACTGCCACTGTTGGGAATTGCCTCCATGGAGATGGAACATCAAAGTTTCACAAACATTATCAGGACTTTGAAGTCACCCTTGCTCATGGAGGAACCATGACTCTTGGATTAGTGGAGCAGGGAGGAGGAGACACAGAGGCCACTTTCAACTCTTTTCTGTACCGAATAAGGGAGCTTGCAGAAGCGATGAAAGATGGAACAACAGAGCAAAACTTCGCCAAACTTATTGCGTCATTGAAGACCACCATGTCTGACCAGGGACCGATCAACCCATCGTTCAACAGAGAGCTGAAGACGATGAGGGAAGACCTACTGCCTGTGGCAATAGAGAACTGGCACAATCTGAGTGAAGACAGCAAGGCACAGATTGGGTCCATGTCTAATTTCTATTGCAAGATGCACCTGATTGTGAACTTTGAGGAAGAAGCTAAGAAAGCCTTGAAGACATTTGAACAAATCATCGTTCAAGAAAGTAAGAACAAGCACAGCTTCACCACTAACGAATCTGGGGCGGCACGTCTTGTTAGAACGGCTTGCAAGGCTTTCACTACACGTGGTTCTGATGAAGCTGGTATTCCCAATTTGCTTGAAGCCTATCTGGACAACTATGATGATCTCTTTCATTGGCAACAGAGTCAACATTCTCTGTTACAATGCTGCAGCAGTGTACTACCATCGTCATCATATTGTCGATTTGATCCAGTCACTGCCTAACCAAAATCAGCTGCTAAAAGCCATTGTTGCTGATGCTCAAGAAAAGGTTTACCTTGCTGGCGTGAGAGCACTTGGTATCATCGACAAAACGGTGACCGGACCCTTCTGGAGACTTCTCTGTAGAAGTGGAAGTAACATCCTCAGCCTAAATGACCACCTGCTGAACATGAAGATCCACTTTGAAAGATGGAGCAAAGATGCCAGCTCACTCCTGGAGGGTGAAACACTTTTCAATGAGGACCTTGTTGAGCGTCACAAAGACCTGTTGTATGAGGACCTCTTCCGAGAGAGTGGGGATGAAGACTTCCAGGTGAGGACACAGGAAGCCCTGGAGCTGATCATGTCATCCATGCTGATCCTCCTGGAAAGGCAAGCTGCTGACCAACTACCAGGAGGGAAATACTGGAACCCATCAGAGGAAGTGAGGGCGCATGCATCAAATGTACCAACTACAAATGTGGTGTCTGAACGTGATTTTGCGATGCTGGATCTGTTGATAAGGCAGAAGCCAGCTGCTAGGACATTATCACATGAGGCAATGATAATGTGGGTACACAATGGCACTGTGCAATGGCTGGATAGCATGTCTCCGGCTGAAAAGGAAGAGAAGATGACACAAGCCAGGAAGTCTTCAAGTGACATATTGCAGAGGTACCAGGCTAGGAGAGAAGCCATTAAAAGACATAGACAGGACACCCTCTTAAAAAAACAAGAGCAGAAGAAAGAAAAGGAGAAGGACAAAAACAAAAAAGTGACTCTGACAAATAAGGTGGCAAAACTGGGTGGGGTGTGGCGTTCAGCCACAGAAGTGGACAGCCATCTTGTATTTATGCAGAGCGAGAAGGACAAGGTGTTTGCCTTAGTGGCACAACTCCAGTTCCACAAAAATGTTCTGAAAGCAGACGGAGGAAAGGAACTGTTCCAGCAGTCAGTCACAAGATCTGGTAAAAGTCACCATTACAGCTTGGCTGAGCTGAGACTGAACTTGCTGGAGGTATTGACCATAAACCAAGTTGAAACTGGAGAGACAGAAGAGGAGCTACAACCTGCCCTGACTTATCGCAGTGAGGAAGACACACATGCAAGGCTTGTTGAGGAGAAACACAAACTTGCAGAGAAACTGAAAGCTGCCAGACAAAAGCGGGAAATGCAAACTCGCAAGATCACACTTAGCGAGTACCTAGAAAACCCAGATAAATTGGTTGGGCAGAGAGTGCAGCACAACTGCTGTGAAGAAGGAGAAACAATGCCTATCTGGTACAATGCCACTGTATTGCAAATTACAGAAAGGAAACCAAATGCCATTAACACTCTATTCAAGATCAAGTACGACGTTGGTGATGTTTGGAATTTTCCTCTCTTGAAAGATCTACAGATTGGAGACCTTAAAATGTTGGAGATCTGATTCACCGGCACAATTTTATGTAGTTGAGGAGCTAAGGTTGTCAAGCGGGCACTTCCAAGCTGACAAAACTTATGCCTCTTCAAATGTGCACGTAACATCGACACGTAGCCTAGGCGTTAGTGGTTAAAATATTTGGTGCCACTGCACATGCTTTGAGAAGCTAAGGCATTTGTCGCGCTGGCCGTCGCGCTGTACATCATATCTTAGTAGCCCATATTAAAAAAATATTTAAAGCACGAGTATTTAAATAAAATAAAATCACATTTGTCATTTTTAAATTGTATTGCAATTGTTTAACCTGAAATAAAATAATCTATTAAGCAAATCTGTGTGTAGACCACATCTATTCTCCTGTACAGGTTATAACATATCAACTAGATATATTTTGTATTACATTTTTTGAGATGTTATTTAATGTCAGATTTGTGTATATTTATTGTTTAAAATTTTTCAAGTGTTTGACAGCTGAGTGTTCTCTGGGCAACCCACAGCTGTGTGCAGAGTTTTGTTCCAGCCCACCTCTAACACATCTCATTCAGTCTTTATTAGTATCAGGTATGTTATAGATGTTCTGGAACAAAATCCTGCATATCCCTGTGGCTTCACAAGAGTATGTTTGAATAGTCGGCAGTGTAGTATAATGGTTAAGGAACTGGACTTGTAACCGAAAGGTTGCAGGTTCGATTCCCAGGTAGGACACTGCCGTTGTACCCTTGAGCAAGGTATCTAACCTGAATTGCTTCAGTATATATCCAGCTGTATGAATGGATACATGTAATAAGATGTAATAAGAAGTTGTGTAAGTCGCTCTGGATAAGAGCGTCTGCTAAATGCCTGTAATGTAATGTAATGTAGTCCTGATACATGTATGTACAAAAGTTCATATGACTAATGTAAGTTCAAGCATAAAGTCTGTATTTATAACACAGTTATGTTTACAGGTATTGTTGGTACTAGGACCATTTTCAGGTTTCATATTTCCAAGTACATTTTCATATATATATAGTTCATGGGTTTATGTTTATGTTTATGATTTTTGTGCATTTTCCAGGAGCATGCTCAATTGTCCTGTTAAAGGAGATTGGGGAAGAATTTTTACCAGTTGTCCCATATTGGCTTAAATGGGTATCTGGTTTTTCGCTTCCCTCTGGAAATTGTGTTTGGAATTTAAAGTAAAAAATAAACTTATGACTCAAACTCATTTTCTTGTGATTTGTCATTATTCCTTTGTCATTGTTTGCGCTGGTCTCTCACCATGTAATTAAGAGTGTTATAGCAGTAACGAACCAACCAATGATAAGATCTGCATGTGGAATCTAATTTGCATACCAGTTGCATACTTACATTGTATAACTGTTCGTCATATTGTGACTTTCAATTTTCAGAAAGTCCTAACAGTATAACAACACCATTTTTAATTATTGGATTTAGTGTTGAAATTATGCTTAAAATATAATTTCATTTAACTCAGAGATCAAACGAGATCGGGCAAATTCTGGGTGGTATGGCCGTAAGCATATACATTATTGCTATATTTATCTTATTATATGCTTAATTTGCATAATGTTCTACTCTCATTTCTTAATGGATGTCACAATATCTGAATAAGAGTATAGCTGAGTAGATTAGGGATAACTATATGGGAATTTGTGCAAAAGTAGCAATATACAGAAATTGATGGAACGATTTGCATATTTGCATAAATTTTATAAATTATACTTTGATTTGATAAATCTTCATCATATTAAACTATTTTGATATTATAACATGCAACCCAATCAGTTCTACATAAGTCCTGAATAATTCTAAGTAATTTGACCACCCTATATTAAAATATTGGATTATACATACTGGAAAAATGCAACTGATGGCCATTTAATATGCAAATTAGGAGACTAATGTGCATATTATCAACCTAATTTGCATAATTAAATATTGCATTTGAACAAGCTCCCTGTAATGCACCATCCCTGAATTTTTTGTAGCAATATGACTACCCTATCAAAAGATATGGGCTAACAATGTCAAAAGTTGGTGTTCATTTAGGTCATTCTGGTGCCATTTTTGATAAAAAGCTTATAATTGACCTAATGCAATTAATCCGCGACCTTTTTGACCTTTTTCCGAGAACTAAAAATGTGATATCTCAGCAATGGTAAGTCATATCCACATGAAAGAAACTGTTTTGGAATCCTTGAAGTCTCCTTAATTATATGTAATATCGAGTGTAATCCTAGAACCTCTGTCTCTTTTAGATCCCTAACACCCTAGATAAGGTCTTTAATTAAGCGAACGTTTACTTATTGATTTGTGTTTATTGTGTGATGATCTGTGTGCAGATTTAATAGAATATGGTACACATGCATTGTATAATTGTAAACGTTAGCCTGTTTGTTTTGGTAGGTTTGTGATGAAAAGGCAGATGCAGTTGTGGTTTTGGGGATGGGGGGAAATTATTTTTTATACACGTTTAAAAAAAAAAAATTTTTTACCTCTTAAGCCCCAGCCATATTTTCATATTAACGATAGCAATATATGGCTTGTCCGCACCCGGCACGGCTACTGGCTAAAGATCGTAAAAATAAAAATAAATGTTATGCTACAAAGAGGTATATAATCCATAAAATGACATTAAACTAAGATAATAGAGTGGTTTTCGTAATTTTTAGATCTCTATTAACAAAGAAAATACTTACATTTGTAGCTCGGCTTCTTGCCGGTGTTCGCCGCCATCTTGATTTCAGTGTTGATACGCAAGGCATTCTTGGATAGCACTTACTGCCAAGGGTGGTACTGGAAAATCTTAAAATTGAGGGCTACGCAGTCCTCACACTTGTCCCTCAACTTATCACTCTGAGAATTGGGACAGCACTAGCACTTCGCGGGAGCGCGGATTTTTGAGACTGAGGGTTAAGATTGAGGGTTAAGATAGGAATTGGGATTGGGCCTTTGTTCAAAATACACCTTCCTCCTTTTTGCACGATTTATGGTAGATTTGTGAAGAATATTGCTCTGTGATACAGCCAGGACAATTTCATCAATGACGGACTCACTAAAGTTGCACTGGTGTTCAGTGAGTATCTTTCTGACAGCTGCTTTAATCAAAGGCTCTGACAGCTGAAATAACTGATCTAAATGCTCAATTATTTCCTCAGTAGCTCTTTCTGATACATGCAGTATGGCTTGCATCTTCAAAAAGAGAACTGCCAGATTGTGCTGTAGCTTGTCAGTTAATTGATTGGTGCTACACTGAGTTGTAACTGATGGGCCTTCAAAGGAGACCTCAGCATCACTGTGTACTATAGCACTATGCTGCGAATCAGAGACTTGTTCATTTGCCACTACAGTTATCTCATCATACTCTGACGCATTCTGATGTTCCCTACATTTGTGAGAATTGAATGTTGAGTATATATTCGTCCTAAACTTGCAGCTTTTAAACGGACATGTCACCATTTCACGTTTTTTTAAATGACTTCTCAGATGGAAGAACATGTCCTGCTCCACAAATGGCTGCTTGAAGGCACAGAGGACACTGGAAGACTAAGGTCTTTTCATTACTGTGTGTCTCTCTGTCTTCTGAGTGAAATCTTGCCATGTGTATTTTAAGAGAATTGTATGTTGCAAATGTGCATAAACACGTCTCATACAAACATGGGATTGGGCAAACGGTGGAATATTGGCTATGCTGAAGTCTAGTGTTTCAAAAGAGAAACCTTGACAGAGCAAGAAAATTGGCATAAACAGCATTTTCTGGCCTTGAGGTCTGTCTCTTTAGTCTTGAAGCTTGAGATAATACTGCAACTGCTTCAACCTGGAAATTCAAAATCAAAGATGCATTAAAAGTCAAAATGGGGGGGGGGGGGGGGGGGGGGGGGGGGGGGGGGCAAGCACAGACCCTTATTGGCTATGGAAATATGCACAAAATTGGCCTAGTTAAGGCTATACCAACCACAAAAAATGGTGTCATCTACCTTCAGTTAGCTTTGTGTGACAAGTTTATATCATGCAGTGTTTTAAGTTAGCAAGTAAAACAAAGGGCGCCAAAAAGACCCAATGCGTAAGAAACACATTAAATGGCTGTCTGAGCTAGAACAAAAATAGCAACGTTGGCTTTGTGCACACTACATATTGCAGAATAAATGATAAATAATTATAAATATAACAAACTTGGGGGGGGGGGGGGGGGTGTCTTAACAGTTTTAGCTATAATGTTAGGTTAGCCAAGTTGCTAGCACGTTAGCAAGCAAACAGTAACACGATGCGCACCCTGCAAACTCCACTAATCAGATTACTTAGCTACTAAACTTTTCAATGACGAGGCCAAGAACTCCACACATACCATTCATCCGAATAAAAACAGCTTGTGAAAAATCATCCCCACGGAAGATTATTTAAGTTAGTTAGCTAAAGTTAGCGCCTAAATACTGTTGCTGGCTAGCTAGCTGTGCATGGCTGGACACCAAATTCAACTCAAATTAACGTTACTAGTGCTATCTACCGAGCTAAACATCAAGTAGTTTCAGAAAACATTAAAGCTACAGTAGATATTATAAATTATCGAAATACAGCTAGCTAACAGTTACATATTGAAGTAACTTAGGCTATGTGATTAACTGCCTGCAATGCATGCACTAGGAACGTAGCGAACTAACGTTCAGGTTAGTAAATTACCTGACGATGGCAGCTAGCTAGCTGGCAAAGTGAGAATAAAACGCTAAAGCACCAACCACACATACAAATAATAAAGTTACCTTGCAAATGAAGAGAAGCAGGCTGTATAGAAAACGGCTCCAGTTGTCCAGAGTTAAGAATTTCTCCCCAACTATCTTTTCCTTCTCTGCGTCGAGTCTCGACGAGCAGGCAGTTGAAGTTAGCAAGTAAAATAAAGGGCGCCAAAAAGACCCAATGCTTCAGAAACACATTAACTGGCTGTCTGAGCTAGAACAAAATAGCTAAGTTGGCTTTGTGCACACTACATATTGCAGAATAAAGAATTATAAATACAACATTAACTTGAGGGGGAGGGGGGTCTTAACAACAGTTTTAGCTAATGTTACAACGAGACTTCTCTACGTTGGCACTCTCGACGAGCAGGCAGTTAAGTTGATTCGACTGTACAAGATTTGCAGTGCAAAGTTTTGGCGCCAAACGCGGGCAGTCAGAGATTGCTTGGATCACGTGCATCGTTGCTAGCCAATCGTTTCAAAGTATTGACGTCAGTGAGACTCTTCAGTTTTTCGACAGTTATCAACGGCATTTGGCAATATGGTATTGCACGCATCCGTTAATATTTTGAAAGACAGAAAAACTACCATTTATGATATTACCACTCCATGCACCTATAAAGAGTGATTTGCTTACTTATCACCACTGTTACACTGAAATATCAGTGTTTACCAAAGACACATGGCCACACTTTAATTGCATTAGGAAGGGAAACCGTTTTTACAGGTGCCACCAAGCTAGCCTATGTAATGTGGGCCTACTGCAAATCATCAGAAGGAAATAAAATAAAAAAAGTCCTTGTCTCGACCTATTATCACAATTTAATGTTACCGCTGCACATTGACGTGGCATGGCGAGGTGATCTATACACTGATGTTTTGGTAGAATGTTTGTGGAATACAATTCCAAGAGTAGAAAAAAGCGCAAATTTGGATGTTTAGCTATGTGGCTAGCTAGCTATGGTATCAGTTACCATTAAACATCCTTTCAAAAACGGACTCGCTA
Organism: Synaphobranchus kaupii; assembly: GCA_029718625.1. Lineage (NCBI taxonomy): Eukaryota > Metazoa > Chordata > Actinopteri > Anguilliformes > Synaphobranchidae > Synaphobranchus > Synaphobranchus kaupii. Next base: position 496,827 of record CM056384.1, read on the forward strand.
ACAAACAGACACACAACCTAACACCGATTTATTTATTATTATTATTAAACAATGGTATACAGGCATGGAGCAATCGATTTCAAATAATTATCCCACAGTTTGGCTGCTAGCTCCGAGAGGCTAGGCCTGTAGTGTCGTAAATTAATTCTAACTGCTGCAACATTCCCTACTGTCTCTCATCTCACAAAACAGTATTTTTTTCATAGTAGACACAACATAGCTCGCTCCAAAATGAATATGTGATGACAAACATGTTGAAGATGAGCGACAAGGCAGTCAATTTATTATGTTACGAACAGTGTCCACAAAACAGAAGCTTGTTCAGGGTGCTAAGGGATCTTCTCCATTGACTTCCATTCAAAAAATACAGCCTGTGGTCTCTCTGAGGCGTTACGCGTTTTAGGCCAATGATTGTTGTCTCCCCCTGGGGGAGGGTCTCTGGTGCAGTACAGAAATTAGGAAAAATGCTTAAAGGAGAAGGCTACTTGATCAAGACATGGCAACTGTTTCTCAGGCAGCACTGTAGACATGTATATTAGTTTCTAATATACAGATCTATGGTTCAGATATGCTCACTCACATCAACTTAATCTACTTGAGACAAACATTATAAATATGAGGGGAAAATGTAATTTTTTGTCAATAAGTAAATTGAGAGAGAGTTGAACAAGGAAGAGGGGTTTTAAACTACATTAAATGAATTAATTGCAATGTAATTAGATTAAGTTGTGTTTACTTAAATTCCCACAACAAATTAATAACACTTAATATGATTGAGTTCTACAAATAATTATCAGTGATTGTGTTCTCGTAACTTACTACAGTTAAGTAAATGTAACTTTTTGTAATATTTGAGTAAAACGTACTCATTTCATTTTGTAATCTTTACTGTTAGGTTTTACAGCTGGCCTATGCTGCAGCCAAAAGGACAAGCCCTTCCTACCTGCAGGACACAATACAACACTAAACTCCAGCTCGACCACTTCGCTCTGCTCGTCCGGACTGCGGAGCTTCTCCACCCTAGCTCCCCAGCGGTGGAACGAACTCTTCACTCCTCTACGTTCTGATCAAACACTGCCTGCTTTCCGTCGTGGTCTGAAGACACACCTCTTCAGACTCCACCTTGACTGCCTTACAAATCTAGTACCAGTACTGTTTTTCGCTTGTTTCCTGTTCCTTAATTCTTAGTTGATTTTATAGTTTATAATGTCTTGTTGTCTTAGCCATAGCTTACTGTGTACTATACTCAATGTTCATGACTATGGATAGCTGCTATGTTATGATAAGAAATTAGCTCTATCTGAACTGATGTCATTGACTTTTGGTATGCACTTATTGTGCGTCGCTTTGGATAAAAGCATCTGCCAAATGAATGTAATGTAAATAAAGTTTATTATTATTATTATTTTATGCAAACTTATGCACTTTTTGCCTTGTAAGTCACTCTGTATAAGCGCATCTGCCAAATGAATAAATGTCTGTATTGATACACTTCTGTAATGTGATGGACCCTTTCTAGATTAAATAAGCTAAATGTCCAGCTAATAAAAGCTTGAAGACGCTGAAGTTCAATACGTCTCTGAATGGATTAATACAAAATTTATTTTACAGTGCATTGTGTACACTATATATTGATGTATTGTAAATTATCTCTTATCTTTCAAAACCTGATGGCCAATATACAGCATATAGTAATAGTAATGTTTATCATTTTAGTCATATAAAAGTTAGAAATTGTATATACCACAACATCTGATATTGATTACAATGAAAACACCAATTTAAAATGGGTGGAAAATAATTTTTATATAATTACCAATAAAATCTCAGATCATGGCCTAGACTACATTAACAATCTTTTTTTAAAATATATATTTTTTTTACATACAGCTGACACCCTTGTCATTTTTATGTATTTAAAGGGAATGCTTTCATTCCTACAAAGCTTTCACACTAGGCTACTGCATGCTGTTCACTTCTGTCTGCTTATTAATTATCAACCTACTAGCATTATAAATGTCTAGAAGTATCTAAGATAATTATCTAAGTATTAAAAGTTGGGTTCATGTGAGTAGCGTGATCCCATTCGCAATAAACGGAGGGCATCTTCGTGTGTGTTTACGGTTGTATCAAGCGGAACTACATTTCGGCGCCATTTTATTGCTTAGCGCTAATGAAATTATGACTGGGAACTGTAGTTCTTTGCAAAATGTCTGTAAAAATCATATACGATCATACTTGCAAAGTTTTATAAAAAGCATGTTGATTAGTAGCCTATTATATTATATATTTCTATACAATTCTTATACAATCTCTCAATGTTCTTTTTATAAGGAGTACCATGTATTAGGGAACTATTTAAATTTAGCATGAAATGTATATGCTAGCTCTCTACCACATATTTATTTTATTTAAGTTTTGTATATGGCATATGTGATTTTTATAAGATTTTTACAGACCTTTTGCATATGGGATTACCTTCGTAAGCATTTAGGAATCCTGTTATTTGCAGACTGGCAGACTTTTTTTTGTTGGTTTTATGAATGAAGTTCAACCATCGAGATAAATAAGAACTGGAGACAGCTTCCGCTTACCGGTTCCATGGATTCCTATGGGAGCTGCTCATTGGGGCATGAAGCAAATTCAGTGGTCAACCCATCACGTCCACAAAACTATATAAGAACTAGAAAGGAAACGTGGTCACGTGGTTCCATTCAGCCCTATTCAATTTGGTTCTTCCGCAATGGCACCACCGCAAGATGGCTGCCATGGCCCGGAAATAGTATTATTATGAGCTCTGCCATGTATTTCCAATGGAGCGTTGTGAAAGTCAACATAGTGGCCCCAGCGCAATCTAGGTATCAAAAGTTCACAATATTGTAGTCAATAGAAGCAGGCAATCACATTTTACATTTTTCCTGGGTTCAAATTTTTTTTAGCCTACACAGAAAAAAGAGAGGCATGATTTAAAAATACTCATCGGTGAGTGTTTAGTAAGCGCACTGAACTGTGATTGGTTAAGAACCTGGTCACGTGGTAATTTTAGTTACGTCACAGGGCAATCACGTGTGGAGGCCTATTGGCATTTTCGCCTCAAATCCATTCGCTCAACCTCCATTGAACTCTATGGTTAGCTGACTTGCTATGAGCATTCAGCTAACTGCATCCGTTGCTGTAGCTATAGTTAGGTTATCTACAGTTATGAAGTTCGCTTACCAACTATCTTGTGCATAATAATGAAATGGTTTTCAAATGCTTTCGCGTGTGTAATATTTCTAAGGTCATACTTCATATCTCAAGATGGGTGTTGTTAGATTACACTAATTAGTAACACACCCAGTGAATATGTAAGCAAGACGCTAACGGTAGCGGGTCAACATCGGGTTGGCTACAGAAATGTTGTCCGGCTCCCGGCGTATTATGCCTGTTAATAACGCTAGGTAACAAGACAGTTATTAAAGATTTTTAGTAACTATTCGTGGCTCGTTTATCTGGATTTGCAGTTTTGCTCACGCTAGGCTGAGGTATTTCAACAAGATATCCGTGGCCTATAGCCTAGCCATTAATCTGTCTAACGTTACGATAACACTACAAGATCACCATAGTTCATTCTAACAGTCTAACAATAACATAGACATTCCTGAGAGGCTATACCTGGAAAAATAGGCGACAAGTTTCATTGTGGCCATTTCCATCGCGATTTCTAATTATTTAGGCTGTTACATGGCTACACCACACTATTAGCTAGCCGCGCAAGGCTGGTTCATGGAAATCTTGAGTCAGGGACCGGTCGGGATGTAATGTAATGTTACCGCTGGAGCTAGGCTACTGCCTAGCCATACCACAGACTAACGTTACGGATTAAACAAAATAAACAAGCAGATGCAATAATCGTTATTTAATTATGTGAACGTAATCGTATCATAGACCTATTTAAGATTGTATCTATGTATTTATTGTTTTGCTTTTGACATAATATCGAATGTTCTCACGACATCCACTCTACGGTTAGAGTGGATCTGGGGTAGGCGCTGGACCCAGGAAAGCGGGCTGGAAAGAACTTTGTTTTAATATAAGGGAAAGGTTGGTGGATCCAACATGTCATTAGCTGGTTATATTTTTCGAAATAGCCTATTTTGTCTAACCGCGTGACACAGTAGGCTATGCGGTAAATGTCTGCGAAGAACAGCGAGTGCTCCTCGTTGTCTATAGCCCAGCTAGGCTATAGGACATTGTAGCTTTACATAACATTACATTAAGTTATTGTGGCTGTGTTTACAATTATGTTGCTCTTGTTTAATTATGTAAACATAATCATATAATAGACATATTTAATGTTTTATCTATGTATTTATTGTTTTGGATTTCACATAACATCGAATGTTCTCACGACATCCACTCTGCGGTTAGAGTGGATCTGGGTAGGCGCTGGACTCAGGAAAGCGTGCTGTAAAGAACTTTGTTTTAATATGGGAAAGGTTATTGGATCCAACATGTCATTAGCTGGTTATATTTTTCGAAATAGTCTATTTTGTCTAACCGCGTGACACAGTAGGCTATGCGGTAAATGTTTGCGAAGAACAGCGAGTGCTCCCCGAGTGCTCCCCGTTGTCTATAGCCCAGCTAGGCTATAGGACATTGTAGAAATCAACCGGATTGAGGAACTGAAGTTGCGCATCAAAACCAGATACGGTAATGCACTTTTAACAGCGCATAGACGAGTAAGTGTCTTTGCTTACAGACACCCCTGGATGAGTTTTGCTAGTAGGCTACCACTTAGATCCCACGTAAACCTGTACATTTTTCCTTAATGTGACCTTGTCATTTTAATGTGTCTTGTCAGGGTTTGTCTTGTGGATGTGCGTCTTATCCTGTGTTCTCACGTTCAGCCTGCACCTTGATGTGGTGAGTGGGCTTTAAACTGAGACAGGCTGCTGAACTTTGCTGTGTCCTATAACAAACTCCTATCGTCTCTACGTTTTTTCCCCCTTATCCAGGACAACGTTGGAGACGGTGATTAAACTTGCTGTGAATGAAACGCAGCATATCGAAGAATAAAAATGTTTCCCTTATTCATGATTCATAATTTTGAATGGTGTACATTTGATTATTTAGTCTTTACAAATGAAAAAAAATAGCAATTTCTCCTTATAGCACTGTATGACTTATGCAAACAATGAACCCGTCAATAAAAAAACAAGTTTATAATTAATTGAAACTTTTTATTACTGTTTCCCCAAAATGTACATACTAGACAGCTACATCCAGCATGGGGGGGGGGGGGGGGCTGTTTGTAGGGAAGATAAGGGACAGGGGTGAGGAAGAGCAGAGGGCGTTGGGTGAACAATGTCATGGCTACAAATTTAATTTAAAAATAATCACATAAATTTTGAAAACCTGACTTAGTTCATTAAAAAAACCCTGTTCCGTTAAAAGCCAAATCCAGGATTGGAGAAACTGCCAGAATTGGGCAGGGAAAACCCGTAAAGGCAGAAAATTACAGTAGGCTACATTGTCAATGACAATATGTAGCCTGACAAAGATGACTATTCATGAGTATACACTTATTATTGTACTATAGTACTGTACCCTTTTGAGTTGCCTGTCACTGGTCTCGTTGGTTTATAGGGCTGGGCAATAACATTGGTGATTACTGATTATCACTGCCATCCAATTGCTATGATATTGTCATAGTGTGACATCATGACAATGAATTGCTACTAAATTTAAGAATGACAAATAACTCGTATATGGTAGGCCTACTCACTTATAAGAATGATAGCTATATTTCGTACTGTATCTTGACACGTGGGTTAATCCCCAAAAGCAAGGAAACATTGAATCAACATTGAATTAATATCAGATGAAGCATTGATTCAATGTTGATCTCTGATGTTGATTCTGCGTCCAGGTGCTCATCGAGTTTACGTTGAATCAACATCTTGAAATAACGTTGAAACGATGTTGATGTTAACAATGGAAATCAACGTAACTGATGTTAAATCAATTAATTATCAATGTAATCTATCATAGCTCATGATAAATCATTTTATGACTATATTTTACAAATTCTTGCTCAACGTATTCAAAATCTACAAAAACAACTACTTCTGTTACTAAAATAGATAACACATTGACATTGATTTTAAAAATGTAAACATCTTTATTGATTTTAAACCTCTGCTGAATGGACACAATACATGCTAAAGCAGTAGAAAATACTGCATCATATACATATTAAAAAATGTGTTTAGGAAGCAAGTGGTGGAGTTCAGGTAGCTATGTTGAGGCACACAATTTGCAAGATTGAGTTTCCGGACACACATCTTGAGTCTTCATCCCCATCTGGCTATGAAGCATGGATAGGGATATGTCATGTCTTGGTCTATTCAACTTCAGTTGGAAAATGTATGGTTGTCTTTATATCTGAAGGAAACAAGATAATAATGATCATGTTAAAATAAATACAACAAAAGGCTAAAAGGAAAGACATAAAATTAAAATCAACACCAAATAAAGGAGAGCGCCGCAGTATTTTTAAAACATTAACACAAAGCGCCAGTCGCTCTTGCAGCATTTAATGCAATGAGCTCACAATATAAACTGGCTGTCCCATTGGCTAGCAAGACAGATGTTTTGTCTCAAAATAATGTCATTAATTTGATTTACGTTAATCCTCAAATGTGCACACAGAGAGAGGGAGAGAGATTGCATATGTATGTCCACTTTCTTTAGATCAACAAGAAAACATGACACTCACCTCCATGACCCAGGTAGTCAGCTCACTCACAGCATTTTCTCCTCCTCAGAAACAGAAATAAAGGGAGATGTTACAAGGTGCCTGCACACACATAGCAAAGACTTGAACAGAACCCCAGTGAATTCAGACATTTCGACTTTGAGCAGCAACTGACACATACAGTACTTACCAACAGCTGGGTATACAGGTATAGGTGGATGAGTGGTAGCAATTGTTCTTGACATAACTGACAGAGAGACAGAGAAAGGAATAGAAAATAGATAAGATGGTTAGAACCATTAGAGGACAGGAGAATTGCATGATCAGAATTGTGTTCACGCAGGATGATTCACACAATAGCGCAATGGTCTTAGCCTTTAGGTTAAGGTACACTTTGTTAAGTAAACAGGTGAAAAATCAACCCGGTCTCACGCTTTTTCATGCTCATAGTCACGACAATTAATCTATTGAATCGTCACCCGGAGCACGATTGTCCGACTCTTATCGTGCTACACAGAACGAAATTTAAACCCATGCATTTTCAATGCTAGCATTTCTCAGACTGTTTTCGTGCTACATAGAACGAAATTTAGAGGTGTTACTGTGGGCTTGGCTACTATGCTACTTTTCGGTTGTTAGCTAGCTAGCCGGCTAGTTAATTTTGTTTACCAGACGAGTGACTTTTGAGTAGCTACTGGTTGATGGCGATAACCGCTAAATATGTTAATAGGGACACAAAAAACATGTGGAAAGGTTTATTCAGTCACAAAAAAAGCAAACAGTTTATGTCGGATATGGTCAAAATCCCACAATCTCAATTCATTTTAATACTGTCCCCTACATGGGGCGACCCAGATTAGCCGTATACATTTATTATCCGAACCCTAACCCTAAACGGACTACAGACGGCGTCCTCTTTTCACAGGCCATCATTACGTAGAGCTCTCGGGTTTTTGGGGAATTGTAGTTCTAAACTATTAGTACCAATAACGAAAAAAATACTAATCCTATTGACCTGGGCCTTAAAATTTATGTTCAATATAGCATCAGTTAAGATCCCAATTGATCATCTAATTGAATCATCAAAGTATCAAATGATTAAGCATCAAACGTTTTATTCAGGCCCTTCTGTTAGAGCTTGAAGGCTGGCTCTGACATCATTTATGAAAGACTAGTTAGTTAATCATCCTGTTAAATATCTACCCGATATGTCCATTGGTTCCAGAATTAGAAGCATTTGAAGTTTGGCCAGTTTTGCCCTTCTAGGGGGCGCTACTGAGTCCCCTGGGGTGTCAGGGCAAAATAATTGACATACGTTATTCTCCAGGTCAAGGCCTTTCCAAAAATGTCTTTAGTTTTGTCCTACGACAAAGTTTAATTTTCACCTCTGTCTGGCTACAGCCTCTATGATGTGTAGTTTTTGAGACTCCAGCCTGGATAAAATCAAGTGTTTTGATTTTTTGCTTATTTGGTGGAAAAATTCCTTCAAGGTATTGATGTTTTTCCTAATCACAGTCATATGTTTGGATTTGCACTAGTGTAGACCTTATTTTACCTACCAAATACATCTGGATTGGTGTCATTTGAGGGTTAGGGTTAGATAACATGCTGTTTTTGAAGCGCTTTAGCCCCTCCCCCAAACCTCCTGAATAGTCCTACATGGTCAGGATTATATAATGTTGTAGCTTCCATATCCCTCTGTTTACGGATGAAGTGTCCTACATATATCTCTGAAGATGACACTTATGAACTTGTAGGTGGCAGTCTCCACAACTGATTTGTGGCTTATCCTTACCATGGGTGATGAGTTGATAATCAGATGGACTAGTTCTGATACCCGTTGGAGCACACAATCACTAATTGGCCATTTAGTCAGCCCTATACCTAATTAATGCATGCGTGCGTGCGTGTGGGCACATTGCGTGCCATCTGCTGGCTGCTGTGCACCAGACATACAGAGAGATACAGAGGTTTTATCTTTTATGTGTTAGGTATAATTTTTTACGTCAAAAATTATAATATATAATTCGTACACCTAGTAGTCCGTGAGCCAGTAGGGTTGGTCGGTACCATCTGAGGGGAATAATGCTCTTGTGATTTTTGGCAAGGTATACATCTCTAGAGTTATAAAATATGTGATAGCATTGTTGTTAGGCCTACTGCATACCAGTTTTGCCAAACCTGAATCATAGCGCGGAGCTTTCAAAACCATAACAGCGCAGAAACCCTGGGGGAAAATGTTTTATATTTTCACGGTACGAAGAATTTTTTTGACAACGTTAGGTTAGCCTGCTTGTCTTCTTCGTCGTCCTGCTTGAGCTAAATTAGCATTAACCACAAATATGCTTTGCTGTTAGGTCTGTTTATTTTCCTGCATCACCCTTGTCATAGTAACTTGTTGAACTGAACCAACCAGGGAAATATTTATTCACTCACCACATAACGTAGGCTACACATACAGCGTAGCTATATATAGGATGTCTATGAACATAGACACAGGCTATATAACATACATTATATATATATATATTGTTATCTTAACGCATAGCGGACACTTGTGCCCGTTTATGCGGTCTTAAAGTGCAGTAGTCTATAACGTTGATATTGGAAGGTTATCGTAATAACGTTATGTCCATTGCAGTTTCGAGGGGGTTACATTAAGATTAGCCAAATGTGTTCTAAAGTATAACTAACGTTATGCTATACCTGGCTTATTTTCTTTTAAATGTGCATCGAGCTACTATTGGTGTATTATCACCAGGCTTTTGTGATAGCATGTCCTTTCTAGGCCTCTGGCTGCTACTGCGAGCTAACTTAGCTAACGGTAGCTAACAAAGTTACCTTTCATTTTGCTTTTTTATTCGGTAGCATAACTTTGCAGTCGTCGCTATACATGTATATGGTCGCTAACTAGAGTTACAACGGCAGCCATTACTCTGAAAAGGGAGAAAATATTCGGAATCGCTCCCTATTCACTTCCTCCCTAAACACTACTTAGGGAATCTACATAGGGCACTATATAGGGTTTCACTGGTGGAAAAGGAGGAGGTGATTTCGGACACTACATAGTCTGAATAGGTTACTTAGCAACGCGCAACGCTTGCGTGACAGCGGTCACCGGCTTGGTGAGAAAGCATGCAAGAAACGGTAAAAAAGTTTTCTTTTTAAATTTTCAATAAGGGTTTTGTTGTCTCGTTGTAGGTAGATAGGTAAGTTAGGTAACTAGGTAGCTAGTATACACTTAGGTAACTAGGTAGCTAGTATACACTTGCGTTTGGCGAGTGGGAGGGAGCGAGGGCGGAGCGGGTTATTTGAATTGAGACGCACTTCACCCTCATCTATACTCTCCTGGCTGTGACTGAGGTACTCGCCACTGCTAGAGCCTCCTCCCTCTCCTCTGTTCTGATTCTCCTTGACCTGTCTGCGGCATTCGACACGGTCAATCACAAACTCCTGATCTCCACACTCGCTGAGATGGGCATTTCTGGAACTGCCCTCTCTTGGTTTGTATCGTATCTCACTGATAGATCCTACCAAGTCTCCTGGAAGGGTTCCGTCTCTGCTCCCCGTCCCCTGTCTACAGGAGTCCCGCAGGGATCTGTACTGGGTCCTCTGCCGTTCTCTATGTATACTAAGTCTCTTGGCTCAGTAATCCATTCACATGGCTTCTCATACCATAGCTACCATACCATAACTCTTCCTCTCTTTCCCTCCCTCTACCCCACAGGTTAAGGAGAGGATATCTGCTTGTCTGACTGACATCTCTGAGTGGATGGCTACTCATCACCTGAAGCTCAACCTTGACAAGACAGAGCTCCTCTTCATGCCGTACAAGACCTCCCCACTACATGACCTCTCCATCACCGTTGATGGGACCGTGGTGGCTGCCTCCCGCTCTGCAAGGAACCCGGGGGTGGTCCTGGACGACCGGCTGGACTTCAAAGAGCACATCAGGGCGACGGCACGGTCCTGCAGGTTCCTCCTGTACAACATCAGGAGGATTCGACCGTACCTGACCACCTACTCCACCCAGCTTCTTGTCCAGACCATGGTCACCTCACGCCTGGACTACTGCAACTCCCTGCTCGCAAGCCTACCGGCCTGCGCCATTCTGCCTCTTCAACTGATCCAGAATGCAGCTGCCCGGCTTGTGTTCAACCTCCCGAAATTTTCCCATGTAACCCCCCTGCTGAGGTCTCTCCACTGGCTGCCAGTTGCAGCCAGGATCAGGTTCAAAGTTCTGACCCTGGCCTACACTGCAGCCAATAGGACAGGCCCCGCCTACCTGCAGGACTTAATCCAGAACTATGTTCCTGCTCGACCACTTCGCTCTTCTACAGCAGGGCGACTGGCACTTCCCCCGCTCCGTGTCAAAGGCTCTCGCTTGTTCCGACTGCGGAGTTTTTCCACATTAGCTCCTCAGTGGTGGAATGAACTTCCCATTCCCCTACGTTCTACTCCAACCCTGCCTGCATTCCGTCGAGGCCTGAAGACACACCTCTTCAGACTCCACCTTGACTGATATCCTCACCTAGGAATATCAGTTCCCTGTTTACTAGTTCCCTGTGTTTTCCTGTCTGTTTATTATAGTTTATACTAGTATTTGGAATGGAAGTGTGGTGTTGCTGATTTGCCCACAGCTTACTGTGAACTACAGTCGACGTTCATTGCTAGGGATAGCTGCTACATTATGCGAAGGATGTGCTTTGCCTTGTCTATTCTGTAGATCTTGATGATGTCTCTGTACGCACTTACTGTACGTCGCTTTTGATAAAAGCGTCTGCTAAATAAATGTAATGTAATGTAATGGAAGTAACCGTGCTGCTGCACAGTGGCGTATCGTGGGATCTCGGATCATGTAAAACGCCTGTCACCGTAGACTACATTTAAACGGATGAAACTCTCAACCTGTTTACATTAATTATCAGTCAAGCAATTGATTTACTGAATAACAAATATCAATAAATACAGCAAGTTTTGTGGGCAAGCATATTTCTTTATGTCATAAAATCGTGCAGCATTTAAATATGTAGGACAGCCCGTGCGCTGGAATAAAGCATTTAAACCGAATATATTCTCAACCTGTTTCCGTTCATTTTGCTTGCTTATGTCAATCAAACAAAGTCCCTGAATCAATTAGGCTATATATAGGCTAATGATTAACAAATGACAATGACAAAGAGATTACTAACGTGAGATTGTTTAATAAGGGTGGCAATAATTCTGAATAATTAACTGGCAAAAAATCCCAACGTTTTCTGTGAGTTGCACGTTAGCATTGCGTTTTTCACATATAAGAATGTAATTTAAGACTTTCGATTTGGTCAAAACGATTTATACATTAGAAAGCATACCTCTTAAGAAAGAAAAAACCTCTTAAATTGCTGGAACCAGCGTTTAGCGCATTGCATGCTTTCAAGCTAGAAAAATGAATTTACCTACTATATAGGCCTATGTGCTGTTCATTGATCACTTCGCATGACAGTCAATTAACGCATTTTGCGTCAGCACAAATGTGGATAAAGCCTAGTAAAATACTGTACAAGTTTATTTACCTATTCGTCTTGGTTATTGCAAAATTAAATTGTTTGGCTATCTGGGAAATGATAGGCTACGGGAAAATATTTAGACACGAGTAGCCTAATAATCCGTTTAAAAGCAAGATTAAGATAGAGAACCTGGTAGCTTACATCACACAGTACGCTACACTGTTGCTGCATAAAGCAATTTGCTAAACCATGAAATAGGCTACAAAATAGCAAACTACTACTTCATTAACCTGTATTTATTAACGACGCTGAAGTTGGCTCCCGATTCGCAGCTCCCGATTCGGAATTGCCGGTCCACCTTAAATCGGTCGCGAAAAGCGATTGTATGCTTTCACGGTCATCCTTCCGCTTTTTTCTCCGCTAAATCTAATTGGCTCAACATTCTGATAGCCTAGTTGTGTGTGTGTATACATTCATTTATTTATTTATTTATTTATTTAGGATACTGCTGTTACGATCCTGAAACGGGTCGAACCCAAGAGCAACGACCAAGAGGCAGATTCAAATAAAGGGGGTTTTTATTTAAGCTTTGGGGTAGTCCCAAAGCTGTACAGAAGGTATAAGAAAACAGGTTAGTACATAGAACACAAAAATCCCATAGGGACTGCTCCAAGCCGGAGCTGGACTTGTAAGTCCGGTGAGTTCCAAGCCGGAACAAAAGGGCTGCCCTGCTGCTCCAAGCCGGAACTGGAAACAGGAACTGGACTGGAACTGGACCGGGAGGTCCACTCAGGAAACGAGTGCTGGAACAGAATATGTTCCAAGCCGGAACTGGACAGGAACTGGACTGGAACTGGACCGGGAGGTCCACTCAGGAAACGAGTGCTGGAACAGAATATGTTCCAATCCGGAACTGGACAGGAACTGGACTGGAACGTGAAGTCCACACTGGAAACGGATGCTGGAACGGAATTCGTTCCAAGCCGGAACTGGAATTTACTGGAATGGTGGGTTAGCCACCGGGACGGTACTGTACTGGACCGCGAGTATCACACTGGTGCAGGTTCTGGAACGGCGCGACTGTTCCAAGCCGAAACTGGACTTAAGTTTCACTGGAGAACTCCCTCCGGGACTGAACAGGAACTGGACCGGGTTATTGACTTGGATAGGGGGACAAAGCAGAGGTTACAGGCAGGGTATACAGACTGGGTATTTGCATGAGAGGTGAGGATGTAGAATAGTCCGCCGCCTGTCTAGCTGACGAACACACCCCACGGAGCTGGTGAGGTGTAGCTTGGGGAGACCTCGTATGAGCCGGCTGAACTCCAGGGATCCTGGAACCGTAACCACAGTACAGGAGGTAGCTGAGGCCGGACAGGAACAACAACGGAAGCGAGCCGGCAGGCTAGACAGCGGGTCTCTCCCCGAGCTGGAGGTGGGAGTACCGCAACACACTCACACAACATAAAGGGAAAACAAACACTGCTGCAGGGAGTTGGAATCGCGGCGTCTGGAGAGTTGAAGGGAGACAGGTAAGTAGCATGCAACAAAGACAGTTCAGGGAAGATAGCTACCAACCGCAGTTTACGTGAACAACATTTAGTGCAGCAAGCTGCACAAACTCCGGACCAGAAACGTGACAGGACATAGACAAGGTAGGTTAGTTAACGAACTGGCGCCGATTAGCAGCCAGCCAGGGGTTTAAATAGTGGATAAAATGAAAACATAAATGGGAAACAGGTGAGGTAATTAACAGGGAGTGATTACTAAACTCGAAGGTGAGGAATGTGAACACGGAGAAAGGAAACCGATAGGAGGAAACAAATGTGACGGAAAGCACGAACATGACAGGAAAAACGCCCATCCTGCAGCAGCAGGGAAAACACGGACAAGGGAATCCAACATGACACGGAGGGCAAACAGAAAAACCCGGAACACGGACGGGAAGGGAACGGAACGTTACAACTGCACCGTTTTGAAATAATCACACTCCAAACTTCCTATGTCCACCAATGTAAATTGCTGAAAAAGGTGAAATTTTGAATAGGATTTTCTTGCCAATTTTAGAACGTCTCAAACTTTTGACACTTGGGTATGAGAGAAGAGGTTCTCCACTATATCTGACCCAAGTTGGGTGAAATATTACTGTAGCATTTTGAAATAATCCCACTTCAAACTTTCTATGTAATCCAATGTAAATCGACTGAAAAAGGTGAAATTTTGAATAGGATTTTCTTGCCAATTTTAGAACGTCTCAAACTTTTGACACGTGGGTATGAGAGAAGAGGTCCTCCACTATATCTGACCCGAGTTGGGTGAAATATTACTGTAGCATTTTGAAATAATCCCACTTCAAACTTTCTATGTAATCCAATGTAAAACGACAGAAAAATGTGAAAGTTTGAATAGGATTTTCTTGCCAATTTTAGAACGTCTCAAACTTTTGACACTTGGGTAAGAGAGAAGAGGTCCTCCACTATATCTGACCCGAGTTGGGTGAAATATTACTGTAGCATTTTGAAATAATCCCACTTCAAACTTTCTATGTAATCCAATGTAAAACGACAGAAAAATGTGAAAGTTTGAATAGGAATTTCTTGCCAATTTTAGAACGTCTCAAACTTTTGACACCTGGGTATGAGAGAAGAGGTCCTCCTATATCTGACCTGGGTTGGGTGAAATATTACTGTAGCATTTTGAAATAATCCCACTTCAAACTTTCTATGTAATCCAATGTAAAACGACTGAAAAAGGTGAAAGTTTGAATAGGATTTTCTTGCCAATTTTAGAACGTCTCAAACTTTTGACACCTGGGTATGAGAGAAGAGGTCCTCCTCTATATCTGACCTGAGTTGGGTGAAATATTACTGTAGCATTTTGAAATAATCCCACTTCAAACTTTCTATGTAATCCAATGTAAAACGACTGAAAAAGGTGAAAGTTTGAATAGGAATTTCTTGCCAATTTTAGAACGTCTCAAACTTTTGACACTTGGGTATGAGAGAAGAGGTTCTCCACTATATCTGACCCAAGTTGGGTGAAATATTACTGTAGCATTTTGAAATAATCCCACTTCAAACTTTCTATGTAATCCAATGTAAATCGACTGAAAAAGGTGAAATTTTGAATAGGATTTTCTTGCCAATTTTAGAACGTCTCAAACTTTTGACACGTGGGTATGAGAGAAGAGGTCCTCCACTATATCTGACCCGAGTTGGGTGAAATATTACTGTAGCATTTTGAAATAATCCCACTTCAAACTTTCTATGTAATCCAATGTAAAACGACAGAAAAATGTGAAAGTTTGAATAGGATTTTCTTGCCAATTTTAGAACGTCTCAAACGTTCGACACTAGGGTATGAGAGAAGAGGTCCTCCACTATATCTGACCCGAGTTGGGTGAAATATTACTGTAGCATTTTGAAATAATCCCACTTCAAACTTTCTATGTAATCCAATGTAAAACGACTGAAAAAGGTGAAAGTTTGAATAGGATTTTCTTGCCAATTTTAGAACGTCTCAAACTTTTGACACTTGGGTATGAGAGAAGAGGTCCTCCACTATATCTGACCCGAGTTGGGTGAAATATTACTGTAGCATTTTGAAATAATCCCACTTCAAACTTTCTATGTAATCCAATGTAAATCGACTGAAAAAGGTGACATTTTGAATAGGATTTTCTTGCCAATTGTAGAACGTCTCAAACTTTTGACACTTGGGTATGAGAGAAGAGGTCCTCCACTGTATCTGACCCGAGTTGGGTGAAATATTACTGTAGCATTTTGAAATAATCCCACTTCAAACTTTCTATGTAATCCAATGTAAAACGACTGAAAAAGGTGAAAGTTTGAATAGGATTTTCTTGCCAATTTTAGAACGTCTCAAACTTTTGATACTGGGGTATGAGAGAAGAGGTCCTCCACTATATCTGACCCGAGTTGGGTTAAATATTACTGTAGCATTTTGAAATAATCCCACTTCAAACTTTCTATGTAATCCAATGTAAAACGACAGAAAAATGTGAAAGTTTGAATAGGATTTTCTTGCCAATTTTAGAACGTCTCAAACTTTTGACATGTGGGTATGAGAGAAGAGGTCCTCCCCTATATCTGACCTGAGTTGGGTGAAATATTACTGTAGCATTTTCACATAATCCCTCTTCAAACTTTCTATGTAATCCAATGTCAATCTACTGAATAAAACTTTGAATTTTTAATCGGAATTTCTTGCCAATTTTAAAACGTCTCAAACTTTTGACACTTGGATATGAGAGAGGAAGAAGGTTCTATTTCATATTGTTCAATATGGCATGGTATGGGAGGAGACTGAATAGCAAATTAACCACCACTACAGGAGGAACCACGTCACGCCATAAATATGGCGCTTGCACGCCATCCGGCCTTTTTTTGTCTCAGTTTGAGCTGAGACTGGTTTGTATGGTACCCTTTAGAATTTCTTGCCTCTCCCTATTGCCTGGAGCTACTTCCTGAACGGAGTATGCTTTCTGGGGCTTTCCCTCCCCAGCAACGCGGAATCACGGTTTGTTGCTGTTTGTTTGGCTACCATTACTCGGTAGAGTTGTTACCTTTTGTTAGGCAGTTCACTGCCGGTTTTCCTTGCAGAAGTAGATCGGGTTATGCCGATATCTTCTGATTGTATTTTGTCCTGTTGAGGCATTGAATTTTCTTTCTCCTTGTTGTTACTAAGAAAGGGAAAAGGGACAAGCCGGAAGTAGGCTCTGTGTCAGTGGACACACGCTACCTGAGGTTTTAGCGGTCTCTGGCGGCCCTTCAGTGCTACTGATTCGGGCCTACTGCTAGCCACCTGCGCCAGCCTACTAGGCCTCTGCTTGGTTGGCTTAGCTAGCCGACACTACGCTGTCTGTGGTGTGTTGGAGGGATTTCCGCAGGATATGTCCTCCGCTACCCCCTGTAACCTTGCTATGGCGCCCACGTACCCGATGTCCTTCAGTGCTCAGCACCTTGGAGTCGGGGTACAAGCTCCAGTTCACACGCGGCCGGAGAGGGCTCAACTGCTTCCTAAAGCGCCTGCCCTTGCACATGCTCTGCCGTTCCAGTCTCCCCCTACTGGTGGGAGACAGCGATTGGTTCACATCTGTGTCCCTGCCGGATGTATACTTCCATATCCCCATACACCGGGATCACCGGAAGTACCTCCGCTTTTCCTTCCAAGGCAAAGGGTACGATCACTCGGTTCTCTCCTTCGGCCTAGCCCTGGCCCCACACACTTTTTATGAAGTGCAAGGAGACACGCTGATCCCACTCTGTCACTAAGGGATTCGCATTGCGAACTACCTGGACGACTGGCTAATCTGCAATCCTTCAGAGGAGCAAGCCAGAAGGGATACAAGGTCAGTACTGGCCCACTTAGCTAGCTTGGGCCTGACCCTGAACAGGGGAAAAGAGCCACCTCAGCCCCTCCAGAGAGAGGGTTTTCCTGGGCCCGGTTTTGGTCTCAATGTCCATGCAGGCCCCTCTGACCCAGAGAGGCAGCATGTTTTTGATGGACAGTCTGTCCCACTTTGCTGCAGCGCAGCAGGTGACAGTAAACATTAACCGGAGGTTGCTTGGCTTGATGGCTTCAGCGGCCCAGGTGGTGCCACTTGGGCTGCTGCATACGTGTCCATTACAGCGTTGGGCGGCAGCACAGGGAGTAAGCCCGCACGAGGACAGGTGGCGACTCCTCCCTATTTACCCAGTGTGTTACCTAGGGTGACGACCACCACGGACGCCTCCAAGACTGGCTGGGAGCGGTCGGAGAGGGTCATTCCCTACAAGGGTTGTGGAGCCACGCATGGGTCGGGAAGCACATCAACCTGCCAGAAACGGAGGCAGTGCATCAGGCATTGACCCATTCCTCCCAGTGGTCCGACACAGACAGGTTCTTGTCCGGACAGACAATTCCACTGTGGTCTCCTACCTCAACCAACAGGGTGGGCTTTGGTCTCCAACTCGACATGCAAAGCATGTCAACTCCTGCTGTGGGCACAGGCCTAGGGTATGTCCCCGAAGGCAGTACATGTACTGGGCACAATCAATGTGGAAGCCGATAGGCTGTCCAGGGGTGGCCTGAGAGCGGGGAAATGGTGCCTGCACCCAGACAGTGCAGTTCATTTAGGGAGTTGCTAGTGGGCACCCCTTCGCGCCTCCCGACCAGAGCGGATTTGCTGCCGCAGGCCTGCTATGGCAACCAAATCCACAGTTGTATGACCTGCTTGGCCCCTAGATGGGAGTGGCCACAGGGCCTGGGGCCAGCAGTACTGGAAACATTTCAGGCATCAAAGCCCCATCTACGAGGGCGCTCTATGCTGGGAAGTGGGCAGATGTTAGCTGCTGGTACCACAATAATGGGTTTACCCAATTATGACAGTTCAGTCGTTTTGGCATTCCTCCAGTCCCTCTTCAAAGAGGGGCTAGTGGAGTCCACGCTAAGGTGTTATCTGGCAGCCATATTTGACAGCCATGAGCGTATTGAGGGCCTGATGGTGGGGTCTCACCCTCTCGCCAGCCAGTTTCCCTGAGGAGCCAGGTGGCTTTGCCCACCCAGGTCTAACTTAGTCCCTTCGTGGGACTTACAACTGGCTTTGAATCCACTCACTGAGCCGCCCTTCGAGCTGGATGGACTCAGTCTAACCTTGAAGACTGCATTCCTGCTCGCTATCGCCTCCGCGAGGCGTGTGAGCGAGCTGCATGCACTGTCAGTAAAACCCTCCTGTAACCCTCCTCGGTCTTTCTGCTTCTTAACCTTGTGTTTCAGCCAAAGGTCCTCTCGCGGTCGTACATCTCTGTCTATGGTGTTGGAGCCGTTTTACCATCCTCCCCACGAGACCCCTGAAGATGCCAGGCTGCACTCACTGTGCCCCGTCCGGGCTCTACGGTCTTATATCTCCTGCACAAGTGCAGTGAGGAAGACCAAAAATCCTTTTATTGTTTTGGAGGGGCTATGAAGGGCTTTGCCCTATTGTACAGCACGCGGCCCTCTGGATCATAGAGACGGTTCCAGCAGTTCTGACACATCCCCTCCCACAGGCGTGGTAGCTCACTCCACTCGGGGTGTAGCTACCTCCTGGGCCTTACTACGTGGCGCCACAATTGCTGACATTTGCGCAGCAGCAGGCTGGGCCTCATCACTCACTTTCAACAGGTTTTATCACCTGGACGTAGCATCATCGGCATCAGTTGCCTCCTCTGTCCTCAGGGCAGCGGAGCAACCTTGTATGAAATTTTGTGATGATTTAGGGTTTCTATTACCCGGTGGTTATTTTCCACGTTTCCCACTTGAGCTTGCTCTTCTGGTAAGAACAGCAGCCAATAGTGCATTTTGTTTTTTACAGGATTCGCACTAATGCAATGACCTGCGGTCCTGGTACCCCACTATATACCGCGCCCAACGTTATTTGGTATTCTGTGACCAATACCGTGGTCAGGCGGGGAACCTTGCACCCTCAGGATGGCAAGTGCCCTCAAGTCGGCAAAAGAGGCCGGGCGGCGTACAAGCGCCATATTTATGGCGTGACGTGGTTCCGCCCGTAGTGGTGGTTAATTTGCTATTCAGTTTCCCAGCAGCTCTTCCTCTCAGCGAGGATGCCCCATAGTGTGGCGTGTTGACCGATATGAAATAGAACCTCGTTCGTCTGTCATATCCAAGTGTCAAAAGTTTAACACCTTCTAAAATAGGAAAGAAATTCCTATCCAAACTTTCACCTTTTTCAGTCGTTTTACATTGGATTACATAGAAAGTTTGAAGAGGGATTATTTTAAAATGCTACAGTAATATTTCACCCAACTCGGGTCAGATATAGTGGAGGACCCCTTCTCTCATACCCTAGTGTCGAAAGTTTGAGACGTTCTAAAATTGGCAAGAAAATCCTATTCAAACTTTCACCTTTTTCAGTCGATTTACATTGGATTACATAGAAAGTTTGAAGTGGGATTATTTCAAAATGCTACAGTAATATTTCACCCAACTCGGGTCAGATATAGTAGAGGACCTCTTCTGTCATACGCAAGTGTCAAAAGTTTGAGACGTTCTAAAATTGGCAAGAAAATCCTATTCAAACTTTCACCTTTTTCAGTCGTTTTACATTGGATTACATAGAAAGTTTGAAGTGGGATTATTTCAAAATGCTACAGTAATATTTCACCCAACTCGGGTCAGATATAGTGGAGGACCTCTTCTCTCATACACAAGTGTCAAAAGTTTGAGACGTTCTAAAATTGGCAAGAAAATCCTATTCAAACTTTCACCTTTTTCAGTCGTTTTACATTGGATTACATAGAAAGTTTGAAGTGGTATTATTTCAAAATGCTACAGTAATATTTCACCCAACTCGGGTCAGATATAGTGGAGGACCTCTTCTCTCATACCCATGTGTCAAAAGTTTGAGACGTTCTAAAATTGGCAAGAAAATCCTATTCAAACTTTCACATTTTTCTGTCGTTTTACATTGGATTACATAGAAAGTTTGAAGTGGGATTATTTCAAAATGCTACAGTAATATTTCACCCAACTCGGGTCAGATATAGTGGAGGACCTCTTCTATCATACCCAAGTGTCAAAAGTTTGAGACGTTCTAAAATTGTCAAGAAAATCCTATTCAAACTTTCACCTTTTTCAGTCGTTTTACATTGGATTACATAGAAAGTTTGAAGTGGGATTATTTCAAAATGCTACAGTAATATTTCACCCAACTCGGGTCAGATATAGTGGAGGACCTCTTCTCTCATACGCTAGTGTCGAAAGTTTGAGACGTTCTAAAATTGGCAAGAAAATCCTATTCAAACTTTCACCTTTTTCAGTCGATTTACATTGGATTACATAGAAAGTTTGAAGTGGGATTATTTCAAAATGCTACAGTAATATTTCACCCAACTCGGGTCAGATATAGTAGAGGCCCTCTTCTGTCATACGCAAGTGTCAAAAGTTTGAGACGTTCTAAAATTGGCAAGAAAATCCTATTCAAACTTTCACCTTTTTCAGTCGTTTTACATTGGATTACATAGAAAGTTTGAAGTGGGATTATTTCAAAATGCTACAGTAATATTTCACCCAACTCAGGTCAGATATAGAGGAGGACCTCTTCTCTCATACCCAAGTGTCAAAAGTTTGAGACGTTCTACAATTGGCAAGAAAATCCTATTCAAACGTTCACCTTTTTCAGTCGTTTTACATTGGATTACATAGAAAGTTTGAAGTGGGATTATTTCAAAATGCTACAGTAATATTTCACCCAACTCGGGTCAGATATAGTGGAGGACCTCTTCTCTCATACCCTAGTGTCGAAAGTTTGAGACGTTCTAAAATTGGCAAGAAAATCCTATTCAAAATTTCACCTTTTTCAGCAATTTACATTGGTGGACATAGGAAGTTTGGAGTGCGATTATTTCAAAACGGTGCAGTATCCAAAATAAATAAATAAATAAATAAATATATGTATGTATGTATACACACACACAACTAGGCTATCAGAATGTTGAGCCAATTAGATTTAGCGGAGAAAAAAGCGGAAGGATGACCGTGAAAGCATACAATCGCTTTTCGCGACCGATTTAAGGTGGACCGGCAATTCCGAATCGGGAGCTGCGAATCGGGAGCCAACTTCAGCGTCGTTATTTATTAGCCTATACAGCGTCTTTTCAATTCTGTATGCGCTTTTAATGTATAATACCGCGATACACATTAACGTGATTATCACTGAACAGGACGTTCGATGTGAATTGTGGGTATATGAGCTTGCAGAGTCTTGCAGACTCGTTCCCTTGACAAAAGTTGAGGGTGGAGGGGCTATGTCACAAACTTCACTTGGCTTTCTAACGGATTGGACTCACACTTAAAATGGAGACCGAGGGTACATCCTGGTCTCAAAAGGGATTCCCCCAAGTGAAGTTTACGAGGGTGGAGCAAAAACTGGATTGGGACGCAGCCTAAGTTCCCCCTCAGAAATAAGTTCCTCCCTTCAAACTCCAATGTAATTTGTTGTGTACAACGTCACCATTTGTTGTGTACTTAAGGAACATTTTTTTATCGGCAGACATGCTTATTCTGCATGCAATCATGCGTTTCAAGTGGCGCACGTTTAGTATCGTTAGTTGTATAATTATTAGATTCCAGTAATTACATATAGTCAGAAGTAGGTAGCTGTTTTAAATTAGAGCACAGATAACGAATTAGCACACCCAGTTTGCACGTAAACGTACCTGGGTTAGCTAAATTGATAATAGCTACATCAGTAACTAACCTTACGATCATTAGCTAATGAGCTAGTCTGCTGAGCTTGTTAAACCGAATACATCACTCGGTAGTTAAGTTAACGTTAACTGAAAATATAAGTGAAACTGTGGTCTTTAGCTGATGTGCAAGCAAGCTAACGTTAGTTAATAGCCATTTTAAAATATGAATGGTTTGTAGTCACCGTCGCTCATGGTAATAAGTGGGACAACGCTCGCAAGTTTCAAGTTTGAAGAGGGATAGCTGC
Source organism: Synaphobranchus kaupii (assembly GCA_029718625.1). Classification (NCBI taxonomy): domain Eukaryota; kingdom Metazoa; phylum Chordata; class Actinopteri; order Anguilliformes; family Synaphobranchidae; genus Synaphobranchus; species Synaphobranchus kaupii. Next base: position 519,550 of record CM056384.1, read on the forward strand.
GCAGTGTAAGATAAGTAGCCTACGTACCTCAGATTTATCCACAATTCTCTTTGTTATGTATGTTATACAGTGGGGACCAAAAGTCTGAGGACACTACCAATTCCTGGCTGTTTTCATTAACGTATTTATAAAGGAATAATGCAATTATGGTACTCTAATTACACTTATTATTCAATAACGCATTATTGAAAACAGTTACAAATTTGAACACATTTTCAAAACGCTCGTGTGAAATGAGAGGCTAATATGTGAATGTCTGGTTCGTTTGCCATAAGGTAAGCGTTTCTCTATTCGATGTCACAAGTTAACCTTTATTCTATTGTAATATTAACACATGTGCGTTCCTAAAGGTCAATATGCTAATATCTGTGTTATTTACAACTAAAACTATCTAGCTATTAATTGAATGAATCTGCCATTCTACCCAAAATAGGCTACCAACATTTTTTTAAATTTAGTTTTTTACTTATATTACGTTATTAAAAAATGATGTAGGCTGTTCATGCATAAGTATAAGAGTCATAGTTATATTAGCCTGTGATAAATAATGAAAACAATCAGTCCTCAGATTTAGTCCCTACTGTGTGTGTACAGTGGGGTGCAAAAATCTGGGCACCCCTGGTCAAAATGCTGTTTACAATTAATATCCAAGTGAACAGAAGCTAACCTGACCTCTAAATGGTACATTTAGACATGACACAGTTCTTCAAATTTCTATTTTTCCCCATTCTTTCTGGCAGAACACCTCTAGCTCAGAAATATTTTCATCCTCCTTGCATGCACGGCATGTTTGAGATCTCTCCCCAGATTTTCAATAAAATATTGAAGTCTGTGGACTGTGGTGGCCATATCAAAACCTTCATTCGCCTTTCCTGGAGGTACTTCATGGTTGATTTCCTGTGCCAACTGCCACACAACCCCAAAGCATAATGGATCCACCTCCATGCTTAAAGCACAACTGAACTTTGGGTTGTGTAGTTACCTGGCCATGATAGGAGTCCAAATGGTGGTGAAACATGTTTGTTAGTTGCTCTGTGCTCCCCTGGGGGTGATAGTCCAGAATAGGGTATGTGTTGCTCTCCATTCACTTCTATAGGGCAGCTAAAACGGTCTCAAAATGACACTTCTAGCACGTATATGAACTAGAACGAAGCGGATTTTGTCAATACAAACAATAACCAGTCCTCGTACGTACAGTGAGTGAGCACCATAATTCATTGGACAGTGACACATTTTTTTGTTATTTTGGAAGAAAATAAGATATCAAGAGTCTTTTGATATTGTTGGGTCACAGACATCAGGAAGTCATGCCATGCAAAGGATATGCGACCAAATATAAAAAATTATTACTTTATTCTACATTATGTTATGTGTCACTGTCCACTGAATTATGGTGCTCACTGTATATTACAAACATATTTCGCCACCACTTACCATATCATGACCAAGTAACTACACAGCCCAAGTTCTACCAAAGTTAAGTTCTGCTTTAACAGTTGGCAAGGTGTTCTCTACAAATGCTTCACCCTTTTTTCTCCAAACATATCTTTTTTGGTTGTGGCCAAAAAGTTAAATTTTGGCCTTAATAAACATTGTTCCAAAATGCTTCAGGCTTCTCAAGGTTTTCTCTTGCAAACTTCACATGCTTTAAGGCTTCTTTCTGTTTAGAGGAACCCATGGTTGTTAACACCAGACAGAACAGCCTCCGCAGTCAGGTGCTTTAGAAGGCATGGAGTTACTTGAGAATAAATAGTTCTGCCCTGGAATTATATTCACCTGACCCATTGAAGCCCTACCGAGTAAATCGCCTGGGCCTTAGTAATCAACTTTTTAAAAAGTAACAAAGAATAATCCAAAAGGGTTACCAAACTTTGCCACAGGGCCTTTTCCCCTGTTTTATTATTTTGAAACTAGAAAATTGAAATAAAAAATAATCTTGCTTTAAAATTTTAAGAAATGTGTCATGTTTAACTTTGTACCATTTAGAGGTCAGATTAGCTTCTGTTCACTTGGATATTAATTGTAAATGGCATTTTGACCAGGGGTGCCCAAATTTTTGCACCCCACTGTGTGTGTGTGTGTGTGTGTGTGTGTGTGTGTGTGTGTGTGTGTGTGTGTGTGTGTGTATATATATATATATATATATAGTGACTGGGATGAATATTTGGAAGATGGTGTATGGAATTAATTCTGCCATGCAGACATCTACCAAATACACTAATTTTCAATGCATATTTTCCCTTGTAGGAAAGGGAGTAAAAAAATAGGGATGTGAAATATTTCCGTTCTCAATGTCATGTTTATGAGAGAAACATTCATGTAACATTATTTTGTAGAAATATAATTTGATCTGTGAGAAATCAAGCTAATTGAGGCTCCCAAATCTAACATTTTATTTTGGTACGGTTCACTATTTTGTACCAAACTGCTTCCTGATAACTTAAGACACGAGGAATCCAAAAAAATGAGGAATCCAATCCACCCACGGACCCGCCCCAAACCCCACCCCCACTTCCACCACAACAAAATGGTATATAACATCAGTTCTCTGTCAGGGTTATGCTCAATTCGGAATTTTGGCATTGACTCCCTTTCAATTCATGAGTTGGAATTTCGTTTCACCTAGAGTCACAAAATTTGGTATACAGGTCCCTCTGCTCAGGCTGAACAAATATGCCTCAAGGACCCTTAAAGTCCGCCATATTGGATTTTCCGCTAATTAGCATTTTTTGTAAAACACTTAAAATGCTACTCCTTCCTACAAAATCTGACCAATTTGCATGAAACTTGGTGTGTGCACTCTGATCAGGACAACAAACAATTCTATCAAAACAGTCCAGGGTCATACACAAAAAACAAGCCAATAAAACAAATTAAATCCAATAGACACAAAACCTCAACACAACAAAAAACCTCTCACAACACCACCATCAAACATTTCATGTGGTTGGTTGGCTTTTGAAAGTTTAGGGTTAAGCTGGGATATGTAGTATATTACCCAGTATTGAATAACATTCAAGTTAATATGATAACCCATATAATAAGCAAACAGGTTTTAGACATATGTTCATTCATTTTCTTTCCCCTGAAAATAATATTTCAACAATATTTAATGTGTTTTAATAACATTTTTGATGTTTTACATACATGATGTTTTATATACCATCATATATAAAAATATAACGCATTAAAATCCATTGTTGTATAGGCTACACCTACAGTAATACAGAAGAGGGAAGGTATTTGAATTTCAATTCAGTCAATTCTACTTCCTGTAATTCAAATACGAATTGAAATTCTGCATCCTGTTTACCCCTTCAATTCAAATTCATGAATTAAATTGGAATTTGAGACCTTTGCAATTCAATTCGAAATTGAGTACAACCCTGTTCTCTGTTTCATCAGTATGTACAATTTGCGTGCAATCAATAAGCTTGATTTCTCACAGATTAAGTTATATTTCTACAAAATAATATTACATGAATGTACGTCTTATCTGTTCCTAACTGCAGGAAACATTTCTGCAGGTACAATCTGATTTGCTGGGTGTGTGAAATTACATGGAATGACTCAGTGGAAACATGTGGCAAGTCCCTTATGTATAAAGTTATTTATTTTTCCATTGTAAAGTAAAAACTCAGTCAGCTGTCATGGGGCATGACTTAGTCAAACCTGATGTACTCTTTATTACCTGTGTTATACTTCCTTTTCAGTTCCTAAAGTTTTGTTCACTTGTTCTAGGTACGTTCATAAATAATTTTTTAGTCATGAGAGCCACCTGTTGTTGTTCCAGTTGTGGCATCTTGAGTGATATATTTCAAATATTGCTTTATGCTTGATGCTTTATTTTAGCTTTATGTTCAGTATTAACATGCTTGTTCCATCTTTTTTTTAGGCCAAGGGTTCCTTTTTTGCAAGTCTACCTCCAGCTGAACTGTTGGCCCGTCCGATGTTCGCTGCAGCAAAACTTAAAATCCATACACTTCATTTGGCCATTCATCTAAATTTGAAGAATTTACCAATCCATTTTGCAGACTAGCATTTGTTCATCTGCATGTGTATATCTGCCCACTTTCCAGGAGTTTCTCGGCCACCTCTCTGGGGTCAGGGAATCATTTTCCGTTTTTTTCCTTAAGAGTATATACAGTTTATATATAGTATATCGGAAGTTTAGATACACTTAGGTTGAAGTCATTAAAACTCACTTTTAACCACTCCACAGATTTCATGTTAGCAAACTATAGTGTTGGCAAGTCAGTTAGGACATCTACTTTGGTGCTGATTTTGACAGCCGAAAGCTGGCCCCTTGGTTTTCCCAATTGATCTTGTTTTTTGTATTTTTTGTTATTCCCTCTGGAAAACGGGTGTTCACATTTTTCAATTTCATAGAAATGCAATAGCCTAGTATATCCACATAGTGAAATTAGCACTTTTATGATTAATGTCCTGATAAATTCATGTATTTGCGCAATTAAATCATTCAGTAAATTTCTTAATTAAACACAAGTCTTGAGGTTTTATTTAAAAAGAACATTGGATTTGAAATGGAATGGTGGCTATGAGGTTAAAATGCAGACTTTCAGCTTTAATTTGAGGGTGTGCATATTGGGTGAACCGTGTAGCAATTGTAGCCCCTTTTATACAAACCCCAATTCCAAAAAGGTTGGGACAGTATGTAAAATGCACTTAAAAGCAGAAAGCAGTGTTTTGCATTGTTCTCGTTTACATATATTTAACTGAAAAAAAATGCCTATACCCAGGGGGGTGCAACCCGGAGGGCAGGTACAAGAAATAGGTAATTAGAATATCATGCCTTGTACCACCCACATTTTGAGATAAGCACCTGCACAACACAAGTTAGAATACGGCGCAAGTCAGCTCGCGTTAAATCCGCGCAGAAGAGAGACACTTAAGCGCATGACTTAAGTTGACCATCTCTGAATCCGGCCCTTAGAGCCATTTAGCTAACCATGGGTTCCATACTATTCCTGTATAATTTACAGCTAAATCTAGACCCACACCCCAATTCCCATAGAGATCCATTCAAATGCAGAGAGGTTATAGTATCGCTTGGAAGAGTACCTGAAAATAAGATATCAAGAGTCTTTTGATATCCTTTTATACCCAGTCATGATAGCATCACCTGTTTACCTGTGGAATGTTCCAAACAGGTGTTTTTTGTTTTACTTCCCAGTATTATTTTTTTTTGCCCCTGTCCCAACTTTTTGGAACGTATTGCAGGCATCAAATTCGGAATTAGCATATATTTACAAAAATCAATAAAGTTGATAAGATAAAATATGAAATACATTTTTATTTGTACTGTTTTCAAGTAAATATATGTAAAAGATAATTTACAAATCACTGCATTCTGTATGCATTTTACATACTGTCCCAACTTTTTTTGGAATTGGGGTTTGTCCATAACTTTGACTATCAAGTCAGTTTGTCAAGTTGATTCTGATGATCGCTGAACTCGCCAGACTGTTGTTTGTGAATAAAAATAAAACAATTGCATTAAATGCCCCCTGCCCCCATTTTAGGGGACCAAACGTAATTGGACAAATTAACATAAACTTAAATAAAGTCATCATATTTAATATTTGGTTGCCCCTTTGCATGCCGTGACTTGACTTCCTGATGTCTGCGACCCAACAATATCAAAAGACTCTTGATATCTTATTTTCAGGTACTCTAACTTCTCTGCATTTGAATGGATCTCTATGGGAATTGTTCTAGATTAAGCTGTACATTAAGATGTAACAGTATAGAACACATGCTTGGCTAAATGGATATGCAGTAAATGTGGATTAATGGTGGAAATTAAAGGTTTCTTCTCCTGACTTATTTTTCCAGAGTTCAATAGGAAAATTTGCCAGGAGAAACAACCCTTAAAGTGATCCATCCATATCTACTGCATATCTGGCAGCAGAGCAATGGTTTGAGGCTTGTTTCGTACCCCAGATCCTTGATGACTTACAGCCATTTAGCTAACCATGTGTTCAATTTTAAATCCAATGTCCTGGAGGAGCCAAAACAACAAAAAAATGTGTCATTATCCAAATACTTTTGGACTGCACTGTATGTAAACCAATCTGTACTTCTCAATAACTTAATCATCAAGTTATTTTAAGCTCCTTCGTGTGATTTCTGCTTGATTTTTACTACTGGAACGAGGGGCCTTATTTTGATAGCATAGTGTACATTATGCAGATAGATTTTTTTTTAAACTAACAGAACGCAGGGTTTGGATGAGCTACAGGGACAACATGCCCTGTATAGACAAGGCCAGGCGTACAGTAAACAAAGTTGTTTCTGCTTGAGGGATGGGAAATCTTAGATACCCAGATTTGACAAGAAATCAGATTGGCTATATCGACGCGATGGGGTACACCTAAATTTTAAGGCCAACTATTTGTTTCTACAAAACGTACAGGTGGGACTTTCCAGATCCCTGTGCATCAGGAGATTCTCGCACCTCCGTCACGTTAGCTGAACCACACAGGCTTTTTTCAAAGCCACTAATGTTACTACAAAAAAAGGAGAACTTCCACATGCATAATCTTTCTATGCTTGCTACATGGCTTAAAGTATAGCCAAGCAATGTAAGTTATGGCATCTGTTCACAGAACTGTAGGCCTACAGCTAACGTTAGTCCTCTAATTAGCCTACAATTCACAGTATGCCAACTCGCTACAGCCCGCTGTTACTACATCTTATGTAACGTTACTTCTATAATAAGGTTACCTAGCTCGCCACAGTTCAAATGTATTTCGTTATCCCACTTCAGCTGTATATTTTCAGTGGGTCAGCTATTAAGTTTAGTGAAGGTTTTCGAAGCCAAACTCGCTTAACATTTGGAGCGGGTTAGCGAGCTAATGTCAACGTTATCTTGCTGTGATTTGTAAGTTAGCGAAGCCCCATATCTGCATGCTAACTACCGAAAAACATATTCGCTTTCTAATTCGATACTTAATTGTATTGTGATAAAACGTTGGTACATGGTTTTCTTTCGTGACAACCAATCCTCTTGCTTATTTACGTCGGAGCATGAAATTAGTTTCAATATGCATATTTCTTAACGTTAAAACGCTAGGTGCGACATAGGCTAAATTGTTTGAAACGCGCCAAATCGCGCATTAACAATTTAACTACGTTATTTAGCTGGATCCACTATTTGTATAAATTAAATGTCGTGAAACATTAATTTCAATATTTATATATTGAATATCACACAACTGAACTCCATGAATTGCTAGAAGCGCGCCAAGCAATGACTATAGTTCTGTGACTTCAGCAGTTCAGCAACAGCGGACATTCCCTTTAAATTGTGACGTCATATTGACAGGGGGAAACTTATTTCTGAGGGGGAACTTATTTTTCACGACAACGGGACAGGAGGCTAGCGCAAATCACGTGCTGCTACTGCCAGCTGACAGATTGCACTGTCTCCGCCTTTGACGCTCCATAATCAGCGCGAACCAGCACAGGTTTTGGAGCGTACCCACAGATTCGCGAGGAGGACGGTAAAAGTGGGGGGGGCCAATGGCCCCTTGTCCCCCCCCTTTCCGGCGCCCCTGCCTCACAGCCTAACTGCCTTTTCACATTGCCCGCGCATAGGCGGCAAGTACCGTTGATATCAATGGAGTAGTGCTTATTTGTTACAAACCTGGTAGCCCCAATTGAAAACTTATGTTTCGCCATGCGAAATTTTTAAAATTTTAATTAGGGTAGTCCCGCAAGTTCGATTGATACAACTCGGGGAATTCGGTCACGCACACAATTAATTTCTCCTCCATTTTGGGTTCGTGAAGTTGGTCCGTTCAGTACCGCCCACTCTCTAGCTATTGGCTGCGCTTTGAAAGGTCAGCGACTGGAGGGGTCAAAGTTGAATTTGGTTGAACTTTGAGCGCAGCGCTCACCGCTTACCAGAGCGCAAAGCGGCAAACGACTCTCCATTGATATCAACGGTACTTGCCGCCTATGCGCGGCCAATGTGAAAAACATTTCGCTATAAATTGATGCGCATCAGAAAGTTACTACGAGAAGGCTGGTGGAAAACGAGTTAAATCGATGTAGAATTAAATGTAACGCGCTAAATTAATATGCTCGCTACAGGTGGATTAAGGAGAAAACTGATCCGACTTTCGTAAATGTAAAAACGTTGAAGCGATATAAGAATGTCGCGCATGCACAGAACCCACGCGTACTGTCACCACAGAGCTCGAGTGTAGCGCAGGAATATAGGGCGTGTTTGGTTAGAGCCGATTTACGTCATATGCGTCGGGCTGCATCGGAAACTGTCCGAGATGGCCGAAAAATCGGTGCTGTGTGAACTAAGGCGGAAATGACAACAGGGGGTTAAGCAGGCGCCTTAGCGGTGCATCAGCTCTCGGGCGCCTTCATCAACATCGCCGCGCCTTCAAACAAACCAACAACAGCATTAGTTAGAGAGCGAGGAGAGATAGGTGTTTCGTCATGACACACGCGGATCATTTCACAATATCGCCACCTATCTCGGCGTACCCCTCCCTATGTGTTCAAACACAGGTATAAGGGTTATTTATTAAATCCTACAATGTAATAGCAGTATTTTCCTCTTTCCCTTATCTGTTCTCTTTTCTAATTTCACAATTAATATTTATTCTGTTTTTTCTTATTATTGCTATATTTAAAAAATATTTTTTTATATAATGCAATCCTTTATTGTTCTTCAATTAATGTGATTTTGTTTCATAAAGTGAGCTTCTAGCATAAGCCCTGTAGGGTTTCCAACCTCTAGCATATTTCTGTAAATTACTTTGTGTACTTGCATTTGTTCTTTATTTGTGCAAATAATAAATAAATACATAAATAAATATGTGTTTTGAGAGTGTGGGATTGAGTAACATAAGGTCGCTACTCTGGTTATTATAATTATTATTATAATATATTGTACCATATACCATGTACTTTCTTGAAGTAACGTTAAGCCTATATGTGAAAAGTACAATATTGGTAATGCTACACAAACAAATTAATTTGCCAATTGTCATTCTTGACTGCTTCTGTAATCCATCTGCCGTGAGATAAATTAGGAAAGAAATTACCTCTAACAGTAGGCCTATATAAAATCTGTTGACTGAATCAAAAAGTGTATGAAGAAAAAAAAGGCCTGTCCAAATATAGGTAACAATGTATTTTTCAATACCTTATTCAACTATATTTGTAATTATACCATATTCTATAGAAAAGTAAAGATTCAACTTTGTTATCAGGAGTGATTTGTTTTTGCAACAGCTTAAGTGTAAAATCCTAATTGGTCTGTTGTCCCAAAAAAAGTGTCCTCTCCAGAACATTTGGTGTGAGCATATAGAACATTAAGGTAGGACCACCAAATGATAACTCATTCATTTATTTCAAAGTATTTGGATCTCTTTTGATGGGAAAAAAAACTGTTACCTAATCAATATTTCTCTTCACCATCCTTGTTATCAGTAAACAAGATCTGAAGGTATGACCTGGTGTCCATTGTGTTGAGGAGTGTTTTCCCTATATCCAGATGGGACAGTGTATAGCCAGACCTCTGCATGTCACATGCCAGCAGAGAGAACCACATACAAACAATCCAATGCCATAATAACATGAAGGGTAACAATGAAACAATATTAAGCAACACAACCTGGGTACAATGCTGTACATCGATCTTGAAAATAGTTGTAAGATTAATGCTTAGGATTAAAGATCTAACACTGTTATTATGGCTATGGGTTGATTAGATATGGTTGGTCTGGTCTCCAGAACAAAATATATAGATTATACCAGCAATTAAGCAAAGAGAACATTTTCAGAATATTTATTTCACACAATATGGTGACATTCATAATATTGTAAATAAACTGTAGGACTATTCCCCTCCACCACCATTCAAGCCACAATGACACCGGGTTCTTTCTGTCATTTTGTATGTTTATTATCAAATCAGAAATATATGAACAATGATTGGTGACAGGTAAAAGGAAGATGACATGTTGATATTGGAATACATCTTATGCAAATACAATTCTATTTATCCATACATTAACATAACTGGCAAGGAAAATGTCATCTTTCTTGACATTGTTCCCTCAAAACACATAACAACTCCCAGTATTACAATGTCCCTATATGTACTATATTAGTTATTCATTCATACAAACTCAATTTATCCTGTTAAAGACATTGGATGGCATTCAATTCAATAAGTTCATTGTCAGGGTCCAAAGGGACCACCTGCTGTCATGTAATTTGAATAAATCATGAACACTGACATTATGAGTAGCTCAATCATGTATGCTATGTAATGTTTTAATGTGAAAATAAATCTCAACAGACTGGTCAAGTAAAGGATATATACAGTGAACAGTGAATCCTTTTTTTTCTGTGTTTTGGTTCTGTACTCCAGCACTTTGGATGTGAAATGAAACAATGATTGTGAGGCTAAAATACAGACTGTCAGCTTCAATTTCAGGGCATTTTCATCCATATTGTAACTGAAGAAGGCTGCAGTACAGGCCTGGCATAGCATCACCAGTGAAGATACCCAGCATCTGATGATTTCTACAGCTCGCAGACTTCAGGCAGTCCTTGCACGCAAAGGATATGCAACCAAGTATTATTATTTCATAGCAACATAATTTATGATTAGGATTAATACACTTTCTCCTACACAAGGAATATCTTCAATAGATTAACTGTACAACTCTAAAGAAGTCCCATGAAAGAGTCATTTCTCATTTATATTGGTACAGATATTCTGCAATAAAATATTCTTTCGAACCACCACTCAAAAGTCTGAAAACATGCATGTAAGTTATGATACTTAACATAGCTACATAGATTCTCACATTACAATGTATGGCTACGATGTCTTCTGGGTTTAGATTAACTAAAATGACATGTCTACCATGTTTCCTAGTCTAAACACATTGACAGGTGTAGTTTAGGGCCATTTCATAAATTGACAGACAAGAAACAACTGAATATGAGCAATAGAACATAAGCAGCCTAATGTTTACAGGTATGTTACCATAACAGATGACAGCTTAGCTAAATCATTTAGTTATCACCCGATTCTGTTACCATTACCGATAACAAAGGAGAAAGTCCAAGGTCCATCACGCGACACTTATTGGCACAGATTATAATCTTGTACTCTAGAGTATTACCATCAACGAGCACTATTGACTGACGCGGAATTCCCCCATAATGCAACGTCCCACAGCCTATGACGATTAATGAATTTTTTTTGTTCTAGCCCACAGCATCAACAAACATCGCTACGACCTCACGGCAATACTATTGAATTGAAGGATCTTCGATAATGGCGATTAGAAATAAATGTCGAGGTAAATTGTAATTCATTTACAATCTGGCAATCGTCCTACTGTTGTGACGTTCGCTATTCAGACGCATTGACAAACAATTTTTTGCTAGCTAGCTAGCACCATGCCTAGCAGTAACTTATATCTCGCTTGTGAAGGATCTTTGTTAATAGCAAACAAACAAAAAATACATCCCAATTTAAGTAATCTTAAAGTAATCTTTATTATGTGATTTGTGTGCCTTTTGGGAGTCTCTGTGATGTGTCATCCAGGATGACAATACCATAGTGAACAAGCGTTCACTGAATGATAATGCGCATAATATAAAGTAAGCCATGTGTTATATTTGTCACCGGATCTCAACTCACTGAAATCCAATTTAGATATCTAGGAGATTACCCCAGTATCACTAAACCGATTTTTACCACAGATTATAGAAGTGATCGTGATCACTCTTGTTGTCTCTTGTTTTGTATGTGTATTTCTCACTGGGAGTGAGTGGATCTAAATATGCAAAGCAATGCATTCCAGACCGTTATCAAGCCACCAGAACACCAGAGCTACCTTCAACATACCATGTAGATTTTGCCTGTGGCTCAGGAGGAAGGACAGGAGTTGGGGAACTAACAACGGACCCGACGGCTGCAGGCCACTGCTCCGCCACCAGATGTATGTGATATGGAGTGAAGCGTGGATTGGTGGTCCCTGACCTATGATGACCTTGCAGCTGACCAAAGGGCACCATTGGAGGTGCGGCAGACAGATATGATCAGCAGGTAACACCCACCTGTACATCACAAAGGCTACCATGTGGGCATGTAGGCTATGTCTAGTTTATCGTGTTTCCTATATTCCGTCACCGATCTGTATACAGTGGGGATGGAAAGTATTCGGGCAGTGAAACAATATTTGTTCTTTTGGCTCTGTGCTCCAGAACACTGGTTTTGAAATGGAACATGGTGATTATGAGGTTAAAGTACAGACTTTCAGCTTTAATTTGAGGGTTTCTACATCCATATCAGGTGAACTGTGTAGCAATTGTAGCCATTTTTACACATACCCCCCCCATTGTAGGGCACCAAAAGTAATTGGACAAATTAACAAAAACTTAGTCATCATATTTAATATTTGGTGCATATCCTTTGCATGCCACAACTTCCTGATGTCTGTGACCCAACAACATCAAAAGGCTCTTGATATTTTATTTTCTGGTACTCTTACAAGCGATACTATAACCTCTCTGCATCTGAATGGATCTCTATGGGAATTGGGGGGGGGGGGGGGGGGTCAAGATTAAGCTCTAAATTACACTGGAACAGTATGGATCACATGGTTGGCTAAAGGGCTGTAAGTCATCAAGGGTCTGAGGTATCAAACAAGCCTCAAACAATCACTCTGCTGCCAGATATGCAATGGATCACTTTAAGGGTTGTTTCTCCAAACAAATATTTCCATAGAGTTCAATAGGAAAATTAGTCAGGAGAAAGAACCCTTAAATGATTTTATTTAAGTTGTCCAATTACTTTTCGTCTCCTAAAATGGGGGGACTATGTACAAAAAGGGCTACAATTGCTACACGGTTCACCCGATATGGATGTTTAAATCCCTCAAATTAAAGCTGAAATTTAGCACTTTAACCTCATAGTCACTGTACCATTTCAAATCCAATGTTCTGGAGTACAGAGCCAAAACAACAAAAAATGTGTCAGTGCCCGAATACTTTCAGTGTCCATACTAGTATTTCATATTTTCCCGAAAATTTGCTATTTTTAAACCCGGTATTATAACACCTCGCTCCCGGGTTTCCCGGGAAATCCCGTCTAATAAACCAGAGGCGTTCTAGTAGGCTATTATCAAATGTGCAACCTTACTTATTGGTTTACAGGCTACCGGCATCTATATGCCATATAAAACATATAAATCTTTCAGCACCATGGCATTGTCCACTAGCGTACTATTGACTGAGATTCTTGAATATCAATAACAACAAACTGTTTTTCAAAGACGTTTTATTAATAAAAGCAACATATTTTCTGTACAAAATTATGGCTGCTTTGGAATTATTTTTTTATTTTTATTTTTTTTAAACAATAAAAATAATAGTATTTATTTAACTTATTTAACACTTATCAGAAAACAGGCATTTACACCAGCCTGACAATAACTGCAAGAAAACAAACGCAATACTGAAGGGGAGACAGACAGTGCACTACAATCAGACTAAATAAGAAAGCAGTACAGTAACGTAACTTCGTTAAAGCTTGAGTTGCAATGAAACTTAACGTTACCGATAAATCGTTTCCCGTCACTGCACTCCTATAAACACTCAAATTCAACCTCACAAGAGTAAGTTAGCAAGCAAACTAGCAAATGAGCTAATGTAGCCTACTTAGTAACACAGCAACTTCGTAGTGAATGAAAACAGCTAGCTACCGAGTATTTTAAGTTAGAAAACTGTAACTTAGCTGGCAAGCCAGCTCGCGACAATACGGACAAAACGTTAACGTTACTGCATCTGCATCTCAGCTTCACCACTGAAGTGAGTTGCAAACATTACAGCTAACGTTAGTCAGTAATTACTTAGTTTCTGCAACAACAAAAATAAACTACCGTGACAACTTGCCGTCCCTATGGCACCTTCTTTGATGTTATATATCTTTCGGGTTAAGCCGTTTTATATCAATATTAGTTTTTGTAAATTACCTAACTACGGTTAATTCCCTACTGACATAGTCACTTCTGACATCTAAACAAAGGCTATGGGGCTATTAGGCCTATCTGAACCGTGAGAAGTATTAACGCTGGCTATAACTGTTCATAACTGTTCAACTTTTTAAAAAAACAGACAGAGATCATAGCAGGCTTTTGAGAGTCCAGACTTCAGCATTAGCGAGGGTAATACACAACCCCTTTGACAGAGACCATGGCCTCCACTTATTCTGCTACTCTGATGATACCGGATGATACAGATGGCATTTTGGCTGAATCTGACCCCTTTTTGAATATTTCACACACATAAAATCTACCCATGGAATAACAACCATGGCTATACTTTGGTTTCAACTGAACTATTATGAACATTAAACAAAAGACTGTCATTCTGAGCCTTGTATCAAGTCATTGCTGGCTACCACTTGAAGTGCTGTTGTGTCTCTTCCGTTTCAGGTGCCCCCTGCTGAATAGGCCTTCCTCACAAAGCTTAATTGTAGTGTATCTCTACTTCCAGTCTATTAGCCTTGCCAGTCATTTTACCTTAATGTTAGCCAGCTAGCTTACTCTCTGAAAGTCAATGTGGACAGGAAGTAGAGGTACGCTACTACCCAGCTTTGTGAGAGAGGCCTATTAGAAAAGCTTAGACAATAGGAGCTGATAGGTGATGAAGGCGGCTTGAGATCTGCGCAGGGTTGGGTTCCCCGTACTTGACCGACGCATGCACAGGACGCAACAGAGGGAGAGGACCGCATCTCATGTGACACCCCCCCTTTCAGCTAAGAGTAACAGTCATTTCCTTGACACCAGTCTGATCTGCGTGAGTGTGCTGTAAGTCTGCTGTAAGTTAGCACTCCATTCACTGCTGTTCTCCCTGTCTTCTAGCCTCTAGAGCGCAAGGCTGCCGAGCTGCGCTGTTGCCATCCTCAGAGAGGAAAGACACTCCCATGCCCTCTAGAGTCCTGACGGTGCCTGTCTCCTAATGCCGAGTCCTTTGGCCAGAGTTCCCGACCCCGATCTCTAGACCGGCTAAAACAGACGCTCTTCCAGTTCTTAAACTGCTGTGAGTCTCCATATGGAAAACATACCATCCACTGATCTGGCCTTTTTATGTATTTCCAGTTCTTCTCTCCTGTTGTGGGCCTCAGAGTGGCTTTGAGGCTTGCGCCTGTCTTTTGAAGAACACTTCTTCAGCCTGTCGTAGCAACAACTGCAGTATTTCTAACCTGCCCCCATAGGGGAGGACTGCGGGATTTTTGGATGTGAGTTGGAAATTAATTCATGGACGTTTTAATTGTAAAACTTATTGCATCTTAATAGGCCTATTATATGTTATTTTCTGCTATTGTTTTTATTTGTTTATTCATCTGTATTACTCCAAGGAATGCTTGTATAGTGGAATGGACGGAGTCTCTTTCTGTGACTGTAGTCTATAGGTGGTCGTGCCAGCCCTATTCTTGCCTCTAATTCACTTTACATGTCATGACGCCATTATGTTATATTCAGTCTGCATTGGTTTGTGAGCACCTTAGGAGTCTATTGTTCTCACCTTCTGCATACTGCAGCAGGGCTTGACGTTACCATTGGCCCCCTGGCCCAGCCCCACCTTCAACCCCCCGCCCCCTGGCCCAGCCCCATTTTCAACCCCCCGCCCCCTGGCCCAGCCCCACTTTCAACCCTCCGCCCCCTGGCCCAGCCCCACTTTCAACCCCCCGCCCCCTGGCCCAGCCCCACTTCAACCCCCCGCCCCCTGGCCCAGCCCCACTTTCAACCCCCCCGCCCCCTGGCCCAGCCCCACTTTCAACCCTCCGCCCCCTGGCCCAGCCCCACTTTCAACCCTCCGCCCCCTGGCCCAGCCCCACTTTCAACCCACCGCCCCCTGGCCCAGCCCCACTTTCAACCCTCCGCCCCCTGGCCCAGCCCCACTTTCAACCCTCCGCCCCCTGGCCCAGCCCCACTTTCAACCCTCCGCCCCCTGGCCCAGCCCCACTTTCAACCCTCCGCCCCCTGGCCCAGCCCCACTTTCAACCCTCCGCCCCCTGGCCCAGCCCCACTTTCAACCCTCCGCCCCCTGGCCCTGCCCCACTTTCAACCCTCCGGGCCAGCTGATGGAGATTCTCACTGGCCCACTGGGGCCAGTACATTTCACAAGTCCAAATCCAAAAAATAGTGTAATATCATTGTACATAATTGAATGACATGATTTTGATATTTTCCTTGAATTACAATGATTTGATAATGTTCATCTACCTCTACCCTTTGGCATCACCCTCTGTTGTTCTATACAAACAGCTCTAAAACTAACACGTCCGGGCCAGTGACTCTCAAAATGTCAACCCCTGTGCATTACCTTTGGCTATATCTGCCTAACATCATTTGGAGTACCATGGTGTATTTCGTGCTCACCCTGTCTAAATTGTGTTTCAAAACCATAGCAGGCTGTATGCTGTGGCCCCAGCTGCGCTACACCATTTGAAGTGCTTGGTATTCAGTTTGTATAAGACTATGTATGCCGTACGACTCATCTATGTTTCTCCTGCCTACTATTTTGCTTCCCAAAAAGCCTGTAGATTTTTAATCTTTGCTGCATATGCTATGCCATGATATGAGTATGAAAGGCTGAATAAAGTAATGTATTTTTCTAATTCGCCTTGTGGTATTTTTCCTCTTTGAAACTACACTGTAAAAAATGTCTGTAAAGTAATGGTAGGCCTACTATTATGCATATTTATGTATGGGTCATAATGCACCAACTCCTATTCTCTTAATTTCCTGACCACACACTTCATTTTGCCTCCATAAGTATTTCAGCTACACATAATTTTGGTATAATGTAGGCTAGGGCTGGGCGATATATCGCAACGATAATTATCGATTGCAATAACGGCCGTTGCCAGCATGTGGGGTATTGCCTTTCTTTTCGTCTTTTTTTCTTTAATTATACCTGGTGCGGTAGTAATCTACACTTCAAAACCCGTGTGAAATTCTTCCGGTAAAAAAACGTCATCACTGTCTACTGCGTGTTGATAAGACGGACAGTCACAGAAAGGCGTTGCACCTTTAATGCGATTGAAAAAACACATCACATGATCGCGTGAAAGCTGTACGACCTTGCTGCTGGTTGGCTGTCTTATCAACACTCAATAGATATCAGCGGTGATGTTTTTTTCCAGAAGGATTTCACGCGGCCTCTGAAGTTTGGATGTTTACTGCCGTATATTGGGTATACTTAAATAAAAAAAGACGAAAAGAAAGGCGCACCACACGGGTGGCAACGGCCGTTATTGCATTCGATAATTATCGATGTTGTATATCGCCCAGCCCTATGACATCCCACGATTTCAGGAAATGTTAAATTTGTCAATGTGGCAACGTGTATTGTACATATATGACAATGGATATAGTGGATTCTAATGGTGAAAAGCACGTACCTATTAAAGTGGTCAGAGAGTGTATGGTTGACTACTAAATGGCTAAAAGGTATCAAGATTCTTGGGTTTCAAGTCAGTCTTAAACCATGTCAGAGATAAAGAGCGATAACTAGCCATTGTTTGTCCTGCTGAGTTCAATTGGACAATTAATTGGTGCTAAAGAAAATCTTTTACCATTTTGAGACATAAGTTGTGTTTCACTGTCCTTAAATATACATATAGGGCTCACTGTGGATGACTTGATGATTTCCTTCACCACTCTGGTACAACATAACCAACGTCACCAGACGGTACCCCCTTTTTTTGTACAATCATTTTTATCATGTTTTAGTTTGCCAAGATCATACTTTTCTCCAGGTATGAGCAACAAGGGCAGTGCAATTGTTTTGTAATGACAAAAAATATTAATACAGGCAGTACATCTTTTATGTGTACACATTTATTATTATTTATATCTATTTAGCTGGGAGGTGGGTTGGAGCAGGGTGGGCTGGGAGGAGGATTGGAGCAGGGTGGGCTGGGAGGTGGGTTGGAGCAGGGTGGGAGCAGGGTGGGCTGGGAGGAGGGTTGGAGCAGAGTGGGCTGGGAGGAGGATTGGAGCAGGGTGGGCTGGGAGGAGGATTGGAGCAGGGTGGGCTGGGAGGTGGGTTGGAGCAGGGTGGGCTGGGAGGTGGGTTGGAGCAGGGTGGGCTGGGAGGAGGGTTGGAGCAGAGTGGGCTGGGAGGAGGATTGGAGCAGGGTGGGCTGGGAGGAGGGTTGGAGCAGAGTGGGCTGGGAGGAGGATTGGAGCAGGGTGGGCTGGGAGGAGGATTGGAGCAGGGTGGGCTGGGAGGTGGGTTGGAGCAGGGTGGGCTGGGAGCAGGGTTGGAGCAGGGTGGAGTGGGAGGCTGTCCAGGGTTCCAAGATCACAAACTGTTAAACAAAAATAAAAGATTAAAATGCTGAAGTTTATTACAGAAGACACCCATTACTGTATTATACACTACTCACAAAAAGTTAGGGATATTCGGCTTTCGGGTGAAATTTCAGGATGAACCTAAAATGCACTATAACCTTTACAGGTGAAATTAATTTGACCTTCTCTAAACTTTTGAATGCACATGTCCAACTATTCAATCTTTCAGTACTTTTTGCACAACTTGCTGTTCTCTAACAAGGAGCTGAACGGCAAAATTCACAACAGGTGTTTGATCCATGAATCGACCAATAAATTTCCTGGTTCAATTAGAATTGGTATTTAAACAGTCCTCTTCATCATGCTGTTCACATTTTGACATCATGAGACCAAGACGACACCTAACAATTGATCAACAGTACCTCGCCATTGCGAGGCTTCAAACAGGATGTTCTCAGAGGGAAGTGGCCACTGAGCTTAGAGTGTCACAGAGTGTCATCAGCAGGTTGCAACAGAGATACAGAGAGACTGGAAGAGTTACAGAAAGGCATAGAAGTGGACGTCCTTTGGCCACATCCCACACTGATGACCGCTTCATTGTGAACAGTGCCCTGCGGAACCGGATGATGAATGCCACTTAACTCCAGGCACATTTAAGGGAGGTGAGAGGCACCCAAGTGTCACGTCAGACCATTCGAAACCGTTTACATCAGCGTGGTCTGCGTGCTAGACGACCTGCAAGGGTACCTGACCACACCACCAGGCACAGGCGTCATCGTCTTGCATGGGCCAGGGAGCATTTACGCTGGACGAGGGACCAGTGGGCCTCAGTGCTGTTCTCTGATGAAAGTCGATTCACGTTGAGCAGAAATGATGGCCGCCAACGATGTTGGAGACGTCAAGGAGAGCGCTATGCATCAGCCACTGTTGTCACCAGACGACCCTTTGGTGGTGGCGGTGTTACAGTGTGGGCAGGTGTGTCTAGTCAATACAGAACTGCCCTACACTTTGTGAATGGTACAGTGACAAGCCCATACTACCTGAATAACATCATTAATCCAGTCATTGTGCCCCTGCATGAACAACACAGGCCTAATTTCATCTTCATGGACGACAATGCTCCAGCTCATCGAGGTCGCATCATTAGGGAAAGGCTGCTGGAGACTGGGGTACCTCAAATGGAGTGGCCTGCACTTTCTCCAGACCTGAATCCCATAGAAAACCTATGGGATCAGCTGACTCACCGTGTAGAGGCTCGTAACTCTGTACCCCAGAACCTCAATGACCTGAGGGCCGCCCTTCAAGAAGAGTGGGATGCCATGCCTCAGCAGACAATAAGTCGACTTGTGAACAGCATGAGACGTCGTTGTCAAGCTGTAATTGATGCTCAAGGGCACATGACAAGTTATTGAGACATTGACATTTTTGTTGTGGTATACCCACCACTGTTGTTGGCTTTTGTTTCAATAAATTGTTTGAGATGAGGAAATCACCATTGCATGCTTCTACTTAAATGCCCTACTTTCATGATACGTATAATATCACTGTAGCGTGAACTTACATTTTCCATAAATTTCACCCAAAAGCCAAATATCCCTAACTTTTTGTGAGTAGTGTATGTGAAAATGTGTTATGAAGTTAAATTATGTAGCAGGTAGGATATGCATCATGTGCTTGGTTACTTGTGTATTTGTTTTAAAGGATAAGGTTGTTACTGATAATTATAAAATAATGTAATGCTATACATCACTATACAAACCTGCAATACTGATGTTCTCCCTCCTTTTTAAAATTGTCTGGATCTTTTTGGTCCCCATGTTCGAGGGCTTCTGGAGTTGAAAGCCCTCTGGCAGACCGTGAATGAAAACCTTTCCGTCTGCATACAAACCGTATGGGAACCGGGTCTCCTTCTTTGTGGCAGCTCCTGTAGAAAAAGTGAAATATAATGTGTGAGAAGAAACAGTCACCAATGGCCAAGGAGCAACAATTATGACATTGATTCTATGGGGCTTGTTAAGTCTTCCTAATATATACCATGGTACAACAGAACGCTTGCTGTGCGAGCCGCTATTCGCGTGCATATACACGCATTGCAACCTGACCCTGGGACGGTCAAAAAGCTCCATACGAGTAATGGTGGGCATCTTGCTCCTTGGCCACCCTGTGTTGGGTCTGCATTGTGTTAATATCTGCCAATTCTACCCAGAAGAATATGAGCAAGTTAGACAGGAGGCTAGTACATTCTCCATCACATTTTACAAGTATCGAACCAGTTACCTTTTGTTTACTAGTCTGTCTCTGTGACCACAAGACCACCCTGAATGCAGAAATGGATGTACTCAACAACATAGTTGATCTATATTTATATGCTGTACTGCCATGATTCCCCACACTTACTCCATTTCTGGTTAAGGAGATCCCTAAGCTCAGCCTGCAGCTTCGGCCTGTCAAGTTTGGCATCTGAAAAAATGAAGATATAAATATTTTCACAATATATCTCCACTCCCTTGATCTCTACATGGTGCATATTAAGGCGGGTTTACATTGACAGCCCAACTATTTAGGTCAAGATAGTTTCAAAACATTTCCACATTGGAATGTAAAAGTGACAGCTAGCGACTGGGATTAGATCATTATGCCCCTCCCCCACACACACACACACACACACAAGAAGATGACGCGTTAACAGCCGACACAAATTGCCAGTGCGTTCTGGTCTGGTTGGGAGACTCCAGGAACTCCATTCCCTTTGGTGTGCCTGCTGTACTCAACTGTCCACTGTTTTTGTCATAGACTAGAAAAAGGGCCTCACAGTCACAGGCCTGTAGTTTCTTCATCTGCAGCGAACAATATATTTCAGTAGTAATATAAGTCATATAAGAACAACAACACTAGAATGATTTGCAAAATCAACTCAGATGAGGAACATCTCCCAAATCACAGAGCAGTATACCACCAATCTTGCTCTACCTTTTCCTCTATCTCCTTCATTATTTTGGCTGCTGCGCGCTTTTTCCCCCCTGCGTCTAAGTCCTCAAGAGCTTGAGGGACAGCTGCCTTCGCATCTTCCTCAAAGTTTGCAGCCTTTTCTGGCTCCTCTTTCTTTAGCCTTGACCACTCCAAGGCCGCCTCCCTCAACACATTTGGTCCTGACTTTCCTGAAACATTTATGTTTTGTGGTTATTATTACACTGTGAACCAGTTAATCTCATTAGACTCATTAGATTATTGGCTTTGCTATGCCAAGTCAAGATAACTCAGCTATAAAGTTCAACAACCATATAACCAACCTTTCATATAATAAGTTCTGAAGCAGGTGTAGCCAGTCTGCTTCCTGGGTGAAGTAGCCACCCTCGACCTCTTTAGCTGCTGGCCTGCTGCTGACCTCTCTCTCCTCTTCCTGTTGTTCACCCAGTTCTAGTAATACAAAAGCAGCCTATATGTGAAGATAGTGTGTGTGTGTGTGTGTGTGTGTGTGTGTGTGTGTGTGTGTGTGTGTGTGTGTGTGTGTGTGTGTGTGTGTGTGTGTGTGTGTGTGCGCGTGCGTGCGTACGTGCGTGTGTGCCTGTCTGTCTAGGTACAGACTACATACCTTAACTTGCTCCACACGAAGGCCTGTGAGCTCTGCAACCTGCTCTATTGCCCTCCTGTTGTCTTCAGAGCTACAGTTCTTCACCCCGCCAGTCCACATGGACTCCAGGATTCTGCAAAGCAAATTAAACAATAATGCATTGTATGTCCTGGATCTGGCAGTTAGTAACGTTAGTGCATGCACCGCAAATCTGCTCCCCATGTAAAAGGTTGAAATCCAGCTCATGACCTATTTTGAATGCCATTCCTATTTACCTCTCCTGGCACTACTGTCCAATAAAGTAGAAATGCTACAAAATATATTAGCTTAAAGAAATCAGCCTGGCATTTGAAATTGATGATCCAGCTAGCTATAAGAGTGTACAATACATTGCTAAGGAATGCACAGCTAGCTAGCTAGCTAACGTCAGCGATCTAGTTAGTTTAGCTAGTAATAGTTAGCTAGCTAGCAAAGTTATCTTTTTAGATTTTGCTGATACACACACAATCCATGCACATTCTATTTTAATACATTACAAGTTCATATCTAACCATATCTTACATATCTAACAAGAGAACTTTGCTAGCTAGCTAACGTCAGCGATCTAGTTAGCTAGCTAGTAATAGTTAGCTAGCTAGCAAAGTTCTCTTTTTAGATTTTGCTGATACACACACGATCCATGCACATTCTATTTTAATACATTACAAGTTCATATCTAACCATATCTTACATATCTAACAAACTTACTCACCTTCCATACTATTATTAGGTAGGCTTGTTGATTAGACAGGACGAGTCGTTAAGTAGGCGAAATCTTCCCTAAATGTAGTATACTTAAAACCCCCGTATGATACTTCCGGGGTTTCGCTGAGTAACGTAGCCTATATGTTATTTCTAATTACCTTTATTTTAATATAAAATTCACGATGTAGCCTACTGTCATTGAAGTGGGAATTAGCGGAGTGCGGTAATAATAATACCCACAACTGCAGGATTGAGATGGGTTTAAGTGCAGTTTTTTTATGCATAGTCATATAAAATAAATATGAGATAAAGCCTCATAGGAAGGTGCTATAATGCATATATTGCATATAATGCGTATATTTCCCTGTAAAGTAGGCCTACTTTATTTGAAAGTCGCGGTGATTTGCATTTTCATTCTGCGAATGTGTGAGCATAAAAACTTGTAGGCTAGTTCATTATTTTGTTTTACAAAATTCTGTGCTGTGGGACCAGTTAATTGAAAATCATTTTCCAGAACTGTGCAGATCATTTTTGATTAGCTATCAATTACTTCGAAGTGCATATGTTCTATGTTTATTTACAATTAAAGACACAGAACAACCATGTCAAGGTAATTGCCTATTGTTTTTTTGTAAGATTTTAGATGGTAAACACAGAAAGCAGTCAATAGATAAACATTACTTAATTGATCATTCACGCCTAACTTTGAAAAGCCAAAAAAGAACAGGTAGAATTCATATGTGCATGACTTTCAAGACCATACAGTTGAGTGTGTTTCATTGCATGAAATTAGATAGGGCATCATGGACACAAAACCATAAAGTAAGAGGAAACATCCATTAAGTTGGGGATTAATACACACTTGCATAGGCATATTTACTAACAATTACAGTATCTATAACTGTGGTTATGCAGGTTTCAGATTCATAGATGACTGACCATCCTAGCCATAGATAAAAGGGATGTGGTTAAAAGGACCTTCCAATATTTTTTGATGCTCTAAAATAGGGGGGGGGCTATACAAAAGGTTCTATCATTTCTAAGCGGTTCATCCGATATGGATAAAAATACCCTCAAATTAAAGCTAAAGTCTGCACTTCAACCTCATTGTCATTGTATCCTTTCAAACTCAAAGTGCTAGAGTACAGAACAAAAATTGTGTCACTGTCTAATGAATTATGGTGCTCACTGTATGTCCTGCAAGTTCGTATTGTCACTAATTCAGAGGATTCATATAGATTTGACCTGGTTTTAGGGCTGCAACATCACATAACATGGGCTGATATGGGGTTCAGAGCCTGTGTGCTTGCTAGGGATCTGTTTTTTTTTCCCATGCATGTTGTAGCCCCTGATGAGATTCAGTTATCAAAATGTCATGCTATACTATTTTGGGAAGCTGAGTGCAGTGTTCAGCAGTAATGCTAAATTACCTATGAAGATCCTTACAGCTTTCATAGACCTGTGTTTAATCACTAGTCAAACTAATTAAGACAATGTTTGGCATTATGCTTAGATGCAACATGTATGTCATATGTGTGCTGAGATGTCCTTGTGGCTGCCGCTATGCTCCAGGTAGGAGGGGTCAAGGTTTTTTCAGGGCTAGTATTTTCAGTTACGGTTGGTTGAGAAAGATGCAACCACCACATTGTCCATCCATAAGTCTTACCCTTCAAGATATAATCATAATTGTCATATGCAAAATAATTGCCAATTGTAGTTTTAAGGTTAATTACCCATAGTCATGCAGTCTAACCATGAATCAGACTTGCCATGAAATTGATGGTATAGCTAATGTTAGTCATATAGGGTTAGGGTTAGGTTCCCGCTAACATCCAGAATGGTCCTATATGGTCTGGATTGCTATGTGCTATATTGCTATGTAGGAAGTTTAGAATTAAGCTACAGTTTAAGCTGCCGTACCAGTTTCATCTTTAGTGATAGATATACCAAATTTAATCCACATACAGAGGGGTATAGGAACTACAACATATAGCAATCCTGACCATGTCCGTATGACCATTCTGGAGGTTAGGGTGACGGGCTAAAGAGGCTGCAATCTTCAATGTTAAGTAGGGAATTTTCCTGAGAACAATATGATGCATTGTATGGGTAAAATTGGGTCTGAATTAGCCCAAATCTAAACATATGACTGTTTATAAGGCAAACATGAAGGATTTTGGCCACTAAATAAGAAAAATATCGTTTGACTTCATTTTATCCAAGTTGGACTGTCGAAGGGTGTGAAAAACTATAGGTGAGAGGCGTGATGGCTATGAGTGAAAAAAAACTCAACTTTATCATAGGACAAAACCAAACACATCATTGGAAAGGTCATGACCTACAGAGTAAAATATGTCAGTGGGAGGAATTTGTGTCATTCTTGCACTGCGTGGATGACCTTTGAACCTTGAACCAGGGACATTTTCGAAGGCCTATAGGGCAGCAACACAAGGAGCTACAGACATGGGGTCAACAGTGTTGGAAAGCTCTTGAGCTCTACTATCGTAGCCGATGGCACTCCAATAGGGGGCGCCACTGAGTAGGGTCAAAAAGTGGTAAAAACCTGATTTCACCCTCTTAACAATAAGAAAGCCCAAATCGGACAAAACAGGCGTGTTCCGCACCCCAGAAACCCATCAGTAAGCTTGCCAGTAGCATGGTTACGTCTTAAATTCGTAGAGAACACATATTAGAACTACAATACATATGGCTGCAGCACACTACTGTGTAACGCCATTCCGCGAAAATTGTAGTTCTTGTGTCGTTCTTCCGGGGTAGGGGAGGGTTACGAAAAGATAACTGCAAAACATTAGTGCAAGCAGAACACAAATGTTGACGCTTTAAAAATAAATATATGGGGAAAAATAATATGTACGTTTGTTTGTGCTATTTTAACCATTTATTTTTATCCATTTATTCGAATAACTTTTTCGCGGACTGAAAGGGGTGTGTTCAATCAATGGGGGAGGTAAAGCGGAAGTTCCGTTGAACATCCTTTCCGGCATACTGCTAAAGCTAAATGCTATGCTAATAGCTAAAACAGGGACAACTTCGTATAAGCAATTGGCAAAGTTATCGTGTAACTATCAAGTAGCCTATTATTGGACATTAACGTGACCATACCACGAAATGTTGAGTGAATGGTCGTGTATATAGCCTATCACGAATTGGCGTGCTATACGGTTGAGCTATAATACATTAATTAGTCATTACGAGATAGATAGGTAGCTAGCCTGATAACTACAATTCCCAGTAATATTTTCAACATGGCGCCGAAATGTAGTTTGGCTTGATACAACTGTAAATAATGTATAAATAGGTCTACGAAAACATCAAACTATGGAATATTGGGAAAAGATTATGCACCTTTTAAACAGGGATAACTGTGTTTTATCATGCAGGATAATCTATGGGGAACGATTTGACTGTTAAAACAGTGTTGGGCGAACATTAGCCCACATACTAAGCTGACAAACTGGGTAGTGTGACGTTGCCTGGGCAGACAGAGCATGCCTCCGTTTACGCCACTCTAATGGGAATCACGCTACTCAATTAACTTAGATACTTACTCATATGACATTATATGATATAAACATGACATTACATGACTTAGGCCTACGGGTGACAAATTAAAGGGAAAAACCGGAATGAGTGGAGAAACACAAACACACACACATTTCTATCCTGATGGGGGTGGTCTCTTCCAGGATGACAATGCCCCCATCCACAGGGCATGCGGGGTCACTGAATGGTTTGATGAGAATCATATTCTATGGCCTTCGCAGTCATGGCTCGTTTTAAAAGGATCAACACGTTGTCAATGCGCCAAATAATATGAATCCATCCCATCTTTGTACTTTGTTTCAGTTAGGCAATCTCAATGAAGTATTCTGTGTTACATTTAGGCTACATTGTAGCCTATTCAATTTTGAAATCCCAATCTTTCTGCTGCCAGGCACCTACAGCGCAGCCCGTCTCATATAATAGCACTACACCACTGGTTGTTGTTTAAAGTGGCTAAAATAGACATATCATCTCGTTTCACACCACATCGTTGATACTCCCATAAACAGTTCACAATAATTAAAGTTGGATAACATGCTTTATTTTAAATACACATAAGTGACACTTAATATGACATTTTGACTTATTGACAATAATAATAATTTTGACAATTTTATGAAGAGGCTAACATTTGCAAAATAGTTAATCTCTTTCAAATAGGCTATGTGCACGCTAAATGACACTTCACACACATACAATGCAGGCCTAAACGTAATAATAATCATATTAAGTGTGCCCCCCCCCCACCCCCCAAAAGATTAAATTGTCTCAAGGTATATTTATATGTAAAAACAAACCGGGGTATTCAGTCAGTTTTCTCCACCATTACATTAGCCTGTGCAGTATGTGGTACTTTTAATTAATGCAGCAGTATAACACCTATAGGTAGGTAAATATGAAATTCAATCACTGACAAATGATAGAAAAAAATAATAATATGTGAGCTCTTATCATTGGGGGATGTGAAAAACAATAAACTTGTATACCAGGACGTTTCCCCCTGTTAAATAATTAATAAATGGCAGAGATTTTTTAATAAGGAAAAATAAGCACTTGCAAAGATATGGAATATTGATGCTGGCCGGGATGTTCTATTCCTGCCCCTATATAAATGGCTAAGAGGCAATAGCCTTTTGGCAGCCATCTCATAGCTTCCATTTTTCCTGGAAAAAACAAACCCAACTTACTCTGGCCAAGATTAACCAGAGATACTGTGCCCTCCACTATTATTGGCACCCCTGGTAAAGATGAGTAAAAAGGGTTATACAAATTTCACAGTTGGGTGAATTAGTTTAATCTCACACTGAAAAAATTAGAAAAATCCAACCTTTAATTGAAGTAAATTTATTATGAGAAAAAAAAATCACTCAAGAAATAATTATTTTTAACAAAACCACGTGTGCCACAATTATTGGCACCCTGCATTTATATATACACAATAGTCATCATTTTTAATATTTGGTCGCATATCCTGTGCATGCCACGACTTCCTGATGCCTGTGACCCAACAACATCAAAAGACTCTTGATATCTTATTTTCTGGTACTCTTACAAACGATACTATAACATCTCTGCATTTGAATGGATCTCTATGGGAATTGGGGGGTGGAACTAGATTTAGCTGTAAATTATGCTGGAACAGTATTTTTCCAGAGCTCAATAGGAAAATGAGTCAGGAGAAACAACCCTTAAAGTGATCCATCCATATCTACTGCAAGTCTGGCAGAGTGATGGTTTGAGGCTCGTTTGATACCTCAGACCCTTGATGACTTACAGCCATTTAGCCAACCATGGGTTCCATACTATTCCCGTGTAATTTACAGCTTAATGTAGTCCCACCCACCAATTCCCATAGAGATCTATTCAAATGCAGAGAGGTTAAAAATATCTATGGGAATTGGGGGGTGGGACTAGATTAAGCTGTAAATTACACAGGAATAGTATGGAACCCATGGTTGGCTAAATGGCTGTAAGTCATCAAGGGTCTGAAGGTATCAAACAAGCCTCAAACCATCACTCTTCTGCCAGACATGCAGTAGATATGGATGGATCACTTTAAGGGTTGTTTCTCCTGACTAATTTTTTCCATAGAGTTCAATAGGAAAATGAGTCAGGCGAAACAACCCTTAAAGTGATCCATCCAATACACCTAACCCCACCTCAGGTCCTCTTCCTCCTCCTCCAACTCATCTTCCTCCTCATCATCCTGCTCTAGAACCTCACTGGATGGAGGGACAAAGACAGAGTCCAGAGTTTCCAAGTAGAACGCTGGCGGCGTTGGCAGCTCTATAAAGGCACTGAACATATTTGTAGCCATGTGCAGCCTCTTCTCCAAGTGTATGGTGTGCTTGATGAGAGCAGCCCTCTGTCCTGACTGGTGGTGGTGGTCATCGACAGCTTTCTTCACCACAGCATGTTGAAGGTGGAGATACTCAATGACTGCTCTCATCTCCTGGAGAACCATGCCACTTTCCTCCAATGCCCGGTCCTTCAGGGTAAGGGCGTCAATGGCTCTCCTTTTGAGGCTTGCCGGCACAGGATCGGTTTCAAACTAAAACAAAGATGTGAACTACATTCAGCAAATATTCTAGCAATATTTTCATACAGAAATGAGTTGTCATCACATGAAACCAAAAATAGTATTTCAGAAACAGGCCAAAAGCCTGCAATACAATTGAAAGGCTTACCACTGGGGATCCATCATTCAGACAGAGGTAAACAGGGGAAGATGGATCATATGCCTCTGTCACCTCTATCTGACGAGGAAAGGAGGCATTCTATGGGGGCCACTTGATAGAGTTATACCGCTTTACCGCTTTTGCTGTCCTTTTATTGGTCAGCTGGATTTGTTTAGACAGTTTTATGGCAATAGCCTGTCCATCTGAAATGATAAAAACAGATTACCATGCATCTGTGCATTGCTTAAAAATAATTGTAAAATATTTAATGGTAATGGTAATGATGTTACCAATAATGGTATATTTTCCTAAAAAACAAACCTGGATATTTATTTTTTAATGAAATAAGGAACATTCTCTCCTTTGCCTCTGCCCTTGCTGTGGAGAGCAGCTGGGTCCTGTCCTGCATGTCCATGTCCCTAAGAGTCGCAACCAAGGCAGGATCTGATATTTCCCATCTCACTGGGATTTTCAGCTTTCGCTCAAGAGCTGTGAGATTGTCATTGAGCCTGTGACATAAAAAACAACACTCAATATAAGATATTTTTCCACATACTCAAAGCAAGTTCACACAGTGCTTTGGGAAACACTCACCAAAAGTCACCAAACGACAAAATGTTGCATTACTGCCATAAGAGAGGCTTCCTGTATGTATCGCTTTCAGGAAGTGGGATTTGAATTATTGACTGGTGGCCGGTGGGTGGATGGTATTAGATCTGTGCCCACCATACTGCTGTATAAATTGTATTGTATTGATGTAGTATTGGTTGGTTAACATTCTTGTGTCAAGATGTACTTTTTATTTTATTACTTCTTAAGAACGCGAAGGCCACCCCCATCCTTTACCTGTCCTTTAAAAGGACAACTCTATTTAGTGCTTTAAAAATGAATATTTTTCTGAGAACAATCATATTCACAAACACCAAATTCTGTTCTCTCTTTGCTGTAATCGTTGTTCTGTATTTTACTGGTGCGTTAAGACATACTTACTCTGCTTCATTAGTGAGGGAAGCCGCATCACTGCTGGAGCTGTATGCGATTAAAAAAAGTGATTTATGGTGATTTGGTGCATATTATAGCAATCAAACACTAAATCAAATCAAATATATAGGTCTTCACAAGATAGATACACAATTTAACTTGTATGGTACTTGATAAACATACCCAATGTTGTGACGGTGAAGCAGCAGCAGCACGTACTCCCTCTTCAGCTTACTAACACTGCCTGATTGTACAAAATGTTAAACATAAACACAAAACTTCTCATTTAAAAAAAAAAAAAGAAGCCATGCAGGCATTGACTTGATTAATTTCTTTTAAGAAAATAAGTGGAAGGTGAGAAGATGGGAGATTCTCAGAAGTTAGAGTATCCCCTCCCATATAGTAAACACCATCAAACAGTTCTATATAGCAACAAATGCAATACTAATTTATAAGCACTCAGAATGTAATGGCCATACCCTTACCCTTGGGTCTCTGTTTATGTTCAGCCAAGAGCCTCTCCTCGTCCCTCCATCTCCTGACATCTAGCTCAGAGACAGACACTGAACAAAGAAGGAAAGCTCAGTAATGGAAGGTTTTTAAAGGCGAGAGAGAGAGAGAATGTGAATACATCTACCTGGTGCCTCCATGAGGACTCTTGAGAGGTCCTCAGTGACTAGCTGAGACGTCTTTTCAGCCTTATCCCGTCGCTGAAGGATATGGACTTCTGTTATGCAGAAAAAATAATTCAAATCTAGTTGAAAACAGAATTGCTTAAACATTTATGAATACATTTTAATTGTTCTTTAATGATGTGCAACACACAATAATAAAATAAAATCAAAAATCAAATCCAAGATTCATAGATAGTTCATAGATTTGAAACAATGAGATAAAACCATAACAATGTGTTATGAGAAGCGATCGGAACGACTCACAAACACCAAAAAGTAATTGGAATAAGGCTTTATTCAAGGTCGACAGAACAAGGGTCACAGTCCAGCAAACAGTGCAATGTAGGCAAGGCAGAATCGTGGTCAGGTCCAGGCAAGGGTCAGAGTCCAGGCAACAGAGCAATACAGAGAAGGCAGGGCGAAGTCCAGAACAGGCAGGGGTCAGAACAGGAGGGCGAAGGGCTGGAGCAGGGCTTGGATTGGGAAGGGCAGACAGGCGGGCAGACAGGCGGGCAGGAGGGCTGGAGCAGGGCTGGACAGAAACAGGCAAGGCAGACAGGAGAACAGGGACAGGACGGGTAGACAGGGCTGGAAGCTAGAAACAGGAACTCGGAACAGGCAGGGAGCAGGCAAGAGAAAACGCTGGAAAGACTGAGGCAAGCAGGAATGCAGGGCACAATACGATCTGGCACAGAACAAAGAAACAGGGGAGACTATATGCCAGACTAACGAAGAGACAACGAGGAACAGGTGAGACGAAACACATGAGGAAACACAAATCAGGTGCGGGAAGCAGAGACACTAAATGGGAAGACAGGGAAAACGCGAAACGGACTACAAATACTGAAAACACATAGAAACGGAAAAACCAGGAATGGACTAAGACGTGAATGGTCAAAAACTTTCACTTCCTTCAGGTATCTGCTTTTACATGCTCTTTGATGTTCCTGGATAAGTGATGTGCTGCCTGGCCACTTTTGGTAATGAGAATTCTGTGAAAAAACAGCAAGAGGCTGGTGTCAAAAAAGACTATTATTTGAGTTTTGTGCTTTGAGACATAAAAAAATGATACAGTACAGCATGATTAACCTTCCAGTGCTCAGGTAGGTGTAGAGAGTTGCGGTGGGTCTCGGTGACACAGGTGTCGCAGAGCACCACACATGGCCCACACTCCCAACACCTGTAAGTTACAGTCTCCCCCTCCACATGGCATGTGGTGCATCGGGAGGAGATGGGAGATTCCAGGGACCTCGACACACTCAGCAAATCCTCCTGGATAGCTTCCCATGCCTCTACCTCTCTCATTTTGAGTTTGCAGTAGGCGGTGGTTGCCTCTGGTGCTGCAGGCTCAGCTGATGGTGATACTGGTGATGGTGATGGTGGTGATGGTGCCCTAGGCTCCGCAGCAAAAAAGGTAGCTGAGCTGAGCCAGGACACTCTCATCCGTCCATCCAGCCCTCTCCTGTACACTTTAATTTTCTTCTGTTTAAACCGACCCATACCTGTCATAGAAAGTTCATTGCAATTACATAGGTATAGCTGGCAATGGTCTTAAACCTGTCTGGAAAACTACCAGTAGCTCACCACTTGCTTCAGAGTAGCTCAACAATAGGTTTTTAAACAGCCAATAACATTTTATTGAAAGTAGCTCAAAAAAAAAAAAATCAAAACAAGGCCTAAGTCTAGTACTGGAGGTTGACAGCAACTATGCCACAGTTAGCAAGCTAGCTAGCTAGTGTACAGACTTTAAAACAGGATAACATACAATATCCTTCTTATGACATAATATATTTACACTTTGCAAATAAAAATGCTGAACTAATAACTAGTTTATAACTCAAGCTATTATAATGTTGTTTTACAATGTTGTTAACATTGCTAGCTAGCTAGAGATGGAAACAAAATAGCATGCAAGCTAGCAAAAACGTTTCTAGAGAAAGCAAAGCGTTAGATATAAAGCATAACCACCCGATTCTGTCCAAGTTCGATCTGCTCAGGCGTTTGTCATTTCCCACCCGATCCCCCTCCAATCATACGATGCAATCGAGAATGATTAGTAGAAATCACGCGTTAGGAATCGAACAGTAGGGCACCTAGTATTACCTACTAGCAGGTCAATAGGTGACTAATCTACCGATTCATATCGAGCCTCTATTTATCCGCTGTATCAACGAAAAACTGCACGTTATCGCGGGGATACGAACGAGGAAGTGAACTACTAGGCTGTAGTCGCCTGGGAGTCGTGTGAGCAGATCGGTAAATTCACTAGCATGTTTAATCACTGGTTGATTAAAACAGTCAGGAAGGCACTTCTACTTAGACTACAGCATATCGAGCCTCTATTTATCTGCTGTATCAACGAAAAACCGCACGTTATCGCGGGCATAAGAACGAGGAGGTTGACTACTAGGCTGTACTGGGATTCGTATGAGGGCAGTAAATGCACTAGCATGTTTATTCACTATTTGGTGGAGGAGGATGAGAGGGTGTGAGGCAAGCAAGTCCATTCCTGGAGATCTGCTATATACTGGGAGAAAATTATGAATGGTTTTGTATATCAGGCAGTGTGGTTCGTGGTAAGAAATGGCATTGCTTGAGATTTTAATGTGGTATAGGAATCGTCCGTCCCCCCTGTCTCTCTATCATCCCTCTGTCTTTCTCTCTCCCCCCTTTCACTCCCCTTTTGGTCTCTTGTACACTCAGCATTTGCCCTGTAGCACTGGGTGACTGTTTTCAATACCTCTGGCCTGGGGGTCTCCTAACTGAGCTACCGAGGAGACGGTCTGCTGGCTGGGCTTTTCTGGTCCACCGCACTGCTCCATCTGACTGTGCAAGAGGAAGAACATGGTGTTGGCGACCTGGACAGAATAGTATGTTATTGTCCATTTATGCAGGAATTCAGTTGTTTTCACACAAATCCTGTGTATTTACAGAAAGCTGCGACTTTTTCTTACAAATGGGGGCACTTAAAATACCAGGATGAACCACTTATTTCCGGGGTTTTGTTGAGGGAATTCAGGAGCACACTCATCAGAAGAACTGTGCACTCACCCGACAATTTCAGTAACTCGGAAGTAAAAACGTAAAAGACGTAGAGCGTATATGCATATCTATGGTACAAGAGTGGGTCATATTACGAAATACTCTTTTTTATTTTTGTTAATTCTATCTTATTTCATAGTCTACACTTTGTAACAATTGTCATATGTTAACTGATTGATATTCTCAATAAAAATTAAAAAAGATATTACGAACTACTTCCTCACTAGTTTGGAAAGAGTTTTGCGGGATTTCTTTCGCACACTGCTTGCAATGTGAGGGGACAGGGCACATAGTAGACAGGGGTCTGAGTGGACAGAGAACAGGGCTTTTTTCCTGGTTGGGCTGGGAGTGGCAATTGTGCCGTTGCTCACTAGCGCCACTGCGATTGGCTCCAGTATAGGTCTTTCACCATGTAAGTCAATGGCAGCAATGTGGTCAAAATACTCAGTCAATAAATCTTTCCCACAAAAAAATAGAATTGCAATAGGTGCCTTTCCTTCATCTAATGCCTCTGCATGTGTTGATTTTTTTTAATATTGTGTCGTTTGGACAGGGTATTCACATTTGTTCAGGACCAATCAGAGGGACAGGTTGAGTCCTCTTCGGCTCCACGGAGCAGGCGCAGTTCGTACAAACGGGCGGCAAAAAAGACATCCGAGCTTCAATTCAGTTTTTACAAGGCAGTGGAAAGGCAATGGGTGACGTCACAGTGGCTTTGTCCATATTTTTATACAGTCTATGGTAGTACATAGTATTTACTGGGTCTGTGTACAGATTTTGGTATACATTTTTATTTACCAGTGAAGGTTACCATAGTGAGATGGATGTCTCTTCTCCTCAGATTTTTAAGACACTGTGACGAGTACATCGATGCCAAGAAGAAAACTCACTCCAATTTCATGAGGTATAAAAGACTTAACCTTCCTTTGGTTGAGCATTGCTATAGAGATAAAGGTTTATATTTTAGCATTAGATCACGAGAGGGAGTATATTGTTCAAGGATATGTCTTTAGCAGTGCTCATTTCCTCTAACAACACACAAACCTTGAGTGATCTAATGCTTTTATACAACAGTGCTACACTGTCATTTTCGTTTTGTGCTTTTATTTTAAGAAAACCGAGAGCTTTGGGACTTGAACAAACTGAAAGTAAGATGCAGATCTTTATACTTGCCTAGGCAATAACGACATTATTGTTAGGCCCCAAGCTGTGACGCACTGGGAGTGTTATCGCTGAATATCAGCACTGGTCAAACACACCTTGGCTAATCATATTACTTGTTCGGATCTCGCTGTTGTATTATTATATCATTAATGATTATGGTGGTTGTGTTTCAGGGCCCTTGCTGTGGGAGAAGAATTGCTGGTCTGGCATGGGGAGGAATATGCCTGAGACCTGGGACAACAAGGTTGTGTTCATCTGTCTGCCTCTACCTCTCTCTCTCACACACACACACACACACACACACACACACATTCTTTCTCGAGCGAGTGCACATTTAGAGTACAGAGCCAAAACAACAGAAAAGTCTCACTTTCCAAATACGTATGGTGAACACTGTACATTATAGTTATGGTTATCATCCTAGATGTGGACGTGGACGGGCCTTTAGGATGCTGTGAGCCTTCTTGAGAGACCACTTGTAGTAGATGTTCTCGATGGGGTGGGAGTGCTGATCCTGTGATCCGCTGAGCAGTGAACCTTCAGCACTGTTAAGTCAATCCGAAATGTTAAAACCTCCGTATTATTGAAGAGACGGACCCGATGTTTGCAACAAAATGACAGAAGGTTTAATTTACACATCCGGCCATGGGAACACATGTAAGAATACAAAATGTTCAAGGAACACTAATTTTAGTTGTCCTTTTATACATTTCCAACAGGTAAATTTGCATTGGCTAGTCCTGGGGGGTGAGGTGTTAGCCCTGCCTGATTGGTTTGCATTGGCTAGTCCTGGGAGGTGAGCTGTTAGCCCTGCCTGATTGGTTTCGAGATACTATTGTCACAAGTCTCCGAAACCAGCCAGACATCAGGCCATCGTCAGCACATCATCTGTATGTTCCCAGAACAAATGTGCTTCTATGTATGTATTAAAAGTACATTCTTACAAGTACCCTCTGCAAAGCCTAAAGACCTGTGTGTGTGTGTGTGTGTGTGTGTGTGTGTGTGTGTGTGTGTGTGTGTGTGTGTGTGTTCGTTCCCTCCCTCTAGGTGCTGAAGTGGGCTAGAGAAAGCCCTCTATAACCCGGAGGCGGTCATCTGTGTGCATATACACTCCAGCAGCCTGACGGTAGCACTTACATACACACTCTCAGTGGCCCAGACCCCCGACACGCAGAGAGGTCTCCACTGCTTGGCTCAGTGCTGCACCACACAGCATAGACAGCCCTTCATAGAGATGGGGTTGGAGGACTGTGGCAAGGGGTTAACAAAACACACAAGGTACACAGCACACTCAAGGTTTCGGCTGATAAATCGATAGCAGCCTGCATTTAACCGTGGCCATTGAATCTAAAATTCAAAACATACATATTTGTACTCGGACAATAAAGAAATTCCGACCCTTATTAGGAAACAGCTGTTTCCTATGACCCCTGAATTGTATAATCAGTAGCAGGCCCAAATTGGGCCATCCCCCAAGAGGCCAACAGGGCCATCCGAAATTGGGATGGTTTCATATCAATTATGCCATCAACACTGTGTTAATAATAGCCCCAGTTAGGCCTGCAGTGGAAGAAAAGTTATTCAGAATGATGCTGTTTGTCAATGTCCAATCTGATATGAGTCACTATCTCTGAACTTGCACGTAATTCTTCTAAACTGCTGTACAATTTTGTTATTGAGGCATGCATCGCCATGATTCTGTTACGATCTGAATACGAGACGAACCCAAGTGCAACGACCAGGAGGCAAATTCAAAGAACTGAATATTTATTTAAGCGTTGGCGTAGTCCCAAAGCTGTACAGAAAGGAAATACACAGTATCACACAGGAAACACAGGAAGTCTGATTAGGACTGTTCCAAGCCGGAACTGGACCGGGAGGTCCAAACTCAGGAACTGGATTACTGGAACGGCAACTTTGTTCCAAGCCGGAACTGGACTGTACTGGACCGGGAGGTCCAAACTCAGGAACTGGATTACTGGAACGGCAACTTTGTTCCAAGCCGGAACTGGACTGTACTGGACCGGGAGGTCCAAACTCAGGAACTGGATTACTGGAACGGCAACTTTGTTCCAAGCCGGAACTGGACTGTACTGGACCGGGAGGTCCAAACTCAGGAACTGGATTACTGGAACGGCAACTTTGTTCCAAGCCGGAACTGGACTGTACTGGACCGGGAGGTCCAACTCAGGAACTGGATTACTGGAACGGCACTTTGTTCCAAGCCGGAACTGGACTTTTACAGGCGGTGAACTGCACACCGGGACTGGACTGGAACTGGACCGGGAGGTCCACTCAGGACTGGATTACTGGATCGGCAAACTTGTTCCAAGCCGAAACTGGACTTTTACAGACGGCGAACTTCACACTGGAACTGGACTGGAACTGGACCGGGAGGTCCACTCAGGAACTGGACAGACAAACAGAAGGTTAGTTATTACTGGAACTGGACCGGAGCGGAACCGGGAGGATCCACGAATACTGGACCGAACAAAGGGTAAGTAGCCGGCAGAAACCGGCTGGGTAGGGCTGTGTTCCGGAGCTCAGGTAGGTCCAATTGGGGTAGCTGGGTATGCTGAAGAACCTGGAACCGTAACCGCAGCAATGGAGGTAGCCACGGCCGGACAGGAACTACTGCAGGATTACGAAGCTGTGCAGCCAATTGAGCTGGAGTTGGAGGTACCGTAACACACACAGGGATTACAATAGCTACAGACTGGTAGAAGCTGGAACAGCTGGTGAGTAGAGGGAGACAGGTTAGAGACATGCAAAGCAGTAAATGTTCGGGCTGGAGAAATACCGAACTGGAAGGCAGGTAAAACGAAAGCTGTGAGGTTTAAACCCACAACCAAACGCTCAGAATCACAGGACCAGAAACGTGGAGACCATACAACGAACAAGGTAAGTTAACGAACTGGCGCCGACTAGCAACCAGACGGGGGTTTAAATAGGGCAGTGAAATTGGAATCAATGAGGCACAGGTGTGGAAAGTAACCGGGAGTGATTGCAAAACACAAAGGTGAGGAATGCATGCAACGAGGGGGAAAGGCGAATAGGTGGAAACTAAAGAGGGAAACCAAACGAACGAGACAGAGGGGAAATGCCCAGTCTGTAGCAGAGGGGAAAACACGGACAAGGGAATCCAACATGACACGGAAGGAAAAAGGGAAAACACGGAAAAAGGACGGGAAGGGAACGGAACGTTACAGTACCCCCCCCCTCAATGGACGCCACATGGCGTACCTGGTGGCCTGGTCTTGTCCGGAAACAGTCTATGGAAATCCTGGATGAGCGAGTGGTCCAGAATGAGGCTCTTGTGGAGCCAGGACCGCTCCTCAGGACCATAACCCTCCCAGTCGACGAGGTACTGGAAACCCCGACCCTTACGGCGGATGTCAATTATTCGGTCCACCGTGTAGGCCGGGGCGTCGTCGATGATCCGGGAAGGAGGAGGAGGGATAGTTGGAGCACTGAGGGGGCTGGAGGCGACAGGCTTAATTTGACTGACATGAAACACGGGGTGAACCTTAAGGGAGGCAGGGAGGGAGAGTTTGACAGACACAGGGTTAATTAAACAAATAATGGAAAACGGACCTATAAAACGGGGCTGGAGCTTTTTAGAAGAAGAGGGAAGGGGAATATTAGAGGTAGAGAGCCAGACCTGCTGACCGGCCCTATACTGCGGGGCTGCGGTCCTGTGAAGGTCCGCCAGACGTTGGGAACGGGAATTAGAGCGAAGGAGTGCGGTGCGCGTAAGTCTCCACATGCGTTTGCATCTAAGGAGGTGAGACCTTACAGAGGGGACTGCTACC
This sequence comes from Synaphobranchus kaupii, assembly GCA_029718625.1. Lineage (NCBI taxonomy): Eukaryota > Metazoa > Chordata > Actinopteri > Anguilliformes > Synaphobranchidae > Synaphobranchus > Synaphobranchus kaupii. The sequence continues at coordinate 558,157 of CM056384.1, forward strand.
TCAACTTCCTGGGCCGACAGGAGGGGAGGTTGATAACCCAAAGAGCATACGAAGGGAGACAACCCTGTGGAAGCGCACTTGAGGGAGTTATGGGCGTATTCCACCCAGGGGAGAAAACGGCTCCAGGAAGCGGGATTACGGGTAGTGACGCACCGCAGGGCGGCCCCCAGGTCCTGGTTGGCCCTTTCTGCCTGGCCGTTAGACTGGGGATGAAAACCAGACGACAAACTAGCAGAGGCACCCAGGGCTACACAGAACGCCTTCCATACCTGGGAGGAGAATTGGGGCCCACGGTCTGAAACAATGTCGGAGGGGATCCCGTGCAGCCTGACCACGTGCAGCACCAGGAGCTCAGCAGTTTCGAGGGCGGACGGGAGCTTGGGAAGAGGGATAAAGTGCACCGCCTTGGAGAACCGGTCCACAATTGTCAGGATGGTAGTATTACCCTCTGCCAACGGCAGACCGGTGACGAAGTCCACGCCGATGTGACTCCAAGGACGGCCCGGGACAGGGAGGGGATGGAGAAGACCGGAGGGAGGCTGGTGGGATGCCTTGCTCCTGGCGCAAACAGAGCAGGCCAGGACGAAGGCACGGGTATCCCCCTTGAGGGTAGGCCACCAAAAACTCCTCCTGACAAGGGCGATCGTTCTGGCAACCCCTGGGTGACAAGCCAGACAGGAGGCGTGAACCCATTCCAGGACCTGGGAACGGACGGAATTGGGCACAAATAAAGAGGAGTTAGGGTTACTGCGGGGGTCCGGTTGGGAAGTCTGAGCGGCCCTCACGATCTCCTCGATCTCCCAGGAGACCGCAGCCACTAAACAGGATGCCGGTAGTATGGGCTCCGGATCAGCAGGACTGGAGGGGGGGGAAAAAATACGGGACAAGGCATCTGCCTTGGTATTACGGGAACCGGGGCGGAAAGAAACAGAAAAATTGAAACGGGCAAAAAATAACGACCATCTAGCCTGTCGGGCATTAAGCCTTTTGGCCGACCTGAGGTAAATTAAATTTTGATGGTCGGTAAGAACAATAAAGGGATTACCTGCCCCCTCCAGCCAGTGGCGCCACTCCTCAAGTGCTAGCTTAATGGCCAGCAGTTTCCGATCCCCGACATCATAATTCCGCTCTGCGGAGGACAGTCTCCGAGAGAAGAATGCGCAGGGATGGAGTTTGTTGTCCAAGGCGGCTCGCTGAGACAGAATGGCCCCTACGCCGGTGTCGGAGGCATCCACCTCAACAGTGAATTGGCGAGTTGTGTCGGGGTGACAAAGAATGGGAGCTGAGGAAAACCGAACCTTGAGCTGTTCAAAGGCTCGCTGGGCCTCGGAACTCCAAAAAAAAGGAAAGGCAGTGGAGGTGAGCTTGGTAAGGGGGGCAGCAATGACACTATAATTGCGGATAAACCGACGATAAAAATTTGCGAAGCCAAGGAACTGCTGAAGGTGCTTACGAGAGGATGGTTGGGGCCATTCTGTCACCGCCTTGACTTTAACCGGGTCCGCCCGGATACTGCCCTCCTCGATGATGAAGCCGAGGAACGGGACAGATGAGGCATGAAAGGAGCACTTTTCGGCCTTTACAAAGAGCTGATTCTCCAGCAGCCGCTGGAGAACCTCCCGGACGTGGAGAATGTGTTCCTGAGGGGATTGAGAAAAAATGAGGATGTCATCTATATACACAAAAACACTCTTCCCCAATAGGTCCCGCAGCTCATCGTTAACCATGCCCTGGAAGACTGCAGGGGCGTTAGTAAGGCCGAAGGGAACCACCAGGTACTCGTAGTGGCCCAACGGGGTGTTGAATGCAGTCTTCCATTCATCCCCCTCCCGTATACGCACCAAATGGTAAGCGTTACGGAGGTCGAGCTTGGTAAACGTGACTGCCTGGGAAAGGGGTTCAAACGCGGTGTTAATGAGAGGGAGAGGGTATTTATTGCGGATAGTGACATCATTGAGACCACGGTAGTCGATGCAGGGCCGCAGAGAGCCATCCTTCTTCCCTACGAAGAAGAACCCTGCACCGACCGGGGAAGAGGAGGGACGGATAATACCCGAGGCGAGGGACTCGTGAATGTAGTTCTCCATAGCCAGTTTCTCCGGGCCCGACAAGCTGTAGAGGTGGCCAGATGGAAGTTTGGCTCCTGCCAAAAGGTCGATGCAGCAGTCGTAGGGCCTGTGAGGAGGTAGAGACAGAGCACGTGACTTGGAGAACACACGAAACAGGTCATGATACTGTTTAGGGACATTGGTTAAGTCGGGTCCGGGTTGGTCGATACTGTCACTCTTAGCCCCCGGGGGGGGTAGAGCAGAGCGGAGACAACTGGCTAAACAATGGGCACTCCATGCTAGAATGCGACCGGCTTGCCAGTCGATATGGGGGTTGTGGAGGCGTAGCCAGGTCTGCCCCAAGACCATGGATGACTGCTTGGAGTGTATGAGAAGGAGTTGAATTGTCTCCCGGTGGTTGCCAGATAACACTAGCTGAATGGGTACAGTTGAGTGGGTAACTAACCCCAGACTTCTGCCGTCCAGAGCGAGAGCAGAAATAGGAGATGGAAGGGCCTCTGTCGGAATGCCGACCCTCCTGGCAAAGGTGATATCTATAAAGTTTGCGTCAGCCCCGGAGTCGATGAGGGCAGATGAGGAAGCTGAATTGTCCCTCCAGAGGAGGGTGGCCTTGAAGACAAGGCGGTTCTGAGCTGCATGGTTAGGTATGATGGGGCTCGTCAGTACGCCCAGCTTCACTGGCGAGCCAAATCTTTTGGGCGAATGGAACAGGAGGCGATCTGATGGCCTGGTTTGCCACAATAGAAACAGGACCTGGTGCGAAGACGACGTTGGCGCTCCTGAACTGCACACCGGGACTGGACTGGAACTGGACCGGGAGGTCCACTCAGGACTGGATTACTGGATCGGCAAACTTGTTCCAAGCCGAAACTGGACTTTTACAGACGGCGAACTTCACACTGGAACTGGACTGGAACTGGACCGGGAGGTCCACTCAGGAACTGGACAGACAAACAGAAGGTTAGTTATTACTGGAACTGGACCGGAGCGGAACCGGGAGGATCCACGAATACTGGACCGAACAAAGGGTAAGTAGCCGGCAGAAACCGGCTGGGTAGGGCTGTGTTCCGGAGCTCAGGTAGGTCCGATTGGGGTAGCTGGGTATGCTGAAGAACCTGGAACCGTAACCGCAGCAATGGAGGTAGCCACGGCCGGACAGGAACTACTGCAGGATTACGAAGCTGTGCAGCCAATTGCGAACGCAACTCGAGCTGGAGTTGGAGGTACCGTAACACACACAGGGATTACAATAGCTACAGACTGGTAGAAGCTGGAACAGCTGGTGAGTAGAGGGAGACAGGTTAGAGACATGCAAAGCAGTAAATGTTCGGGCTGGAGAAATACCGAACTGGAAGGCAGGTAAAACGAAAGCTGTGAGGTTTAAACCCACAACCAAACGCTCAGAATCACAGGACCAGAAACAGGTTCCAAAAAAGTTGGGACAGGGGTATAAAAAAGACTGGGAAGGTTGTGGAATGTTCAAAAAACACCTGTTTGGAACATTCCACAGGTAAATAGGTGACAGGTCATGCTATCATGACTAAAAAAGGAGCATCCACGAAGGCTCTGGCATTTACGAGCAAGGATGGGTTGGCCACTTTGCGAAAAGCTGCATGAGCGAATAGTCCAACAGTTTAAGAACGTTTCTCAACACACGATTGCAAGGAATTTAGGGATTTCACCATCTGCAGTCCATAATATTAGTGAAAGATTCAGATAATCTGGAGAAAACGGGCAAGGCCGTAAACCAATATTGAATGCCCGTGACCTTCGATCCTTCAGACAGCACTACATTAAAAATGGCATGCTTCTGTAATGAATATAACCACATGGGCTCGGGAATACTTCAGAAAACCATTGTCAATAAACACAATTCGTCACTGCATCTACAAATGCAAGTTAAGACTCTACTACCCAAAGCGTAAGCCATATATCAACAACATCCAGAAACGCCGCCGACTTCTCTGGGCTCATCTGAGATGGACTGACGCAAAGTGGAAACGTGTGCTGTGGTCTGACGAGTCCACCTTTCAAATTGTTTTTGGAAGTAATGGACGTCGTGTTCTCCCGGTCAAAGAGGAAAAGGACCAACTCGATTCCAACACAAGGTTCAAAAGCTAGCATCTGTCATGGTATGGGGGTGTGTTAGTGCCCATGGCATGGGTAACTTGCACATCTGTGAAAGCACCATTAACGCTGAAGGGTACATATGCATTTTGGAGCAACGTTTGCTGCGATCTAGACAATCTCTTTTTCAGGGACATCCCTGCTTATTTCAGCAACACAATGCCAAGCCACATTCTGCACGTGTTACAACAGCATGGCTTCGTCGTCAGAGAGTGCGGGTGCTAGACTGGCCTGCCTGCAGTCCAGACCTGTCTCCCATTGAAAACGTGTGGCACATTATGAAGCGCAAAATATGACAACGGAGACCCCAGACTGTTGAGCAGCTGAAGTCTCATATTAAGCAAGAATGGGAAACAATTCTGCTTTCAAAACTACAACAATTAGTGTTGTAGTTCCCAAAAGATTACTGAGTGTTGTTAAAAGGAAAGGTGATGTAACACAGAGGTAAACATGCCCCTGTCCCTTTTTTTTTCGGGAGGTGTTGCAGGCATCAAATGTAGAATGAGCGTATATTTACAAAAAACAATAAACAAGTTGATTAGTTAAAACATTAAGGGCTCTATTTTCAAACCGGCGCAAACCAGCGCAAGGGGACGGTATAGTCAAACGCAAGCTTGTTGACAGCATCAACGTCTTAAAACTGGCGCTATGGCGTTTCTCAGCAATACCGCTAGGATCAACAAATTCTCAACATAACATCCTTTCGCTTGCGCTGCAGTGGGATGGGTGGCGCTGTCTGGGGCGTGTTCTAAAATACTTTTGGCGTAGTGACAATTTGAACCAACGAAAACCCATTGCGTTATGATCAGCTGGAACCACCTCTTAGCGGCAACGCAATAGACTCTGGCAATTTGGCAACTTATTAGTCATGTAGTTCTATGTAGTGTCTATAGGTGATGCCAACATTACACTTCCATTTAATGAACAAATAGCCTATAATTATTATTATTAATTAATTTTAATTTAAACTACTAGAATAAAACAGGACAGCTTACAAGAAACTTGCGATCATGTAGGCCAATAGCCTATAATATATAAATTACACATTGGCACAGTTGAATCATAAGCCTACCACTACACAATACACAGAAAGGATATACTTTCAGCGGGTGTCCTTCCTCAACTATACGGACAATGAATGCAGTAAAAAGTCAAAACTCGCATTTTTTCTCAAGTGTGGGTTCCCCGGGGTGCTTGGTGCTATCGACTGCACGCACATACAAATCCGCGCACCACCCGAGCATGCAATAGTTTTCGTCAATCGCAAAGGAACACATTCCATCAATGTCCAGGTGACATGCGACAAAATTAGCTTGCCCCACCTGCACCAGTGGTCGCGGTTCCCATGACAGCCAGAGCAAAGAGAAATCAACTGGCTGAGCGGTTTAATAGGGCTAGATAAATGGTAAGTATCGGATCAGCTTTTAAAATGTACATTTCAATGCATGTTCCCACGTTGAATCATACACACATCCAAGTTGACGGTCCAGTGCGTTTGGGTTGCTCATTATGAAATTGCATGGAGCGATTGTGTTCCAACTGGCTTTTTTTAAAGCATGAGAACAACAATTTGATTGGCTACCATAGAGACACACATTGGACATTTAAACCCAGCCTTTTAGCAATACCGCCATAAGGTGGGCCAAGATTGCCGTCATGAAATTACCAAATTTCTCGCCAACACGCCCTCAGAGCGATACCGCCAAGCGCTTACTCTTGCGTTCACCATTGCGTTTGGTTTATTAAAATAGAGCCCTAAATATCTTGTCTTTGTATACTGTTTTCAATTGAATAAAAAAAGGACTTGCAAATCATTGCTTTCTGTTTTTATTTACATTTTATACACGGTCCCAACTTTTTTGGAATTGAGGTTTGTACATGTGCATTGATTGTCTCACTATTATTGTCTTTAATTGTGTATTTATTTCAAAACGAATAGGCCTATCAAAAAATTAAAGGGACAGGGAGGGTCAGCTCAGCTGTGATTATTGGTTGCTCAGTCCATAGCTGTTTAATAAAATATATCCTTTATTAAACCATGCTCGAAAAAATGTGAAAGTGCTCAGTGCAAAATAGTGCTGACAAACGTTTCGATCACAAGATCATCATCAGTGTCAATGAATCAACAAACAGACACTTCTTTACTTGTTACAGGGCTACACAGGTGATGCTGATTAGTGAGTAATCACCTGAATCAGAATATTTAAAAATAGATTACATAGAAAGGCTGTAGAACCCTCAAAGAATAACAACCATGGAATAGAATAATTAGGCATATACACATATATATATATATATGTGTACATGTGCCCTCCACAATTATTGGCACCCCTGGTAAAGATGAGTAAAAAGGGTTATAAAAACATTGACCTTTGGGTGAATTAGCTTAATCTCACAAAAATGAGAAAAATACAACCTTTAATTGAAGTGAATTTATTCTGAGAAAAAGAAAATCCCTCATCAAGAAATAATTCTTTTTAACAAAACCACGTGTGCCACAATTATTGGCACCCCTAGAAATTCTTATGAACAAAATGTAACTGAAGCATTTGTTCCATTTATATTTTACTTTTTAAAGTTGATCAGAGTGTTTAGGAACTTTCAAGCAGTAATCCATGACTTCCTGTTTCACTGGGGTATAAATATGAGGTGACACAGAGGCCATATTCCCATATTAAACATGGGAAAGATAAGAAAACACACAAATCAAATGAGGGAAAAGTGTGTTGAGCTTCATAAGTCAAGAATGGCTATAAAAAATAGCTACTCACCTGAAAATTCCCATATCTACCATTAGGGCAATACTTAAAAAGTTCAAAGCAACTGGAACTGTTACAAACTTGCCTGGAAGAGGACCCAAGTTTATTTTGCCCCCACGCACAGTGAGGAGGATGGTAAGCGAGGCAAAAAAATTCCGAAGGATCACTGTTGGAGAATTTCAGAGGAAAGTAGCATCTTGGGGTCATCAAGTCTCCAAAAATACCATTAGACGTCACCTCCATGCCAACAAATTATTTGGAAGGCATGCCAGAAAAAAAGCCTTTCCTGTCATTTCACCACAAACATAAGCCCCAGGCAACCAATACTCCAAGGTGGGTTCGGCGTGAAAAGAAGGATGGCTATACTGAAATTAACCTGATCCCCACTGTTAAGTATGGTGGAGGTTCCGTGATGTTGTGGGGCTGTTTTTCCTCCAAAGGCCCTGGGAACATTGTTAGGGTACATGGCATCATGAACTCCATGAAACACCAGGGCTGTGTCCGAATCAGAGCCCTGTTCCCTGTCCACTGTCCCCTGTCCACTCAGACCCCTGTCTACTATGTGCCCTGTCCCCTCACATTGCAAGCAGTGTGCGAAAGAAATCCTGCAAAACTCTTTCCAAGTGAGGAAGTAGTTTGTAATATCTTTTTTTAATTTTTTAATTTTTATTGAGAATATAAATAGGTTAACATATGACAATTGTTACAAAGTGTAGACTATGAATGAAGATAGAATTAACAAAAATCAAAAAGAGTATTTCGTAATATGACCCACTCTTGTACCATAGATGCATATACGCTCTACGTCTTTTACGTTTTTACTTCCGAGTTACTTACTGAAATTGCCGGGTGAGTGCAGAGTTCTGCAGATGAGTGTGCTCCTGAATTCCCTCAACAAAACCCCGGAAATAAGTGGTTCATCCTGGTATTTTAAGTGCCCCCATTTGTGAGAAAAAGTCGCCCGCTCAAAAGCTTTTTGACGAAGTGGACTCAAATATGCGTACTCAAAAGGGTATAGGGCTCTGATTCGGACACAGCCCAGGACATTTTTTATCTGAATCTGGCTGCCTCTGCCAGGAAACAAAAACTGGGTCGTCGTTGGATCTTCCAGCAGGATAATGATCCGAAACATACGTCCAAATCAACACAAAAATGGTTAACTGAACACAAAATCAAGCTTCTGCCATGGCCATCTCAGTCCCCTGACCTAAACCCCATTGAAAACCTGTGGGCTGAGCTGAAGAGGAGAGTGCACAAGAGAGGACCAATGACTGGATGATCTGGAGAGATTCTGTAAAGAGGAATGGTCTCTATATATATATATATATAAATGCACACCAACAGCACATACAGTACACTGCTATTAGTAGTATCTATCATTTTATAAATAGCACAAATAGTATGCATACTAACGGGATGTACTAATGAATGATCTATACAATAGCTCATATCAGACAATGGCATGACTACTGGGAGATATAAACTACGGGTACCCTACAAAGCCTAAATGTGGACTAAGTCACATTACAGAAAGCACTGGGGCATAGTTCCTCACTCAATCCACTAGGCTGCATAGATTTTAGATAAAAGATCGATCTACATTCGGTTTGGAGGAGTCGTGTGTCTAGGTTTCCACCTCTCCTAGATATGCTCACTTGCTCTATACCCATATACGTGAAATCTGTGGCAGAGTGACCGGCTTCCATAAAATGTCTGGCAACAGGAGATCTAATGTCCTTGCGTCTAATAGCACTCTAGAAAATAGGCCTACATGTTTTTCAAAGAATGATGCACAATCTTCTGTAATTTTATAAAACCGGGGTGTTATGTTACATTTCCATTCCTCTGTAGATCACTCTCTGATAATTGCTTCGATGGAATCATTTGATTTGAATATCTGAACCTGAATATCTGCCTATGCTTGTTGATGTTCAAAAATGGTTAAGATGTGCATCTTCTGTGGTTCTATATACTTTAATTTATTGATTCGACTATAGGCTAAAATCATGTTGCGAGCAAAAATAATCTTAATTTTCGTATGCATTTGTAATTTGAACAAAACAGTGTAACTAGGCCTACTACGAATGAAAATGTTTTCTAGCCAATGCTAGTCCCCGGGTCAACTAAAATAGAGAACGATTTATTACGATAAATAGTTTATGATTTATATAAAGATTGGCATGCTCTTTCTTCATGTGGAGCAGTGACATTGTACAAGTGACATTGTCATTTGCAGAGCTGTACGAGATCAAGTAATTGCAAACTCAATTCCCAGAAATTAAAAAGCGCTTATAACGTCCCCAGGACATCAAAGGACCCCTACAAAATAATGCCTGGAGTACTTTCAGTTTCCACGTCCTAATAACGTTGTAGTCCATTTAGAGGACGTCCACAGTCATAGGACCATAAAATTACCTCCTGTGGACGTCCTCTAAATGGACCACAACATTATTAGGATGATGAAAATGAACTTCCTTTGATGTCCTGGGGATGTTTTTGTCAAATGTCAAAACGTTTTCAGGACATTCTTAATACAGTCATAGAACTATAAAATGACGTCCTCTAATGTTAGGAGAACCGATCGGAACCACATGCAGACACCAAGATGTAACAATTATGTTTGGCACAAGAGGATCTGGCACAGAACAGAGAAACAGGTGAGCTTTACGTCCGGAGAACGTAAATTTCCAACGTCCTAATACTGTAAGTTTGTGTTCCATTTAGAGGACGTCCTCAGGATGTCATTTTGTTAACTGGGCGCTTAATGCTCCTCTTTTGATAAGGAAAAATGAGTCGCGTTGCAGTGTTCTTTTTAAACCATTAGGCAGTTATCCTGATACAATTTGGATGAGATTGTATCATAATATTATTTAACATATGTCCTGGTTCATACGTTGAGCTGTATCTTGAGCTCCGACGTTCATGAGCCGGTCAAATAATAACATTAAAGCGTCGTCACTTTCACAACGTCAGGTAAAACACATTGATCCACTGTCTCATTTTTTACTTTTAGACAATGATCCAAATACAACTCAAAGGACACGTTGCTATCACATATTTTTAATGATGGCAGTATGATGTCTGGTTTCTATGTTGTCTTGCATTCATTTCTCAATCGTCCTGATAACGTTACCAAGTGACAATGCAACTACGTCTTTTTGTTCACGTTCATAAAGTGTAAAGATTCAGACGTTGTGGAAACCAGTTATTTTTGGTCATGACTGATAAACAATCAAACAACCAGAAAACATAGACGGTCGCATGGGCAAAAATGCCTAAGGGGTACAGTAATCAAAAAATATTTATATACAGATCCTTTCCAAAAAATTAGAATATCATGGAAAAGTTTTTTTTTTTTCCATAATTCCATTCAAAAAGTGAAACTTAGATTATAGATTCATTACACACAAAGTGAAATATTTCTAGCCTTTATTTGTTTAATTTTTCATAATTTTGGCTTACAGCTCCAGAAAACCCCCAAAACAGTATTTCAAGAAATTAGAATAGTGTGTCGAAAATCAGCATTTACTTCAGTTATTTCAGAGAATGAGTGGAGTGGCTTGACTCGAGGAATCCGACAGTTGTAGCCCATGTCCCGGATACGTCTGTACGTGGTGGTTTTTGAAGCACTGACTCAAGCCTCAGTCCACTCCCTCTGCATCTCCGCCAAATTTTGGAATCGTCTTTGCTTGACAATCCGCTGAAGCCTACGGTCATCTCTTTTGCTTGTGCACCTTCTCCTGCCACATTTTTCCCTTCCACTAAACTTTCTATTGATATGCTTGGACACTGCACTCTGTGAACAGCCAGCCTCCTTAGCGATGACCTTTTGTGGCTTAACCATCTTCTGGAGGGTGTCAATGATGGTCTTCTGGCCAATTGTCAAGTCTGCAGTCTTCCCCATACTGAACCAAACTGAGATAAACTTTGCAGGTGTTTTGAGTAAATTAGATGATAGTGTGACACTCAGTCTAAAACATTCATTCTCTGAAATAACTGAAGTAAATGCTGATTTTCGACACACTATTCTAATTTCTTGAAATACTGTTTTGGGGGTTTTCTGGAGCTGTAAGCCAAAATTATGAAAAATTAAACAAATAAAGGCTAGAAATATTTCACTTTGTGTGTAATGAATCTATAATCTATGAAAGTTTCACTTTTTGAATGGAATTATGGAAAAAAACAACTTTTCCATGATATTCAAATTTTTTGGAAAGGATCTGTATATAAATACACACCAACAGCACATACAGTACATTGCTCTACAAATATAATGTAATGTAAAAATATATTATTACAGTATCTATCATTTTATAAATGGCATACAAATAGTATGCATACTAACTGGATATACTAATGAATGATCTATACAATAGCTCATATCAGACAATGGCATGACTACTGGGAGATATAAACAACGGGTACCCTACAAAGCCTAAATGTGGACTGACCGGCTTCCATAAAATGTCTGGCAACAGGAGATCTAATGTCCTGGCGTCTAATAGTACTCATGTGTTTGATAATATACAGACTTGTCTAGTTTTTTTGCCTACATGTTGGAGATTGCATCCACAGAAGATCATATAAATGATGTTGGAATAACTACAATTGATAAGCTGTCTAATGGTATATTCCTTGTTGGTCACAGTACTTTTGAATGTGTGAGTTTTTTTAGAGTTAGAGCAAGCAACACAATTACGGCAAGCAGTGGCGGAACTAAAGTTTTATACATGGGGTGGCCAAGGCTACTTCAGGGGGTCAACAGACCATGACAGAAAATGAGTGTGTAACCCTAACCTGGCATCTAAGGAGCATGAATGAATCCTAGGAGATAAGATGGCATTTGTGTGTGACATAATTTGCATAGTTTATTTATGCAAGTAAATTTACAAAACAACACAGTGAAATTTGACATACCAGGTATGACCAACTTGTACAGACCTCTCTGATCCACCCAAGTCAAGCAATGTTTTTTTCTGTCTGTCTGAAAACACAAGATATGCCTGCACAAAATATTATCAAGCAGAAATGGACTTGAAAAAGAAAAATAATTTTGGTGCCCAGCAATATTACAAACTTAAACAATGTTCCCTGAAATTATTGCATGGTTGTTTTTATTCAAAAACATATCATTTCTCAACAACAACCCATATTTAACATATAGTGCATTTTTGTTTGTTACTCAAGCTTACATATATTTTACAGGCATTGTTGCATTTTAGTCCAATCTCTTAATTACAAATCCCCATTATCATAACTGTAGGCTATCTTAAAATCAACTACCAGCCTAAGTTACTAGTTAGATCATGGCTAGCCCTACTCTGCAGTAAGTAGCTATAATTTCTTAGACCTTTATGATAACAAACAGGCTATCTGCAAATTGTGGTAATCTTTTGAGTAACGTTAACAGATTGATAATAACAATTGTTCATTTTAAGTTCAAGTACGAAAATCTAACTGAGTTAATGTATTTCAAGTTGCTAAATGTTAACTTGCCGAACACTGACAGCTGTACTAGTTACCCCACATTAGCTAAACACTCGTATACTGTAAGTTATGACACTGCACTGTATATGTGTGGCGTGTATTACTAGCACAGATATAAACATAATGTTAGGCTAAATTGGGAACCGATCTCTTATCTGATTAACTGTCTGTTATGGAGCCAAATTGTCAATATGCATCTACACACACAGCAACTCAACTTTTCTAAAAGTTGTTCAGGAAACCTAAACCCGATGCTAAACCTTAAAACTTACTTCAATATGGTGCTTTCGTCACAAGTCTGCCATAGTTGTGTCAGTCGCTCGCGTGACTCGTGAGCTGTGGAAATACTCAAGTGAGTACGTCAGTCGTGGGCGGAGTCTGGTTTCGGAAGTAAATTCCCTATGGAAGATAGAATGGGCTTCGGAGACTATTGACTATTTCTTGAAATCTGATTTATAGAATGAGCCGAAACGCTCCTGGATTAGCCTGTGTGGTACAAGGATATAGACCATATATTGCATGCTCCAATTTTTATTTTTTAAAGTAATGCATTAATGATTGTAGTTCGACTTGTAGTCCACTTTAACGGACTGCATATCCAGTACTGCAACGCACGGGTGGTTGTCGACCAATAAGATATCATCATCTCGTCTGTCTGCTCTGTGGCAGATGGGAGTAGGCTACTGCCGCTCACAGACAAGCTAACGTTAGCTTGCTAAGTAGAGAAGCCCGCCCGACAAGGTCAGAAACTATGCTACGGTTAACCACATAAAACAATTCTAGCTTTTAGTCCTTCAAGCTAGCTAGCTAAAATTAGAAAAAAGTGTTTAAAAACGGAGCTGTGTGCTACTGCTGGCTAATGCTAATGCTGACAACGTCTGGAGATAAGGCTGCTCGTTCGGAGGGAATTATGGGACGTGGAGTTTTTAAACAGTGCCAGTGCTGGTATGTTCACCAAAAAATAAAAATAAAAATATACTCAAAGCTGGTCCATAAAAAACGACATAGATTGCGAACGGGCATAATATTGAACAATCCGGGAAATTGACAGTAAGACATAATCAGTAGAAATTGTTTAAAAGTAAGCTTTAGTTTATGTCTACGCTCTGAATGAATGGGGAATTTACTTCCGAAACCAGCGTGATGTAGTCACTTGAGTACTCTATATTCTCTCTTCCTCCTCCTCGATTTGTAAAAAAGGCGCCGCCGGATGTCAAAATAAACGCTGCTTTCAACAAGAGGTGAAATGAGATGCCAATCAGCATCAAACTATGAGGGGCCGTTTAGGCCAAAATTCATAATTGCCTCGCATATATCGTACAATGACTCTCACTAGTGAAGCTCTCACACGCACTGAAAAAGCATTCACTTAATATCTACATGCTTGCACACACACCGTAAATCTTCTCATATACACAGAAAGAGCTTGCACATACACGTACAATGGCTCTCACATTCCCTAGTGAAGCTCTCACACGCACTGAAAAAGCATTCACTTAATATCTACAGGCTTGCACACACACACCGTAAATCTTCTCATATACACACAAAGAGCTTGCACATACACGTACAATGGCTCTCACATTCACTAGTGAAGCTCTCACACGCACTGAAAAAGCATTCACTTAATATCTACAGGCTTTCACACACACCGTAAATCTTCTCATATACACACAAAGAGCTTGCACATACACGTACAATGGCTCTCACATTCACTAGTGAAGCTCTCACACGCACTGAAAAAGCATTCACTTAATATCTACAGGCTTTCACACACACCGTAAATCTTCTCATATACACACAAAGAGCTTGCACATACACGTACAATGGCTCTCACATTCACTAGTGAAGCTCTCACACGCACTGAAAAAGCATTCACTTAATATCTAAATGCTTGCACATGTTACGAGTTTTATCTGCGTTGTGTATTTTTAAAATGATGACACGACGACGACAGCTGCACTGGATCTGGATGGGCGGCAGTGTAGTATAATGGTTAAGGGACTGGGCTTGTAACCGAAAGGTTGCAGGTTCGATCCCCAGGTAGGACACTGCCGTTGTACCCTTGAGCAAGGTACTTAACCTGAATCGCTTCAGTATATATCCAGCTGTATAAATGGATAATATGTAAAAAATGCTAAAAAGATGTATAAGTCGCTCTGGATAAGAGCGTCTGCTAAATACCTATAATGTATAATGTAATGTAATCCGCATTTATTTTCTGCACGGAGAGTTAAAAAGATAGTTGGAAACAGGCTCGATACTTTCATTCACGGCAGCGCCTTCGCTCTCATCAATCACCCCTCAGAGAGAACGTAAAATGGCGGGCAAATTCTATTTGGCCTGGTTCTGGAGCGTACCATTCATTACACACCAAATGACGTACATCACTTTACATTAACAAAAGAAAATATATAATAAAGTTTACAATAAATTTACCCCTTTTAGTAAAGGTCGACTTGGTGCGTTCCTATCCCAGAACACCTTACTCAGGACGTAGACAAAGGGAAGTTGTGTATTTATCAGAGTCTAAATGACAAGATGACCATCTCATGTGTTATATCTAATGAATCACAATCAACCCTGCTACACACACACACACACACACACACACACACCGTAAATCTTCTCATATACACACAAAGAGCTTGCACATACACGTAAAATGACTCTCACATTTACTTGTCATGGTTTTTGACGATTTCTTCCCTTGCGGTCGTTTCCCTTGGTAGCCACGGTAGGGCGCTGCCCTTTTAGTGGATGTTTGCTCTGCCCCGTATTTTTTGCGGAGCTTCTCTCAGCATCCACACCTGTGCGTGGTTACCTCTGAGCTACTTAAGCTCCCGTTTCCTTCGTTCGGGGCTTCTGTATTGTTTTGTACTGTTTGGGTATTGTTCTTTGTTTGTTGGGAGTGTGTTACTAGTGTTCACCCATTTCAGGGGTTTTCCTCGTTTCGCTACTGAGAGGCAGGGCTATTATTTTTTTTCCTTTCTTGCGTTTGTCACGTTGGCAGTAAAGGTATGGGACAGCGGTTCACTGTTCCATTTGTCGGTACAGTTTTCTCTTTCCTGGGAGATCAGGCGTTTATTCCTTTACTTTTCTTTGCGCATGTCATTGTGTTAGTAAAGGTATGGGACGGCGGTTCACCGTTCCATTTGCCTGTAAAATGTTCGAGCGTTCATTCCTTTACAGTTTCGTGTGACAGCGAGCCAGTAATAGTAGCCCTTAGAACTTTAGTTCTCTGTTCAACTCGCCTTCTCGTACGTTGCCCCTTTGCCGGGAGTTGGAGCGTTTGTTCGTTCACGTGCTTGTGTGCCGTCCGCCCGATTATCCGGGTTCTTTGTGTTCCCCCTTTTTCCTAGTTCCCTTATTAGTTCCCTCCAGTCGAGAGTGGGAACTAGGTTATTTTAGTTGTCATGTATATTTCCTTAAATACGGGGTCTCTCCGTCTCAGTGGCTACTACTACTAGACCACCCACATAAACATACAAAGCATTCACACATTCACTATTTGTTCTCACAAATTCATATAAACAACACACATACACAGAAAATATTTAGAATTCATATGTGTGTGTGTGTTATATGAATGTGTGAGTACTTATAGTGAATGTGTGAATGCTTTGTGTGAATGTGACAGGGTTTTCAGTAGTATGTGTGAGACATCTCTACGGTGGCCGAGAAGTGTCGAATGAACTGCATAACGGAAAACACAACTGCAAAAGCCACAACACAAATGCAAAAGTGACAACACAACTGCAAAAGCCACAACACAACTGCAAAAGCCACAACACAACTGCAAAAGTGACAACACAAATGCAAAGCCATAACAACGGAAGTGAGCAACAACGGATGTTGATAATGAAACGTGCTGACTATTACTGTATTGCCGGCGGACTATTACAGTATTGCCTGCATATGTGGAAGAGGAAACTTCTTGCCCGTTTGGGAAGTAAGTGAAGCGTTGTTCGACAGCTAACTATGATTAGTACTATCGCTATGTGATTGTCACAAATGAAGGTTATGCCTAATATTCTCGCAATGAAATTTGCCCTTCGATTCCTTCACTGCTATGTATGAGCATTTATTTTCCACTGTCAATGTTGTTCAATGTATTTATATTTTCATTTATATTTTTGTATTCATAATGTATCCTAGTTTTTCATCACTATTGCACAAAATTATAAATAGGCTAAGCAATTTACAGCCATATTGACAATACAGTAGCTAGTCCACAGGCAAACGGAGCAGAGAAGAATGCTTGGCTGTCGTCTGTCAGGCGCTTCCAGTGCGCACTGAAACGCCAAGCCACTGAGCGCCGTCAGTCGCCGGCGTTTCTACTGCGGTCTGCGGTTGCCTTTAGTCATCTTGACAGTGGAAAATAAATGCTCATACAGCAGTGAAGGAATCGAAGAACAAATTTAATTGCGAGGATATTAGGCATAACCTTAATTTGTGACAATCACATAGCGATAGTAATCATAGTTAGCTGTCGAACAATGTTTCACTTACTTCTCAAACGGTCACAGTGGTGTGTTTCCCAAAAGCATCTTAAGGCTAAGACGTCGTAAAACCCTTCGTACGAAGCTTCTTGAACTTTGGATGCGTTTCCCAAAAGCATCTTAACTTAAGATGCTCTTTGAAACGCTCGTAGATTAACGATTACTCCAGACCAGTCTTAGACTGTTAAGTGCGTTTTAGAAGCCCATAAATCACATACTTTATTTGATTTTTCGTGTTAGTGTTCATTTATTTTACGGTTACCATAACCACTGATTGTTTTTTTATAGTGATGTTAGATGCAACAATATTTATGTAGATTTATTATATATTTTATTTTAAATTTTTCTTATTTTTATATATTTGGAAATTACCCATACAAGCCATTCCTTAAATAGCCCTATAAATAAATAAGTTTGAGACAAGTAAAATCAGTGGGAAAAAGATTTTATTTCAAAAGAAACTTTGACGTGCCTAACCGGCCATGTATTGGGCAATACAGTGGGGTTCGCGTCTCCCAATCTATCGCCCTTCCTCCTCCCGTATCAGCAGCACCACAGACAAAAGTACAGAGATGTAAAATCCAGGGATTAGAAAGGAAAAGTCCTGCTATGTGTTTCTTCCACCCATGAACTCAGCCAGCTGATTTCACTAATTAGTTCCACCTCCTGGATGAAGAATTGTGAAAATTAGCAAATCCAGGTGATTGTACGTGTACACTACTCACAAAAAGTTAGGGATATTTGGCTTTCGGGTGAAATTTATGGAAAATGTAAGTTCACGCTACAGTGATATTATACGTATCATGAAAGTAGGGCATTTAAGTAGAAGCATGCAATGGTGATTTCCTCATCTCAAACAATTTATTGAAACAAAAGCCAACAACAGTGGTGGGTATACCACAACAAAAATGTCAATGTCTCAATAACTTGTCATGTGCCCTTGAGCATCAATTACAGCTTGACAACGACGTCTCATGCTGTTCACAAGTCGACTTATTGTCTGCTGAGGCATGGCATCCCACTCTTCTTGAAGGGCGGCCCTCAGGTCATTGAGGTTCTGGGGTACAGAGTTACGAGCCTCTACACAGTGAGTCAGCTGATCCCATAGGTTTTCTATGGGATTCAGGTCTGGAGAAAGTGCAGGCCACTCCATTTGAGGTACCCCAGTCTCCAGCAGCCTTTCCCTAATGATGCGACCTCGATGAGCTGGAGCATTGTCGTCCATGAAGATGAAATTAGGCCTGTGTTGTTCATGCAGGGGCACAATGACTGGATTAATGATGTTATTCAGGTAGTATGGGCTTGTCACTGTACCATTCACAAAGTGTAGGGCAGTTCTGTATTGACTGCCCACACTGTAACACCGCCACCACCAAAGGGTCGTCTGGTGACAACAGTGGCTGATGCATAGCGCTCTCCTTGACGTCTCCAACATCGTTGGCGGCCATCATTTCTGCTCAACGTGAATCGACTTTCATCAGAGAACAGCACTGAGGCCCACTGGTCCCTCGTCCAGCGTAAATGCTCCCTGGCCCATGCAAGACGATGACGCCTGTGCCTGGTGGTGTGGTCAGGTACCCTTGCAGGTCGTCTAGCACGCAGACCACGCTGATGTAAACGGTTTCGAATGGTCTGACGTGACACTTGGGTGCCTCTCACCTCCCTTAAATGTGCCTGGAGTTGAGTGGCATTCATCATCCGGTTCCGCAGGGCACTGTTCACAATGAAGCGGTCATCAGTGTGGGATGTGGCCAAAGGACGTCCACTTCTATGCCTTTCTGTGACTCTTCCAGTCTCTCTGTATCTCTGTTGCAACCTGCTGATGACACTCTGTGACACTCTAAGCTCAGTGGCCACTTCCCTCTGAGAACATCCTGTTTGACGCCTCGCAATGGCGAGGTACTGTTGATCAATTGTTAGGTGTCGTCTTGGTCTCATGATGTCAAAATGTGAACAGCATGATGAAGAGGACTGTTTAAATACCAATTCTAATTGAACCAGGAAATTTATTGGTCGATTCATGGATCAAACACCTGTTGTGAATTTTGCCGTTCAGCTCCTTGTTAGAGAACAGCAAGTTGTGCAAAAAGTACTGAAACATTGAATAGTTGGACATGTGCATTCAAAAGTTTAGAGAAGGTCAAATTAATTTCACCTGTAAAGGTTATAGTGCATTTTAGGTTCATCCTGAAATTTCACCCGAAAGTCGAATATCCCTAACTTTTTGTGAGTAGTGTATGTGTGAGCTCTTTGTGTTTATATGAGAAGATTTAGGGTGTGTGTGCAAGCATTTAGATGTTATGTACAAGCTTTTTCAGTGCGCGTGAGAGCTTCACTAGTGAATGTTGCTGCTTCTTGACCTGAGTGCAGCGTTTGACACCGTGGACCATAGCATACTTCTCAGCTGCCTGGAGAAGCATATTGGCTTACAGGGGACGGTACTTTCTTGGTTTCATTCTTATGTATCAAATAGAACTCAACGTGTAATTTACAATAATACAATCTCTGAATTTTCTGAAGTAAAGTTTGGTGTACCACAGGGATCGGTCCTTGGCCCTTCCCTTTTTTCTATCTATATGCTTCCCCTTGGTGACATCATTTGCAAATATGGTGTTAAATTCCATTGCTACGCTGATGATACGCAGCTATATGTACCTGTAAAGCCAATTGACCTTTCCCAACTCCTAAATATAGAGGTGTATCATGTATGTGTATCAGAAATTAAAAAATGGATGGGTATGAACTTTCTGCTGTTAAATGCTGATAAAACAGAGTTATTAGTTGTTAGACCAGCCAAACATGGACACTTGTTTGAGAATTTGAGTGTTAACATTGATGGCTGTATTATTTCTGAAAGTCCGACTATCAAAAACCTTGGAGTGATTTTTGATTCTCGTCTGACATTCCAGCCTCATATCAAGGCCATTACCAAGATAGCATCTGTTCATATTAGTAATATCGCTAAAATCCGACCTATTCTTTCATTGCGTGATGCTGAAACCTTAATACATGCATTTGTATCTTCTAGACTGGATTATTGTAATGCCCTTTTCTCTGGTCTTCCTAGTTGTGCTACTAGAAGTCTTCAGCTTGTTCAGAATACTGCAGCTAGAATCCTGACAAAAACTAAATAATTTGAACATATAACACCCATTATGGCCTCTCTTCACTGGTTACCAATACAAGCTAGAGCTGATTTTAAGGTGGTTCTTTTAACATATAACATATAAATTTAACATGGTCTTGCACCACATTACCTATCTGAGCTAATTACACCATATACACTGGCACACCCACTTCGTTCTCTCGATGCTGGTCTTCTGGTCATTCCTTCAGCAAATAAAAAATCAGTTCGTCACAGAGCATTTGCCTACCGTGCACCTTATCTCTGGAATAGCCTTCCATTACGTGTTAAAAAAGCACATTCAGTTGAAACATTTAAATCAAGACTAAAAACTTACCTTTATTCACTTCATTACATCCTACCCTAGAACTTCATCCCTGTAACACTGGTGGCAGGTAGGGCTAGTAGCTATTTGAAATCCCCTCCCCTACCCTGAGGCTCAGAACACTTTCTTTTTAGGTCATGGCCTATCCTGCTACTCTGTATAGCGTCTTTTTGTTTTAAATATTACATTTTAAATTTGATCTCTTAGATCGTTATTAAATTATATATTTTTTACTTTCTTTTATTTATTTATTTTTTCTTTAATGCATCTCTTTTCTGCATTATTTGTAAAGTGTATTGGGACCATGCTGCATGGTGATTCTGCACTTTAAATAAAGATTGATTGATTGATTGACTAATAAAACCAATTAAAATATTAATATCACACACTGAGAGATAGAGGATAGAGAGATACTACATACAGAGAAGGAGTGATAGATGACATGTAGAGAAAAAGAGGAGCGAGTATATAGAGGATAGAGGTCAGGATAAACAAGTCAGACAGAGTGTAAATAGAGGAAATACAGAAGAGAGAAAAAATATAGCATACAGAGGGAAGAGGAAGCAGAGATACAGAGGGAGAGGACGGGACAAATAGAGGGAGAGAGAGGGACAAATACAGGGAGATGGGGGGAGAAATAGAGAGGGGAGATGGAGGGAGAAATAGATACAGAGGGGGACAGAGTGATGGAGAGGGGGGAGGCAGGGATACATACAAAGGGAGACAGACTGATCATATAGCAATCACACTAAATACGTATTTTGCAGAACCCCCTCCACAATCTCCCTACGGCTCTCAAATAATTGTCAAACTTCAGTTGCAGTCATTTAGCAGGTGCAGTCATTTAGCAGAGCAGTCAAGTTACAGGAGGTGGGCTTCTTAGCTAGTAGGCATTGCACTGCTACAAAGGATAAATAATTTGTGTTGGTTTTGCTATATACAAATGCAGGTTGGCATCCTTAAAGTGCCTGCTTGTTTACCATTTCAATGACACAACTACTTGTACAGATATGACTGTGGCAGTCCCTATGTTGGTTAACTAACCTTTTGAAACAATAAAAGAAAATACCCTGTAGCTCATTCAAGTATGATAAAATAGTCTTTATGGATTGTGTAAAACTAAGAATTTTACCCATTTTCAGATGGTGGTAGCCTACACATCCACTTTAAAAACATTTCTTCAAAAAGTAAAGTTCCTGAGTTGAAGTCAGATTTTATTTATTATAACATTGAGGGTATGAGTACCAATTACGTTTTTAAAAAGACAACCAAAATCAAACATAATGGATTAACTACAAAAGTCAACATTAATAATCACCAGTGACGAGAATGAAAAATGAATTAGGTTACTCTCAATTTAATGAAACTTCAGCCTATACTGCATATCGAAGCAATTTGAATCTGTAGCTAACATTCAGACTTAACGTTTAGCTAAGTTAAAAAAAATGTGGCCAGATTAAACGTTATCTTTGAATATCGATTAGGTTAATGGTATACCAGCTAGTCATAATATAGTAATATAACGATTAGGTTAATGTAAAATTTACTTACATTTGATTGGTAAACTGTAGGTAAAGTAATGGATATAACATGCATGCAACAGTGTAGTTAATAAACGTAATGGCAATTTTAAAATGGAAACGTATTTTTATGCGTGAGAAATGAACGTTTATAGTGAGAGTGTGAGAAATTACCAAATTGCATCAATCTCCTTCTCAAAATGTAATTGGCTGGTGCAAATTCGTTTCAATCTAAGAAATTGAGAATATAGAAGGCCCTTCTTAAGAAAAGGAGGATATGCACTAGTGGCAGGTAAAAAGCTATTCTTATCTGTTGGTTTGGTTTATACAGTAATGGACAGTAGACCTTTGTTAACTTGCATCCGAGTGTCAAGAAAAGGGATCTCATTACGATCAAATTCCATGTGGAATTTGAGGGTAGGGACGAGGTTATTCATATATGACATAAATTTATTGAGATCATCTTCAGTGCCTTGCCAAATTAAAATGACGTCATCAATGTATCTCCTGTACATAAGTATATTTTGAGAAAACGGGTTGTTGTGCCATACAGAATTGTATTCTAAATATCCCATAGCCATGCCTGCATAGTCAGGGCTGAAAACAGAGCCCATGGGCACCCCCTGAAGTTGAAGGTAAAAAATTGTCTTGAAACAGGAAATAATTCTTATGCAAAATCATAGATGTCAACTCGACCAAAAAATTGGTGGGAGGTATTAATGTGTCTCTTTGGTCTAAAATGAATTGTAAGGATTCAAGGCTGTCGTTTAGCCCTCATTATCTATTGTGACTTCCGCACCTGCAACTAATCTACGTAAAAAGGACAGAGCACGGCGCAACAGCACACCCGATGCAGCTATTAACTTTTTTTACTGTTTGCGGCCGCCACATATACTTCAGTGGCATAGTATGTCCCCGTTTGCCAAAATAAGAGGCTTAACCAATGCACAACCACAGACCTGTACCTTTACAGAAGAAGACATGAAAAAAATGTTATTCCCAGCTGATGGAACCCTATCCACACCAGCAGCCCAAATGGAAGACCTTTCACTTGAACCTAAATCCCTAATGCTGAAAGGAACAAGACTGCAACTACATGGAACCACCTTAAGTGAGTATGTAA
Source organism: Synaphobranchus kaupii (assembly GCA_029718625.1). Lineage (NCBI taxonomy): Eukaryota > Metazoa > Chordata > Actinopteri > Anguilliformes > Synaphobranchidae > Synaphobranchus > Synaphobranchus kaupii. The sequence continues at coordinate 581,193 of CM056384.1, forward strand.
GAGCCAAGAGAATTCCCAGGGGACTACGTCTTTTTAAAGTTCCTACTTTAGGTCGTAATGATGAGGACTTTTGCACAAAATGGTGCGAGATTTTAAATAAGGCCTTTGGACCTGATGGTACTTATTGTTGAACACACACATCAGGAAGTGACTCTAACTAAGAAGGAGATAGAAGAAAATAAGGATCAAATTAGTAACATCATGGACTCCACTAGTTTCCAGTCTCTGCAGGCGGACTTCATCACATCCATCGGGAAATATAAAGAACAACAACAGAAGATTAAAATGAGCAAATTCAAGAGAGACACATTTGATTATCGTGACAACAAGGTGTATCCATGGAGACTCAACAAGCAACCAGGGGGGAGATCTAGAAAACAGGTGCGATTTAGGGACGGACCTTACTGTGAGGTGGCTAAGTAAAACACAAAAGCAACAAACTAGGAAGTCACTGCGCTTAAATAACTAGCAGAAGCTAGCACAGGTGAAATGAATGAGTAAGCGGAAAAACACGGCAGGAGCACCATCCCGCGGACCAAAAAGGAAACGTTCGCAGAACAAAAACGGTGAGCTGCAAAACCATGACAGGACCCCTCCTCTAAGGATCGCCCCCAGACGGTCCCTCAGAACCACGCCTATGAAAATCCTCTATAAGTCCCGGATCCAAAATGTTCCTGCACGGGACCCAGCAGCGTTCCTCAAGGCCATAGCCCTCCCAGTCCACAAGGTACTGCTTCCTTCTGCCCACACATCTCTTGGCCAGGAAACGCTGTAAAGTATAAGCCGGGCCCGCCTCAATAAGCCGAGGAGGAGGTTGCGGTTTCTCGGTAGGAGCTAATGTGCTAACAAGCACCAGCTTAAGTCGGGAGACATGGAACATAGGGTGAATCCTCATGCACTGGGGAAGCTGAAGGCGCACTGTAACCTGGTTTATTCTGCGGAACGGTCCCACGAAGCACGGGGCAAGCTTGCGAGACTCTACTCGCGACATAAGGTCCCGCATAGACAGCCAAACCCGTTGCCCTACATGGTAGGACGTCGAGTCGAGCAGCGGCGACTATCTGCTTATTCCTTCTGCCTAGCCTATGCGCGCAGGTGAGATGCGTGAACCTTTTTCCATACGGCCCGACATGTACGGATGAAGGAACCCGCTGACGGAACTTCTATGTTCCTTTCCAATTCGGGGGAACAGAGGGGGTAGATACCCGAACTGAGCCCCGTCGGCGCATTGTGCAGAGTGTTATGCACATACTCTGCCCAAGCGACGTGGCAACTCCAATCGGTGGCCAGACAACGGAGAGTGCTTTTAAGAGTTGATTAATGCGTTTGGTTTGTTCGTTAGTGAAATCCAGATGAGAGACTAGCTGCAGCCTTAGGGTTCCATTGGAAACATGTGGCCGCTGTTTTCTTAGTGAGAGCCATGATAGGCGCAACCACTGTGCTAAAATTGTGAATAAATCGCTGATAAAAATTAGCGAATCCCAGGAATCGCTGCACCTGTTTTACAGAGTCTGGAGTGGGCCAGTTCCTGACTGCTGAGACCTTCTCTGGGTCCATCTGAAGTTTTTCTTCAGAAACAGTAAACCCCAGGAAGGAAACCGAGTTTGAGTGGAAGACACATTTCTCAGCCTTGATGTAAAGTTGAGCTTTGAGAAGTGCACGATGTGTTCAGCAAGATTGGCGGAGAAAATTTAAATGTTGTCTAAATAGACAAAGACAAATTTCTCCAACATCTCCCTGAGCACATCATTAACTAGCATCTGAAAGACAGAGGGGGCGCTAAGTGAGCCCGAACAGCATCACTAGATTAAAAAAATAAAATAAAAAAAATGCTAAAAAGTTGTGTAAGTCGCTCTGGATAAGAGCGTCTGCTAAAATGCCTGTAAAATGCCTGTAATTCTTAGAATCCACTGTGAATGTTAAAAGCTGTTTTCCACTCGTCTCCCTCACGCATCCGCACTAAATTATAAGCGTTATGGAGGTCGAGTTTAGTGAATACGATGCCCCGTGGAGGCGCTCGAATGCGGAATTCATGAGTGGCAGCGGATACGGGTTTTTAATAGTGATGTCATTTAATGCTCTATAATCAATGTATGGCCTCAGACTCCCGTCTTTTTTCTCCACAAAAAAGAAACCCACACCAGTAGACGAGGTGGAGGGTCTGATGAAGCCGTTGGACAGAGCTTTCTTAATATACTCTCTCATAGCTGCGCTTCCCGGGACCAATAAGAAGTATAGGGAACCCTGAGGAGGTACCGTGCCCGGATGTGAATTAATGGCGCAGTCGTAGGGTCGATGCGGTGGCAAGGTAGTGGCTCGCTATTTTCTAAATGCCTCAGCAACGTTTGCATACTCAGTCGGCACGTTAGCTGGCAGTTTGAATTCAAGCTCTCCCATAACCTGGGTATCATCAATACGGGAGGGCGAATGGGGAGTGGAGCATAATTTCAGAATCAGAGAGCCCATCCAGGGAGACCTCGTCCCAAAGAGTATTTCTGTCGGCAAGCGAATCCCAGGCTAAATTCTCTTTTCCATCCTCCGAGAGAGGAGGGGACCCAACTAGATCGGCAGGGAAATCTGTCATGTTTATTAGCAGCCTCTGCTGTTTCTGCATTCGGTTTTCTTTTTGGCGTCGTTGGGACGCTCTATCAGATTTTTTTCCGCCTCCGTTCTGGTGTTTGAATCTCGCCCGGCAATTATTCCTTTCACCTGTTTTGGATTTCCTGCCTATTATAAATAGCTCAGGACTTCCACCTTACAGCACTTCGATATTGTCATGGTTATTAGCAGCCTCTGCTGTTTCTGCATTTGGTTTTCTTTTTGGCGTCGTTGGGACGCTCTATTGGATTTTTTCCGCCTCCGTTCTGGTGTTTGAATCTCGCCCGGCAATTATTCCTTTCACCTGTTTTGGATTTCCTGTCTATTATAAATAGCTCAGGACTTCCACCTTACGGCACTTCGATATTGTCTTTGCTATGTTGACAACGAAGTCGGTAAGGTATAGGAAATTTGGTTGCTGCATTTCTGGTTCGTACGAATAAGAAACGCAGCAAGTCTGGTTATAGAATTAGGATTAGATTGGTTTTCTCTTTTCTTTCCAATCTTTATTTATCCTTTCTTTTTTTTACCTGTTACCTTTTGTGTACAGCTCTTTCACCACTAGTTCTATCGAGTTTTGCTTTGTTTCTCTGCCTCCTGTTACGCCTAATGATTTAGTGCGTGAGGTTCTTTTGTTATTCATTCTCGCTGTTTATCGAGACTCACCTCCTTTTGAGGTTTCTTTGATTTAGCTTGTGCTAGGGAAGTTTTGCTCCCATTCTTTTGTTTGCCTATCCCCTGGTGCGGGTACTTCCGCGTTTGTGGCATATCTTTCAAAGATACGCTTTTAGAATCCTTTTCAGTCGCGTCTGGTTCTCCGAACCTTAACTCAACCCTCACAAAATCCTCCTCCTTACTGACTAACTTACTGAGTCAAGTTCTGGCTGGGACCAACGCCCACCAGAAGTGGACGATGATGTCAGTCGACAATGTGAGGCGCATTGGGGACCCCATTGGAGGATGGTGTCATTGCTCCTACCCCAATTAATGGGTGGACCATGTTGAACTAGCCAGGAATGCCCCAAAACCAGGGGATAAGTCGGGGAATCGATGAGAAAGAACCGGATGTGCTCCGAATGATTCCCGAAAACTGCACACATGCAAATCAGCCCCGTGGTCTCATTAACCATACCGGAGCCTAACGGGCACCCGTCGAGAGCCAAACGGGGTTGAGTGAGGCGATGAACTGGCATTTTAAGCTTTAAGGCCCATTTAGCATCAATAAAACACTCAACTCCTCCAGAATCAATAAACGCATCGGTTTTGATTGAGCGCTGATTCCAGAGCAATTGAACTGGCAGAAAGATGCGGGGGCCTGTACTATTATGTCTCACTAGGGTCCCTTGTTCCCCTACCGAGAGCACCCCATTTCCCGTCAGTTTGGGACACTGAGCTCTCGTGTGCTCCTTGCGCCTACAGTAGCAACACCACTCCTTGCGTGGGCTTGTGCAGAGCAGAACTATCCACCTGCAAAGGCTCCCCTGTGTTAAGAGAGGAGTGGGCGAAAGAGGGGGCTGGAGGCATTACCGGAAGAGAGGAGGGATAGCGATCTCTCCTTTCACTTCTCTCCCTCTCTCGCTCCCTGACACGGTTATCAATGCGGATAGCCGTGATAACCAGGGCATCGAACATAGCAGGCGGTTTGAGCACTGCCAAGGCGTCTTTAATGGGATCTGACATTTAATCTGATCTGACAATTAATGAATAGCGTCATCAGGGGACCCTCAGGCCACCCTGTTTCCCCTGCCAGTGCTTGAACGCAATAGAAAAGCCTGCTACCGTATTGTTGCCCTGGCGGAGACGGGTTAGTCTCATGGCCACCTCCTGACCAGAAATGTCATCGTCGAAGACCAACGCCATCTCTTTCATCAGCCTATCCACATCAATCCTGACAGGGGCGTTAGCCTGAATTAAGGGATCTGCCCAGGCGAGAGTGGTACCGGTGAGCAGTGACAACACAAAGGCTACCTGGGAATCGTGAGAGGCAAAACGTGAGGGTTGAGCCTTAAAAAAGATCAAGCACTGTGATAGGAAGCCCTGACACTTCAACTTCCCCTCCGGTATAATGGGGAGTCGGGGAAGTTTGGGCTCCCTAACAGTGAGTGAAATGGGCAAGGAGGGTGGATTCTCTGGGACAGGTGCTTGTGCGACTGGGGGCTTGGCTGCGACCGTCAGTTGGCGAATGCTCTCTGCCAACTCACGGAACCAGCCCTTCTGGATGTGCAGCTGGTCAACTAATTGGCCCTGTTGACCTAATATGGCCTGCTGTTGCACCTGGAGGGCCCGAATGCCCTCCTCATGGGCGGCTAACACTGTGTGTTGCATAACCATAGTCTGATCCACCCCTGATGGGGTCGCTGGTACCTCCATTTAGTAACAAAAGAAACGAACCAAGAAGTCGCTGCGCTTCAATAACTAGCAGAAGCTAGAATAGGTGAAACGAATGAGTGCGGGTAGGCGGAAAAATACGGCAGGACCGCTGTCCCGCGGACCCGAAAGGAAATGTTCGCAGAACAGAAATGGCGAGCTGCAAAACCATGACACCTTACACTTTGAGATCTAGCACTTCAGAATTCCCTACCAATTCGGAACATGATTTTTTAGACGAAGACGAAGACCACATCCAAGCCCCAGCACAGAAAACAACATGTCGACAGATCAGACCCAGAAGTAACGGCGCCGCGGCAAACAAGGTTCGAGAAAAAACACCCTGTTCTCAGCGGTGGGTGAACAACAATCTGTCGGACAATCCTCTCACGGTTTTTGAACTAGGTCTTCTCAACAAAGGTCTGGTACAAAGGTACCACTGATCCTTTTAAACTGAAGGTTGAAATGTTCAAATTTTATAGATCTATCAAGCTTAAATATTTCTATAGAAAAGACAATGTAGAAGTGTATTCTCCATCAAATAACCTCACTTTGAGAGGTAAAAGTAAATTTTGTCCCCCTGTGAATAAGACACATTTTCTAAGCTTGTAGATAAATACATTGATAAATTCATGAGGATCACTACTTGCAGAGATGTGTGTTGAACAGAACGAGATAGTTTTGTTTAGACATAGACACAAGCATACGTATGCAATTTACCATCCAGCTGACGAAGGTGGTGGGCTTTGTATACTAAATAGAAAAAGACTATGTGGATGAAGTGTTCTCAACTTTACAATGTATCTTGTTATGTGAAATTGGCGAAGAACCCTACAGCCGATTACAAAAATGATGTAAACTGCTTTCTCAGTGATTCTCTATTAGAGGGCTGTATTTCTCAGTCAGAATGAACCATTCTGTTCCACTGTTTTATTGCATTCCAAAGGTTCACAAATCTCTCTCCCGTCCCCCAGGTTGACCTATGTTAGCCTGTAATGACAGCCTCACTGAACCCCTTTCACAGTATGTTGACCTGTATCTTAGACCCATTGTTATCCAGTTGCCATCCTATTTGAGAGATACAGGAGATTTCATTCAACAATTATCCGAGGTAACTATTCCTAATACTGACACAGACATATATTTGGTCACTCTAGATGTTGTCTCCCTATATACAAATATCCCCCATGACTACGGCCTTGAATCCTTATGATTCTTTTTAGACCAAAGAGGTACATTAATACCTCCCACCAATTTTTTGGTCGAGTTGATCTATGATTTGGCATAAGAATTATTTCCTGTTTCAAGACACTTTTTACCTTCAACTTCAGGGGGCGCCCATGGGTTCTGTATGCAGGCATGGCTATGGGGTATTTAGAATACAATTCTGTATGGTACAACAACCCGTTTTTCTCAAAATATACTTACAGTTGAAGTCGGAAGTTTACATACACTTAGGTTGAAGTCATTAAAACCCATTTTTATCCACTCCACAGATTTCATGTTAGCAAACTATAGTGTTGGCAAGTCAGTTAGGACATCTACTTTGTGCGTGACACAAGTAATTTTTCCAACAATTGTTTACAGACAGATTATTTCACTTTTAATTCAGTATATCACATTTCCAGTGGGTCAGAAGTTTACATACACTAAGTTGACTGTGCCTTTAAATTTTTAGTATTTGGTCGCATATCATTTGCATGCCATGACTTCCTGATGTCTGTGACCCAACAACATCAAAATTCTCTTGATATCTTATTTTCTGGTACTCTTAGAAGCAATACTATAATGTCTCTGCATTTGAATGGATCTCTATGGGAATTGGGGGGTGGGACTTGATTTAGCTATAAATTACAGTATGAAAACACATAGTTGGATAAATGGCTCTAAGTCTTCAACAGTCTGACGTATCAAACAAGCCTTAAATCATCACTCTGCTGCCAGAAATACAGTAGATATGGATGGACAACTTGAAGGGTTTCTTCTCCTGACTTATTTTTCCATAGAGTTCAATAGGAAAATTGAGAAACAACCTTTGTTGACAAACAAGGAGAAACAACCCTTAAAGTGATCCGTCAATATCTACTGCATATTTGGCAGCAGAGTGATGGTTTGAGGCTCGTTTGATACCTCAGAACTTGATGACTTACAGCCATTTTACCAATCATGTATTCCAGCATAATTTACAGCTAAATCTAGTCCCACCCCCCAATTCCCATAGGGATCCATTCAAATGCAGAGACGTTATAGAGTACTCAAGTGACTACGTCACGCTGGTTTCGCAAGTAAATTCCCCATTCATCTAAAGCTTACTTTTAAACCTTTTCTACTGATCGTCTTACCGTCAATTTCCGGGATTGTTCAATATAACGCCCGTTCGCAAACTATGTCATTTTTCTGGAGCAGCTTTGAGTATATTTTATGTTTTAGTATTTTTTTTGTGAACATACCTGCGCTGGCACTGTTTAAAAACTCCACATCCCATAATTCCCTCTGAACGAGCAGCCTTGTCTCCAGCAGTTGTCATATAATGTTAGCCAGCAGTAGCACACAGCTCCATTTTTTAAACACTTTTTTCTAACGTTAGCTAGGACTAAAAGCTAGAATTGCTTTATGTGGTTAACCGGAGCATAGTTTCTGACCTTGTCGGGCGGGCTTCTCTACTTACCAAGCTAACGTTAGCTGGTCTTGACTGAAAAAAGTTCAAAACCTTGCCCAGTGAATATTGCTTTTATTGTTTTTCAAATAGCCTAGGCTACAGCGGATTCGCTGTGCATAAGGGTTTTTCGATAGCCTATGGTTAAAAAACGGAGATAAATGTCATCATGTTAACTGAATTGTAACCTTAGCTATTCTTCGTCCTTCATATTTTTTAAATTACAGTGACAAGGTTTCCATACCCTCGACTTATTAAAACCCTGCTGATTTCACCTGTTATTCCATAACTGAACAAAAGATTTTAAAGAGGACTAAACGGCTAATTAGAAACTAAATTTGCAGCACGTTACAAAATTAATTTACAATTAATTTTAATGCCATTATCTGCATGTGTGCTTTACAGGAGCAGGTCTGTTTCCCCTGCTGTAAATCGTCCTTTTCACGGTCTTCCTGGGAAAGTGAATCGTTTTAAAGCATTACGCTACCAGTAACATAGGTTGGTCACATTTCCATAAGCAGGACATTATAAAACAAGGGAAAATATGCTGAACCTATGGGTTGCCAACTTGACAGATTTGTTGTATTTAGTGTCATCATTAAAGCAAAATAACGTTATTTATGTTATTAATCAAAATTAGAATGCAGGTAGCCTAATGAACTTCGGATGAAGCTTGAACATGAGTTCATTGCATAATCAAACGAAATTTGTTAAAAAAGCAGGCTAATTTGGCGTTTTCTAAGGTGACACGGAAGCCATTGGTCGCTTATTCTCAGCTGTTGCAGGTGCTTTTAACAAAATTTAACCGCATATATTTTGTAAACAGCACTGTCAGGAATTACCGGGAACTCATAATGGTTAGCCCGAATAATATTGATCATAGGCTACTATTGATCCATATAGCCTATTCCTTGATCGCACTAAACACGCACGAGCATGTCTGTTTCGCGATCATCAGCAATCCGCCAAGGTGGAAAAGCAGGCTTTTAAAGGGAATGGGATATGACATTTTGATTGGTTTATTGCATGTCATGCCCAAGACACACCTATAATTAATGAAGAGACTAGGTTCAGCCCATTTGGACGTTGCGCCGTGCTTAGCGCCCAAAAAACACGCTGTTAAAATAGCAAAAGTGGACTTGGACACGCCCCAAATTGGACTTTATGCCATGCGCTTAGACCAAGCGCCAAGATCGGCAAGATAGAGCCCATTATGTCCAAAATTCCGAACTATCCCTTTAATGCATTACTTTAAAAAGATTTAATGGGAACATGCGATATATGGTCTATATCCTTGTACCACACAGGCTAATCCAGGAACGTTTCGGCTCATTCTATAAATCAGATATCAAGAAATAGTCGATAGTCTCCGAAGCCCATTCTATCTTCCATAGGGAATTTACTTCCGAACCCAGACTCCGCCCATGACTGACGTACTCACTTGAGGACTCTATAGTATCGCTTTTAACAGTACCAGAAAATAAGATATCAAGTCTTTTGATGTTGTTAGGTCACAGACATCAGGAAGTCATGGCATGCAAGGATATGCGACCAAATATAAAAGATTTAAAGGCACAGTCAACTTAGTGCATGTAAACTTCTGACCCACTGGAATTGTGATATAGTGAATTAAAAGTGAAACGATCTGTCTGTAAACAATTGTTGCAAAAATGACTTGTGTCATGCACAAAGTAGGTGTCCTAACTGACTTGCCAACACTAGTTTGCTAACATGAAATCTGTGGAGTGGTTAAAAATGAGTTTTAATGACTTCAACGTAAGTGTATGTAAACGTCCGACTTCAACTGTATGTACAGAAGATACATTGATGACGTCATTTTAATTTGGCAAGGCACTGAAGATGATCTCAATACATTTATGTCATATATGAATAACCTCATCCCTACCCTCAAATTTCACATGGAATTTGATTGTAATGAGATCCCTTTTCTTGACACTCAGGTGCGATTTAACGAAGGTCTACTGTCCACTACGTTATACACCAAACCAACAGCCTTTTAGATGCCACTAGTGCACATCCTCCTTTTCTTAAGAAATTGTCATGGTTTCTGGCAGCCTCCGGTTATTTCTACGGGCGTCCTTTCTTTTAGCGATATCAGGTCACTCTATCGGATTTTCTATATTACGTTCCGGTGCTTTGTTCTTGCTCGGCTGTGATTCCTTGCACCTGTTTTGAGTTTCCTGTCGGCTATATAAGCTCAGGGTTTCCACTTTCCTGTGCTTCGATATTGTTTTTGCTATGTTGACAATGAAGTCGGTAAGGTATAGGATTCGGTCGCTGCATTTCTGGTTTGTATGAATAAGAAACGCTGCAAGTCCGGTTTAGAGTTAGGAGAAAGATTTATTTTAGTCTTTTTCTTTCCTTTCTCTATCCTTTAAACTCCTCTACCGGTTACCTTTTTGTTCAGCTCTTTCACAGCTAGAGCTTAAGGTAACAGGTTCTATTTCTATTTTTGTTTCTCAAGCAATTTTACACAGGCTTTCTTTTGTTTTTCTCTGACCTCCTGTTATACGCTCTTTGTGTGAGAGCGTGAGGTTCTTTTGTTGTTATATTACTTTACACGCTATTATCGAGTTCGCCCTCTTTTGGGGTTGTTTTTTGATTTGGCTAATGCCGGGAGGTTTTTATTCCCATTTTGCGTTAGTTCCTTTGCTGCTGCGGAGCTATCCGCTTTTGTGGTGTATATTTTACGATATACACTTTTAGAATTCCTTGGCTGTCGCACCTGGTTCTTCAAACCTTACACTCCGCCTTACAGAATATCGAAGCCTGTATGGAAGAGCCAGCGAAACCACAGGTTTCTAATAAAGCGCCGGCCAGTCAGAGCGCTACAGGGATTACCCCTGAGGAGGCCATTCTCACCTTGCAAACACAACAAGGCCAGTTGATGGAGCAAATTCGAGATCAGGGAGAATGCTTTCACAAGTTAACGGAGAGTCTCCACAGACTCTCTATTGCCGTCAATCCACCCCTAGTTGCACAAGCACCGACACCTCCCGTTCCCTTGCCACGTACACTTAAAGAGCCCAACCTCCAATTACCACCCCGCTACAGTGGGGAACGGGGGAAGTGTCGGCCATTTTTGACGCAGTGCCGGATTTATTTCCAAGCACAACCTTCCCGGTTTTCTATGCCAGAATCCCAGGTTGCATTTGTTTTATACTTATTAGGCGACCAGGCACTCGCTTGGGCTGACCGTCTAATTCTGGCTAACGCCCCTATCGTTCGTGATCCTATTCTACTAATGAAGGAAATGCAGGTAGTATTTGATCACAATGTCTCCGGTGAAGAGGCGGCCACCAAACTGACTAGTCTGCGCCAGGGCCCTGACACGGTGGCGGCATTTTCCATCACATTTCGAGCACTGGCAGGGGAGACAGGATGGGCTGACGGACCGCTTAGGTCTTTATTTCTTAAGGCATTGTCGAATCCTATTAAGGACGCCCTAGCCGTGCTCGATCCACCTGCTACGTTCAGTGCTCTGGTTACTATGGTTATACACCTGGACAACCGTATCAAGGAGCGTGAGCGAGAGCGTAGAGACCGCCTGGTTTGTTAAACTTCCGCATTGTCAGTAGGGACTCAGTCCACCTTTTCCACCTACCTCTCCGCTGATCAGGAGGAACCCATGCAGGTGGATGGGTTATCCCTCCATAAATCTAAGGGGGTGAAACCGCGGGATTACTGGTGCTGTTACTGTAAGTGCAAGGGTCATATAAAGGATCAGTGTCCCAAGTTGGTGGGGAAACGAGGGGTCTCATTAGGGAAACTGAGATCCCCAGTAAGACAAAATAGTACTTGTTCTCTGACCCTTTTGCCTGTCCGGCTGCTTTGGAATGGGCGCTCGGTTGGCGTTGACGCCTTTATTGATTCCGGAGCAGTCGAGTGCTTCATTGACGCTAAATGGGCTAGGGAATTAGAGATTCCCACACACCGAATCACTAGTTCCCGTTAGGTTACCGCTCTCGATAGTCGCCCCTTGGGCTCCAGGATCATTGAAGAGATAACTGGTCCTTTAATTATGTGCAGATAATTATGTCCAGGGGCAGATAATTTATTTTATTTTATTTGAATCGCTGTCATATCCACTCGTTCTGGGACATTCATGGGTGAGTTGCATGACCCTCATGTTAGTTGGGGCAGAAATAGGGATCCTATTCGCCAGTGGGGTTCCCAGTGTCAATCTCACTGTCAAACTGTTATTTACCCTTCTTCGGGCTGCGTTCCTGACGATTCCGATCTCAGCTCCGATAGGGAGTTGGAGGAGGTGGAGTTTTGCTCTGATCAGGATACTTCCTCCGCTCTCGCAGGGAGTGGAGAGGAGAGTCTGTTCTGGTATCCCTTTGCTGAAGGGGGTTCCATGGAGGAGGATAGCCTTTCTGTTTCCGATTTCGAGTGGGAGATGTCATCTGACGTTCCTTCCGAGACCCTGGAGGTGGTAGGGGTGCTCGAGTTTCGCCTGCCCACTAATGTATGGGAGGAATATTCTGACCTCGCTGAGGTATTTAGTAAGCAACGCGCTACTACGTTGCCTCCTCATAGGCCGTATGACTGCGCTATTGAGCTGTACCCTGGTACGGTTCCTCCCAGGGGCTCACTGTATTCCCTGTCGGGTCCGGAAAGCACTGCTATGATGGAATACATTGAGGAGTGCTTGGCTAACGGTTTCATCAGACCTTCCAATTCACCGGCCGGTGCTGGATTTTTTTTTGTAAAAAAAAAAGACGGAGGTATAGGGACCTACAGCCAGCTGACAGTCCTTACACAAACACTGACTGTCACTTTAAGAACATGGAGGCGCATCTGATGACGTCATCTGCGCGCGCGGCGTTTAAAATACTCATCACACAGTGAATCGTGTGAAGGTTCCCTTCCCCCCACCAAGTTAATAAAACTGAGTGACGACCATCCCCCTTCTCTTCTCGCCCTTGCATCCAGCGGACTTGGTCACTTTTCCCTGGGACTCCCACAACACTGTAGAGTTCACAGAGCTCCGGAACTCCCAAAATTTTGTGGAGTTCTCCTAATACTGGGGTGCACAGAATGCAGAGGATTGCTGCTATTGCTGAGCAGACTTCTGTGAAAACACAGAGAACATGACTCTCCAAGGGGCCGCTGACTTAGCTCACCTTGCGGTAACTAAGTTTACTTCATCCCACGTGGAAACTAGCGTGCGTGCAACACTGCACTAGCTGACCATAAGAAACTTCAGCAAAACGAACTTTACAAACAGCAAGAGGGACACCCCCAGAGGACTGGAGGAGACCAAATGTCATCGCCACCCACGCCGCGAAAAGGACACCGGCTCGGACTGCTGGAAAACCTTCACAATTCACAACTCCACGACCGTGTGTTCCCAGGAGCGCAACAGCGACCACCGGAGATGACAAAACGGGTTGAAGGATCTCCGTAAGACTGACTAAGCAGGCAGTAGCTACAGTTTAGTTTAGTCTTAACTGAGATTAATGTGAATCTGTGTGGTTATATCTGTCCATTTACTGTTTATTTTAATGAGTTCTGTTCGCCGTGTTTACCTTGTTCGAATTGGCTAGCTACCTACATAGAGTAACACCACCCACATGTTTTCTCACTTCCTGCATGCTAATTCTTCATTCAACTCTCCACATTACTAACAATATTAACTCTATTTACTTTGGCCCTTCAGAGGCAATTTCCACCTGGGTTCTACTAGTTTTATTTAAATGTCAATATCTAAAAAAATATTCCTGGCACATCCATGGTTTTAAGTTCGAACTGAAGAAGCTGTATCATTCAGAAATTTGCTACAGAATACATTTATTTCAGAATAGTCACATATATGATACAGTATATATACGTATATGATAACCATAACATACGTCGCCTAATGTATTTAAATACATTAAAAAAATTATTATTGTATTTACACAAGAACAGCAACATATTTCAGCTCTAAGTGCGATGGGTGGTCGCTGTGGAAATGTCGACTGGACGGGACTTTGGCGAAATATAACAAGATAAACTCTTCAGGGTTAATCAGAAAACAGCTGTAGCTGAGTATACTGGTAAGTACTTGGTTCCTTAAACATATTTATACGAGAGATGCACCGAAAGTGCATCAGGTACTGTATATAGTACAGTAAGCAAGGGAAAACGGCGATTGCTCATTTGTACAACATTTAAAAAATATATTATTGTTTCTATACGTGAACATGATTTTCTTAGTGTGTATAAACAGTGCATTTTATGCATTTTACAGTCTGTGGCTGTAGCCAGAGGAGGGTCGTAAGTGCTTTGGGCTATTAATAGCACCCTCCTAATTTATTGCACTGCAGTGTAACTGGAGGAGCTGAGGTTTTCGCAAGAGGCTACCCTTTTAAAAAATACTGCGTCAAAATTTACGGGGTTTTCTTAAAACTGTAGTTTATAATTTCAGACGAACATGAATACTGTAATTGAGACGGATACGTCTCAACCACTAGGAGTGAAGTTTATAGAGTTAATATAGTCGGTATTCAGTGAATGAATAACGAGTCACTTGGTGCATGTAATGTTATCGGTTAGGAGCTGCAATTTCGCGTCCGTCTTCTGCACTGCTAGGACCGACACTTCATTGTAGCTAAGCTAGGTTATTCAACCATGCCGATACCACTGTGCTGCACAGGCCTACAGGTGCAGTTTTCTCCCCTTTGTTCAGAGGCAAAGGACATTTTTACGTTTAATAAATTATATTATTAAACCAATGTCTGTTTTCATGTTGCGTAAACGTGAGAATCTGAGCCAAAATTGTCTATTCAACAACTCCATCCTCCAGATTATCTATTAAATCTTTGATTTAATTACATTTGTCCACTAATACTTGTAATTTTGATTATTAATTGAAGTTCCAAATTTATGGTTAAATATTTTAGATAATGGTAATTTTATGAGACTGATAACTAATTGTGGTTATACGCGAGTGAATGATGTTCTTCGAGAGATGTTGGAGAGATTTGTCTTTGTATTTCTGGATATTTAAATTTTCTCTGCCGATCTCTCCTTTCATGTTGGTCACGTCAGACAGGTTTTACGAGCACTTCTTAAGGCAGGGCTTTTTGTTAAGGCAGAGAAATGTGCGTTCCACACAAATTCCGTCTCTTTGGACAGCAAATACACCCATGCGTGTATTTCTCTCATGCCCTAACATCAGCCGAGAGAAATTAAGATGTTGGGGACCAGGAGCTGTTAGCGATCAAATTGGCATTGGAAGAGTGGCGTCATTGGCTAGAGGGAGCTGAGCATCCTTTCACGGTCTAGACAGACTATAGAAACTTGGAGTACATCCAACCGGACAAAACACGCAATTCTCGGCAAGCCCGATGGGCTTTATTCTTCGCCCGGTTTTGGTTTATTCTCACCTACCGACGCGGGTCGAGGAATATTAAACCAGATGCATTGTCACGCATTTTCGACCATTCCAATAAGGAACCACGCCCTGAGCCCATCGTGCCGGCTTCGCAGATTGTGGCCCCAGTCATGTGGGAGATTGAGGCAGTCGTGCAGGAGGCGTTGCGCTCCAGCCCGGGCCCAAGTGGTGGTCCGGCCCACTGTCTGTTTGTTCTGTCCCGGTTAAGATCTTGCATTCTCCAGTGGGGTCACGCTTCGCAACTGGTGGCTCATCCTGGCATCCACCGGATGAAGGAATTCATTTCTTGTCGCTTTTGGTGGCCCAAGTTCAACCTCAACTCTGTACAACAAATGTTTGACTGTCAAAGACTGAAGCCAAGTCTGAGAAGGATGCAAGTTCAATTGAGAATGAAGGAAGTAAGAATGAGATCAGTGTTTTATTAACCCCTTGGCACAGATGGCAAATTTCACCTATTTAGGGGTGCTCTGTTTAAGGCTTTATAACTCCAGGTGTGAGCATCACATAAACTTGGTAAATGGCTTAAATGAAAGAAGACAGGTGTCCCATTTACAATACAAACTTAGATTAGTTTATTTTCATAATTTAAGTCAAAATAAAGTGCCACAAATGCAAAGAAACTTTGGGGGAAAAAATGTAAAAATATTTTTATTTTATTTTGCTGAGAGCTACATAAGTGAAATCGGTAATATATATACATTTCCTGGATCACAAACTCCATGTCCACAAGTTTTGCTAAATCTGAGGATTATATGCAGAACTACTAAAGGTCTATGATGCAAAATATAGCAGTTTATCCTGTTGTCCATTAGTGTCTCCAAATCTATCCAAATGGCTAAATTGTGCACTGCTGCAAATAAAAAAAAATTGTGATATATTTAACTACAAATCAACAGTTTGGGCTCATAAAACTCACTTTTGCATAATTTCCAATTGAGAATTATATATTTTCAGCAGTATAGGGGGGTAGATATCTATGGGTCCAAAACCCCTATGCAAAACATGTCATAAAATGAATAAAATTAGTTTTGTACATTATAACGCATACACATTTGCTCCCTCTGGTGGCTTAAGATAAAAAACATTGATATCACAGTGTTACATACACCTAAATATGTTGCCTAATCATTCACTCTTGTACCTCAATAAAACATCACTTGTCCCTGTACTCTACAGTATGTATACTTTTGTCCTGGGATTGCATTTTTCTGTATTCTTTTAATCTTTTAAGTTTTCCTATTCATAATGACGCCAAGGAAATTTTTATCTTAATCTACCACATATCAGCGCACAGTAAATTGGAATGAGCATTTGTCATGCCCTAAGAGACTAGTATACCCCATAGCCTATATTATGTGTGATAACATGAACATAAAATAGTTTTCCACCATCTGTAAAATGCTGCCAAATGTTCTATCTTCAATGAACATCGGTAGCCTACTTCAAAAATACATTTAGCTAACGATTGCACTACTGTATGTGAAATGCACTCAAAATGCGAAAATAACAACAGGGCTATCAAACATATTGGAAAGACAGTGCTCGAGTGGAAACACGAACGTACGTATGTAGCCAGCGAGACCAACGGTATTTTAGACGCAAAAATACTTACATATCGCAAAAGGGAAATTCCCCTGCATAATGCGTATTGTATATCGCTTGCGTAATACTAGACAGTTAAAACGAAACCTGCCGTTACGCTGGGCTGTAGTAAATTGCTCAAAGCACCCAAAAAGACTTAGCATATACCGTTGCGAAGGATATAATGTACTCTATTGGATAAAAAAGCCGACAATTAAACCAGAGTGAACTGTAATGCATGAGACAGGCTTACAGGGCATGGGGCTATTACGCGGCGACGTTTCAGATAGTGTAATACCTGGGTGTGATTTTTCTACGTCAACCAGTCGTAAGAAAAAAAGGCCAGAAACACCCATTTTGGCCCATTCATGTTTGCAGAAAGAAATTGATAGGTCAAAGCAATATGTTGTAGGCTCCACATAGCCTATCAAAGTCCTTTCATATCTGCAAACAGGAAGAGGTTAGGTCTAGGGCAGCGGTGTCAAACTTGTTCCATCGAGGGCATATGTAAGGTTTTTTTCTAACCATGCTCTACACTAGCTGATTCCACTAATTAGTTCACCTCCTTTGTTGAAGAGCTGAGCTAATTAGTGAAATCAGCTGGTGTAGGGCACAGTTGGAACAAAAACCTGCATACACTTGGCCCTCTATGCAATGATTTTGACATCCCTGGTCTAGGGACTGAATTTGTAGGCCTCAGTGTGAGGATTGATTACTCCAGCTGGACTTTCAGAGAAACAGACTGAGAAAAGGATTTTCAACTTGACAGAAGGTTATGTTTTATGAGATATATACAGTCAAGTCGGAAAGTCTGCACACCCCTTTCACCTTCTCCACGTTTTATTACGTTACAGACTTATACTACAATAGATTTAGTTCATTTTTTGCCTCAAACATCTACACACAATAGCCAATAATGACGAAGTGAAAACATGTTTTTAGAAAATATGCAATTTTATTTTACTGACAAAAATAGGTTATTTAGGGGTTACATATCTGTACACACCCTTAGCCTAATACTTGGTTGCTGCACCTTTGGCAGCGATTACAGCTTCAAGGCGTCTTGGGAAAGAAGCTACGAGCTTGGCACACTTGTTTCTGGACATTTTTGCCCATTCCTCTTGGCATATCCTTGCAAGCTCCGTCAGGTTGGATGCAGAGCGTCGGTACACAGCCATTTTCAGCTCTTTCCACAGATGTTCAATCTGTGGATTCAGGTCTGGGCTCTGGCTGGGCCACTCAAGGACATGCACAGATTTTCTCCGAAGCCACTCCTTTGTTCTCTTGGCTGTGTGCTTCGGGTCGTTGTCATGTTGGAAGGTAAACCTTCACCCCAGTCTGAGGTCCAGATCGCTCTGGAGCAGGTTTTCTTCAAGGATCTCGGTGTACTTAGCTGCATTCATCTTTCCCTCTATCAGGACTAGTCGCCCCGTTCCCGCTGCTGAAAAACATCCCCACATCATGATGCTGCCACCGCCATGCTTCACTGTAGGGATGGTATTAGCCAGGTGATGAGCGGTGCCTGGTTTCCTCCAGACGTGACGCTTGGTATTCAGGCCAAAAAGTTAAATTTTGGTTTCATCAGACTAGAGAATCTTGATTCTCATGGTTTGAGAGTCCTCTAGGTGCCTTTTGGCAAACTCCAAGCGGGCTCTGATCTGCCTTTTACTAAGGAGGGGCTTCCGTCTGGCCACTCTACCATAAAGGCCTGATTGGTGGAGTGCTGCCTGGATGGTTGATCTTCTGAAAGGTTCTCCCATCTCCACAAGGATACGCTGGAGCTCTGGCAGAGTGACCCTCGGGTTCCTGCTTACCTCCCTGGCCAAGGCTCGTCTTCCCCGATTGCTCAGTTTGGCCGGGCGGCCAGGTCTAGGAAGATTCTTGGTGGTTCCAAACTTCTTCCATTTACGAATGATGGTGCACTGTGCTCTTTGGGACCTGTAAAGCTGCAGAGATTTTTCCGTACCCTTCTCCAGATCTATGCCTTGTGTCGGGCTTTGGTCTTTTGTTTTTTTCATGCGTTGTGTGTCTGTTGTGGGACGGGGAAGCAGGCTGGAGATTGTTCAGGGCACTCACGCTGCTTGTTTTGATAATATTAACTAATTGTATATTCGGGATAATTTTGTTTGTGGTCGTCACCATGGAGACGCATTCACAACATATGCTCGGGAATGTCCATTGGATCTGCAGCTACAAAGTTTACCATCGTTCTTCACTGGAAAAATAAGTTAAATAGCATTTCACTGATGTTAAACTCTTGATTTAAAAAAAAGTATTTGCATACCTGGTTATTGAAGTACGGGTGCTTGAAGGATAAAGTCAGATATATAGAAAAGAGAAGTACTCCCGCACACCGTATCTTGAATTAATCTCAATTTTTAAAATTTTACTTAGTGCTGACGTTTCGTTAAACAACCTTTTTTTCAAATCTTTCTGATGTTAAACTCAACTGAAACAGGTCAATTTTGACCCTAAAATAAAAGATTTTTTTTACTTAGTGTTTTTAAATTAATCTGGTGTACAGAGTAGTCTTTGACACTAACCATCTCTTTTCTCTCTCTGCTATGTCTCTACTGCCAGAGGACACCCAATGCCAATTTCTGAAGACACCCTGAAGTGCCTAGACCTCTTGGTCATGTTGCTCCTGCTCTCACCTGTGACCCATTTCTGACCCATCACCTTTCCCATCCTGATTGCTCCTCCCTCTTACCTCATAGGGCTTCCCCACCTCATCCAACAACCCTCCTAGATTTCTAAATAAAATTGTTTGCTAAATAAAACTGTTGTGCTTGCTATTCTATGTACATGGAGAATTGGACATGCCTTTGTAGAATTACTGTCTACTACTGCTAATAATATACATTAAAGAACTACATAATAATAATGAAGACAAAAATAATGATCATACACCAAAAGACATGGAGAGCCTCTCAAGATTCTAAATGGTTCTAGGTAGAACTATTAGAAGATAAAATGGTTCTAAGCAGAACCCTTCATAGAACCATTCAAAATGAAAGGGTTATAGGTAGAACCCTTTGTAGATGGTTCTTGGTAGAACATTAGAAGACAAAAGGGTTATGGGCAGAACCCTTCATAGAGGGTTCTAGGTGGAACCATTAGAAGATAAAATGGTTTCTTCAAAGAAGAAAGGTTATCGGTAGAAGCCTTCATAGAGGGTTGTACCAAGAACCCTTTAACAGAGGGTTCTCGGTAGAACCCTTCCAATGGGGTTCTAGGTAGAACCCTTCCAAGAATGTTCTACCTAGAACCTAAAAAGGTTTCCCCACAGGGACAAGCCAGAGAACCCTTTAAGGTTCTAGTTAGCGCCGATTTGTTTTTAGAGTGTACAGATGAGGAAATAGTCATACCGCAAAAAATATTTATAGAATCGATAGATACGTTTTGTAGTACCCCTGCGGACACTGATGTAATGTTACGATGCATTAGGCCTAAATCAGACCAGACAGGCTGTGGTAGTACAGATAGTCAAATACATGATGTTGTTCAGCATCTAACAGTACAACATCAGACCCATCTTTGCGTAGAAATGAAAAGAATGACTGTCGACGGATTTCAAACGTGATATTCTGCATTTTTGTGGTTTTGAAGTTACTCAGACAAAAACTGACAGAGGCCATAACATACACTACAGAAATTATACCTCCAGGGAGTTTACTAAACATTATCTTGAAGGGGCCATCCCTTGCTAGTGATGTTCAAACGGTTTTGAAATCTGACGATGATCATAACACAGATCTCTTCTTAGAACAGGTGGCACAAGCATTGCAAAGTAATGACACATCAATGACAGATGATACTTTAGAAATACTGATCAGGGTGGTGGTGGACTTAGATTAGGGAATATACCATTTGATCAGATAATAGATAAAAAATTGCGCAGTCTGTACACACCACATAACCGTGACAATAATCTTTGTTTCTCTCTATGTCTGGCACATCATATTAATCCTAGACAGAACAGGAAAAAGTTGTCTTTGCAACAGGATTACATGATCAGTTGGGTTTTCCCTATAACCACAAGGTAGGGTTTTGTGACATTGAAAAAATAGAAAAACATCTAGGGCTCAAGGTTCTAATATTTCACCACAACAGAGCAATGATGAAAAAAAAGGTTGATCTGTTCCATACGAATGACACACCACACGAAAACACAGCATGGTTATATCTACACGATGGTCACTACTACTACATTGAAAATGAGACATCTTTTTTTGGGTCCAGTTATATTTGCGAGTACTGTTATGCACCAGTCAACTATCTGTTAATACACAAGTGTGCATATTTCTGTAATATCTGTCAGTCAAAGTGTGATGTGGTCCCCGGACAAACAATCAAATGTAAAGATTGTAAAAGGATTTGTCGCTCAAAACTTTGTTATGACAGGCATATTGAGACAGTTGCGTGTAGGAATGTAAAATATTGTGAAGATTGCTATAGAATACATCGAATAGTAAGAAGGAGAAGACCTGGTGAGCCTGACCTTACCGAACATGTTTGTAATTTCGGAAAGTGTGAGTATTGTGGTGAGTGTCTGCCTTCTGATATCACACATCAGTGTTTCATCCAACCTATTCCACTGCCTAGCCACAGTGAGAAATACATATTTTATGATTTCGAGACAAGATACCATGACAATAGACATGAAGCAAACGCCATATGTGCAATTACATCCAGAGGTGAGGAGTGGTATGCCACAGGTATTGATTGCGTAAAGAAATTTATCAATCGATTCAGGCGGAAGAAGTACCATAACTACACATTCATAGCACATAACGCCTCAGGTTTTGACAACTACATTGTATTGGATTATCTTACCAAGCAATGTATTGCGCTAACCCAAACAATGCGTGGCAGTAGGGTGCTTTTGATGTATGATAAATGTCACAAACAACGATGGGTTGATTCTTTTAGCTTCTTACCAATGTGTTTGTACAAAACACCAGCTGCTCTTGGTTTTGAGGATTTAGAGAAGGGTCTTTTCCCACACAAATTCAATACCAGAGAGAATGAACATTATCGTGGACCTTATCCTGACCCCACCTATTACGGATATGACAATGTGTCTGAGGACGAGAAAGGTAGATTTACCATGTGGTATAACTCTGTCAAACACAAAGTCTTTGATTTCATGGTAGAACTTAGACAAAGATTATGCTGTCAGTGTCACAGTACAAGATGCGTTCCTGTAATCTATCCAACAGGTCATAGAGCATGAGCCTGGCATGGGCTGTTGTCATCGCACAAATAAAAACGTTAACATCCCTGGCTCTACAGGCTTCTTTCTCCTTGTACACCCACTGTGTCATGGCGACAGTATCTGATATGAAACAAAACTGCCTCACATCATAAAGGTCGCTAAACATGAGGCAATCACGTTTGATCATTAACAAGTACGCATGTCGGCAGATCACCACATAAAGAAAAGAGCCCCCACAAACTGTTCAGGATAAGCTTGTTACAATTTCTGACTGCTTTGTTAACACAGATACTACCAGGGTCTAGTAGGATTCCCTCTCTATCCTCATAGTCTCGTATATACCGCTGACATTCTGCCTCAGTTTTTACATGACCCGGGTATCCTGATGCCTGTTGTTTATATTTTAAGAATGTACGGACATTGACTGTTTTGGAAAATGCCATACCTCATCAATCTGTGTTACTTGGTAGCCCTTTTCAAGACTTTTTTGGAGCTCAAATGACACCCATACTCCTGACAATTCTCTCTCCTTGCTACTGTGCTGGCACTCACTTGACGGATTAAGTTCCTCTGTCCTACAGAGTGGGAACATCAGCTTCTTGTTGCATCGGTATGGTAGAACGGGGTGGTAGAGCCCCCTTGGTGGCAAGACAGTACACTTGACAAACCCAAAGTATTTGTCAATTGACTCAAAATCTTTTAAAAAGCAACAGTGCAAAGAACATAGCGATATTTTATGTTATTATTATGAGAGTAAAAAAAAATCTTTCATATTCATAAAAGATTCGGGGCTTTTCTATAAACATTTGTAGCTTAAGCCCATTAAGCCCACCCCTGGCGCCGCCCCTGGTCCTACAGGTGCTTGTATATTGTATGGATGTCCGTGTATTGTTTGTTTTATTTATGTGCTGATGGGTTCTAAGTTTTTGCCCTTAAGAGTAGTTAAGCATGTGTGTGTATTGATCAATGATTTATTGTAGCAGGTGAGGGCTGAACATTGGAGCCTGGGTTGAGATTGGACAGGCCTTTTGTCACGATTCCAGCTGTCATGTCACGTTTTATTTTATTTTCTTGTCTTAGTTAGATTTCTTGTTAATGTCACATATTGTGTTTAGTCTAGTCACGCCACGTTTTATGTTTAATTCTTGTTATGTTTCATTTTCATGTCATGTCACGTTTCCTGTTTGATTATTGTTACGATTTATTTTCTAGTCTTGTCATGTCACGTTTTATATTTGATTCATGTTACGTTTCCCGTTCATTGTTAGCATACACATTTTCGTGTTTTTCCGCAGCCTTGCGTTCATGCTTTCTCTATCTCTCTTGCTGTCACTCACGCTTCCCTAATTGTTTCATTCTCCCGTGTCTAGTTTACTAATCTACTAACGTTAGATCAGGATTGGGTAATACTAACTCTCTAGCCATGTGTTCATGTTTACCTTACGTTTCTCGTGCATGTCATTTACTAATTTACTAACGCTAGGTCAGGATAGGTTTATTACTAACGATTACTAATTATCTTGTTACCTTGTCAGCCTTCCACACCTGATTTCCATTCGCATGCTGCTCTCAAGCTAATTGTCTGCACCTGTCTACACCTGCATTTAAGCTCAGTGTTCATGTCTTGTCTTCGCAAAATTGTTGCCTCCTGTTTTCAGTGCACTTTTGAGCGTTATTTCCAAGCCTGTCTTTTGTTACGATCCAAGCCTGTTTTTTGACCATTGTTACTGACTTATGTTTTGTTGACCACTGCCTGCCTGTACCACAAGTATTGCCTGCTGTCCTTGTACTTTTGCCCCGCGGAGCAGACTCCAGTCTTGACTCTTGCATCGTCTTCGACCCCGAGCCTGCCTACCGTCTGCCTGTACTACTGCCCCGCTGACAGCTACTCTGGTTACTGGACTATTTGCATGGTGTACCGATTCAGAGACTGCCTTCTCCCCTCGGTACTGTACTTTGGTTTTTGGCTGGATTACCCGTGTATGAACTTTGCTTGTGTTTTGACTACGCTCATTGGACATTCCTTTAATAAAGCCCTGACGGGACTTTATCATCTATCACTGTTTCTGAGTCGTGCATTTCGGGTCCTACCCTCACGAACCCGTCTCAGAACAATTTTGCGACCATGGACCCTGCTGACTCAACTGCCATGTTCCGCGCCCTCCAGCAACAAGGCGCCATGGTTCAGCAACACTCGCAACGGATCTCCGAACTTCGTCAGGAGATTCGAGAGCTGTGTGCTGAGATGAGGAGACTCGCCATCGCAGTTCAGCCACGCCCCTTGGAACAGCCTGCTAACCCGCCTGCGTCTCCACCTACCAGCCCCATGGGAACCTGGCAATTCCGGGAGCCACAACAACCCCCCCCCGGAGAGGTTCGGCGGAGAACCGGAGAGAAGCAAGGCGTTCTTGCTCCAGTGCGACTTTGTGTTCCACCGCAAGTCCCCAAGCCCTCCCTGGAAGAGGTGCCCACCCCTTACCACGAACTGGGCACGGTCTTTTCCAAAACACAGGCACAGACGCTTCCCCCTCATCGACCCTACGACTGCGCCATCGACCTGCTACCCGGTTCCACACTCCCCTCAAGTCGTCTACAAGGTCTCCAGACCTGAAAGGGAGGCCATGGAAAAATATATCCGGGACTGCCTAGCCAATAATCTGATTCGCCCATCCTCTTCACCCATGGGCGCTGGATTCTTCTTTGTTCAGAAGAAGGATGGCTCATTGCACCCCTGCATCGACTTCAGAGAACTTAACAACATTACTGTAACGAACAAGTATCCTCTGCCACTGATGGACTCCACCTTTCACCCGCTACACGATGCCACCATCTTCACCAAGTTGGACCTATGTAATGCCTACCACCTGGTTCGTATTTAAGAGGGCGACGAGTGGAAGACTGCCTTCAATACCTCCCTTGGATACTTTGAGTACCTGGTCATACCGTTCGGCCTCACTAACGCACCTGCCGTGTTCCAGGCGTTAGTCAATGGCGTTCTTCGGGACATTCTGGGCCAACACGTATTTGTTTACTTTGACGACATCCTGATCTACTCCACCAATGCCAAGGAACATGAGGTCCATGTCAAGCAAGTTCTCCAGAGACTATTGGAGAACAAACTGTTTGTCAAGGCGGAGAAATGCGTCCTCCACACCGACTCAGTCGAGTTCCTTGGCTTCATTGTGGAGAAGGGACAGATCAGGGCGGATCCCAAGAAGGTTCAGACGGTCACTGACTGGCCCACGCCTTCCTCTCGGAAACACCTTCAACGCTTCTTGGGATTCGCCAACTTCTACAGAAGATTCATCAGGTCCTACAGCCAAGTGATCTCCCCCCTCACCAAGCTTACTTCCACTGCCATGCCATTCCGTTGAGGTCCCGAAGCGGAGGGAGCATTTATCAAAGTCAAGAGACTGTTTTCCTCCGCTCCTATCCTGATGCACCCCGATCCCACCCGCCAGTTTGTGGTGGAGACGGACGCGTCCGACACTGGGGTGGGAGCCGTGCTTTGACTGCTTTCGCAAGTTTCTTCCTCCGACCCCTCAGCTGCTCGGACACAGGTGCTTCAGTGGGCTCATTCATCTCTCCTGTCCTGCCATCCCGGCTTTACCCGCACCTTGGCGGTGCTGAAGCGTAAGTTCTGGTGGAGCTCCATGATCCCTGACACCAGGCGCTTCATCAAGGCTTGTACCACCTGCGCCAGAAGCAAGGCCTCCCACCAGGCTCCAGCTGGACTGCTCCAACCTCTGCCTGTGCCCAGCCGACCCTGGAGCCACATCGGGGTGGATTTCGTTACCGGACTTCCCCCTTCCGAAGGTAACACCACCATCCTCACCGTGGTGGACAGGTTCAGCAAGGCGGCCCACTTCATCCCCCTGCCCAGACTACCCACCGCCCAAGAGACCGCTGATGTGCTTGTCAAAGAGGTGTTCCGCATCCATGGCATTCCCGTGGACATCGTATCCGACCGAGGTCCACAATTCACCTCCCAGGTTTGGAAGGCCTTCTGCCTGGCCCTCGGTGCCACAACTAGCCTCTCATCTGGCTACCACCCCCAGTCCAATGGGCAAACCGAGAGGGCTAACCAAGATTTAGGAGCCGCACTACGTTGCATTTCGGCCAAGAATCCGGCTTCATGGAGTAAGATGCTCACCTGGGTGGAATACGCACACAACGCCCTGCCCTGCGCCGCCACCGGAAAGTCCCCATTTGAAATCTCCCTTGGCTACCAACCTCCATTGTTCTCCGACCAGGAAGCCGAGATCGCTGTTCCCTCCCTCGCCACCCACATGAGACGGTGCATTAAGATTTGGGGGGACGCCAGGGCCGCGCTTTTATGCACGGCAGACCGTAATCGACGCGTCACAGATCGCCACCGCACTCCAGCCCCAGTTTACAAGCCAGGTGATTCCGTCTGGCTTTCCACTAAGGACATTCCCCTTCAGTCTACTTCCCACAAACTGCAACCCCGTTTCATTGGCCCCTTTAAGATTCTGTCTATCATCAACCCCTCATCTGTTAAGTTGTCACTCCCTGCTTCACTCAAGATTCACCCCACGTTCCATGTTTCTTGTTTAAAGCCTGTTTCCTCTCACCCCCTATGTCCCCCCGACCCCCCACCCCGCATCATTGACAACCATCCTGCTTATACGGTCAAAAAACTGTTGAACATTCGCAAGAGGGGTCGTGGTTACCAGAATCTGGTTGACTGGGAGGGTTATGGTCCAGAGGAGCATTCCTGGATCGCTCCCAGTCTGATTCTGGACAAGTCACTTATTAAAGACTTTCATCGTGATCACCCTGACAAGCGGTCAGTTAGGGGGGGGGGTCCTGTCACGATTCCAGCTGTCATGTCACGTTTTCTTTTCTTTTCTTGTCTCAGTTATATTTCTTGTTAATGTCACATATTGTGTTTAGTCTAGTCACGCCACGTTTTATGTTTAATTCTTGTTATGTTTCATTTTCATGTCATGTCACGTTTCCTGTTTGATTATTGTTACGATTTATTTTCTAGTCTTGTCATGTCACGTTTTATATTTGATTCATGTTACGTTTCCCGTTCATTGTTAGCATACACATTTTCGTGTTTTTCCGCAGCCTTGCGTTCATGCTTTCTCTATCTCTCTTGCTGTCACTCACGCTTCCCTATTTGTTTCATTCTCCCGTGTCTAGTTTACTAATCTACTAACGTTAGATCAGGATTGGGTAATACTAACTCTCTAACCATGTGTTCATGTTTACCTTACGTTTCTCATGCATGTCATTTACTAATTTACTAACGCTAGGTCAGGATAGGGTTATTACTAACGATTACTAATTATCTTGATACCTTCTCAGCCTTCCACACCTGATTTCCATTCACATGCTGCTCTCAAGCTAATTGTCTGCACCTGTCTACACACATTTAAGCTCAGTGTTCATGTCTTGTCTTCGCGAAATTGTTGCCTCCTGTTTTCAGTGCACTTTTGAGCGTTATTTCCAAGCCTGTCTTTTGTTACGATCCAAGCCTGTTTTTTGACCATTGTTACTGACTTCTGTTTTGTTGACCACTGCCTGCCTGTACCACGAGTTATTGCCTGCTGTCCTTGTACTTTTGCCCCGCGGAGCGGACTCCGGTCTTGACTCTTGCATCATCTTCGACCCCGAGCCTGCCTACCGTCTGCCTGTACTACTGCCCCGCTGACAGCTACTCTGGTTACTGGACTATTTGCATGGTGTACCGATTCCGAGACTGCCTTCTCCCCTCGGTACTGTACTTTGGTTTTTGGGTGGATTACCTGTGTATGAACTTTGCTTGTGTTTTGACTACGCTCATTGGACATTCCTTTAATAAAGCCCTGACCGGACTTTATCATCTATCACTGTTTCTGAGTCGTGCATTTCGGGTCCTACCCTCACGAACCCGTCTCAGCTTTGCCCTCCCTGACCAGACATCTAGGTGCCATAAGGTGTTGGGGATTACTAATGTGTGTCGATGAACAAAAGCATATGTCATTCTGGAACAAAGAGATATGCCCTCACAGATAATATGACATGTGCATCAAGTCAAGGCCTCTGAGGTGATTAGGCGACCACTGTGTTGAAGACTGCTGTACCGCAAACTTGTACTATGTCTCAGTGATCTGGCCGGGTAAAGTGTTTGTGAGTTCCTGCACTGTCCTGACTTGTAAAGAAGCTGGGGTCCTAATAGTGCTGTGAAGGATACATTTTAGAAATTTACAGAGGTTTCTGATGACTGCCAGCTTTACAATGGCTGGTACATGGCCATCAGTAGGTTGCAGGTTTAAAGAAAATACATAAAAAAATAAATAATACATAAATACATTAATGTAGCCAAAAACCAGCACGTACAGAAATGTTATGCCTACGGAGACTGCATATATTCCCAATTATAAACATAAATATCCAGTTTTAAATGGAAAACGTCCGTTTTCATAGCGCACAGAAACTGTATAGGCCAATCAAAAACATACACTAAAACTAAAGAACTCCAGAAAGTGGACTGTCCCTTTAAGAACCTGTAGAAAATATGGCAATGTGAGGTGAGAGTGTATATTGATCCTGTAGAACAGTTGAAAAGTGATACAAATTATAGCATGTCACTTTGAAAACACACTCACACACACTCACTCAAAATACTGAGAATGCCATTTCCAATCCATGACCGAATAGTATTCATTTATTAATGTACAGGCAGATCATTGTCCCAAAGTTACACTAAAAGTGTGAGTATAGAAAGATTGGCTTGTTCATTTCAGTTCAGCTCAACATCCTTCACTATTTATCCCTTTCCTTCATGTGTCAATTTACTATAAGAAATCGGAAATAAAATAAATTGAATCAAACAGGCCCATTTAATCACAAAGTTTATTTTAAGTAATGACCCATCCTATAAACTAACATACCCTATTATAATGCTAAAATTTAAGTACATTTCTAGGCTCTTTATATAGAGAACATCTGTACTTCCTTCGTCAGCATAAAATAAGTGCCATTACATTCTTTTTCAACCTAGAAGTGATTGGTATTGTAGCCAGATGGCTGTAATGGCTAGGTGCCATTTTTGAAATAAGGAGAAATTTGCCATACCATAGAATATAGATAAAGGTATATAATCTTGAACTCAATCCCAACACCATTGTGCTTTTAGAGGCTTTCTAAGTACAGGAAGCCAATCCCATCATGCCTGTGACAGGGCTAGAATGAGGACAGGAGATGTGTCCGGTCGAGTGGCCTGCTCTGCTGCCTGTAGTAGAACATCACTCCCACTAGCACCAGCACCATTGCTATGAATAACCCAGCAAACACTAGAGTGCCAGTGTTTGAGCTCTGATTATCACTGGAGCTTGTGTCTGAAACTGTGAGAAAACAGAACATAAACAATCAGAAACACATAAGCACAGAACACTGAAACACATAAACACAGAACTGTAAACCACATAAACACAGAACTGTAAACCACATAAACACAGAACTATGTACCACAGATCTCTGCAGCACTGCCAGCCCCTAGCTATTGCTTCCCCACAGGCTTACCGACAGTGTGGCGTCTCTGCAGCCTCAGTGGTCCCTGGGTGATGACATGCTTGTGCGTCTGGACGGGCAGCTCCCGTTTGCTTCGTTGCATCGAGTTCGACACGCAGCCCTGCGCGCACCTGGAGTGGGAGCTGTCAGCGTCGCACATGATCACGCTGCAGCTGATGTACACCTGAAACATGGTCACATGACACAGCCGGGGGTCACAGGGAGGGACGTGGCGGTTTGGCTGCTCGCAGAAAAAACATTTGGTTTATGATTGTCAACTCACCTCCTCAAAGTCTCCGCTGAATTTGAAAGCCTGCATTTCCAACATGAATTCAGTTTTCTCTCCTGAGGAAACGACGAGGGTTTCGTCCATTGAGCAGCTTTAAAACAAGACCATGTGATGTCACCAAAGGAACTATTAAAATTTTGAATGTGCACATTTAAAATATAAGTACTGTGTTGTAGGGAAAAGGTCTTTTGTACAACTCAATTATCCTATCATCTATCCTTAAAAGTTGAGACAGCATTGTTTACTCCTGTTCTTTCTCATTGTCTCAAACTGTTCAGGACCTCCAACATTCTTTTCACACCTGTAAGGCTTCTCGCTGTGAGCTCAATGCTGACAAAATTAAGGTAGTGTATGGTAATGAAGGTAATGACATGAAATTTTCAGCTCTCACCCATTTTTGATGATATCGTAATACAAAGCATTGTTAGGGTCGTCATCTGGGGTAGCCTTGCAGGACTCCACAAACAGTTCAATATTTGAGAGAGAGGACTGAGCACGGATGCCCATGTGAATCTTATCCAGGAGCTTCACCTCTACTGGGTAAGAGCTGGGGTTGATTCTGCTATGGAAAGTATTGTCAGTGTAGAACTCAAAGGAGAAGCTGAAGCTGCCGAAGCCCGTCTCCGTAAAGACGTAATCGGATTTGTGATTCCTGAAGTTGGCCGTAATATCGGCCTGTTTGGAGTATCTGCAGGAGAAGGGGATCTTGACGAGATTCCTCCTGGTTATTACCGACGCCTCCTTGACGGAATTGATCTCATTTTTGAAGATGATGTGGTCACCAGCATCCTGTAGGAACAAAAGGAGAAAAGAACAACAGCATTTGTCTTTCCCCTGTGCCCAATAATTTGGTGATTGAATGAAAAACACATTTTCGTTACCTCCAGTTTTGTTCCACAAGAGCTGAAGGAGACTGTGGCCATTATGTGGGTTCCATTGGAAGTGAGGGTGCAGGTGGGGTCTTTTAGGTACAGCTGGCTGGCCTCTACTCCCTTCATGCTGTCCTTCCTCAGAGTGATGGATATTGTGTTATCCATGCAGGAGATGTTAGCATCAACTGTTAAATGACACGTTTGCTATTAAACACATTAAGTAAGCATGATGCACCACACCAAGTATTAGTGCACTTAGTAGAATGATGTGCATGAAATCAAGTCAACCCACTTACCTGACAACAGAGTGTACCTTTCGATGATCACGACTATGCATCTCATCTCAGATTGACTGAGCAACAAAAAACAGGAGGCCAAATGTCAGATGTTGGGAAAATACTGAAAAAAATAAATAAGTGGAATATTTTTACCTGTCCCTAGTCTCTGCAGTGAAGCAAACAGGAACATGCTGGAAGATATCGCTCTCCTGCGGTGTCCAGGTTACATGCACTTGTGCAATTCCATCGCTGTCATTCTGAAATGATTTCTTAGTCATGTTGTAAGGTCCACTGAGCTGAAAGTCATATATCCTGTTGGAAGGACCAATAACAAGAAATTTATGGAATATGTCCCAGCAGCCACTCCTCGCGGGCCTGCCTCTTCTCTGCCTTCATCCCTGTATGGTGGAACTACCTTCCCCAACCAATCAGGAAGGTCGATGCCCTCCACAGTCATCTCAAAGCTCACCTTTTCAAGACATGTTAGATGATGTCAAGTTTCCAGTGTGATGTAACTGGATGTTTGCTTGTGACAGTTGTAGTGACGTTAGGTACATTAATAATTTGGCAGTGAGTACAGACAGTTAAAACGTCTTAAGTCATCACATGGAGGCACCAATGAATGTGCAGAATATATATAAATTTATATATTGCTTCACACTAGGTGCAAAAGTATAATTAACCCTATTTACTTTGGCCCTTCAGAGGCAATTTCCTCCTGGTTTCTCCTAGTTTTATTTAAATGTCAATATCTAAAAAAATATTCCCTGCACATCCATGGTTTTAAGTTCGAACTGAAGAAGAAGCTGTATCATTCAGAAATTTGCTACAGAATACATTTATTTCAGAATAGTCACATACAGTATATATATATATAATAACCATAACATACGTCGCCTAATGTATTTAAATACGTTTAAAAAAGAACGTACGAAAGCGCGTGTGTATTCACACAAGTACAGCAACGTATTTCAGCCCTAAGTGCAAGGGGTGGTCGCTGCGGAAATGTCGACTGTACGGGACTTTGGCGAAATATAACAAGATAAACTCTTCAGGGTTCATCACAAAACAGCTGTAGCTGAATATACTGGTAAGTACTTGGTTTCTTAAACATATGTATACGAGAGATTTTGGAGAAAAAAATTAGGTGTCTTCTAAACCGAAAGTGCATCAGGTACTGTATATAGTACAGTAAGCAAGGGAAAACGGCGATTGCTCATTTGTACAACGTTTAAAAAAAATATTATTGTTTCTATACGTGAACATGATTTTCTTAGCGTGTATAAACGGTGCATTTTATGCATTTTACAGTCTGTGGCTGTAGCCAGAGGAGGGTCGTAAGTGCTTTGGGCTATTAATAACGCCCTACTAATTTATTGTACTGCAGTGTAACTGGAGAAGCTGAGGTTTTCGCAAGAGGCTACCCTTTTAAAAAATACTGCGTCAAGATTTCCAGGGTTTTCTTAAAGCTGTAGTTTATATTTTCAGATGAACATGAATACTGTAATTGAGACGCATGCGTCTCAACCACTAGGGGTGAAGTTTATGAGTTCATCTCATAAAATTAATTATTAAATCATGATTATAATTAATTATTATATCATGATTATAAATTTCAATGTTAAATATTAAAATAATAATAACTTAATCTGAAGGCGTAAGTTCTTTTGGAGGATAGGCTCAAATGTTTATCCAAACAACAATCAGACCGACGACCAGATTTGACAAAATACAATTTATTAAATAACAAACACATCTAAACTAACATCCTAAAAGCAGTGAATGATATGGAAAGGAAAACGAAGTGCAGACAAAGAATGAGGCATATAGAATTCACAGTTCTATTTCTGTATGTGCGCCAGACACGTGGTGTTCAGAGATCACAAGACTGTATACCTCGAGG
This sequence comes from Synaphobranchus kaupii, assembly GCA_029718625.1. Lineage (NCBI taxonomy): Eukaryota > Metazoa > Chordata > Actinopteri > Anguilliformes > Synaphobranchidae > Synaphobranchus > Synaphobranchus kaupii. The sequence continues at coordinate 613,884 of CM056384.1, forward strand.
GGGAAATACAAATCTAGCTTTAGCATGAAGTTAACGTGGCCTGAAACATGGCGAACATTGAGGCTATAGAAACTTAGCTACGTCTAGCTAAATCCCAGGCCCCTATCCGTTTCTAATGGGTTAGGTATTAGTAGAAAGATTGCATGCACCGATCTCGATTTAAAAGGGATTTAAAAGTCCGGAAAGTTCTTTCCTTTTGACTGGACTTTCTCTCGGTTTCCTTGCGGGTAGAGCAGCTTGCTTGCTTCCAGGTCCTTTGGTGAGTCGTTGCTGGAAACTTGCCGTTGGAGTCCTTCTGTCAGTTCAACAAGTGGTTTCCTTGGGTTCCTTTGCGGTTTGCGGTTCGTGGTAACATAGGCTACACACATTTCTCTGGCTGTCACTTTGAGGCTACGCCGTATGATGGTAGCTCAGTGTAGCTAGCCGTTTTAGTGGCTTTCGCAAACACGCTAACTGAGAGCTGGGTGACCCGAGGGAGGGAGCAGTTCTCCCCGCATTTTCCTTGCCTGGGTCGTCCCTTCCTAGCCGGGAAGATGGACAGGAGACGATTGTTCCGACAAGTGAAAATGGTAAGAAGGAAGTGGGAGAGCAAGAAGTTTGCTCAAAGTTTTATAGAATCGGGGACTCAGTCCTGATTGGTCAAGGATCACATGACTGCCCAGGATCACATGACTGTCGCATGCCGTTATATACAGATCCTTTCCAAAAAATTCAAATATCATGGAAAAGTTGTTTTTTTTTCCATAATTCCATTCAAAAAGTGAAACTTTCATAGATTATAGATTCATTACACACAAAGTGAAATATTTCTAGCCTTTATTTGTTTCATTTTTCATAATTTTGGCTTACAGCTCCAGAAAACCCCCAAAACAGTATTTCAAGAAATTAGAATAGTGTGTCGAAAATCAGCATTTACTTCAGTTATTTCAGAGAATGAATGTTTTACACTGAGTGTCACACTCTGTATGTGGTGGTTTTTGAAGCACTGACTCCAGCCTCAGTCCACTCCCTCTGCATCTCCGCCAAATTTTGGAATCGTCTTTGCTTGACAATCAGCTGAAGCCTACGGTCATCTCTTTTGCTTGTGCACCTTCTCCTGCCACATTTTTCCCTTTCACTAAACTTTCTATTGATATGCTTGGACACTGCACTCTGTGAACAGCCAGCCTCCTTAGTGATGACCTTTTGTGGCTTACCCATCTTCTGGAGGGTGTCAATGATGGTCTTCTGGCCAATTGTCAAGTCTGCAGTCTTCCCCATACTGAACCAAACTGAGATACCTGTCCAATTTAACGACACATCTGTAGAAAAACTTTGCAGGTGTTTTGAGTAAATTAGATGATTAGAGTGTGACAGTCTAAAACATTCATTCTATGAAATAACTGAAGTAAATGCTGATTTTCGACGCACTATTCTAATTTCTTGAAATACTGTTTTGCATTCTGCCGGCGGGGCTTATGCCCCGCATCTCGAGAGTTGCCGTCCGGCTTCCTGTCCGTTGCCGCTTGCCCCTCCCTCCTTACCACCGCTGCCAGCTGCTCCCGCCGCCATCGGCGCCCGGTTCCCCACCATCACTGCCGCCACATCTGGACTGTCATCTAGCTGCTGCAAATTGTATTATCATGGACATTGGCTGTTTTGACCATGTTGGTCCTTAAGCCCTAGACCCTGAGCCGACCAGAGGAGGATGGGTCCCCCCATTGAGTCTGGTTCCTTCCAAGGTTTCTTCCTAGTTACACCAGGGAGTTTTTCCTTGCCACTGTTGCCTTTGGCTTGCTCTTGTGGGGAGTTTAGGCTGGGTTTTGCTGTTTTGCTGTCAAGTGCATTGTGACAACTTGTTGTGAAATGCGCTATATAAATAAATATTGATTGATTGATTGATTTTGGGGGTTTTGAAACAAATAAAGGCTAGAAATATTTCACTTTGTGTGTAATGAATCTATAATCTATGAAAGTTTCACTTTTTCAATGGAATTATGGAAAAAAAAAAACTTTTCCATGATATTCTAATTTTTTGGAAAGGATCTGTATGTAGTCTTTTGGAAATGCAGTCCAGGGTCACATAAATGCGGTTTCATTCCCAATGGACATGCACTACACAGTGAAGTCAAAATCTTTGCAGGCATAACAGGAATTGTGGCCTAAATGTCTATAATCTTGCTTCACAAAGATAGGAACTGAAACTTGGCCTGGATCCAATCAACATTTGTCCTTAACGCAATCCTTTTCTCTGTTCTGCACACATTTTGGCAAACCCAGGCAGTACGGAACTCACTAAACTGTTTGGGAATAAGCTGAAATGAACATCGGCCACGTTAACACATTCTGGTACACTCTAACAGGCACAGTTGTAAAACTGGTGTAATGTGAAAGCATAGGCTTACTGGGAATGTGTTGCCTGCGCCCGCAGGGTGAGTATGAGGGCCTGGCCCAGAGCGGCGTAGTAAACATCTCCATGTGCCGGTGTGGGAAACAGGAACTGTGGTCTTACCACCCCAGACACACAGGTCGCCAACGGGGAGCCAACTGAAACCACAAAAACACCCATTTTGGGTTCATCACTGTCAACAGGGGTTCATCACTTCTTATCAGTGGCGGCTGGTGAGTTTGGAAACAGGGGAGGACAGAAATATATTTGTGCACTTGTGCTTGATTTACTAAGACCTTTAGCATGTGCAAAACCTTTTAGCACACGCAAAAGCAGTAACATGACCAATTGTCATGGTATTTATTTTGCACCAATCAATGGTTGTGTTATTAGTTTTGCGTTTGCTAAAAGGTTTTGCACATGCTAAAGGTCTTAGTAAATCAGGCCCTAAGTATGTGGGTGAGTTTGGACCCGGAAAACATTTTTGTGAAAATCACCCCTAAAATAACCCCTAAAAGTTGATAAAAAATGAGAAAAAACAAGATATGGCTAATTGTAATTATAATCAAACAAAATTGAACTCCTAAACTGTCAAATTGTTCCAATATTAAACCTTCAATCTTGATTTAAATACCAAAAAAGTTCCAAGATGACAAATGTACATAATTACAAAATTGACTGTATGTGTATATAATGAATTAAAGGAGCTATATGTAACATTGACACCGAGCGTTTAAAATTGGTACTGCAATCCAAATTCAAAATATTGGAGAGAGTCGAGACACTGAACGAACACGAGCGCAAGACGAGCCAAGAGCAACATTATATTTTGAGACAAGCTTATTCTATTTTGACAATGACAAGTGACGACGAGTCCTACACTGTAAGTTGATTAGCTAATGTATATGCAATTTATTTATTGTTTGCAAATTATAAACCAGTTCATGTGGATTTTTTATAACTCCGTCAATATTAGCTAGATGCATGGCTGGCTATGTTTACGGTCATACAGATATAAGCTAACATTAGTGGTATGTTTAGCGAGTATCGATATACCTATATATATTTAAATCTTTAGCTAGCTAGCTAAATGGAAATGATGTTGAACTTAGCTTAGGCATTCGTAAATCGGCTGTCGGAGTGCTCGAGTAGTCCTACATCTGGTTGTTCGTAATGGGCAGTGGACTCAACTCGGAGAATAGTGAATCAGATCAAAAAAGTCTACGACGTAAAAAAAGCCAAGTTACTCACGCATAGCCTACATAGCGCTGTCTATAAGTCCTTAATTCCAACTTGCAAAAACTAGGCCTGCCTTTAAAAGTCTTGGGGCTCTATTTTAATAAACCAAACGCAATGGTGAACGCAAGAGTAATCGCTTGGCGGTATCGCTCTGAGGGTGTGTCGGCGAGAAATTTGGTAATTTCATGACGGCAATCTTGGCGCACCTTATGGCGGTATTGCTAAAAGGCTGGGTATAAAAGTCCAAGGTGTGTCTCTATGGTAGCCAATCAAATTGTTGTTCTCATGCTTTTAAAAATAAAGCCCGTTGGAACGCAATCGCTCCATGCAATTTCATAATGAGCAACCCAAACGCACTGGACCGTCAACGACAAGAGCGATTTTCCGCACAGGAATCAGACATACTTGCAACAGAAGTACAGGCTAGGACTGTAGTAATTTATGGATCACAATCCACACCACCTCGTCTCCCAGAAGTTCGGAAGGCACGGGAGGAGGTGGCGAATGCATTAATTAGCCTACATTAGGTGATGTAGGCATAATTATGATTCAAATGGTAGGCTTATGATTCAACTGTGTCAATGTGTAATTTATATATTATAGGCTATTGGCCTACATGATCGCAAGTTTCTTGTAAGCTGTCCTGTTTTATTCTAGTAGTTTAAATTAAAATTAATTAATTAATAATAATTATAGGCTATTTGTTCATTAAATGGAAGTGTAATGTTGGCATCACCTATAGACACTACATAGAACTACATGACGAATAAGTTGCCAAATTGCCAGAGTCTATTGCGTTCCCGCTAAGAGGTGGTTCCAGATGATCATAACGCAATGGGTTTTCGTTGGTTCAAATTGTCACTGAGCCGAAAGTATTTTAGAACACGCCCCAGACAGCGCCACCCATCCCACTGCAGCGCAAGCGAAAGGATGTTATGTTGAGAATTTGTTGATCCTAGCGGTATTGCTGAGAAACGCCATAGCGCCAGTTTTAAGACGTTGATGCTGTCAACAAGCTTGCGTTTGACTATACCGTCCCCTTGCGCTGGTTTGAAAATAGAGCCCTTGATATCAAAATGTGGCCAAGTTACAACTACCAATATTGCCTATCGTAGCTCACACTAAATAAACTAGCTCTATTCCAAAGCAATGCTATCCAAACTTTCCTAAATTCTTTAATGCAACTTGGCCCTGTGTTTCTTCATCTTACCATCTCAAGAGAATGTGGTCAATGAAACTGTATGTGCCACATCAAACTGCAAAATGAAAATAATTTATAGTGGAAATACTCTGATTTAGATGTGTTACACTTAGAAATTAAACAGAAAAATTACTACACTATAGGGCATGTTTGAATAATTGTCTGCATCCACTGCTTTGGGTCTATCAAAAGCACAGAATGAATGAAATGTATTATTATTATTATTATTTTTATTATTATTATTATGTATTTATTGATTGATTTATCTGGATTTCTATCAAAAACCTGTGTGGTCCTACAGAGCATAGATATCCTTGTGTTCACAAAATTCTGTTTTCAAATATCATCATCATTTTTATCTGCATTTATTTATTCATCACCCCTTTCTCTATTGTACATGATGTTTCTTCATATAAATGTCTGTTTGTGAATTGTAAAGAATGCTGTGGCAGCAGTTAACATTTTAAAACCTGTACATTTTCTAAAGTAAACTTGCCGACAAAGTACAACCATATCCTTTCTGGAGTGTAATTATTCATCAACTGTTAAAAACATTAATTGAAATCATATGTTGTTCCATGAGGCACAATCTCTTCACATGCAAAGATGAAGAAACACAGGGCCAAGTTGCATTAAAGAATTTAGAAAAGTTTGGATAGCATTGCTTTGGAATAGAGCTAGTTTATTTAGTGTGAGCTACGATAGGCAATATTGGTAGTTGTAACTTGGCCACATTTTGATATCAAGACTTTTAAAGGCAGGCCTAGTTTTTGCAAGTTGGAATTAAGAACTTATGGACAGCGCTATGTAGGCTATGCGTGAGTATCTTGGCTTTTTTTATGTCGTAGACGTTTTTGATCTGATATCACTTATTTTTTATAGCTAACTAATGATGAATAATGCATGAAGATAAACATGGAGAGAGACATGCATTCCAAAGAAATGTATGCAGACATTCGCTTAACCATATTCTATTGACAAGAATGAGAACAGTTATCCTATTACAGACAGGACACAATTACATTAAAAGAGTTTGTAGATGAGCAGTATTTAATGTGTAATGAAATACAATGAACAGCACCACCTGAGCTATGGATCATGAAGAAGCATGTAAATTAATGAAACAAGTCTACATGGAGACATACATGCACAATGGGCTACGCCCATGTGTGTTGTATACATAGAAGGTTTTTGGTTGTGTGTGTTGTACACATAGATGACGGTTTTTGCTTGTGTGTGTTGTACACATAGATAGACGGTTTTTGGTTGTGTGTGTTGTGTACAGAGAAGGTTTTTGGTTGTGTGTGTTGTACACATAGATAGACGGTTTTTGGTTGTGTGTGTTGTACACAGAAAGGTTTTTGGTTGTGTGTGTTGTATACAGAGAAGTCTTTTGGTTGTGTGTGTGTTGTATACAGAGAAGGCACATACTCTCAACAGCAAAGTGCAAAGGTAGTTGGCTCAGAGGAACAAGGCTGCTGTTGCTTATAGATGGATCCAGTGGATTTCTGACAGAAGAGTTCCCATCTTTGTATGACAAAGTTATGGATTGAGTTGGATAATCTTCCACCACCATTTTAAAGATGTGCACGCCAATGCTCGTTGAGTTGTTCATTTGTAGAGTGCAGAGAGTCTGTAAAAGGAAAACAGGCATTGCTGCATAGACATTTTTGGATGGATTGGGGTTTGTGCACATTATTATTGTGACGGATCATCAATCATTAACTTGTGCAGATAATGAACATAACACAACAGTATTCAAACAGTGTAGAGTTATACTGTAGCTGTTCTGGCTTGGTGTGGGGGCACATTTGGCTACATCCATACCCTTAGAAGGCAACACCAGCGTGTCAGTCTTAACATAATGGCACTGAAATAACAAATTCTCCACATGTTAAAGTATGTAGAGGGCTGTATTTTTAGATGACAGTGACATGTGTACAGGGGGATGAGAGCAGAAGTTGTCACCCAATAGTTTGAGGATCATGACACTACCCATGACTAGAGCCTGAACCAATGAGAACTTATGTGGTATTCTGGATCAGCGCTTGAGACAACAATTTCCACCTTCAATAACTTCTTTGTGGGAGCATGGTGTGGTATTTTTCTTGCAGAATTCCAGACGCTGGTAATTCTATGTCATCGTGTCTACAGATTGAACTGGTGACATTATTTAGTGGCTTTACATTGGTGTTTCCACATTTTGTTCACTATCTGTATTCCACACATTCACAAAGTATGACTTTCTGATCACTACATACAAATGAATGGGTCAGCTCTACAGTTATGACTTTTAGCATTTAACATTGCTTGACCTCATTGAGAGTGAAGTTTGGATGTTGATGGCATGAATTGTTCCCACACTCGTTGGCTTGATTAAACCGGCATCTGACTTTATCCCCATCCGGATCGTGGGACAGAAGTGGAAGTGTCGTGAAGCAATTTTGTGGCATTCTTCGCATCCACACGAGCAAACAAACCAAAAAGAAAAAAGAAAAAAAGTCAGGGACACGGAAATCTCAGGATCAGGGGCTATTTCAAGCAGGGGGGTATACTATGAAGGAAGCATAACATAGCCAGGGTTTCTTTGCGTTAGCTGGCTTCAGAAAGCCAATTTTGGCAATCTGGCAAACACCGCAATCTGGCTTAACCGGTACTATGACCGTGGTTATCAACTTGCTAAGTGAACATGGGCTATAATAATCAAGGTTGAAGTCGAAAGTTTACGTACACCTTAGCCAAATCCATTTAAACTCAGTTTTTCACAATTCCTGACATTTAATCCTAATAAACATTACCTGTCTTAGGTCAGTTAGGATCAAGACTTTATTTTAAGAATGTGAAATTCATAATAATAGTAAAGAGAATGATTTATTCAGCTTTTCTTTCATCACATTCCCAGTGGGTCAGAAGTTTACATACACTCTGTTAGTATTTGGTAGCATGCCTTTAAATTGTTTAACTTGGGTCAAACGTTTCGGGTAGCTTTCCACAAGCTTCTCACAATAAGTTGCTGGAATTTTGGCCCATTCCTCCTGACAGAACTGGTGTAACTGAGTCAGGTTTGTAGGCCTCCTTGCTCGCACACGCTTTTTCAGTTCTGCCCACAAATTTTCAATTGGATTGAGGTCAGGGCTTTGTGATGGCCACTCCAATACTATGACTTTGTTGTCCTTAAAGGGATAGTTCGGAATTTTGGACATAATGTCTCAATTACGACTTACCCATGATGTAGTTGATTGATGGAAACCATTTTCAGATAATTCCATGCTGTCCCTTCTTTTGGACATACACACATTGCTAATGCTAGCGCAACTCTAAGGAAACTAGTAGCATCCACTACCAAACGCACTTAAACACTCCACAGTGCACCCAAAGCAAATAAAATACGACGACAGTCTATCGGGGTTATTTTCAGTGATTATACCATCATTTTTCAAGTCAAACTATCGTTGAATCCTTTACTTTGTGCTCACCTACATTCTCAGTCCTCATAATGCCATCTATTTTATGAAGTGCACCAGTCCCTCCTGCAGCAAAGCACCCCCACAACATGATGCTGCCACCCCTGTGCTTCACGGTTGGGATAGTGTTCTTCGGCTTGCAATCCTCACCCTTTTTCCTCCAAACATAACGATGGACATTATGGCCAAACAGTTAAATTTTTGTTTCATCAGACCAGAGGACATTTCTCCAAAAGGTAAGATCTTTGTCCCCATGTGCAGTTGCAAACTGTAGTCTGGCTTTTTTTATGGCAGTTTTTGAGTAGTTGCTTCCTCCTTGCTGAGGAGCCTTTCAGGTTATGTCGATATAGGACTTGTTTTACTGCGGATATAGATTCTTTTGTACCTGTTCCCTCCAGCATCTTCACAAGGTCCTTTTCTGTTGTTCTGGGATGGATTTTCATTTTTCGCACCAAAGCACATTAATCTCTAGGAGACAGAACGCATCTCCTTTCTGAGCAGTATGATGGCTGCGTGGTCCCATGGTGTTTATACTTGCGTACTATTGTGCAGGTCCACAATTTTCTTTCTGAGGTCTTGGTTGATTTCTTTTGATTTTCCCATGATGTCAAGCAAAGAGGCACTGAGTTTGAAGGTAGGCCTTAAAATACATCCACAGGTACACCTCCAATTGACTCAAATAATGTCAATTAGCCTATCAGAAGTTTATAGAGCCATGGCATAATTTTCTGGAATGTTCCAAGCTGTTTAAAGGCACAGTCAACTTAGTGTATGTAAACTTCTGACCCACTAGAATTGTGATATAGTGAATTAAAAATGAAATAATCTGTCTGTAAACAATTGTTGGAAAATGTACTTGTGTTATACCCAAAGTAGATGTCCTAACTGACTTGCCAACACTATAGATTGCTAACATGAAATCTGTGGAGTGGTTAAAAATGAGTTTTAATGACTTCAACCTAAGTGTATGTAAACTTCCGACTTCAACTGTACGTGCGCGTTCCCATAAAAGGGGTGGTGTCTGCAACAACGAGCCTATAGCGGTGCAGCATGGGCTGTACTAGAGCAACGTATTTCTCTCCTGTGGGGAGAAAAGACTGATACGGACAGATATAATGGAAGGATAAGAACATGAAACAATCATATGAGCAAAAAGCAACACCGTTGCCTCCAACAACGCCAGGAAGGAGCTTTTGCAGAAATCTTTTATTTATTTTATTTTTTTTAAAAGCTCATCGTGTAGGTTAAATTCATTAGGCTAGTTAATACCTTACCACTATACTCTCAGTACATTGTCATAAGTTTATTTATAATGTGTAAACTGTACTACTACATTCTAGAGCTCCTAAACTTTAAACCGCATGTTTAATATATTTCTGAAGCAATCACATCAACGTTTTTTCATAAAAACATCTCTCAAACATTTTCCGGAACTCACTAATCTCACCCTGCGAAGAGATTCCCTCAGTATCCATATCTCTATGGGATCCTTTGGAATGGAGACGCCAAGGTGAAAGGGCGGTGCTTTTATATGTTTCAATCTGTTATCCTGAACAGAACCTGCCCCGGAGCAGGTTAGCTGTGCTGAGTAAATTGCTGTGGCAATATACCCAGATTCAAAGTGAGTTGGCTTTGTGATACAGAAAACCCAGGGTTGACGCTTAATTTAGCTCGCTATCCCCTTAATCTTGCTTTGTAGTACACCACTCTGGATTACTGAGTCAGCTGATAACTGTACTGAGTAAAACCCAAAACCCTCCCAAATCTGGAATGAACTGAAATAAAAAGAGCTGTTCCGGGGTTTACTGCAGTGCAGTTATCCAGCTAACTCAGTAATCCTGCTTTGTGAAATACCCCCAAGGTTGATGAGGATGTTTTCATTGATTACATCAAATAATTTTTTTTAAAAACTGGAAAAATATTGAAGTTAAGGATTTTACAGGGCAATTATGTTCTTTTCTTGATGGGAGTAAATTACACAACCAACCTTATAGTTGGAACCATTGTCATGACAGGAGATTTGTTGAGGTTGTAGGTATCAGAGCGTTTACCCATGTCAACTGTGGTGACGAATGTCCAATTTATTGCATTGTTGAGATTGGAAACCCAGCAACAACCTGTGTCTCTGTTCAAAAATCAAAACAGGTGTTATGTTATTCACATAACCTTAGAAATGCTATTTGGCCAAGTTACATTGGCTTCATTCACATGCAATATAAATAAAACATAAAATGTTGTGGTTTACTCTGAATGATACCTCAGAGTGAACAGTTTATCACTTGAAAGCCTTCTCAGAATGCGACCCCCAGATTGACACCATAGGTGGCGGTCCGATACATCTTTATCTGCGTCTGTGACTTCAAAAACAGTGACCTGACCACAACCTCCACTTTCACAGTCCCAGGAGAGCTGGTGTGCACACTGTCCTCTGTAAGACTCTTTGTAGTGGAAGCTCACCTGCAATTGTAATACATGAAGATGAATATGCCTTATACCATGGTCTGGGTGAATACTTGATTCCAATTGGCTGGAAGATGTGCGTTAAAACAGTCTGAAATACAGTGACCAACAGGAGAAAAAAATACATACAATGGATGATTTTAAATATTAACGACCCCTCATTATATTTAAATCTTTGGCAAATGACCATAGTATAAGCGGTGCAAATCCACTCCGAGGTGGATTTAAGGTGTTAAAGGGTTTTAACGTACAACGCTGAGACGAAGAATCCTTTAGCGCACAACTCATCATGGATTATTCCTAACATCAATCATGGCTGCAGAGATATCTCCAACATTTGTACATGACCAGAACAGCTGTTTAAAAAAGTAAAAGGTTTGGTACTAGCATGCTAGTTTTGGCATGCTAGCAGTCATCACACTGCCGTCAGTGCCAGCCGTTGGCTCTCCAGCAGTCCGCTAGCGGCAGAAACATTCAGCAACCATTTTAAATTCTTCAAACATCTGATAATCTCAACTGCCTCACCTCAACTAGTGGACCACTGTAGTGCCAATATGAAAAATGCTGTAGGAACAACTGATAGCTTGGTGTGGCTCTCCATCACATCAATGCTTTTGTTTCTTATTCCTAGTAAGTGCAAGAGGAGACAAGGCATATTCAAATCAGCTTTAGCATTTTAAGAATGCACGACACATACAGGGCACATGGTGATGGCAAGGGCTTCAGTGTGGGTCATATTACAGCTTGATTATTAATCATTCTGTGCTGTTTGTATGCTCTAGTATTAATTGTGCATTAACCGATCGGCTATACATTTTATTTGCATTATAACATGAGAAATGGTTAAACAAATATATTTTATAAAATTTATATGGCTACGATACATTTAAATATTATATTGCTGTTGTAATGCTATCAGTGTGTGGATATCTCTTACAGATTCAATAGATCCTTACCTCTCTTTATTATCACTCCCTATCCAGTACTCTGTTATTGTATATGTGACAGCACTAAGACCGCTAAGTTTTCTGCGATTAGTTGACAAAAGACCTGTGTATTAGAGCCAAAGCACACTCCTAAAGGAACGATTCCACCCTGGTACTGATCTGTCTGGCTGCCACTACTAGGCTTTCTGCATTGCCAAAACAGGGCCCTAAAGGCTACAGACGTTTCATCAGTGATGTGCATATTAAACAGTGTCTTATTTAACTTATGTTGATATTTAACAATATATTTCTTAAAGTTTCCACAGCTGGTAAACTGTAAACAGTTCAACATGTCCGTAAGTTTGTACCCTGCTCCTGCTAAATGGATGAAGCTAAGTATATGGAGCTCAATAACTGACAAAAGTATTTGAATTTGAATTTAGTATATTTGAATTATATACGTGTGACAGTTCATAAACTTGAATTTTTTTGTGGTGTATTTCATAAATTTGCATTTAAACAAAGATTAAGATTCAGATTTTCAAAATTCTATATAAATACAAATCTCTAATTCAAATTTCTGAAATTCAGATTTTCAAATTTTCAAAAATGACAAGCCGTAAGGTTAACAAAGTAAGTATATAGTTATATAGCCTACGTTAGTTATGTACAGGGTTGATAAACACTCAAAGTGCTGTATTGCTACTAGTGTGATATATTTTGCGTTAGCTAATAGTGGTTGAATTGTAAAATGTTTTCCGCAGGCAGGTAGGCTACATCCAATCTTGCCGTTCCTTTTCATTAATTTCAAAAAATATATTACTATAATGTTTTAGCCTTTTTTCCATGAATAAACGTGGCTCTTGTTCTTCCTAAAGAATTGGTGTTGTTATGGATTAAAGTGCTTTATAATAAATTAAAGGGAACGGTAAGATCGGATGTAGCTACCTGCCTGCGGAAAACATTTTACAATTCGACCACTGTAGCTAATCATTGACAGCAAGCTAACATAGCCTAAGGCTGGCGTAGGTAGAGAACATTAGCTAACACAAAATAGTCACACTAGTAGAATACAGCGTTTTGAGTGTTTATCAACCCTGTAGCCTATATAGCTAATTAACATATATAACTATATACTTACCTGGTCCGTGTAACGTTTTTAAATTTGATGGCCTGATGCATATATCTCAAATTTAAAATTGGATTCAATATTTCAATTTTAATTTTTTCATCCTTGAAATAATAGGGAAATGAACCATTCAAACTCGTTTTTTCTCATTTTCTGATTTAGTCTACCGTTTGTCTTTTGAAAGTTGAAAATTGCATTATTGGCGTGGGTGGGTAAACCGGGGTAGTCTCTAATATCAACGATCAATGGACGAACTCAACCATGACCGTAGGGGAGCGATAACAAAGACTTCTTTATTATTAGTCACTGGCTTAGCCTTTTACCTTGACGTTTATGGTGCAGGATAAGTGCCTAAAATAAGAATAGGCCCGACTGAGAGGTCGGTGGAGCATGGCTGCGTCTCAATATTCTTTCTTCACGCCTCTCGTCCTTTCCTCCACTCCCCCACTACCACTCGTCTCCTACCCGGACGTATGCAAAATTGCCGGAACGTTTCAAGTACAAATAGTTGCCTGTACAGTATAGGCCTACAATATATCTGACTTTGCAGTTTGAGTCGAGATATTAATGAATATGTAACCATTAATATGTAATCAGCAATATTAGATTAAAACACAAAGATCGGTTTCCAGCGCACGGAGGAGAGGAGGTGGTAGGCTAGTGGAGTGAAGGAAGATTTTTCGAGTGTTGGGAAGCACCCCACATATCTTACTCCGAGCTGATCTAGCGACTGATAAGCCGGCACTGGTAAGAAGCATAGACTGTATAAAAATAGGTAAGAAGCCGTCTATTGATTCCCCAAGGTAACTCATGTGCCTGGCTTAGCAACCAACTGGATTTGCAACTGACTTGGCTGGTCACTCACGTACAAACACAATAAAAAACAAACACCAACCAACCAACTCACAAAACAAAATGGCAAATGTAATCATAGTAAATAAACCATAGGCTATGCGAGTAATTGTGCTGATGTCAGTCAACAGCAACACTAACAGCATCAGTGTTTAGCCCAAATTTATAGGCTACAGCAGTAGAAGAATTGAATAAATTGGGATGGCGGCTTGGTGGGGCATGCCCCATACCTATACAGCACTGAGAGTTTGGCACTTTTCAGGGTTTCCTACAGAAGTAACCACAATGACCGTAGACTCTCAGCCCTTAAAAACATTAACCTCATGTAACCACACAGCATTCACATACAACTTCACACATACACACAATAAAGCCCCAAACTTGGGTTATTTTGACGTTTTTCTCCTTCCTCTTCCGCTTCTTCTAATTCTTCCAATTTTTCCTGCCAAACTGCCTGCCTCCGTCGCGATGTTATCCAATTATTCTTTGAGGGTATGGTCAGTATACCTGCTCATCAAGCTTATCGCCCAATAAAAACGCTTCATACTAATGTTTTTTTATGTTAATATAGCTAATGGCTTCATGGTTTCCAAGAATCTAGGTGGCCTAATGGCTAGAGCTGTTGTTGATCTCATGGAGGATTGTGGGTTCGAGCCCAGTAGGGCACATGCATATTTTCCACAAAAACAATGGGCAACTGTTAAGTACTTTTCATTTCTTAGACTGTTATTATTTTCACATTAACGCATTAACGTATTTTTATTGCAAAGGCAAAAGAGGTTTCCAATATTAACTGTTCAATGTTTCACTTGTATTTCGTACTATAATCACACCCTCCCCAAACCAGACACTCGCTCTTGTCTGGTTTGGGGAGGGTGTTACGCTCTGCTCTTGCGGTCATGACTGACTGACTCTGGAAACTGAACCTCAACGTACCCTTGCCTCACACATAACACAATGTCACCATAAAATTAACTACTAGGAAAATTAAGAATTTACGATAATAGCCTACATTAAGAATTCACAATAGCCTCCTTTAAGCTACAATCCTTTAAGAGATCGGATTTATAAACCGCCAATTCCCCAAACATATCTGATTCATGGTTAGTCACTTAAAAAATAATAATAATAATAGCCTCCAAATGTGGCTCTAGTCTACGCTACTCTGCAGATAATATAGCAATAATAATAATGTAGTAATAATAAGAATAATCTCTGGTATGTACTTTCTTAGTAGTATCTATTGTTTTCTTTCTGGCTAAGATTCCTGGGAAATATGCGTTGTCCAATTAAGCTTGTTGCCAGAGAAACGTCAGTCTGCTTCTAGTCAGGAAGCAGATACAAGCTAGGCTACTACAAATGCCTTATAGCCTACATTCATTGCACTACAGAAAACTAAACCAAAATTAGCTGTCCGGTACCAAAACATTTCCCGCAGGTAACGTTCTACACTACCAGAAAAAAAATTGCGAAGGAATTCTGCTGTGCTTATGAACTCGCTCGCTCGCTAGCTCGTAGCCCACACATGGAAGGTTGGAGTTACGCATCCGGCAATCCAGTGTTGAATAGCCTAACGTTAAATGTATTTAATTTTCTATAGAATACTAATAGCCCTATTTTAAAACTGTATTTCCACATTTTACTGTTGCAAACTATTTAGGCTGTATGTCTTTCAGCTAGAATGGTTCATTAATTTACATGCTTCTTCATGATCCATAGCTCAGGTGGTGCTGTTCATTGTATTTCATTACACATTAAATACTGCTCATCTACAAACTCTTTTAATGTAATTGTGTGCTGTCTGTAATAGGATAACTGTTCTCATTCTTGTCAATAGAGGGCGTTATGGTTACGTGAATCTCTGCATGCATTTCTTTGGAATGCATGTCTCTCTCTGTGTTTATCTTCATGCATTATTCTTCATTAGTTAGCAATAAAGAATAAGTGATATCAGATCAAAAACGTCTACGATGTAAAAAAAGCCAAGTTACTCATGCATAGCCTATATAGCGCTGTCTATAAGTCCTTAATTCAGTCCTTAATTCATTAAATATAAGTCCTTAATTCATTAAATTTAGCATTTAATAATTTAGGAAAGTTTGGATCGCATTGCTTTGGAATAGAGCTAGTTTATTTAGTGTGAGCTACGATAGGCAATATTGTTAGTTGTAACTTGGCCACATTTAGATATCAAGACTTTTAAAGGCAGGCCTAGTTTTTGCAAGTTGGAATTAAGGACTTATAGACAGCGCTATGTAGGCTATGCGTGAGTAACTTGGCTTTTTTTACGTTGTAGACGTTTTTGATCTGATCAAACATAAATCTGAAAGCTCATCCAATGACACAATGTCTAAAAGGCTACTGCCTACATTCTCAGCATTGAATAGTAGGATTGTTCCTGTCCAAAAGTTAAATAGTTCTGCCCCATGTTGGATTCCGACCGAGATCGCAGGGTATAGCCTAAGCAGGAATCCCACTGGGCTACCTAGATATCATAAAGTTTAATGCTCGATCGGTTTTGCTTCATCATTCAAATCTTTAAACAGATCTTTAACGTGGCAATAAAACCAGTGGACTGTAATTAATCAATTAGGAGCTATGGTTTTTATTTTTAATGGGGTAAAATGACTTGTAGGTAGGCTAAATATTTTACTTTGACAAGCCAGTTGTGGATCTCTTATCCACGGTGGCCCCCTAGTGGTAGTCGTCGACATCCCAATTACAGTAGGCCTATTCATATTTCTCTGAAATTATAAATTACAGGTTAAACCCCAAAAGTTCTGTAACCTTCATCTTGACACAGCCACAGACAATAAAATGCATAAAACCCACCGTTTCTAGGCTGCATCAAAAATCATGTTCCCATATTGGAACAATAATAGGCTACCTGATATTATTGAAAAGTTGTAGGCTATAAACAAACTTTCGGTTATAGTTCGCCAATGTCCAATGAAGTTGACATTTCCACAGTGACCACCTATCGCACGTGTGGCTGTAATAGCCTACATTGCTGTGGATGTAAAACCATAGCCTACCTTTTAACGTAGGCCTATTCAAAGGCTATAGAGCCTATAGCCTACACACAATAGGCTACGTATTTTTATGCCTAGGCTACATATAGGCTTAATGGCTTATGTGACGATTCTGACAAATTTATTCTGTTGAAAATGTCTGATAGTAAGCTATAGGAATCTTCAATTCAAAGTTTAAAACATGGATGTGCTGCAGTAAATCGTTTTTGAGATATGACACTTGGGCTAAATAAGACAAGTAGCCTAGCAAATAGGTGCAAATTGCTTCTGGCGGGCCAAAGTTAATGAGGTTAACTCATTGTACCATTCTCATGTTAAACTGTTGAAGCTAAGCAGCCATACCACCATGTACCCTGCTCCTTATGAATGGCTGAAGCTAAGCAGCCATACCACCATGTACCCTGCTCCTGCTAAATGGCTGAAGCTAAGCAGCGATACCGCCCTGTACCGTTCTCATGTTAAACTGTTGAAGCTAAGCAGCCAAACCACCCTGTACCGTTCTCATGTTAAACTGTTGAAGCTAAGCAGCCATACCACCATGTACCGTTCTCATGTTAAACTGTTGAAGCTAAGCAGCCATACCACCATGTACCCTGCTCCTTATGAATGGCTGACGCTGAGCAGGTGTGGGCCTAGTGCAGTGATGGAACTGTAGGACAGTGGTTCCTAACCTCATTCTTGGGGTCCCCCTGTGTATGCTGGTTTTCGTTCCAACCATAATTGCATAATTTTTCTTGATTAGGTGCTTTTCATGTTTAGAGGGATTATTTACCGTTTTAAGCCACATTATGTCAGAAATAGCTATGCATGCCATGAAGAATAAAAATCCCATGTTAACATTGTACTTATTGTGCTATTGCAAACAATTGCATGAAAGATAACAACATTATTCAACTGATCAAATTAAAGACTGCTGGTGGAAAAGTCCATTACGTCCCCCTATACTGCTGATGTGAATCAAATAGGCTCCTAATTAGGTTTTTGAACATACCATTAAAGCCATAGCATTACATTTATCATTAAAGCCATAGCATAACAGCGCTTTCCCATTAAAGCCATAGCATTACAGCGCTTTCCCATGAAAGCTGTAGCATTACAGGGCTTTACCATTCAAGCCATAGCATTACAGCGCTTTCCCATTAAAGCCATAGCATTACAGCGCTTTACTATTAAAGCCATAGCATTACAGCGCTTTCCCATTAAAGCCATAGCATTAAAGCACTTTCCCATTAAAGCCATAGCATTACAGCGCTTTCCCATTAAAGCCATAACATTACAGCGCTTTCCCATTAAAGCCATAACATTACAGCGCTTTCCCATTAAAGCCATAACATTAAAGCACTTTCCCATTAAAGCCATAGCATTACAGGGCTTTACCATTAAAGCCATAACATTACAGCACTTCCCCATTAAAGCCATAGCATTACAGCGCTTTCCCATTAAAGCCATAACATTACAGCGCTTTCCCATTAAAGCCATAGCATTACAGCGCTTTCCCATTAAAGCCATAGCATTACAGCGCTTTCCCATTAAAGCCATAGCATTACAGCGCCTTCCCATTAAAGCCATAGCATTACAGCGCTTTCCCATTAAAGCCATAGCATTACAGCACTTTTCCCATTAAAGACATTGCATTACAGCGCTTTCCCATTAAAGCCATAACATTACAGCGCTTTCCCATTAAAGCCATAACATTACAGCGCTTTCCCATTAAAGCCATAACATTAAAGCACTTTCCCATTAAAGCCGTAGCATTACAGGGCTTTACCATTAAAGCCATAACATTACAGCGCTTCCCCATTAAAGCCATAGCATTACAGCGCTTTCCCATTAAAGCCATAGCATTACAGCGCTTTCCCATTAAAGCCATAGCATTACAGCGCTTTCCCATGAAAGCCGTAGCATTACAGGGCTTTACCATTAAAGCCATAGCATTACAGCGCTTTCCCATTAAAGCCATAGCATTACAGCGCTTTCCCATTAAAGCCATAGCATTACAGCGCTTTACTATTAAAGCCATAGCATTACAGCGCTTTCCCATTAAAGCCATAGCATTAAAGCACTTTCCCATTAAAGCCATAGCATTACAGCGCTTTCCCATTAAAGCCATAACATTACAGCGCTTTCCCATTAAAGCCATAACATTACAGCGCTTTCCCATTAAAGCCATAACATTAAAGCACTTTCCCATTAAAGCCATAGCATTACAGGGCTTTACCATTAAAGCCATAACATTACAGCACTTCCCCATTAAAGCCATAGCATTACAGCGCTTTCCCATTAAAGCCATAACATTACAGCGCTTTCCCATTAAAGCCATAGCATTACAGCGCTTTCCCATTAAAGCCATAGCATTACAGCGCTTTCCCATTAAAGCCATAGCATTACAGCGCTTTCCCATTAAAGCCATAGCATTACAGCGCCTTCCCATTAAAGCCATAGCATTACAGCGCTTTCCCATTAAAGCCATAGCATTACAGCACTTTTCCCATTAAAGCCATTGCATTACAGCGCTTTCCCATTAAAGCCATAACATTACAGCGCTTTCCCATTAAAGCCATAACATTACAGCGCTTTCCCATTAAAGCCATAACATTAAAGCACTTTCCCATTAAAGCCGTAGCATTACAGGGCTTTACCATTAAAGCCATAACATTACAGCGCTTCCCCATTAAAGCCATAGCATTACAGCGCTTTCCCATTAAAGCCATAGCATTACAGCGCTTTCCCATGAAAGCCGTAGCATTACAGGGCTTTACCATTAAAGCCATAACATTACAGCGCTTCCCCATTAAAGCCATAACATTACAGTACTTTACCATTAAAGCCATAGCATTACAGCGCTTTCCCATTAAAGCCATAGCATTACAGCGCTTTACCATTAAAGCCATAACATTACAGCGCTTTCCCATTATAGCCATAACATTACAGCACTTTCCCATTAAAGCCATAGCATTACAGCGCTTTCCCATTAAAGCCATAGCATTACAGCGCTTTTCCCATTAAAGCCATAGCATTACAGCGCTTTCCCATTAAGGCCATAACATTACAGCGCTTTCCCATTAAAGCCATAACATTACAGCACTTTCCCATTAAAGCCATAACATTACAGCACTTTCCCATTAAAGCCACAACATTACAGCGCTTTCCCATTAAAGCCATATCGTTATAGCTCTTTACCATTAAAGCCATAACATTACAGCACTTTCCCTTTAAAGCCATAACATTACAGCGCTTTCCCATTATAGCCATAACATTACAGCACTTTCCCATTAAAGCCATAGCATTACAGCGCTTTCCCATTAAAGCCATAGCATTACAGCGCTTTTCCCATTAAAGCCATAGCATTACAGCGCTTTCCCATTAAGGCCATAACATTACAGCGCTTTCCCATTAAAGCCATAACATTACAGCACTTTCCCATTAAAGCCATAACATTACAGCACTTTCCCATTAAAGCCACAACATTACAGCGTTTTACCATTAAAGCCATAACATTACAGCACTTTCCCTTTAAAGCCATAACATTACCGCGCTTTTTCTTTAAAGCCATAACATTACAGCGCTTTCCCATTAAAGCCATAGCATTACAGCGCTTTCTCATTAAAGCCATACCATTACAGTGCTTTCCCATTAAAGCCATAGGATTACAGCGCTTTCCCATTAAAGCCATATGGTTACAGCGCTTTCCCATTACAGCCATATCATTACAGCGATTTCTCATTAAAGCCATAACATTGCAGTTCTTTCCCATTAAAGCCATAACATTACGGTGCTTTACCATTAAAGCCATAACATTACAGTGCTTTCCCATTAAAGCCATAGCATTACAGCGCTTTCCCATTGAAGCCATAACATTGCGGCGCTTTCCCATTAAAGCCATAGTATTACGGCGCTTTCCCATTAAAGCCATAGTATTACGGCGCTTTCCCATTAAAGCCATAACATTACAGCACTTTCCCTTTAAAGCCATAACATTACCGCGCTTTTTCTTTAAAGCCATAACATTACAGCGCTTTCCCATTAAAGCCATAGCATTACAGCGCTTTCCCTTTAAAGCTATACCATTACAGTGCTTTCCCATTAATGTTAGGATCCTGTAATTCTGTCTGTTTATTCTTTATTTGTTATTATTTTCCTGATTTCTTTTCCCTCGGGATTGTCAGTCCGCGTTCCATGTTGTCTGAGATTCCACTCCCTGTCTTTGTCATTGCACTATTCGGGTGATTTTGGGAACATTCGGGTTTCCTCTGTATTTCGCATATCTCGTTTTCTTCCTTCTGGCTTTATTTATATTTGTATATAATACTAATGTACTAATCATACTAACTGTTAGATTAGATTTAATACTAACCTGCTAACAAACTAACATGTATATAATACTAACCAGCTAACCTACTAACATTAGGGTTCTAGAGTTCACTACTAACATTACTAATTACTAATTCATCTTGAGTTTCTATCTGCAGCTGTCATTTACCTCCTCGTTACCCTATCTGTATATCTGTGATTTCGCATTCTCTGCACATGTGTCCACTTTCGTGTGCCTCCCCTCTGAGCAGTGCACTTGTTTACCTGCTAACTCCAGGCCGTTTGTTATCATTGTGTCTATGTGTATTCCAGTCCGTGTCTTACGTTTCCCCTGTCATAGTTTTATTGGTCCCTGTTAACCCTCACTGTTCTCACCTGTGAGCAATCTCCCCTCCCTGCTTCTACACACCTGATTCCCATTATGTCTCTCTCCCTCTGTGTGTATATATACCTTGTTATTTCAGTGTTTCTTCGCGAGTTCCTTGTACCCATATTTTGCTTCTGTGTTGCCTTGTTTTTCCTAGAATCTGCCCGAGTTTTGTTTATTTCCGAGTATTTGTTTTCTAGTTTTTTTGTTTCCCTCGTCCGTTACCTGTTGTTGCTTTATTTCTGTTTTCAGTCTGTTTTGTTTTCTTTTTGTTCCTCCTCTGCCTCCCCGGTTTTGACCCCTGCCTGTGTTCTCGCGACCCTGGTTTTGGATCCTGCTTTTGTACCTTCGCTGTGCCTTCCCGGTTTGACCCCTGCCTGTTCCTTGACCACTCTTTGGACTGTGCTTTGTACCGTTGCCCTGTCTCCCCGGTTTTTGACCCAGCCTGTTTACCACGGATTGCTGCCTTGCCCTTTATTAAACTTCGGTTTTTTATACTCCTGCCTGCGTTTGGGTCCTTCCCCCACCGACACCTAACAATTAAAGCCATAGCATTACAGCGCTTTACCATTGAAGCCATAACATTGCGGCGCTTTCCCATTAAAGCCATAGTATTACGGCGCTTTCCCATTAAAGCCATAACATTACGGTGCTTTCCCATTAAAGCCATAGCATTACAGCGCTTTCCCTTTAAATCCATAGCATTCCAGCACTTTTCCATTACAGCCATATCATTACAGCGCTTTCCCATTAAAGCCATAGCATTACAGCACTTTCCCATTAAAGCCATAGCATTACAGGGCTTTCCCATTAAAGCCATAACATTACAGCACTTTTCCATTACAGCCATATCATTACAGCGCTTTCCCATTAAAGCCATAGCATTACAGCACTTTCCAATTAAAGCCATAGCATTACAGGGCTTTCCCATTAAAGCCATAACATTACAGCGCTTTCCCATTAAAGCCATATCATTACAGCGCTTTCCCATTAAAGCCATAGCATTACATTTATCATTAAAGCCATCTCAGGCAATAATTGTACTTCCATTTCATACTTTGCATGGCTCTCCGTACAAATGTTCTAACAGGTACGTACTGTAATTGTTCCATCTGAGTGTCGTTTCACTGGCCTAAAAGTCATCAGTCCACCCTGAATGTCAAAGGTATGGGTCTTCAGGCTCAGAAAACTGAGCAGCAGTATGGTACACAGACACATCCTCTCCACAGCCCTCACTTTGCAATAATGCGCTCTTCAGCTGCGATGACTTACAAGGGCTCTTACGCAGTCCTGTAAGCATACAGTCCTCTAAATCATGTCAAACCTGTTTGTCAACACCAGACCTACAAAAGAATTTGAAGCACTCCATCAATTATTCTTTATTTCCTGTAAGCCTCACCCTTAAATCTTATTTGTTCCGTGTTTATCCTTAGTTTGATGACAATGGCTTTTACTTTATTTGACCTGAGAATGAGTTTTATGGCGGGAAATTTAGGACCCCTCCTTACACCCCACACCAAACTGAAGGAGAAACTGAACCTCCCGCTACCCATCCGTTTTGTGACACAGCGAACACCAACCAGGTGAGCACCAGTTCAAAAACTTTATTGCAACAATCCATAAAAATTATGATGGATACGACAGCCCAGTAGTATTAACCCCCCCCCCTACGAGACGACACCTGCAGGTAAGGCGGAGACCATTCACAGCATTCACACTCAGTTACACTTGGTAATAGCCCCTCCTACACGTGTACAGGACACCCCTGTACACAATCCAGTGCTTACTACCCCCAAATGCTGTGACCCCCCTAATCCCTTCGCATACGGTAATGTACAGGCTATCAAACCACACGCGAGTCACATTTATTTTTGCGATAAGCACTATGAGGCGCAATATTGAGGGCCGGTTTGAGGGGAGTCAAATTGTTCCCTTTATCTTTTTTCATTCATCAAATATTGTACGTGCCTCTAAATTGGTATTAACAATGTTGAAAAATAGTAGACAATTGATAACAAGATTACATCAATCAGGTAATCAATCTGTCAGTCCATATGTTTGCATTGTGCCATTTAGGCTACATATGTCACACAGCATTATTGAAAGTATGCTTGGAACTTTTACATACTGTAAGTATATTTTTGTTCTCATAAAAATCATTATTTCACCTGATGTTGAACAGTTGTCTAAGACAGAAATTTGATGTGGTTTAGGAGTGAGCTATGACTGATGGCCTGAATACATAATTAACCACAATGACAATCAGGAGGGTTAGTATGTACATAGCCTATATTTAAGCACACCAGTTTAGGATAGCATTAAACAATTCCTATTGAACTTTGCGATTGATTTTAATAATGTAACTGCATTTGTGACGGATAATGCAAGTTACACATTGATAACATATAATCAAAGACTTGATACCAAATGCAGTTTACCTTGCAATGCTCACATTATGGCACTCACCGGTGACATTTATTTAATCAGAGCAGTCAAAAAGATTTTCAAGGATCGTGCAAGCAGAAAGTTGTGCTAGATGGTGGTTTTAAGTGGTGTAATAGAAGCATGGTTCACATCTTACCGTAAAAACCATGAAAAACAAGTTAGGCCAGTTGCTTTTCTGTTGTACTGTGCCATGCATTCCTTACCAGGGTGGGAAATTAGCACCCGTCACCCGCCAAATGCTGAAATATTTTCATCTTAAAATATATTCACAAAGATGCTGAGACCAACAACACGCTTATAGAATTAAATTATACAAACAACAAGTTATAATAAAGAATATTATTTTTTACATATAATTTGCTTAAGATGGGGTTCAGGTCGGTGAAAATGAATAATCCAATCTAGCCAGGTCTGGACTGGGTTTGGCCCGAGTCTGGCAGCATGTGGCCCAGTTCTGTTACAATTACTGCACATACAGCACAGACTTGGCTGTGATGTGGCAGCCCAGACTCACCGCTAAATGAGACAGGCCAGCTCACTGCTGGTACAGAACAGAGAGGTCTGGCCTAAATGAGATGGGACAGCTCACTGCTGGTACAGAACAGAGAGGTCTGGCCTAAATGAGATGGGACAGCTCACTGCTGGTACAGAACAGAGAGGTCTGGCCTAAATGAGATGGGACAGCTCACTGCTGGTACAGAACAGAGGTCTGGCCTAAATGAGATGGGACAGCTCACTGCTGGTACAGAACAGAGAGGTCTGGTTGGAGTGTACGTTGCAATCATTGTCTAAAGATAGGGAAGGGCAGTGCTGTTTGCAACAAGTGTTGCGACGACTGGAAGGCAGCTGCCGCCTCCAAGGCTGCAAACAGTAGCTAGGTAGTTTGCTAATTCTTAGAAGGATTGCCCTTGTGCAGGCGGTCGGTCTTTGTTTTGTTCAGTTAAATAGCAGTACTTGTGCATGCAGGGTGTGCGTTTCAGAATGGGATGTGTTTTTCCATATAATTATAATGCAATTGGCTGCCTGAGGGAAGGAAAGCAAAATATTTCTGTCCATATTTATTTTGTACCTTTTACTTAACAAATGACTTATTTCTAATATGCTATGCATTTAAATATATACTTTTGCATTGTAAAACCATTGTTAATATTGGTTGAATTTAATCAGCATCTCTGATGAGTTACACATTCAATTTATTGGCAGGATTTGGAGCTTGCTGGATCCAAGGTTAGATTTATGGTTTATTACCTTGCACGATGATTTCATCATCTGCTTAAAGGTATACATAGTTTATATGTAGTTTCATTGTAAACAACTCATTCTTTGTTTACATTCAAATTTTCTCCCCAAAAAACATTGTATGTATCCTTGTGGTCTAATAAACATGTTGAATGTATTTCCTACCTCATAAGTCGTTCGCAAAGTGTTTTTTTGTTAATGTTTTGAATGCTACACTGTTGATATCCCGCCACCATTTTTAAAGCCAGAGACAGCTAAAATTGTGTAAACGTCATGAATGGGCGGTTCCTGCCATTTGATTGACATGGCTAGGCCATGTAGGCAGGCTTCCACATAAAATCTTAACAGATTTTAGCTTAGGCTACTTAACTTTACATACGCGTCGTCAGTACAATTTTGACATTTAGGGCCTAAACATACCTACAATACATTACATTACAGTCATATAGCAGACGCTTTTATCCAAAGCAACATACAATGTGCATACAGAAACGTCATCGAAGTAACTACAGAACAGATAAGACAAAGCACATCCTTCGCATAACGTAGCAGCTATCCCCAGTAATGAACATTGAATGTAGTTCACAGTAAGCTGTACCTCACGCAAATACGCGAATGTGGACGCTTCGACCTACGCGAACAGTTTTTCTTTTGCCATGACATTTGTGAAAGACAAGCCAGAGCGTTGCAGCGAGGGACGCTATTGAATTGAATAACTTTTATTTTCCCGTTTGGGAACTTCAGTTGTAGCCCCAGCAACAAAAAAAAGACAGAGACAGTGGGGCAGACCCACAGCACACAAACAAACATATCAAATAAAGACATTCAATAGAATCATTTCATTAATCAAGTGAATTAAAGTGGAATACAGCTGCCATGATTAAAAATAGCCCCCGCTGTCCCGAGATGTCCAGTGGCATAGCAGGCAACAACAGTAAACAACTTTCTTGTTCGATCTGTGCTTTCCTCCAGTTTGTCTAACACAAATGTCATGGATAAAGAAAAACTGTTCGTGTAGCTCGAAGTGTCCACGTTCGCGTATTTGCGTGAGGTATGTTTCTGCCCTTACTCATTAGCCAGATGTTTTCAGCTGAGGAGGTAACAATATCATTATAAAAATAGCGGCCATACACCTAGCTAAGGCTATTGTCGTGATGTTTGTTTATTGTTGACAATAGTCTATCATGTTTGACCAAACCTTGATCATGTAAATGGAGACTACATTACATGCTCAAAGCATATAAGTTAGTAATCTTAGCCATTGCTCTGTAAATTTGACCACTGTTCATTTTCATAAAATAATTCAAAATCATCATTTTGTAATTCTGCACGGTTCAATCTGTAGCCATCAACATCCAGTGGTCGCAGCCCCAGAGTAAGGGTGAGGGGCAGACTCTGGGAGGAGAAACATTGCCATCTCAACGAAGTTGAGACAGAGCTGCACTTTATCACAAAATGCAAAAAATACAATCAAATCAGAAATAAATATTTTCCCAAAATAAATCAGAGATTTATAAAAAATAAAAATTTTTACAGACATCCAAAAACTCCCCATCCTCTTAGGAGAGGACAGGACATGCTGTGACCTGGCAGCACAATATAGCTATACCTGCCTGCCATAGTCTTAGGGACAGTGTGACAGAGATCATTATAAACCAATGTAAATGTTTTACATTTATTATATTCACTTTATAAGATCATATGTGTCATTCTCATCATCATTATTATCATTTCTATTGATAATTATTATTTTTAATTGCACTTTATTATTTTACATTATTGATATTTCTAAATCCATAATCAAAGAAAAGTTATTGTTTTCATGTATGGTTACTGTTCATTCGTTTCTAGTCTTTGCTGTTTTGTATTGTTCAGTGTTAGATGTATGTCTTCGACTGTTTTAATGCAGTATGCTTTGGCAATACAGATGCAATGTATTGTCATGCCAATAAAGCAAATTGAATTGAGTCCACGGTCAGGGAAAATATGTGTGAAATGTCCCCACAATGCTCATGCGTCCTCATGCGTGTCTGAGAAGAACACGTGATAAGCAATTTTCGGGGAGCCCTTTTCTCCTACGTGCTCCATATCGCCATCTAATGTTCTGAAACTACATAGCATACCTTTAAGTTATCTGAAATTGGTTACATTCTGAGCGACCATGTGTGAGAACATTAAAGCCAGATCCCTGTTTCACAGGATTGGCAATGTCTTATGTGTAAAAGGACATGTTGATTCTGAATAAATTATTAATTAAATGATTGAGCAGCAGCACATTTAATTTCTCCTTGAACAAAAACTGCAAGAGGCCATACTGGAAAGGCCCGTAACGGTAGAAACAAGAATCTGTGTTATCAATATAGATATAATTTATATAAACTCTCTGATTGGGACTGAATGGTATTAAGGCAGTGATTTTGTATAATGCAAAGTTTTGTCCCAGATAGGAGCTAGTGAGTATGAGTAAAAATAGCAGCATGTGTGTTACTACAGAATGCCAAATAGCCTACAGTTGATATACACCACACACACACAACAGGAAAACATGAGCTACAACCTTTATTAGTTGTGAAATATTTCTCCACAAAGTAAAAAAACAATGAATGCAAAAGCAAAACTACAGAAACAGAAACGGCCACACCCAGATCTTATCCAGTCACCCTACACAGCGACAAAAGCTGGCTCTCGGATTGCAGAAGAACCTCTTTCTGTCAGTCAGTTCACAAAACACAAATCACGGGGGTTCATTAACACAAAACTGACATTTCATTTCCACTTTTAAAAACTGAACTGTACAAAAAAACATTAGCCATCCTCATGACTGGAATGTGTTGGTATGTTAGGTTTTTATGTCCATTTGGAGACCAGAGCGACATAGTAGTTGTTCAACTTAGCTAATTTTTAGCATTAAACATTCAAGTACAGAAAGGGATCTATTGTTACATATTTCAGTAAATACATTTTTTATTATTTACATGACAACCAATGATGTATTAATGAGAATTGTACCACAATACCCTCTACAGCTATGAATCCTGCAGCTGTGTCTTTGTTTTGATTAGATTAGATTTATTTGACAATAATAAAAGATACAAGCAAGACTGCATTCACACAGTCCTTACCTACATATAAAATTGTCGAGGATAAATACTCAAAAAAGCCCAAAGGTTTATTTCCTTTTTTTTTTTTTTGTTTATTCCCGCCACCACCCCCCCCTCTTGGGAGGTCAACTTTATTTTTTATTTATGATTTGCAAAATTATGTAATGAAGCCTGTCAGAAGAAAGGGTATAACAAACAAAAAAAATAAAATAAATAAATAAATAGTTTTAATTACAAATAGTGAAGTCGCCCCCCTCCCACCCACCCCCCTACCTTAATCCCCCACAAAGAAAACACCACCCACACCCCAATGTGTTACCCCTACCATGACAGACAGATAGATGGACAGACAGACAGATAGACGGACTGACAGACAGACAGACCGGATAGGCAGAGAGACAGACAAACCAATCGGGTAGATAGACAGGGAGATGAGTAGACAGACAGATGGATAGACAGAGGAGGTAAGAGTGGACAAATGAGCTGAGTATATTGGACCAGAAAAAAAGTGAAGTACTGAGAGGGTGAAACTATTAATAACATGAATTGTGAATATGTATGCATCAGGTTAGACTATGTTTATAAGTGTGTAATGTGTATGAGAGAGAGTGAGAGAAAGAAGAGGAGAAAGGGGGAAAAGGGGAGGGGGGTTGGCTAACCGGTTTATTTTGGTTGGATTATAAATTTTGATTATTGATGAATGGTTCCCAGTTGTCTCTGAATTGTGAATTTGATTGTGGCTGGAAGCTGATATTTTTTCTAATGATATGTATTCTGAAAGAAGGTTCAACCATTGCACAGTATTTGCAGCCAAAGGTTTATTTCCATTGTGGTTCTCTAGGGGAAAGGGGAGGGACAAGATGACAGATCGACAAGATAGGCAAGACTGGCAAAAAATATTAAATAATAAATATAAATAAATAAAATAAAAAATAAATCAATAGATTAAAATAAAATAAATAAAACCAAAAACATCTGTAACAGACTTTTGAACAAAAACTGCATGAGGCCATAATGGAAAGGCCGGTAACGGTAAAATGATCATCCACATGCTCTATAGATCCCATTCCGACCAAATTATTTAAAGATGCATTTGACTGCCTATCTCGAGATACTCTACAAATTGTTAATTCATAGTTATTTTCCCAGATTTTTAAGACCGCTCTGGTGAAACCACTACAAGAAATAAAATCTGGATACTTCCGTTCTGAACAATTACAGACCTATATAGCCCTGTTAGCTAAATCAGCAAACATACGCAGCTACTAAGTCCTGACAAAGGAGATTTTGCACGGAGCACAGACACACCAGATAGCGGTTCAAGCTACCGGCAATGCTCAAACTTCCACTGGCAACGCTGGATTCTCAGCAATAAGTAAATATTTCAATTACTTACCTTCTTATTTTGTCTAATTACTCATAATGTTTTCATAAGGTAAATGCTTAACAAGGTTAAAGGTTGCTCATTTCATGGGAATAAGTCTATTTAGGGAACTCAAGCTAATATAAAAGTAAAGTACATTATAGTTAAACGAACCTAGGGCCCTGCCCTCGACAGCCATGGGGTAAAAGGGGCTACATAAAATGGGGGCACCGCTGGGATGGTTTGGGTTTCCAACTAAATAATACCAGTTAAAAACAAAACAAATTAAAGTTGCACTTAGGGAAAAATTTAATAGGAAAAAATGGAAAGTCAAGCTGAGCTAGTGACGGAGCTTAAGGACTGGTGCCATGGTGAGGTTATAGATGAGGCACATGCACTTATGGTCCTCATACCAGAAGATGTGGATGTCACTAAAATCGAAGACACCCTGCAGACAGTGAAATGTCTGGGTCGCGTGCGTGTCAGAGGTAGGATTTTCAATATGCGGCGCAACAGGTATATGATCCTGTGTGAATGTCGGGAAAAGTTAAAGAAAGAAAATTTTCCTCTTGAAGTGCTGCCTACTGATGAGGCGTGGGGCCTATCGTCATAGCAGGAGAAGCCCCACCTGCACCTTTGGATGATTTCATTGAGAAGTTAGCAGGACTGCTGCAGGCCGAGGGGAAGACGGGGGAAGACCTCCAGAGCATATTCCCTACTCCAGATTCTCCCGCTAGCCCAACAGAGTCCATCCTGCGCGCACTTAGTGATTTGCTTGACAAGACAAAGCCCCCTAGTGAGCATGGTAGTTATCGCCGCCTACGTCTTTTCTCTGGAACCCTGCCCACTCCAGCAGGTGAGGAACAATTTGAACACTGGTTAGAGCAAGCACGGTTTATGGTTGAGTGTGACTGCTCTCTTAAGGACAAAAGGCGGAGACTGATGGAAAGCCTCTGTAGGTGACGTAGGTAGTATATAAATAATAATCAGTCTCAAAATTATCGTTACCATGTAATTTGGAATTCTACTTAACAGTTAAAATTACAATTACAGATGGTTATTAGATGGTTAAATATTGTAAATTTGATTATTCATTAAATGTTACTAATATTAACAATAATATATCTCTGAAGGCATTTGTTCTTGGAATAGATTATGTTGGCTTCAACTAACATTCAAAGAACATCACACAGACAACTGGGTGTAAATAAATCACGTTTACTTAACACTTCATCAAAAATAGCAAAACACATCAAACTATCTAAACTAATTCCTAAACTAATGGAAATAACAAAATTGTAAAATATGGGGAATCGGAGAGAGAAAAGAGAGAGAGAGAGAGAGAGAGAGAGCGAGAGAGTGTGTGTGTGTGTGTGTGTGTGTGTGCGCGCAAACACGTGTGTGTGTGTCATGTGAGGGACACGTGGAGAGAGAGGGAGAGAGCGAGAACAAAGGGTTAAGTGTATTCCTAGATATGACTCCTAGAGCTAGCAGCTCGCCTGGCGTTTGGCCAGTCTGGAATAACCCGGAATTTTTATAACAGATTAAAGAGGATTTTGTCGGGTTCAGATACGCTAAGGGATAGGGTTGTCACAATATCCCTTTTTCATATCGTTGATATGCCTTGAAGAAATATTGTGATATTCAGCAATATAGTTCTTATATAATTATAGTGGATTAATGACAATGTGAGCAGAAGTAATCACCATGTGTGGCAGCATTGAGTTCTAATTGCAGTAGCCTTACCATTGCTTCTGGATCTATGTACTTTTTCACCAATCGTTTCCCGTTTCAGAAACAGAAATTAAAAAACAAGAAACTAATGGTTATGCTATATTCATTTTAAAAACAAATTGAAAAACGAGAATCAAATGGTTATTCGTTTTGGATCCGTGTATAAATGAATGCCAACTGCAACATCCCGTACTGTCACTCATCTCACAAAACAGTTTTTTTCTTGTAACTTAGTAGCTAGACACTTCATAGACAAAATGAATGTCATGGTAAACATGATGACGATGAGCGGCCGTCAATTAATTACGTTTCGAACTATGTCCACAAAACAATGTTGTGATGCAATGTTTGCTGCTATGTCTGCATATGACAAATTATTTATTGCCATCTCCTGTAGGCTCTCATAGGCATAATGATATAATGCACTCATAATGACTGTGTAGTTATTGAAAATGTTTTATGGGAATGTTTGTTGTATTCCCATCCTTAGTTGTGATCACTTTTTAATGCATTTACGGCATGTTACCTCGTCGACATTCGCTGGTTCTCCGTTATCATTGGGTTTGTAGCTGAAAAATTGTAGGTCAGATTGGCGAAGTGGTGTTTTTCTTTGAAACAAGATCAGCCATCTTCTCTCGCTTTTTTGAAACTAATTATGACGATCAGTCACGAGATAGGATAATACATTGACACCGTCAAAAGAAAGAACAACCGCAGAAACAACAGCAGGCTGCCAGAAACCATGACAGGACCCCCCTTCTAAGGGACGACCCCAGGCGATTCCTCAGCCCTGTTTCTGCGGAAGTCCCTAATAAGTGTAGGGTCCAAGATGTTTTTGGAGGAGACCCAGCAACGCTCCTCAGGACCATAACCCTCCCAGTCTACTAAAAACTGGAATCCTCTGCCCACACGCCTCTCGGCCAAAATACCCCGAATGGTATATACCGGACCCCCCTCCACGAAACAGGGAGCAGGTGGTGGTTTGTCGACCGGGGCGAGAGCACTAACCAGCACTGGTTTCAACCAGGAGACGTGGAAGGTAGGGTGGATGCGCATAGAGTGTGGCAGTTGAAGGTGCACAGTGACAGGGTTAATCTTATGGATTATCTTAAAGGGGCCCACGAATCGTGGTGCGAGTTTGCGGGACTCCACTCGCAGAGGCAGGTCCCGTGTAGCTAGCCACACTCGTTGACCAACCCAATAAGAGGGAGCTGGATGACGACGCTTGTCGGCAGCGACCTTCTGTTTAGCTGAAGCACGAAGGAGAGAAGCGCGCACACGCCTCCAGACTGCTCGACACCTCCGAACAAATGACCCTGCCGATGGTACGTTCACATCTCTCTCCAACTCAGGAAATAAGGGAGGCTGATACCCCAGCTGAGCTTCAAAGGGAGTGACCTGTGGAGGCCTTGCGCAGTGTGTTGTGGACGTACACTGCCCAGGCGAGATGGCGACTCCAAGATGTAGGTTTGGAGGTGGCCAAGCACCGGAGGGTGTTCTCCAGGGTCTGATTAGTGCGCTCCGTCTGACCATTAGTCTCCGGGTGGAAACCGGAAGACAGACTGACCGACGCCCCTAGTAAGGCGCAAAAAGAGCGCCAGAACCTAGCGGTGAACTGAGGGCCGCGGTCAGACACCACATCCAGAGGAAGGCCGTGCACCCTAAAAACATTGTCCACCATCAGTTAGGCGGTCTCTGGTGCTGATGGCAGCTTGGGTAGGGCGATGAAGTGTGCCGCCTTGGAAAACCTGTCGACCACAACCAGGATCACCGTGCTGCCCTGGGACGCAGGCAACCTGGTAACAAAGTCGAGGGCAACATGGATCCAAGGACGTTTGGGAATGGGTAAGGGGCATAAGCCGAGATCCCTTGCTGCGGGCACTGACCGAACAAGCGGCGACAAATTCCAGCACGTCGCTCTCCATATTAGGCCACCAAAAGCGCTGCAACAAAAATTCCCTAGTCTGGTGGATGCCAGGATGGGCCGTCAGCTGTGAAGAGTGACCCCACTGGAGAACCCGCGATCTGATACGGGGCGGAACAAACAGACAATGAGACGGACCCCCACCTGGGCCCGGGTCTGAGCGTAACGCCTTTTGAACGAGCGCCTCAATCTCCCACATCACCGGAGCTACAATCTGGGCGGTCGGTACGATGGGCTCTGTGTGCGGTTCCTTATCGGTGCAGTCATAGATGCGCGATAGCGCATCCGGCTTAATATTTTTCTACCTGGGTCGGTAGGTCAGTATAAACCTAAACCTGCCCATCGGGCTTGACAGGAGTTGCGCGTCTTAGCCTGTTGGACATATTCTAAATTTTTGTGGTCGGTCCAGACAGTAAAAGGGTGCTCAGCTCCCTCCGACCAATGACGCCACTCCTCCAAAGCCAATTCGACCGCCAATAGCTCCCGGTCCCCTACATCGTAATTTCTCTCGGCAGGTGTTAAGGCACGAGAGAAATACACGCATGGGTGTGTTTTACGGTCTACTGGGACAGAATGGCTCCCACACCCAGCTCTGAAGCATCCACCTCTACCACAAAGGGAAGGGAGGGATTGGGAGTTATTAAAATGGGTTCGGAACTAAACCTGTTTTTTAGCTCTGTGAACGCTGCCTCAGCCTTAGAGTTCCACTGGAACCGCGAGGATGATGTTTTTTTTGTAAGGGCTGTGATAGGTGCGACTACCGTGCTAAAATTTCAGATGAACCGCTGGTAAAAATTAGCAAAGCCCAGAAAGTGCTGCACCTGTTTCACTGATGCTGGAGTGGGCCAGTTCTTGATCGCAGAAACTTTCTCTGGGTCCATAAGTACTTTTTCGTCTGCCACAATGAAACCCAAGAAAGAAACAGAGTCAGTGTGAAATGAGCACTTCTAGGCTTTAACGAATAGCCGCGCCTTAAGGAGCGCTTCCAACACCTGCCTAACATGGCCGACGTGAGAGGAGAGATTCGGGGAGAAAATTTAAATATCGTCGAGGTAGACGAACACGAACTTCTCCAGCATCTCTCTGAGAACGTCATTCACTAGCGCCTGGAAGACAAAGGGGGCGCTAGTGAGGCCGAACGGCATCACCCAGTACTCATAGTGTCCGTGGTGTGTGTTAAATGCCACCTTCCACTCATCACCCTCACGCATGCGCACAAGATTGTAGGCATTGCGAAGGTCGAGTTTGGAAAAGACCGACGTCCCCTGTAAGTTCATGAGTGGAAGAGGATATCTGTTCTTAACGGTAATGTCATTGAGACCCCTATAATCTATACAGGGCCTCAGAGCTCCATATTTTTTTTAACAAAAAAAATCCAACACCAGCCGGTGAAGTGGAAGGTCTGATGAAACCGTTAGCTAAAGACTCCTCAATGTACTCCCTCATAGCAGTGCTTTCCGGACCCTACAGGGAATACAGTGAGCCCCGGGAGGAACCGTGCCAGGGTACAACTCAATCGCACAGTCATACGGCCGATGAGGAGGTAACGTAGTAGCGCTTTGTTTACTAAAAACCTCAGCGAGGTCAGAATATTCCCCTGGTACATTAACGGGCAGGCGAAATTCGAGCGACCCTACCACTTCCGGGGTCTCGGAAGGAACGTCAGAAGACATCTCCCACTCGAACTCAGAAAAAGAAAGGCTATCCTCCTCTAAAGAACCCCCCTCAGCAAAGTGATCCCAGGACAGACTCTCCTCTCCACTCCCAGTGAGCATGGAGGGAGTATCGTGATCAGAGCGAAATTCTGCCTCCTCCCACTCACTATCAGAGCTGAAATCGGAACCATCAGGTATGCAGCCCGATGAAGGATAAATGAAGGTTCGACAGTGGGGTTGACACTGGGAACCCCACTGGTGAATAGGATCCCTGTCTCTGCCCCAACTAACATAAGGGTCATGCAAACTCCGCCATGAATGTCCCAGAATGAGTGGATACGACGGAGATTCAACTAAAAAATATTTTATTCTCTCCGAGTGCCCTTGGAGAGAAATGCGCATAATTAAAGGACCAGTTATCTCCTCAATGATCCCGGAGCCCAAGGGGCGACTATCGAGAGCCGTAACCTGACGGGAACTAGTGAGTTGGTGAGTAGGAATCTCTAATTCCCTAGCCCATTTAGCGTCAATGAAGCACTCGACTGCTCCGGAATCAATAAAGGCGTCTACGCCAACCGAGTGCCCATTCCAAAGCAGCCAGACAAGGAAAAGGGTCCGAGAACGAGTACTATTTCGTCTCACTGGAGATCTCGTTTTTCCCTAGTGAGACCCCTCGTTTCCCCCCCAACTTGGGACACTGATCCTTTACATGACCCTTGTGCCTACAATAACGGCACAAGTGCTCCCGCGGTTTCACCCCCTTAGATTTGTGGAGGGACAGCCCATCCACCTGCATGGGCTCCTCCTGATCAACAGAGAAGTAGGTGGGCGGAGTGTCTCTTGATAACACGGATCTTAAACGGGACGGCTGATCTTTAATCGCACGTTCACAATCTCTAATCCGGTTATCAAGATTTATTGCAGTAATTATCAATTTACTTAAAGTAGCGGGTGGTTCTAGCATAGCTAAAGCATCCTCGATGGGATTGGATAATGCTTGGAGAAATAATGATTTTAAAGGACCGTCCGACCATCGCATCTCCCCGACTAGCGCTCGAAATGTAATAGAAAACGCCGCTACTGTCTTAGTGCCTTGGCGCAAGCTGGTGAGTTTCCTAGCCGCTTTTTCTCCCGAAACCTCATGGTCGAAAACCAGTTGCATCTCGTTCATAAGCTGAACTGGATCACGAATGACAGGGGCATTCGCACGAAAGAGCCTGAACCTGGTCATTTAATAATGACAATATGAACGCTACCCGGGATTCTGGCGTGGAGAAACGAGAGGGCTGTGCCTGAAAAAATATCAGGCACTGGGTTAATGGCCGACATTTTCCCGATTCCCCACCATAGCGGGTGGTAATTGGAGCTTTGGTTCTTTAAGTGAACGTGGCAAGGGAACGGGAGGTGTCGGGGGGTGGATTGACGGCAACAGAGAATCTCTGGAGACTCTCCGTAAATTTTTGAAGGCATTCTCCCTGATATTGGAGTTGCTCCATCAACTGGTGTTGTTGTGTTTGCAAGGTGAGAATAGTCTCCTCGGGGGTAACCCCTGTAGCGCCCTGACTGGCCGGTCCTTTATCAGAAACTTGTGGTGTAGCTGGCCCTTCCATAGAGGCTTCGATATTCTGTAAGGGGGAGTGTAAGGTTCGGAGAACCAAGCGCCACAACCAAGGGATCTGAAAGTGTATTTTGTGAGAAAGTGGACAGCTCCGCAGTAAAGGGAGAAATGAAACAAAAACAATGGGAATCAAAACCTCCCGGCGTAAGTCAACACAAAACAACCCCAAAAGAAGGCAAACTCGGCAATCGCGAGTAATAAAACAACAAAGGAACCTCACGCTCTCACACAAGAGGCGTATAACTGGAGGTCAGAGAAAAACAAAAGAAAGCCCGTGTAACAAGGGTGAAAGAAACGTAATAGAAAAAGACCCTGTTACCTACAGCTCTAGGTGTGAAGGAGCTGAACAAAAAACAAAAAGACAAAATAAATCTTTACCCTAACTCTTAACCGGACTACCTAAGTTTCTGAAGTGTAACAACCAGAAACGTAGAGACCGCTATCCATTACATTACCGACTCCGATAGTCAAATGACAAAGACAATATCGAAGTGTCGGAAATGCGGAAGTCCTGGGCTATTTATAACCGGCAGGAAATCCAAAACAGGTGAAAGGAATAATTGCCGGGCGAGATTCAAACACTGAAACAGAGGCGGAAAAATCCGATAGATTGCCCCGATGTCGTCAAAAGAAAGAACGACCGCAGAAACAACAGCAGGCTGCCAGAAACCATGACAGAAAGCAAGCGATCAGACGTTGGAATTTGATCCTACATCCTACCTTACATTAACCTTTCATTGGAAAATCGATGTAATAACCATCCTCACTCTGCTGTTAACATTGCGCATAAGATAGTTAATTAGTACCAGTATACAAATAGGCTGATGGCAACAAAATAATAAATACAGAGCAAATAATAACAACCAAATATTTAAAAAAACAAAGCATACAGAATTTGTTGCGAGGCATCAGAAATAAAATTGAAAATGATGCGGGAAAGGATGCAACACTCAGATTTGTCGGGCAGGCCACTGCACAATCAGTAATGCAAATATTTTTAGTTGTACAAATTTTTAAATATAAACTCACATATTATTTCCGACCAATATTATTATTTAAAAGTATGTATGCATGTTTTTGTCCTCTGTCCTCTATTATTAGCAATAATAGATTTTTTCTAAATATATATATTTTTTTAATATCGTGGCTACAGACAGTCATCTCTGCGATATTTTCAAATATCGCCATATCCGATATTATTGGATATCATGACAACCCTACTAAGGGACGCTACGTGCTTAGTCCAATTTGCTGAGTCTGGCTAGCGAATATAGCTAGGCACTGTGCGATTAGGTTCTAAACTTGGTTAAACGGCATGCAGGAATGAGGTGGTTAATAAGGAGAGAGAGAGATACATAGATAGCGCTTGCGCGTAGCCTCTAATACTGAGCCTTAGGCTTGCAACAATTACTATCAAACACAATAAATGAGTTACAAACAGCAGACGTGCATATCAAGTCTATAACTCAATTACAAAGACTAAACATATGCCCAAAATGTTACAGCCTTACTTGTGGTTGAATATCATGAGATATTCAACTCAGAAGTCTTTCAGTGTCCACTGTCCTCAAGGGAAATTGTCCGCGGTCCAATTGTCGGTGGAGGGAAAAGAAGGAACGCGTTGTCCAGGCGGGTTTGACCAGGCCGGGATCCACGTCTCTGGCTTTGTCCAGGGAAGCTTGGTACCTTGATGCTGAGAAGATCCGGTCGTTCTCGGCACGCAACTAGCAGTTCTTGCGAAATAAATGCCTCCAACTTAATGTCGGGAATAACTTTACCGGTAGTGTTAGCAAATAACTAAATCCTAATGCTACAACTTTGATCAGAAGTTGTAAACTGCATAAAGGAATAGTATTTCATTTAAAGATCTGCAGACTTCTCTATGAATGCCGTCAGCTGGAATGCCACGACAGAGAGAGAGAACAATGGCGGTCTTTTTATGCTCTTTTATGCGGTTTATAGCGGGTTGGGGGTTTACATGTCTTACAGCATTGGCTTACTGTAAGTTTGAATTCTGTGCTCAGGGGCATAGTTAACTCGGTTACCCTTTGGGGTGGAAGTAAGGGAATTTTTGTAAGGGTTTTTGTGGAGTGTCAATGGTCGTCCATAGTTGTAGTCCATGGTACCAACACCTCAAAGGCTCAGCGCTGAAAATAGTTAAAGCAGCCCGAGCCAGCAATCCTGATGTTAGACCTGAAAAGTGCCTGGAAGGGCTTGAGCATGCTTTTGGGACTGTTGAGTCTGGAGATGACCTGTACTTTGCGTTCCGCTTAATGCGGCAGCAGTCAGGTGAGAAGCTCTCTGACTTTCTGAGGCATCTGGAGCGGTCGCTAGATAAAGTCATTCAGCGAGGTGGTCTCCTGCCTGGGCGTGTGGAGAAAGCGCGGGTAGAGTAATTGTTGAGAGGTGCTGTAGCCTCTGACTTAATGCTAGTTAATCTCCATCTAAGAGAGAGGAAAGCAGAGCCGCCAACCTTTCTTCAGCTGTTGAAGGAGATATGCACAGAGGAGGAATATGAGGCCTCAAGGAAAAAGCTCAGCCCGTTGTACAGTGTACATGTGAAGCAGCATGTTGACGTAAAACAGGCTGAAATTCAGAGCTTGAAATCCGAAATAAAAGGGCAAGTCCTTAGTTGCTGCTGTGGTGACTAGGCCAGAACAAGCCATGCAGGAATGTGCTGAGAAAACACCCAGCAATGCATCTCCGCACAGTGAGCCCCATCCTGACTCTGAGCTGATGGCGTTGAAGAAGCAAATGAAGCGACTACAACAGAAATTCACCAGAAAGGCGACTGAACCAGGGACTTCGGCTACAGTCTCAACAGTGGAAGCTTCAAAACCCGTCTCCAGTTTTCCTCGTAGATCGCAAAAAAGGTGCAGAGGAGAACTTCTGCTATCGTTGTGGGGAGAGTGGGCATTTTGCAGGGAAGTGTCAAAACCCAGAAACTCAGGCTAAGGTTATCAAGAGACTAATTCAGGCCCTGAAAGTTTCAAAGGACAAGCAGCAGACAGGTGATGCCACAGCTGGTGACATGAACTGTGGTGTGGGAAAGAGTGCAGTTGCCATGCAGGAGAGTCCATATATCCCGGAAGGTTTAGTCGGGCCACCTAGCCTTGCGCAGTTGAAAGTATGTAGGCAACCCTGCACTGCCCTGCTCGACAGTGGCTCACAGGTGACCATCATCTTTGAACCCTGGTACCATTATAGTCATTTCCTGGTATATTATATACCATTATATAACAGAAGTACTTGTCTGATATCCCCATTCAACCTGTCTCCGGGCTGGCCCTTTGGGGTTTAAGTGAATCCAGTCTCAGCTACCCCTACCGTGGCTATGTAGTAGTACAGGGGTTCCCAAACTTTTTAGGCCACGCACCCCCTTGCAGACTCTGACCAAGTTGGCGCACCCCCAGCACCTTCGCT
This sequence comes from Synaphobranchus kaupii, assembly GCA_029718625.1. Taxonomy (NCBI): domain Eukaryota; kingdom Metazoa; phylum Chordata; class Actinopteri; order Anguilliformes; family Synaphobranchidae; genus Synaphobranchus; species Synaphobranchus kaupii. The sequence goes on from CM056384.1 coordinate 653,735, forward strand.
AATCAAACACAATGTGTACAGCCACATCAAAGCTTAAGCGCACACAATTCAAACAGTTAGGCCTACATTAATAATAACAATAATAATGGCGTTGCTTACCAATTTTAATGCGATGGGTGGGCATGCATTTCAGCACAAAGCTCTGCGAAGTTCAGCTTAAAGGTTGTATCAGCGATTTTGGGTGACGTCACTTCTGAAGCGAAATCCCAAACAAACAGAGCCAGCTCCAGCTCAGAGCCAATTATGTTATGTTTTAAAAAATAGCGTTCAAGCATCCAGAATTATAACCACGTTAATAACGTTTGTAAGAAACCAAACCGTTTGTAAATCCGTCAAGATTTCAGCGAGATAAGAGTATTAGCGTATTAGTATCACCCACCCCTTGTCGGTGATTGGTTGGAATACTGTTTATTTTGGTTTTGAGTGGTTGGTAGTACCATTTGTTTTTGTGTACGATCTCGGAGCATAGGCTGCCTACAGAGACGCGGTTTTTTGACGGCCTGCTTATGGGGCGGGCAGCTAGCGGATCGTGAGGAAAAATCAGATGAATGTGATCGTTTATGTTTCGACCCAAAATCGCTGATACAACCTTTAATTGAAGACAGTTTTAACCTTAAATCTTTCTCAGCATCAAGTCTTTGGCGATACTTTGTCTTCACTGCTGTGAGTGCTGAAAAACCAGCCTCGCATAAGTATGTTGTAGCAAAGGGCATCAATACCCTCAAGGCTTGCTTCGCCAGGTCCGGGTATCCCTCCATTGCTTGTGTCCAGAAATCCACGAATGGTTTTCGTTTTAACTGTATCTGCAGTCCACCATCATACGACAACTCAATCAGCTGCTCCTGCTCACGAAATGACAGCTGTGGGAAAGGGAGGGAAGCTTCGAATGGGTTGCAAATCCACGTCTTAGATGTGTCCATTAGTGGGAAATATTTGCGTAGCTGCTGGCCGAGTTGATCGAGGTGTCCAATTATGAGACTTTTCACACGTTCATCCAACGTCACGTCGTTTGCTTCAATTAATTCTTGCAGTGTTGGAAAGCACAGGAGGGAATTCCTATTCACACAGCTTGCCCAGAATTTCAGTTTCTTTATCATTGCTTCTACCTTTTCTTGTGTGTTGAACTAAAGTGACACTAACACCCTGGAGACTTAAATTCAGTTCATTCAAATGTTGGGTCAAAGTTCGGCTTCAGCAGTCCGGGCCATATATGGATTGCTTCAGGAACTCCCCCTTCATTTTAAGTCCAAACTCTCTTATTCTTTTGCAATAACACGGTCTTCCAGAGTCTGATGCAAACAGGATTTATTGTATATAATTCAAAGGATTTACATGCAGTAACCCAGGCTGATCTGCGCAGATAAATGCAGGCATATACAGTTCATTCTCCCTTAGTGGGCCCGTCAGAGGCAGTCTGACGTGCACACCCTTCCCAGTCAGTTTCTGTCTAAGTCTTTTCTTTGTCCATGAGTGGTGGGTGCATGAGTTTAAGTTCTAAGTGTGAAATGTCCAGTCAGAGTCTTCCAGTGTATCCCAGTATGGTCCTGCGTGTGGTTGGAATGGTCAGAATGGTCAGGAGGGTCTGAGGTGTGACCTGTATGGGTGTTCTTTATATCCTTTCCCATAGTTCCACCCTTTGTGGGGCTTAGAAACCATCTCCTCCCATAACCTGCCCCTAATTCTTTAATTAAATAACCCCATAAATTTTACACCATTATTTATGATTTCCGAGTGCTCGTATTTTTTAAAAGATGGGAGTACATCCTTTTGCCACTAGTCTGTGTTTTTAGTCCAGTAATGGGCATGCGCCAGCCCCCCTCTAACAGTCCCACTTTATAACATTACAGTTTACACCTTATACATAATCTTGATATACATTGGCTATGCATTGTGTGATTAGGTATACATTTGTTGTGCATTGTATACATATAATTTGGTTTACATTTGATCATATGGCTTATAGCCTGATTCTTGCTTACATTGTGATTATAAAATAACATGATGGTCCTCGTGGGACCCAGGGGATTGCTGGAGTTCCCCCAGCATCCCCTGACCTCCCATGGCTAGTCAAGGTTTTCCTATGGCATTCTTCCCAACTGTGTTACTGAGATGCTTTGCAGGAGTTTTTCTGGAATTTTTCTCCCACATTTCCCCCCTTTGTGACTTTATAGCGCAGATTAACATAAAACACTTTAAACGAGTAGATATCCGGTTCTTATTTCTTGGTCCTTTGGTATATAATGGTCTGACCAGTGGACAGAGGAGAGGTCACCAGTACATCACTCAGCTACCGGCCTTTGGCAGCGGTTGTGCATTAACTATGTGTGTGTTAATACTATGTGGGTGCTATGAACTTATGTGTTTTCTCTAAACTATCTGTAAGGGAGTATATTACTCCTGTACGTGTGAATCAAATCTTCGTGTTGATGTGTAATCAGTGTATATGTACTTCAACCCAGGTGTTTTACACACCGTAGAGGGTCATCACTGTGGAGATGTTTCTAGCACTTTCGATGCACAGTGATGTGGCTCAGCCTTCTTTAAGCAGCAAGTTTCCGTGCATTCTCCCACCATGCCCCAAATATGGTTAGCGTAGGCATTCCAGAACATGGGGTCATTCTGCTCCTGAGAAGCTTGCGGGTTGTGCTGACGCCACTCCCATTCGCACTTGCCTTTCCACACCCCATACTCACTGAGCGGATTTCTGAATGGACAGTCGATCGGACCGCCCACCGCATTCACAGGTGTACCATACTCGTCTCGGAACGCATTAGGTCCCACTCGCACAGTTGTTACCACAAAACATCCCGCCCCCCTTGCAGGGTAGCACTGGTGCCCATGCAGTAGCTCCTTCTAGCCCTTTATATCATACTGTGATGCAGAAGGAGTGGTCTCAGTCATTGCTATGTCCAAGGTTATACTGGGGTCGACCTTTTCCGGAAATTGTCCAGTCACAGTCTTTTTGACCATGGACTTGATCAATGAAATCACACAACATGTGGTAAGCATCAGTACCAGGATTATCAGTCCTATCACTACCCCTATTTTGGTCAGTATAGCCTTCCATGACAGTGAGGAGAGCCAGTCCAGCTATGACCAGCTGTCTACTAGTCCTTGAGAGTTGCTGACATGTTACTCCTTCAGTTTTTCCAGTGCACCAAGTGCTGTGGTGATGTTCCCCCCTTTTCCAGTGTGCATGGGAATTACTGAGCAGCATTCCTCCCCAATCCATTCGCATACCCCCTGTGTGTCTGCTAACAAGGACTGAGTATCAAGGACTAACCTGTTCTGTAACGCCATCAGTGAGGTCGCATGCAATTGTTCCTTCACTCCCTCTAATGCCAACAGGGAGAAGTTAATGAATCTCTGCTGATTGTACCACGGGTAATTTACCCACTCTGTATTCCACACAATCTGAACCTGGGGAACGAATATTGTCCACGTACCAGCTCCTGTGGAATCCATGGCTTTGTGTTCCGGAGGAACGCCTACTGGGTTTCCGGCCCATGTGAGTTCAACAACATCACCTTCTTCTTCTGCAGCTCTCCATTGTCGGTGCTTGTGATGCTCTTTTAGTTCGATAACAGACACTCGTCCAGATTGCTACTGGCACACATATGCCAGTCCAGTTCGTTTCCAGGGTTGATTTGATTGGCGTATCTTCCCCACAGTACCAGTATATGTCCGCTACTGGGTGTATACCTGCATCTAAGTCCGGTATGGAAAGTCTTTCTTGTGCTATTTTGTCCTCAACCACTCGTTGGGATGTGAGCCCAAAACTTGTAACTATCTCCTGACATCTGATTGGCGTTGCATCTGTTGTGAAGCATACTCGGTGGCCCCAATTGTCCCATTCGTGACAATAGATCCAGGGATCTGTTATCACATTTATTTTCTTGCGAGTGTACTGATTGATCTCATTCTCCAATACCTGATTCTCTGATCGTGCTATGCACAACGGGAACTTAATGTCATCTGGTATTGTAGCTGTTGGTATCACACTGGCTGTCACCTCATCCACGGTCACAAGCATATCCTGACACTGGCTTATCCGAATGTACCGCCTTCCCCAAGTAGAATATACAAATCCATCAGTCCAGTTGTTAGAGTTCAACTTTGGCCAAATGGGTTTGTCCTCAGGAATCTCATGCCTTCCCTCCTTTGCCATGTAATACAACATGCATTGCAGGCGGCATGTGCGATTATAAGGGCATCCTTCCTGTGTGAATGGCAATGGTCTCATGCGATGCGCTCTATTCAGTCCACGGTTATAGCATGTTATGCATGTCTCTTGAGTTATCTGCCTTGCAGAATACTCCAGCCATTGGTAGAAGATGTTGTTATAAGTGTGTCGATCCCATTTTGTGTTTTCAGTCAGTACATTGCGAGTTCGCTGCACCACGTCTGCTTTGTGTTTTCTCAAACGACTATTGCCCTTACTCGTTAGGAGGGCGGGTGTCACAGGGCGTATTTCCATCATCAGTAATAATGTTAATATTACTATACCCCACACATCCCTCCCTTGCTCCCTCTTCTCTCTACGTCTCCCTACTCGTTGAAGCCCTACTTATTGAAGGTGCTTCCTCCCTTGCTTCCCTACTTGTTGAGGCCCTACTCATTGAAGGTGCACCTTCCTCATCCTGTATTTCTATCACTTGCTGAGCTTGGTCTCTAGCCTGCTGGCGTAAGTCCTCTCTAACCTCCCCGAGTGTACATCCTAGTTCTTGTGCCCTACAGCAGTGATTGAGGTGGAACCACACAGTTTTACCTTCAACCTTAAGTGAGGAGGGAGTTATTAGGACCACCTTGTATAGTCTCTCATGCCTGGGTTCACTCCACCGCCTTTTGAACACTTTAATATACACCCAGTCGCCTTTTGGCCCTCTCCACAGCCCTTTGTGGACACCACCTTGCGTTTTCACCGCACCTCGCTTAATCCACAAGCTATGTTCGTACACTCCTGCTTTCTCCTGTGCTGTAATAAGGGAGAGCAAGTCTCCTGCTGGGTTGGGTTGTTCCTCTGCTAACACCACGGGCCCCATGAAGGTTGTCCCTAACCCGGCCTGTCGTGCTGTTTCATCCGCTAAATTGTTGCCCTGCGCCACTAAAGTGTTAGTTTTCTGATGTGCTGGGCACTTTATGATTGCTAATGCCTTTGGCATTTTCATGGCCTCTAACATGGTCTGAAATTGCTCCTCCGTGTGTTATGGGCATGCCATCTGCTCTGTTGAATCCTCTCTGTCTCCAAATAGTAACATAGACATGGCAGACGCCATAAGCATAAGTTGAGTCAGTGTAAACATTGGCGCACTGTCCAGCCACCACTTGGCATGCCGCGGAACATGGTTGCTCAACTTTCACAGACTGTACCTTCGAAAAAGTACCATCAGCGTTCAGCTGTACTACACCAAAGCCGGCGTGATTCCCTTTCTCATCTCTGAAACAGGACCCGTCTACGAAAAACGTGCGGTCTGCTGCGATAGGTTGATTGTACAAGTCATCACGCGCTTTGAGAAAGATATTTGTTCTGTCAATACAGTCATGAGGTGTACCGTCTGTAGGTAAAACCATTCTAGTAGCTGGATTAACGGTTGTGCATCATTGGATGGTAATGTCTGGTGTGGATAGGATTACCTGATAGCCTGTCTTTCTGGCTTGAGTTAAAACAAAATGTGGACTAGTCAGTAACACATGTATTTGATGGGATGTGTACAGTGTCACGGGGTATCCCATTGTCAAAGTGGATGCTCTCTGATAAGCGAATATGGCTGCGGCTAAGCCTTGGTAGCAGGGCGGCAGCCCCTTTTCTATTGTGTCCAACTTTGTGCTGTAGTAAGCTAGTGGCTGTTTGCCTGAGGGTGTGTCCTGCATCAAAACTGCACAGGCAAAGCCAGAGCATTCTGCGACGTACAAATGAAATGGCTTACCATAGTCTGGGTTTCCCAAAGTGGGGGCTGTCTACATGATGTTTTAAGGGCCTGAAACGCCCCATCTGCCTCCTCAGTCCATGACAACTGGGCTGAGCTGTCATTTTGCCCTGTTTCTCTAATTAATGCTCGCAACGGTGATGTAATGACTGCATAGTCACAAATCCACAGCCTACTGTACCCTGCCATCCCCAGAAAGGAGAGCATCTGCCCAACTGTTTGTGGTTTGGGTGCTTTGGTAACGGCTTCGATATGAGATGGCACTATAAGCCTTTTGTCACCACTCAGTTGTCTCCCCAAGTACTCAACTGTTTGTTGACAAAATTGTAGTTTGTCTTTGCTTACCTTGTGGCCTCCTGTTGCTAGGGCGGTCAGTACAGCTACCGAGTATTTTTCGCACTGCTCCTTTGAGGGACTACAAATTAACAAGTCATCCACATACTGGATTTAAGTGCTAGGTAAATCTAAGTGTTGTACGTCTTGTGAAAGGACTCTGTTTGACACTGAGGGACTTTCACAATACCCTTGTGGTAATCTGGTGTACGTATACTGTTGGCCTTCATACGTAAACGCAAACAAGTAGCGCGACTCTGGTTCTAGTGGTACGCTGAAGAACGCAGAACACAAGTCAATAACCGTGTACCATCGTGTGTCTGGTGGTATGTTGGAAAGCAGTGTGTGTGGTTCTGGGACTATAGGTGCTTCTGCATTAAATATTGAGTTAATGGCCCTTAAGTCATGTACTAATCTGTAATCGTCTGACTGAGGCTTTTTGATTGGGAAAATCGGTGTGTTACATGGACTTTTGGTTTTCACTGACACCCCCGCTTCCATCAGTCCGTCAATTGTGGGCTTGATGCCTGCTATCGCCTGCTGTTTAAGGGGATACTGTCTCTGGTATGGTGGTTTAACCCCTTGTTTGTGTACTGGCTGTGCAGAGTGTACTAACCGTGTTTTGTGTTTTGACCACACTTCCTTTGGCACTTGCTGCAGTAATGTCTCTTGTACTGGCAGAAGGGGCATCTGTGTTGGTGGCCTCTCATCTAATATGACCCTTTCTGTTAGCCCTTTGTCATGCGCCAATATTGAAATTCTCATGATGTGTCTGTCTGGGGAAACATGGACATATTTGTTCTCTGTACGTATCCATTCTGGTATCTGTGATGCTGCTGTGACGATTGGTCCTAGGTCATGTGACTCCCAGCCTTCCGCTATCATCAATGTCACATGTGGAGTGGAGTTTGGAACTTGGAACCATTGCTGTAGGGAAGGTGGCAGTGTCACTGCTGATGCTGCTCCTTGTGGCCCTACGTAGATGGCATGACTTGTAATTCGGAAATTAGTTTTTGTTTAGGACCTCGTTCCAACATGCTTGATAATCCAGGTGAGTGCGGCATTCGTCATACATGAGATTACAGTGTGATGGCAGGCGAGGTTCTTTTGTTTTGTGAGGCTGGTCTGTCCCCCATGGCGCTCTTGGCTTTTCTTGTTTGCAGAACTGTGCTTTTCTTGTTTGCAGAACTCTCCATGGTTCCCAGCTCTTCCACTGATGCTGCAATACGGAGTTCTCTTGAGCTACTCGCAGCCAATAAACCATTGGCTCCCAGAATCCATTTTATTGGTGCAGCATGGACTTACACAACTTTTTTTTTTGCATTTTTTACATATTATCGATTTATACAGCTGGATATATACTGAAGCAGTGCAGGTTAAGTACCTTGCTCAAGGGTACAATGGCAGTGTCCTACCTGGGAATCGAACCTGCAACCTTTCGGTTACAAGCCCAGTTCCCTAACCATTATACTACACTACCGCCTACGTACACACCTCCTGTGTGCACACAATGTTAGGTTTTAATGAACATAAAACGTCTCTCCCTAACAAATTTACTGGAGTTTTTGCTGAATACAGTATTGGTGCTGTTACAACTTTGCCAGCAATTCGCATTGGGATTGGTTGTGTGAGAGGGATTATCTGTGGTTTCCCAGAGAAGCCAACGGTCTTGACAGATGAATTTGAGAGGGGAAGGCTGGAGCCCATTTTTCCAATGCATGAGTAGGTGGCTCCTGTGTCCACCATGAATTGGAACTCTCTTTGGTTGATAACTACTGGTATGGTTGGCTCATCTTGTGGTTGTGTGGAGGCTATTGGTAGCATTGTCTCCCCCTCAGGCACCCCTAGCTCTGCCAGTCTGCTGGTGGCCCCGTCCATGGGTTGGGCTAGGTCGGCCCTGTCCACTGGTCAGTTTGTGTTGGCCTGTTCATCTGCTGCGCTGGATATGTGTTGGGTGGGGCACATGTGTCCCATGGGTTGGTTTGGCAGTGTCTTCTGATATGCCCAGGTTGCTTGCATCCCCAGCACAAGTCATCCTCACCTTGGTTGTTAGGTGATTGCTGTCTCTGATCTGGATAGTGTTTTTGTTGTCCGGGAGGGCCTCTTCCCCCTCCATGCTGATATGATCCACCTCTCTGTCCCCCTCTTCCTCTTCCTGGGCCTCTTCCTCTTTGGGGACGGTACCCGCCTGGTTGGTTGACGTACACTTGTACTGGTGCGACCTGTGGTGCAGGAGCAGCTGTTTGAAGTCCTGGCCCTGCTGTGGTTGGTGTTGGTGCTGGGGGTTGGAAGTTCTGTGTTTGTGGTGCTGCAGCAACCACTGGTCCCTGTCTGAGGGTCACTACAGGAGCTTGTGTCTTGTTCTTCTCTTTCTTGGTTTTAAGTTCCCCCAGCTGCAGCTGTGCAAGCTTGTTGGCTAGCTGTTTAGTTTGCTCATCCGTGTCTTGTTTTTCCTTTCGATACTGATCCACATGGTGTGTCACATGTGCTGAGAACATGGGCCAATCCATTGTCATCAGCCCAACTACCCCCTCCAAATTATTCTGTACTTGTGCTGGCAGGCTTTTCTTTACCATTAGCTTGAACAGATTCATTGTGGTGGCGTTTGCATTACAGGCTTTTCCTGTTTCTTCCCTCCATCTTCGTTGGAAGGTATGCAGGAATTTCTGCACGCCTTCCCCTTCTTTTAACCCTTCCTCTTCCAGTTTTGATGGATCCAGTTTGTCCGGGTATTGACGCTGGAGCGCCGCGCAGATGACATTTCTGTACCCGTCGAAACCAACGTGGTCTGCTCTGTGTCCGTCTGCTAACAGGGGTAGTTTCACTTCCATGAATATCTCATCTGTCATGCTTTCCAACAACCTGCATCAGCAAGGCTTTCATGTCTCCTAGAGCCATATTTATTCCTCCTGTGCTTTCTTCTAATGCAGTAATCCATTTACCTGCTCCTTCTTTTAGGTCTGGCATTTGTCCTGCTAGTTCCACCATGTCCATAAATGTCCAAGGTACGTAATGAACTCGTCCTCCTTTATCTATTAGAGGTAGTTGGTGCACTGCATTGATGCTAACTGGTGCTTCTTCATCCGACTGTTCTTCAGCCTCTTCCTCTGCTGGTTGCCTTCTGGGAACGGTTCTGCTTCTCAGTTGTATGCCTGGTTCTTGAGCTTGTCCTCTTTTCATTTGTTCCCTCATCACTTCCAGCTCTTCTGCCACTGCATCTATTTTTCGTTGCGACTGATCCATGTATATGCATATTGCTGTTTCCCGCTTCTCGTGTCTTGCTCACGCTGATGTTCCATCCTCGACCCATATTTCTCCATGAACCATCCATTTCATACCTGACGCTAGGGTTGGACCTGCTTCTTCCTCTTCTCCAGATTCTGATTCTGAGGGGCATCCATCCATGCTTGCAGCTGTCTCATCTCCACTGTACAGTAGTTGGCTTTCCTTCAGACCCCCTTCACTCGGGCTTCCGACCCGCTCCGTTCTTTGCTTGGGGCGTCGATCTGCAGACCCATTGTTCAGGGATTGGATTGGACTGCGGCACCTTACCTTCTCTTCCAGGCCACCCATCCCTTCTGGTGGTACCTGGTCCTCTCGTTCTGCTGGTGTGGAGGTGAGGGGCCACCATCCACTCGATTTAGTTGCAGGCGACCTTCGCCCTTTCCTCTCCTTCTTTTACCCGGGCATATTGGCACAGGCTTTCTTTTTCTTCTTGACTCAGTTGTTCATGGTCTGCCTCTCTGGAATAATGTTCACGTTCTTCCTCTAGTGCTGCCATGGCACAGCGTCTGTCGTTCTCTACTCTCCATGCCTCTTCTTCTTGTCTTCGCCTGTCCTCCGCTTGTAAGAGGAGTTCTATCTCCCTCCTATTGTCCTCCACCTGTTCTTGCAATTGCTTATTTATTTTTGCATATGATGTAACTGCCGGCGGCACGGTGGTGCAGTGGTTAGCACTGTCGCCTCACAGCAAGAAGGTACCGAGTTCGAATCCCGGCCGAGGGCCTTTCTGTGTGGAGTTTGCATGTTCTCCCCATGTCCGCGTGGGTTTCCTCTGGGTACTCCGGTTTCCTCCCACAGTCCAAAGACATGCAGGTTAGGCTAATTGGAGACAAAAAATTGCCCATAGGTATGAGTGTGTGAGTGAATGGTGTGTGTGCCCTGTGATGGATTGGCGGCCTGTCCAGGGTGTATTCCTGCCTCTCACCCGATGCATGTTGGGACAGGCTCCAGCACCCCCCGTGACCCTGACCAGGAATAAGCGGGTTAATGGATAATGGATGGATGGATGTAACTGCTTCTGCACCTACCGTGGAGCATGCTGCTTCTCCCGCCTGCATTCCCAAATCCTCTTTTGTCACATTTTTACCCTTCCCTGTAGGGGTTGGAATTCCACTTGCCCTTCGATTGTCATCACTTCATCTCCTCTAAGGCCTGTTTGAACATACTGTCCTGCTCTGAACGGGCCTGCATTTCCTGGGTAAGGCGGTGGGTTTGGACTGGGAAATGGCGCCATTTGGTTTGCCTCCTTCTCCTTCCTCTGTTCCTGTTCTTTTCCTGTCTCTTTCATAATGTCTCTCACTGCCTTCATGGTTTCCCTGTACTGCTTCCCTTCTAATTGGAACCATTTTATCACCTCGTTTTCTCTTATTCTCTTGCCTTCCCGTTTATCACTCTTATCCTTAGGCTTATGGTGTTTTATGACGGCCTCCATTTCGTCACAGCATGTGGGGTCAAAGGTGCCCTCTTTTGGCCACTGTTGGCCACCTGTGGTTCTCTTGTTCCATTTCTCCATGCACTTTCGGATTTGTTTTTTCTTTTCTGGGTGGCGTATAATTATTAGGTCCATAGGTGTTCCTACCCTCTTTTCCGTGACACTCTTGCTCCTCCTCATTTTTCCCGCTTGGGCCCCCATGTATGCTTGTCTGGCGCTACTAGCTAGGGACCTAGGAATCTCTGGTTCTCTGATTCTTTAGTTCTAATTAGTACTATTATGGTTTTTACCATCAGCTTCCTTTGTCTTTTTAATGTCAGCCTACTTTCCCGTTTCCCACCTTACTGTCTTGGGGCTACTGTTATACACAGTCTGGGATTTAATAACGGTCTGTCGTGTCCGTATACTACAACCCCTTCCGGGATCCTTAGGAATTAGGAATTTAATATCGGTTCCCACTGTATGTCTGGGAATTCTGCTTCGACCCGCCTTAGATTAATCCACCTAGTGAGCTGCCAAAGTTTAAAACTGATCAGAAATGCGTTTTGAGGCTCCTCCTCTCCTTGTGTGTTTCTGTATGTGTGTTCCCACCACAAATGTGTTCTTATTCCTGCGGTTTCTATGTCTGGCTCCCCCATCAATGTGTGATGTGGCCCACGTAACTTGATGCGTCTGTTATCCCGACACGTCACAGGTACCTATAATAGAGGAACGCTTTAAATTCAATTCAGACCGAAATAGCGTTTTACATATATTGTGAACACAAAAGTAAAATGAATAACACGGAAACTTAAGTCAGTTACCAGACCAGTTTACAAAATCAGTAGAACCTCTCTGATTTCTGCTCTTTTCGGTCATAATTCTCACTTAAAATCTCTCATGTGCATATAAAATACATATATGTATATAGATATAACAAACAGAAAGTGATACAAAAATCAAACAATGAACGCAACCTTTTTTTCTACAGCAGTTAAAATCACGCAACTCTCCCGTTTAATATCTTTTCAATAGTGCTTAATTCACTGTCACAATCCTGTGTAAGTTTGCCCCATGTATGGCTTCCCATTGTTCTTTATTTGTATTAAACGTACAGTGTGGAAATAATCTTTGTGTTTCGAACACCCACTTCTCTACGCAGAAATCCCCTGGGTTTCCGTCTTCCTCATCAAAGCTTAAACACGTGAAATGCCTCTCCTACCGTCCGCTTTCTCCGTCAGCACATGGAAGAACTGTATATGCATATCTTTCCCAGTTCCCTTTCTCCATATTTTACAGTAACAGGTTGCTTCTCATCTACACAAAATTACGAAAGTATAAGAAATATACGCGTTTTGTACACAGTGTCACTACTGTTTATACAATTTCAGAACGATTCTGCCTAGGATGGGGTTGATCGTATGCTTCGCGTGCTTCTTTTACCCGGGCATATTGGCACAGGCTTTCTTTTTCTTCTTGACTCAGTTGTTCATGGTCTGCCTCTCTGGAATAATGTTCACGTTCTTCCTCTAGTGCTGCCATGGCACAGCGTCTGTCGTTCTCTACTCTCCATGCCTCTTCTTCTTGTCTTCGCCTGTCCTCCACTTGTAAGAGGAGTTCTATCTCCCTCCTATTGTCCTCCACCTGTTCTTGCAATTGCTTATTTATTTTTGCATATGATGTAACTGCCGGCGGCACGGTGGTGCAGTGGTTAGCACTGTCGCCTCACAGCAAGAAGGTACCGAGTTCGAATCCCGGCCGAGGGCCTTTCTGTGTGGAGTTTGCATGTTCTCCCCATGTCCGCGTGGGTTTCCTCTGGGTACTCCGGTTTCCTCCCACAGTCCAAAGACATGCAGGTTAGGCTAATTGGAGACAAAAAATTGCCCATAGGTATGAGTGTGTGAGTGAATGGTGTGTGTGCCCTGTGATGGATTGGCGGCCTGTCCAGGGTGTATTCCTGCCTCTCACCCGATGCATGTTGGGACAGGCTCCAGCACCCCCCGTGACCCTGACCAGGAATAAGCGGGTTAATGGATAATGGATGGATGGATGTAACTGCTTCTGCACCTACCGTGGAGCATGCTGCTTCTCCCGCCTGCATTCCCAAATCCTCTTTTGTCACATTTTTACCCTTCCCTGTAGGGGTTGGAATTCCACTTGCCCTTCGATTGTCATCACTTCATCTCCTCTAAGGCCTGTTTGAACATACTGTCCTGCTCTGAACGGGCCTGCATTTCCTGGGTAAGGCGGTGGGTTTGGACTGGGAAATGGCGCCATTTGGTTTGCCTCCTTCTCCTTCCTCTGTTCCTGTTCTTTTCCTGTCTCTTTCATAATGTCTCTCACTGCCTTCATGGTTTCCCTGTACTGCTTCCCTTCTAATTGGAACCATTTTATCACCTCGTTTTCTCTTATTCTCTTGCCTTCCCGTTTATCACTCTTATCCTTAGGCTTATGGTGTTTTATGACGGCCTCCATTTCGTCACAGCATGTGGGGTCAAAGGTGCCCTCTTTTGGCCACTGTTGGCCACCTGTGGTTCTCTTGTTCCATTTCTCCATGCACTTTCGGATTTGTTTTTTCTTTTCTGGGTGGCGTATAATTATTAGGTCCATAGGTGTTCCTACCCTCTTTTCCGTGACACTCTTGCTCCTCCTCATTTTTCCCGCTTGGGCCCCCATGTATGCTTGTCTGGCGCTACTAGCTAGGGACCTAGGAATCTCTGGTTCTCTGATTCTTTAGTTCTAATTAGTACTATTATGGTTTTTACCATCAGCTTCCTTTGTCTTTTTAATGTCAGCCTACTTTCCCGTTTCCCACCTTACTGTCTTGGGGCTACTGTTATACACAGTCTGGGATTTAATAACGGTCTGTCGTGTCCGTATACTACAACCCCTTCCGGGATCCTTAGGAATTAGGAATTTAATATCGGTTCCCACTGTATGTCTGGGAATTCTGCTTCGACCCGCCTTAGATTAATCCACCTAGTGAGCTGCCAAAGTTTAAAACTGATCAGAAATGCGTTTTGAGGCTCCTCCTCTCCTTGTGTGTTTCTGTATGTGTTCCCACCACAAATGTGTTCTTATTCCTGCGGTTTCTATGTCTGGCTCCCCCATCAATGTGTGATGTGGCCCACGTAACTTGATGCGTCTGTTATCCCGACACGTCACAGGTACCTATAATAGAGGAACGCTTTAAATTCAATTCAGACCGAAATAGCGTTTTACATATATTGTGAACACAAAAGTAAAATGAATAACACGGAAACTTAAGTCAGTTACCAGACCAGTTTACAAAATCAGTAGAACCTCTCTGATTTCTGCTCTTTTCGGTCATAATTCTCACTTAAAATCTCTCATGTGCATATAAAATACATATATGTATATAGATATAACAAACAGAAAGTGATACAAAAATCAAACAATGAACGCAACCTTTTTTTCTACAGCAGTTAAAATCACGCAACTCTCCCGTTTAATATCTTTTCAATAGTGCTTAATTCACTGTCACAATCCTGTGTAAGTTTGCCCCATGTATGGCTTCCCATTGTTCTTTATTTGTATTAAACGTACAGTGTGGAAATAATCTTTGTGTTTCGAACACCCACTTCTCTACGCAGAAATCCCCTGGGTTTCCGTCTTCCTCATCAAAGCTTAAACACGTGAAATGCCTCTCCTACCGTCCGCTTTCTCCGTCAGCACATGGAAGAACTGTATATGCATATCTTTCCCAGTTCCCTTTCTCCATATTTTACAGTAACAGGTTGCTTCTCATCTACACAAAATTACGAAAGTATAAGAAATATACGCGTTTTGTACACAGTGTCACTACTGTTTATACAATTTCAGAACGATTCTGCCTAGGATGGGGTTGATCGTATGCTTCGCGTGCTTCTTTTACCCGGGCATATTGGCACAGGCTTTCTTTTTCTTCTTGACTCAGTTGTTCATGGTCTGCCTCTCTGGAATAATGTTCACGTTCTTCCTCTAGTGCTGCCATGGCACAGCGTCTGTCGTTCTCTACTCTCCATGCCTCTTCTTCTTGTCTTCGCCTGTCCTCCGCTTGTAAGAGGAGTTCTATCTCCCTCCTATTGTCCTCCACCTGTTCTTGCAATTGCTTATTTATTTTTGCATATGATGTAACTGCCGGCGGCACGGTGGTGCAGTGGTTAGCACTGTCGCCTCACAGCAAGAAGGTACCGAGTTCGAATCCCGGCCGAGGGCCTTTCTGTGTGGAGTTTGCATGTTCTCCCCATGTCCGCGTGGGTTTCCTCTGGGTACTCCGGTTTCCTCCCACAGTCCAAAGACATGCAGGTTAGGCTAATTGGAGACAAAAAATTGCCCATAGGTATGAGTGTGTGAGTGAATGGTGTGTGTGCCCTGTGATGGATTGGCGGCCTGTCCAGGGTGTATTCCTGCCTCTCACCCGATGCATGTTGGGACAGGCTCCAGCACCCCCCGTGACCCTGACCAGGAATAAGCGGGTTAATGGATAATGGATGGATGGATGTAACTGCTTCTGCACCTACCGTGGAGCATGCTGCTTCTCCCGCCTGCATTCCCAAATCCTCTTTTGTCACATTTTTACCCTTCCCTGTAGGGGTTGGAATTCCACTTGCCCTTCGATTGTCATCACTTCATCTCCTCTAAGGCCTGTTTGAACATACTGTCCTGCTCTGAACGGGCCTGCATTTCCTGGGTAAGGCGGTGGGTTTGGACTGGGAAATGGCGCCATTTGGTTTGCCTCCTTCTCCTTCCTCTGTTCCTGTTCTTTTCCTGTCTCTTTCATAATGTCTCTCACTGCCTTCATGGTTTCCCTGTACTGCTTCCCTTCTAATTGGAACCATTTTATCACCTCGTTTTCTCTTATTCTCTTGCCTTCCCGTTTATCACTCTTATCCTTAGGCTTATGGTGTTTTATGACGGCCTCCATTTCGTCACAGCATGTGGGGTCAAAGGTGCCCTCTTTTGGCCACTGTTGGCCACCTGTGGTTCTCTTGTTCCATTTCTCCATGCACTTTCGGATTTGTTTTTTCTTTTCTGGGTGGCGCATAATTATTAGGTCCATAGGTGTTCCTACCCTCTTTTCCGTGACACTCTTGCTCCTCCTCATTTTTCCCGCTTGGGCCCCCATGTATGCTTGTCTGGCGCTACTAGCTAGGGACCTAGGAATCTCTGGTTCTCTGATTCTTTAGTTCTAATTAGTACTATTATGGTTTTTACCATCAGCTTCCTTTGTCTTTTTAATGTCAGCCTACTTTCCCGTTTCCCACCTTACTGTCTTGGGGCTACTGTTATACACAGTCTGGGATTTAATAACGGTCTGTCGTGTCCGTATACTACAACCCCTTCCGGGATCCTTAGGAATTAGGAATTTAATATCGGTTCCCACTGTATGTCTGGGAATTCTGCTTCGACCCGCCTTAGATTAATCCACCTAGTGAGCTGCCAAAGTTTAAAACTGATCAGAAATGCGTTTTGAGGCTCCTCCTCTCCTTGTGTGTTTCTGTATGTGTTCCCACCACAAATGTGTTCTTATTCCTGCGGTTTCTATGTCTGGCTCCCCCATCAATGTGTGTTGTGGCCCACGTAACTTGATGCGTCTGTTATCCCGACACGTCACAGGTACCTATAATAGAGGAACGCTTTAAATTCAATTCAGACCGAAATAGCGTTTTACATATATTGTGAACACAAAAGTAAAATGAATAACACGGAAACTTAAGTCAGTTACCAGACCAGTTTACAAAATCAGTAGAACCTCTCTGATTTCTGCTCTTTTCGGTCATAATTCTCACTTAAAATCTCTCATGTGCATATAAAATACATATATGTATATAGATATAACAAACAGAAAGTGATACAAAAATCAAACAATGAACGCAACCTTTTTTTCTACAGCAGTTAAAATCACGCAACTCTCCCGTTTAATATCTTTTCAATAGTGCTTAATTCACTGTCACAATCCTGTGTAAGTTTGCCCCATGTATGGCTTCCCATTGTTCTTTATTTGTATTAAACGTACAGTGTGGAAATAATCTTTGTGTTTCGAACACCCACTTCTCTACGCAGAAATCCCCTGGGTTTCTGTCTTCCTCATCAAAGCTTAAACACGTGAAATGCCTCTCGTACCGTCCGCTTTCTCCGTCAGCACATGGAAGAACTGTATATGCATATCTTTCCCAGTTCCCTTTCTCCATATTTTACAGTAACAGGTTGCTTCTCATCTACACAAAATTACGAAAGTATAAGAAATATACGCGTTTTGTACACAGTGTCACTACTGTTTATACAATTTCAGAACGATTCTGCCTAGGATGGGGTTGATCGTATGCTTCGCGAGCTTTACAACACAAATAAATGATTACACATATAATCATAACGGCTTCATACATTTTATTAACACTGTTCCGGAACCCGGAATTAAATGCACATAACACACTAAATCACTGTTGCTTCAGATCCCACTGTGGTCTATTATCCACCTAATAGCTGCTATCCACGTCACTATAAACACTACACTCCAGAGAACTAAAAAATAACCAAACGCCTCTGCGCATGTGTTGTCTAATTGTTTCTGCCTCTGATCCCTCCTCTATTGGCATTGACTGTTCTTGCGTAGTGGGACGGCCGATAACAGTCTCAATAAGATCCATTCATAGCCGTGTTCTCCATTTTCTTACGGTCACCCTGAGCACACAGTGCATCAACAAGTTTTACTCGTCTGGGCCCTCTGTAATCCGTTTCACTTTGTGGATGTAATACCAAGTTTCTTTCAATATGCGCGATATCTCTAATGCAATGCCACTGTGATCTGTTCATTTCTTCTATTGTTTTAAGACACCCCCACTCCACAGTTTCAAACGCATAAAAGTTGTAGTTCGGTCCATGCAACGGAGCAACAGGAGAGGGAGTCCAAATCTCTATACTAAAATGTCGCTGTTACAAAACTGCCAGCAGTGAATGTTAATACGTGACACGACATTGTTCCAGCATCATATTACCATGTTGATTTCCCCCACTGGGTGCATTAACATGTTTCTCAGCTACTCTTCCATCATCATAATAAGACAAAACATGAAGTATCATTTGTGCTTGTTTCTTGGGCCAAACTACCAGTTAGTTCTTTTACTTTCGCTTGCGCAGTGATTTTGATTATCACTTTTATGTTTTATCGTGCGCACTTCGCTTAATTCACACATTTGAATTCATGCAACACATTCCTCTCTTATCACACAGGTGCCGGCACGTACATTCATTCTTTGGCCAGCGTAGTATTCTATATAGCCTGTCACTTCAGCCCCCTTTTTGGCATGGAGTGTCTTACAGACTTTACTACTATAATTCTCCTGCTCCAGTTCTGCCCTTTCAACTCCTCCCCTGTCCCACCTTTGTGACACAGGCGAAAAGTTTACCGTAGTCTTTACTCTGTTCTCTGCTGATTTAGCCCGTTCCCTGGTACACATTTGTGTCACAGGCAAACGTATTTATCGCAGATTTTTCCTCCTCGTTTCTGCGTCATACACCCCTCCTCTCAGTGCGTCCTTTACGTCACTGGTGGGGTGCTTACCGCAGAAAGCCCTTTCTTTATTCTGCTTTTACTGCCCTCCTCCGGTGCACCTTACGTGATCCGGGTGAGTCGTTTACCACAGAATCAACCAGCAAAATGCCCTCCGGCCGCTTTGATAATCCATATCACCCTTTAGTTTATTTCTCCGTTTCCACTCTTAAATTCTCACTCTGCACTCATACACATTAGATTTCGCCCACACACTTGTTATTTGTGACAAACATGACGTCACATCAGGCTCTTTTGTCACCGTGATTTTATCTTAATTTCTAGATTCTTTTGGGGTGAGAGGTTGCAGTTCGCCTTTTCACAAGCAGAAAAATATAATTCTCCTGCTCCAGTTCTGCCCTTTCAACTCCTCCCCTGTCCCACCTTTGTGACACAGGCAAAAAGTTTACCGTAGTCTTTACTCTGTTCTCTGCTGATTTAGCCCGTTCCCTGGTACACATTTGTGTCACAGGCAAACGTATTTATCGCAGATTTTTCCTCCTCGTTTCTGCGTCATACACCCCTCCTCTCAGTGCGTCCTTTACGTCACTGGTGGGGTGCTTACCGCAGAAAGCCCTTTCTTTATTCTGCTTTTACTGCCCTCCTCCGGTGCACCTTACGTGATCCGGGTGAGTCGTTTACCACAGAATCAACCAGCAAAATGCCCTCCGGCCGCTTTGATAATCCATATCACCCTTTAGTTTATTTCTCCGTTTCCACTCTTAAATTCCCACTCTGCACTCATACACATTAGATTTTGCCCACACACTTGTTATTTGTGACAAACATGACAAACATGACGTCACATCAGGCTCTTTTGTCACCGTGATTTTATCTGAATTTCTAGATTCTTTTGGGGTGAGAGGTTGCAGTTCGCCTTTTCACAAGCAGAAAAATACTGGTCTCCGGTTCAATAAGTACGTGCAGAGTTTAACTGGTTCTGCTTACCTTCATTTGTGGCCACCTTTAAACCGGGGAGACAGACTGTTCCGTCCGTGTCCGGTTTCCTCACTTCCCTCCTAAGGCTCGGCTCGCCACTTAATGTCGGGTCAAAGTTTGGCTTCAGCAGTCCGGGCCAGATATGGATCGCTTCAGGAACTCCCCCTTCATTTTAAGTCCAAACTCTCTTATTCTTTTGCAATAACACGGTCTTCCAGAGTCTGATGCAAACAGGATTTATTGTATATAATTCAAAGGAATTACATGCAGTAACCCAGGCTGATCTGCGCAGATAAATGCAGGCATACACAGTTCATTCTCCCTTAGTGGGCCTGTCAGAGCACCCTTCCCAGTCAGTTTCTGTCTAAGTATTTTCTTTGTCCATGAGTGGTGGGTGTATGAGTGTAAGTTCTAAGTGTGAGATGTCCAGTCAGAGTCTTCCAGTATATCTCAGGTTTTAGCTGGGAGATGTGGAAGGTGGGATGGATGCGCATAGAGCGTGGCAACAGAAGGTGCACGGTCACTGGGTTGATTTTACGGACTATTTTGAAAGGGCCCACAAATCGCGGCGCGAGTTTATGGGATTCCACGCGCAGAGGCAGGTACCACACTCGTTGACCAACGCGGTAAGAAGGAGCGAGACGACGACGATGCCTGTCGGCGGTAGCCTTCTGTTTGACTGAGGCGCGAAGGAGCGAAGCGCGCACACGCCTCCAGACAGCTCAACACCTCTGAACAAAGGAGCCCGCAGATGGTACTTCCACATCTCTCTCCAACTCAGGAAATAAGGGAGGCTGATACCCCAGCTGAGCCTCAAAGGGAGAGAGACCTGTGGAGGCTTTGCGCAGCGTGTTATGGGCGTACTCCGCCCAGACGAGGTGACGGCTCCAAGATGTAGGTTTGGAGGTGGCCAAACACCAGAGGGTGCTCTCCAGAGTCTGATTGGTGCGTTCCGTCTGACCATTAGTCTCTGGGTGGAAGCCGGATGACAGGCTAACAGACGCCCCTGGCACAAAAGGAGTGCCAGAACTTGGCGGTGAATTGCGGACCGCGATAACCAAAAAACATTGCCCACCATAAGCTGAGCGGTCTCAGGTGCAGATGGCAGATAGGCAGGGCAATAAAGTGAGCCACCTTGGAAAACCTGTCGACCACAACCAAGATTACCGTATTGCCCTGGGATGCGGGCAACCCGGTGACGAAGTCTAGGGCGACATGGCTCCAAGGATGGCTAGGAATAGGTAGAGGATGTAAAAGACCCGATGGAGGAAGTCGTGACCCCTTGCTGCAGGTGCAAACCAAACAGGCAGCGACAAATTCCCGGACCTCGCTCTCCACCAAAAGCGCTGCGCCAAAATTCCTTAGTACAGTGAACCCCAGGGTGAGCCGCCAACTAAGAGGAATGGCCCTACCGAAGCACCCGGGACCTGATCCAGGAAGGAACAAATAGGCAGTGAGACGGACCCCCCCCAGGACCAGGATCCGAGCGCAGCGACTTCTGCACCGCTGCCTCGATTCCCCAAATAACTGGAGCCATGATTTGTGCAGCAGGAATGATGGGCTCTGGAAGCGGTTCGCTATCAGCGCGATCGTAAATGCCTGAAAGTGTGTCAGGCTTCACATTCTTCGACCCGGGATGATACGTAATTAAGAATTTAAAGCGAAGAAGAATAATGCCCATCGAGCTTGGCAGGAGTTACGCCTTTTAGCCTGTTGAACATATTCAAGATTTTTGTGGTCAGTCCAAACAGTGAAGGGATGCTCAGCTCGTTCCAACCAATGGTGCCACTCCTCCAATGCCAACTTAACTGCTAACAGCTCCCGATCTCCTATGTCATAATTTCTCTTGGCAGGTGTCAAAACACGAGAGAAATATGCGCATGGGTGCAGGTTGCGGCGAATGTTGGTATCCACCTCTACCACAAAGGGGAGGGAGGGATTGGGAGTTATAAGAACGGGCTCCGAGCTAAATCTCCTTTTAAGCTCCTTGACATTACATTATAGTCATTTGGCAGACGCTCTTATCCAGAGCGACGTACATAGTGCATTTTCAAACTAGGAACAAGTGTGTTAAAACGACCCTAAAAGGTAAATACAAATTCAAGTACCAGGCGTAGTCAGTATGATTTTTTATTTTTATTTTTTGGGTGGGGGGTAACCAAGATGTAAACAAGATTGTATGCATTGCACAAGTCCAGCTTAGTAAAAACCGACGCCCCCTACAGACGCTCGAATGCAGAGTTCATGAGCAGTAGAGGATACCTGTTTTTAATTGTGATCTCATTAAGGCCCCGATAGTCAATGCAGGGTCTCCCCCATCCTTCTTCTTGACGAAGAAAAACCCGCCCCTGCCAGCGAGGTGGAGAGTCTAATATACCAATTAGCCAATGACTCCTTGATATATTCTTTCATAGCAGCGCTTTCAGGAGACGATAGGGAATAAAGGGACCCCCTAGGGGGAATCGTGCCCGGATAAAGCTCAATAGCGCAGTCGTAGGGCCTATGAGGAGGTAAGGTTGTGGCGCGTTGTTTGCTAAGAACTTGGCTAAGTTAGAGTAATGAGTGGGTACATTGGCGGGCAGCTGAAATTCGAGGGA
This sequence comes from Synaphobranchus kaupii, assembly GCA_029718625.1. Classification (NCBI taxonomy): domain Eukaryota; kingdom Metazoa; phylum Chordata; class Actinopteri; order Anguilliformes; family Synaphobranchidae; genus Synaphobranchus; species Synaphobranchus kaupii. The sequence goes on from CM056384.1 coordinate 675,776, forward strand.
CCCCGCTACTTGGGTGCTCTCCTGATCAGGAGAAGAGTCAAGAGACGAATCCCACCTGATCTCAGAGTCAGAGGGATCCTCGTTCAAAAAAGGATCCCCGTCTGCTAAGGAATCCCAAGCTAGGCTTTCCCCTCCCGACACAGGGAGTGAGTCAGAATTCTCCTGTTCAGGGAGTGACTCCACCTCATCTAGGTCACTATCGGAGCTAGTAGAGCTACCCAATGTAGGAGGGGAGTCAAAGTGGGACTCAGGAAAGGCTGCCATTTGTGAGGGACCTGATAACAGGCTCGTCATACACTTCAAAGGACCAGAGGGCCTGGTAATAAAACAATAGACTATTTGGACTTCCTTTGGGGGATTCAGGCCATTTGGCCTCACCTGTGAAAAGACTGTGATAAGGGGAAGTTGGACTGTTTTGTCATGGGTGTTCTAGGGGTTTTACGAGCTGAAAGGTCATTAAGCCCCTGGCCAAAAAATGGGAAATGATCTCTCCCGTCCCTCATGTTGGCACCTCTGTCATTACACCCTTTACTTCTCTCCTGGATTAAGACTCAAAACTTCTGTTGAGATGGTCAACAGACCCGGTAAACCTTACAAACATTGCACATGTGATTTTTATATTGTTACATTATGTCTTATGTGGTAGTAACAGGAATTGCATGTAAAATGGTTCATCAGGAGGGAATGATAATGACAACTGCAACATAATAATACTGTTAATCTGTTAATAATAATAATGGTAATCTGTTTGGTATGGATGTAATCCGGTAAAATCAAGGAATCGAATGAGACACATTCCATACCAAATGGAGTTTAATAAAACATAGTTTCAACCACTCAGAGAAAACTATAACACTGGAATGTCCTCTCTGGTAATCATCTCCTTTTCCTCTCTCCCTACTCAACAACCCCCAAAGGTGGGGGTCTAAATTCCAGATTCGACCACACCTCCAGGATAATTTATGGCACTGCCGCCTGGTTCAAACGCATGATTTGGCATAAAAGGAAGGGAGACAAGCCTATCTGGGAAGATCGCAACCGACTTCCCACACCGTGCAGACTCTGTGTTTTGTGTAAGGAAGATTGCAACCGACTTCCCACACCGTGCATATTCTGTGTCTGTGTGTAGCTGAAGCAGGCTGGGTAAGATATTTACTCTGTGTTTTCTTTTCTTAATTTCTATATTCTGTAATTGACTAATAATTCTAAGATAATGACCTACCTGCCTGTGAATAAATTCTTCTTATTTTAACTTGCGTGGTCTCCATGACTCTAATCCATTTTATACCTTTTTCAGCCTAAATTACTGAATACTCAGGGGAACAATTCTGACCAATGACCAACTGATCAGTGGCGTGGTACATTATGTGGAGTCCCCAAGTTGGGAAAGGTGGTCAAGTTCTGCCAGTAAAAGGGATTGGTGATGCATGGTTCTGGGAATTTGATGTGAAGAGAACCCATGGACGTTCTACGTCGGTTCTTGTCAAATTAGCCTTAAGGAGCCCTCTAAATGCACGCTGACCTGGGCTCGCAACTATCTATGTAAAATATAATGCATGTATTGTGTTGGCCAGACCCCCAACCTCTGTGTTCTCCACCGAACTGAGATTCGGCAATAGTGCTAATCCCAGGAGCATATATTGAGTAATGGTGGCACACAAGGAAGAGTCGAGTGTAACCACTCTGAGCTTCACGCATGATTAAAGCTAAATTCTGAATTCTAGTTTCATATGGAGTCAGATAATAACGAGTTAAACAATAGTAACTGTTACGGTTACTTGTTGTGATCAGATATATTCGATGTGTTGTTCAGCTCCTTTGTGAGTGTTCTAATGCTCCCATTAGAATATTGACATTTGGAAGACAGATCGGATATATCCGTGATGACAACATGGCCCCGTTTGCGAACGGAGAATAATGAGAATCATACTGATCCATTTCAGGCCTGTCTTAAGCGGGATATGGAGCAGTGCATTCATATCTGACTCGTGGCGACGGACCCAGTATATTCTTAAATGTACTTGTGCTCTATTCATGAACAGAGGATAAATAACTAGCATCTCTTGTTTACATCACAACAGCAGAGGAAAAACACGTTGCACTTTCCCCTCCAGCTATTCCCTCATTGGTCTAGCTGTGCGGGTTCTACACCAAGGTAAGAGTAGTGGAAGAACGACAGTTGTGGGGGTTGTGCATGGAGGACCCACCCACCTGCTTAGGCACCCCTAAGTTGGAAAATGGGTGGGCGGGCGTGCAAACTGGGGGCGCTACTGGAGGTGAAAAATCACAGACTGGACGGTCCCTCTGTTCACCGGTCTGCTTCTCTCGCTCCTTGATGCGGTTGTCCACGCGGATGGTCATGGTAACCAGAGCACCAAACGTGGCCGGGGGCTTGAGCACTGCCAGGGCGTCTTTAATGGGGTCAGAAAGGGCATCAAGACCCTCAGCCCACCCAGTTTCCTCGGCTAGTGCTCGGAAAGTAATGAAAAACCCGGCCACCGTATCGGTGCCCTGATGGAGACCGGTCAGATGCATGGTAGCCTCCTGACCGGAGACGTCATGGTCAAAAACCATCGCCATCTGCTCCATCAGACCTTCCGCGTCATGCGTAACAGGGGCGTTAGAGCGAATAAGGGGGTCAGCCCAGGCGAGGGCAGTACTGGTGAGCAGTGACAAAATAACTGCAACCCGAAACTCCTGGGTCTTAAAACGAGAAGGCTGAGCCTTAAAAAAAATCAAACACTGGGTCAAGAACCCTCTACACTTCCCAGGATCCCCATCGTACCTGAGGGTAAGCTGGAGTTTGGGCTCCCTTATGGCAGGTGGAAGAGATAAGGGGGCGGGATTGACCGGTGCTTGTGCTACTGGGTGTTGGGCGGCAGTGGATGTAAATGCGTGGAGACTCTCCGCTAAATCGCGGAGACAGTCTCCCTGGTAGCGCAGTTGCTCATCGAGCTAACCCTGCTGCACATACATAGTTTGTTGCCTGGCCTGGAGGGCAAGAATGCCCTCCTCATGTTAGGCCCAGGCAGAGCTCTGCGTGGCCAGCACCTGCTTAGCTCCATGCGATACCTCTGGTCCTTCCATAAGGCTTCTGTATTCTGTGAGGGGGGCGCGTAGGGTGCAGAGGACCAGAGACAGCAGTAGGGTACTGGAAAGTTCCCACGAATAGGAACCACAGAATGGAGAAACTCCGATGATAGGAACGGGAACAAAGGCGAGAAAAATAAACAATGCTCCCACTGTCAACCGGAGAGTAACAATGAAAGGGAGACTGCGGGGAGAAAACGGCGAATAACTCATAGACATGAGAGATAAAAGGAAAAGACATGTCCGCCTCTCAATAAACAGAGAGGTAAAAACTAAAGCGATAAGAAAACAAAATAAATGAAAATAAAGTAAGGAGACCTTTCGCTTTCAATAAGAAAGCAGACAGAGGTGGATAGGAAAAAGCCAGACAACACTTGTCGTCGGCAGCCAGAGCAAGGAAAACCAGAGCGATAGACCGAAAGTGCAAGAGAAAAAAACGAACCTAGAAAGCTAATTGCACAGAAGGCAAGGCTTATACCTTACCAGCTCAGAATTGCAAATTAATACAATACAGAAGCGCCGGAAGCAGGAAGCGCGGTGTTACGATTCAAACATGGACTGGACCCAAATGCACAACTCAGAGACAGCTCCAGGTGGAAAACCCCACTAGGGTAGGGTTGTCACAATACCAGAATTTTAAACTTCGATACGATACTAGTACAAAAAAACGATACTCGATACCTTTTTTGATACCACGGCACACAAAAAAAAAAAAAAAAAGTCCTAGGCACACAAAATAGAATACATTTTTAAAAAATGATTATTAACAACCTGCACACTGTGCTGGTACATCACTGAACACAGAACAAGATTAACATTATTATCACTATTCTTAAATGTTTTCCCTACCTTATAGGCCTACACATTATTTATGTAGGTATTATTGCTTTTAGTATTACTTTTAGTATTACTTTTTTCTCTAATGTTGTAAACACAGTACAGTCTCAGTGGGGTTCCCCTGTAAACAAAGGATAAATAAAATAAAAGAACATTCCAATTGCAAGGGTCTGGGTGTCCTTTGCAGCTTCTCTCTGGTGCTATATGAGAGAAAATCCATAACAAATCGGCTTTTGCAAATCTTTCGCCTTTCCTTCTGCATCTGCCTCATAGGCAAAATATTGCCAAACAGCACTCCTACTATTTTCTTTTTCAACTTACGTTAGTTCTGGAGCTGGACTTGCCATGGCTAACTAGCTAGCTTCTTGAATAACAGTGACGGGTCGCTGGCTGTTCTGAATGACATCCACTGGCGTGTTTTGTCTCTCGCTCTCCTTCTGAGTAACTGTAGTGCTTCTGCCTCTGCCACTGTCACTCACTCACTCTGTCAGTCACTCTGTGGGTTCGTTGCAGGAGAGAATGCCGTAATGAAGCCAGAGGCACTGAAGACCCACAAATATTTTATACAAATAAAACAAAATTTTAATTTAATATCGTTTTTTTTAATAAAGTTGAGATCGTATCGTTTTTAAGCACGTGGTATCGAAAAGTATCGAAGTATCGATACTTTTGACAACCCAACACTAGGGAGCGTATTTATTAGGAAGACAGGCAGGGGCTAGACAGGAAACGAGCCGGAACAGGCTGGGCAGGAAAGACGTGTTCGTTATTTAAGTTATATTTTCTTAAACCTTGGGCGTCAGATTTTTGTTTTGATAGATATTTGAGCCTATCCTCCAAAATAACTTACGCCTTCAGATTAAGTTATTGATTATTATTTTAATAGTTAATATTGAAATTCATGATCATAATTTAATAATTAATTTTATGAGACTGATTAGTTATACCTTTGTACCATTGGTAGGGAGGGGAAACCGGAGCTTTAGAACGTAGACAGCAGTGAATTCACGTGAGCTTGACAATTCATTTCTGACAGAAAACGTAATTTATTGACTTTTTACTTCACTACTTCACGTATCGGACCATTTCTTTATCTCATTTTCTCTCTCCTGCCCACTCTCCCTCAAATCCGCTAACAACCCACCCGCTGTTATGTTCAGGAGAAATCTCCGCACCCTCTCTCACTACTTCTGCTCTCTCTGCACTTCCTCCTCCTGCTACCTTTGCTAAAATGCCCATTGATGTCGCCACCTCTGTGTTTAACTCATGCCTCTCTCAGTCTCTCAACTCACTATGCCCTCTTGTCTCCAAACCAGCCCGACTATCACCCCCTTCCCCGTGGCTGACGGATTCTCTCAGATCCAGCAGAACCATGCTACGAGCCGCTGAGAGAAAGTGGAGGAAATCCAGATCCCCAGATGACCTGGCCTCCTACCACACTCTGCTGGCAGCCTTCACAGCTGCAACTACATCAGCTAAAACTTAATTTTTCCAGTCGAAAATTGATACATGTCTATCTAACCCACGTAAACTCTTTTCCACCTTCTCCTCCCTGCTCACCCCCCCCTCCACCCCCTTCACCCTCCTCCCTCTCTGCAGATGACTTCCTGACCCACTTTGAGGGGAAGGTGGCTGCGATCCGGAACTCCTTCACGCATCCGGTGACACCCCACATCCCCCATACTGAACCCATCGCTACACTGTCGTCCTTCAAGACTCTGAAGGACTCCGATGTGCTCGAGCTGGTGACGCGCCAGCGCGCAACCACCTGTCCACTAGACCCCATACCTTCAGCAGTCCTCCAGTCTATATCTGCTGAGCTCCTTCCATATCTGTCCTCCGTTATTAACACCTCCCTAATCTGTGGCCATGTTCCTGCTGCCTTTAAAACTGCCCGTGTAACCCCACTCCTTAAAAAACCTAGCTTAGATTCCGCTGATGTCAGGAACTACCGTCCTGTATCTCTCTTGCCCTTCCTGTCCAAAACACTTGAACGTGCTGTCCTTAACCAACTGTCTGTTTTTCTCCACCAGAACAACCTGCTTGACCCGCATCAGTCTGGCTTCAGAACCGGCCATTCCACCGAAACTGCTCTCCTGGCTGTGACTGAGGCACTCGCCACTGCTAGAGCCTCCTCCCTCTCCTCTGTTCTGATTCTCCTTGACCTGTCTGCGGCATTCGACACGGTCAACCACAAACTCCTGATCTCCACACTCGCTGAGATGGGCATTTCTGGAACTGCCCTCTCTTGGTTTGTATCGTACCTCACTGATAGATCCTACCAAGTCTCCTGGAAGGGTTCCGTCTCTGCTCCCCGTCCCCTGTCTACAGGAGTCCCGCAGGGATCTGTACTGGGTCCTCTGCTGTTCTCTATGTATACTAAGTCTCTTGGCTCAGTAATCCATTCACATGGCTTCTCATACCATAGCTATGCTGACGATACTCAACTCTTCCTCTCTTTCCCTCCCTCTACCCCACAGGTTAAGGAGAGGATATCTGCTTGTCTGACTGACATCTCTGAGTGGATGGCTACCCATCACCTGAAGCTCAACCTTGACAAGACAGAGCTCCTCTTCATGCCGTACAAGACCTCCCCACTACATGACCTCTCCATCACCGTTGATGGGACCGTGGTGGCTGCCTCCCGCTCTGCAAGGAACCTGGGGGTGGTCCTGGACGACCGGCTGGACTTCAAAGAGCACATCAGGGCGACGGCACGGTCCTGCAGGTTCCTCCTGTACAACATCAGGAGGATTCGACCGTACCTGACCACCTACTCCACCCAGCTTCTTGTCCAGACCATGGTCACCTCACGCCTGGACTACTGCAACTCCCTGCTCGCAAGCCTACCGGCCTGCGCCATTCTGCCTCTTCAACTCATCCAGAATGCAGCTGCCCGGCTTGTGTTCAACCTCCCGAAATTTTCCCACGTAACCCCCCTGCTGAGGTCTCTCCACTGGCTGCCAGTTGCAGCCAGGATCAGGTTCAAAGTTCTGACCCTGGCCTACACTGCAGCAAATAGGACAGGCCCCGCCTACCTGCAGGACTTAATCCAGAACTATGTTCCTGCTCGACCACTTCGCTCTTCTACAGCAGGGCGACTGGCACTTCCCCCCCTCCGTGTCAAAGGCTCTCGCTTGTCCCGACTGCGGAGTTTTTCCACATTAGCACCTCAGTGGTGGAATGAACTTCCCATTCCCCTACGTTCTACTCCAACCCTGCCTGCATTCCGTCGAGGCCTGAAGACACACCTCTTCAGACTCCACCTTGACTGATATCCTCACCTAGGAATATCAGTTCCCTGTTCCCTGTGTTTTCCTGTTTGTTTATTATAGTTTATAATAGTATTTGGAATGGTTTATAATAGTATAGTTTATAATAGTATTTGGAATGGTTTATAATAGCATAGTTGATAATAGTATTTGGAATGGTTTATAATAGCATAGTTTATAATAGTATTTGGAATGGTTTTTAATAATATAGTTTATAATAGTATTTGGAATGGTTTATAATAGCATAGTTTATAATAGTATTTGGAATGGTTTATAATAGTATTTGGAATGGAAGTGTGGTGTTGCTGATTTGCCCACAGCTTACTGTGAACTACAGTCAATGTTCATTGCTAGGGATAGCTGCTACATTATGCAAAGGATGTGCTTTGCCTTGTCTGTTCTGTAATGATGATGATGTCTCTGTACGCACTTACTGTACGTCGCTTTGGATAAAAGCGTCTGCTAAATAAATGTAATGTAATGTAATGTAATGATAAACTTACAAGAAGTAAATGCTAGTTTATTGTTAGCCTTTATTGTTGGCCATATGAGGCTAGAATGGTGAAGCTAACAGAAACCAATAGCACTAATCCATAAAAAATTGACTTCTAACGTTACTTGTTCAATTGAATCTTAAAAGTGAAAGCATTCGATTGTGGTCAGTGGCACCGAAAATTTCTGTCTCACCCTCGATAAACGGCAAAAGTCCCAGTAGAAGATGGAATTAAATCGTTAAAAGTTATATATTTTCTGAATCGTTATCAACTTCCCTTGTTCACTGTCGAGTGTACATTGTGATCTGGGCATAGAGTGCCTATGTAAATTACGTCAGAAACATTCAGCCGTGTTATTGGCTACCTAAACTTCTTAGTCCGCTCGTCAACGTTAGCATGATTGGGAGCCTGAAATGTCAATCTTCAGAATACGTTTAAACCTTTCACCAATAAGCTGGGACTTTTAAGTTATAAGGCGGGATATACAGAGTGGCCAGCGAAAATATTGACCTGACAGTCTTTCAGAATTCTAACAGTTGATCAAGTCAACTGCCAGAATGACCGCGAGACACTGAATAGAACAGAATACTGGCTGCGCTGATCTGTGTTCGGTGCCGTCAGAGCCCTAATCTTATCATTGATTGAATGTTGAGAAAATGTGCGTTTAAAAGGCGCAAAAACAGTCCGTATATCACATTAAAATTACATATGAGGACAGTTATTGTCCATAATACGTTTATTTAAGGTTAAACTGACATTTTAAGCACAATATTTATGTTGATTTCCCGAAATACATTTTTCGGTTGTCCTGCCTACCATTGGGTCACCGTCTGAGATTCTGTATATGTATATTCTCATCACTAGTTGGCACTTGTGTGAGGGTATGTATACATAGATTACCGACATAACTGGTAACCTAGTGTGAAGCTATACAAATGTATTGGGATGGCAGGTATGCCATCCGCCAAGTTACGGCTTGGTGGTACATGCCCCATACCTATACAGCACAGAGAGTTTGGCACTTTTCAGGGTTTCCTACAGAAGTAACCACAATGGCCATAGACTCTCAGCCCTTAAAAACATTAACTTCTGTATGATCTGACCTCATGTAACCACACTGCATTCACATACAACTTCACACATCCACACAATAAAGCCCCAAACCTGGGTTATTTTGCCGTTTTTCTCCTTCCTCTTCTGCTTCTTCTTCTTCTTCCTATTTTTCCTGCCAAACTGCCTGCCTCCGTCCTGATGTTATCCAATGGGGAGAATTATTCTTTGAGGGTATGGTCCGTATACCTGCTCATCAAGCTTATCGCCCAATAAAAACGCTTCATACTAATGTTTATTAATGTTAATATAGCTAATGGCTTCATGCTTTCCAAGAAGCTACTGTGGCGTAATGGTTAGAGTTGCTGTCTCTCACACAGAGGATTGTGGGTTCAAGCCCAGCAGGGCACATGCTTATTTTCCACAAAAATAATGTGCAACTGTGAAGTACTTTTCATTTATTAGACTGTTATTATTTTCACATTAACACATTACCGTATTTTTATTGCAAAGGCAAAAGAGGTTTCCAATATTAACTGTTCAATGTTTCACTTGTATTTCACTTGTACTATATCACACCCTCCCCAAACCGGACGCTCGTTCTTGTCTGGTGTGGGGAGGGTGTTACGCTCTGCTCTTGCGGTCATGACTGACTGTGGAAACTGAACCTCAACGTACCCTTGCCTCTGCCATTTCTTTATTCATTAATTTCTTCACTTCAGCTCTGTTCACTTTATCCTTTTCACACATAACACAATGTCACCATAAAATGAACTACTAGGAAAATTAAGAATTTACGATAATAGCCTACATTAAGAATTGATGATAGCCTCCTTTAAGCTGCAATCCTTTAAGAGATCGGATTTATAAACCGCCAATTCGCCAAACATATCTGATTCAAGGTTAGTCACTTAAAAAAAAAAAAAACCTCCAAATGTGGCTCTAGTCTACGCTACTCTGCAGATGTAGCTTACTGCAAACACTTTTAATTATAATAATAATGATAAATATAGCTGCAAGCAGCGATTTCCGGGGACCGTGCGGCATTAGCGGCATTTGTCAAACGCAGAAACTGCAAAATGATAGACAACTCTAGACAGGGTTGACCCAAAATACAAATATTTGTTTCTAATCAGGGCTTTTGCCATTGCTGATGGTATCTTAACCCGATCCAGTAAGGGCTTGTGTATTAAGTCTTTTAAGTACAAGTGAAACAGTGAACAGTTAATACTGTTAAATTTCTTAACTTGTGCAATAAAAAGGTGTTTCTTAATGTGAAAACAACATTAAAAGACGCATAGCATTTGCACAATGGTTTTGCCAAACATTAACCTAGCCATTGGTACCAAGCCGGAATTGAACCGCTGACCACATACATGGAAAGCCAATACTGAATCCACTAGGCCAAAGCAGGTTAACAGAAACAAGGAGGCCAAATAAGACTTGTGTGTTGCGGTATCAGATTGTTTTGGCTTACTCACTTCATAATTCACACAGATAACAGGTAATATTGTGAAATTTCCTAGCCTTTGCAATAAAACGAACATTCTTACAATGACGTGCACATTGTGTGCCTCAAAAAATAATTGGGAACAGGTGGGGATCGAACCACTAACCTACTACACGGCAGTCAAATGCCTTAACCACTAAGCTACAGGAACTTTCACAGTTGGTATAGTAGGTAGACGGCCTGTTAAGCAGAGATAGTGTACTTGGCGGATGGCATACCTGCCATCCCAACATTTGTATTTCTTTAGTGCCACCACGCAGATTGATTGGGTTAAAACTGCAGGGCTTGAGTCTTGATCTAACTCTCAATCAACCCACCAAGTTTCAGAACTTTATATCGAACGGTTTTATAAGTACTAGCATTTGTGCGATAAGCCACGCCCAATGAAAAATGAATTGGCTTCTCATTCTGCCAATTTTTGACAAACGCCTTAGTAAAGTAATGCATGTATGTAGGGACGCCGGTTGAGTCCATTGAACAGGTTTGGTGCAAATTGGTCAAATTCTGTAGGAGGAGTAGCATTTTAAGTGTTTTACAAAAAATGCTAATTAGCGGAAAATCGAAAATGGCAGACTTCATGGTTTCTTGAGGCAAATTTGTTGGGCAGGAGTAGCGGGATGTATCCACCAAATTTTGTGACTGTAGATCAAACGGGGCGTCGGCAGTGGGCGTGTCAATGATTTTAGTGAATTTTTAAATATTTTCTTATATTTGGATCTCTATAGCGCCACCACGTGGCTCAATTGGGTTGAAACTGGAGACGTCTGGTCCAGATGTTACTCTTAAAAGACCTTCCAAGGTTCATAACTTTCTGTGAAATGGTTTTGGAATTATTAGCATTTTTGTGATAAGCCACGCCCACTGGATATTTATTGGCTCGTCATTCGGCCATCTTTTAAAATATCAAAATTCTGTTTCTATCTTTTATGATGCATCGTGTAAGGAGTGTGTTTACCAGCTTTCATGTAAATTTGTCAAATTTTATAGGAGTAGTATTTTAAGTGTTTTACAAGTAATGCTAATAGGGAAATCCAATAGGGCTAACTTCATGGTTCTAAGAGGCAAATTTGTTCAGTATGAGCAGACGGATCTCTATCCCACATTTTGTGACTCTAGATAAAACGGGGCGTATGCAGTGGGCGTGTCAATTATTTTTTTGTGAATTTTTAAATATTTTCTTATATTTGGATCTATATAGCGCCACCACGTGGCTCGATTGGGTTGAAACTGTAGTGTTCCATTCCTCATGTTACTCTTAATAGATCTACCAGGTTTCATAACTTTTTGTCAAATGATTTTGGAATTATCAGCATTTTTGTGATAAGTCACGCCCATTGAAAATTCATTGGCTCGTCATTCGGCCATCTTTTAAAAACTCCAAATTCTGAATATAACTTTTATGAAGCATGGTCTAAGGAGTTTGTGTACCTTGTTTCATGTACATTTAATCGTTTAAATGCTAATTAGCAAAAAATCCAATATGGCGGACTTTATGGTTCCTTGAGGTAAATTTGTTCAGAATGAGCAAATGGACATGCATGCAAATTTTGTGACTCTCGGTGAAACGGGGCGTCAGCAGTGGGCGAGTCAATGTCAAAATTTTGTCACGTGCACTACAGCGCCACCAACTGGCCTATCGCCAAGAAATTCAGTGTGAACTTGTAGGATGACAACTTCTAACTACTTGCCAAGTTTCATGCTAATCAGCCAAGCGGTTAAGGAAAAACTCAAAGAAGTAATAAATGAGTACATTTAAGCCAAAATGTCTGCAAATTCAAGATGGCGCCCACCAAATTAGTAAAGTTCTATGATCCAAATCCGGCTCTTTGTCACTGTAACAAGTTATACATCTCTGCAAAGGAACTGTGATTTTTAGTGAATTTTTGTATATTTCTTTTATTTCTTTATTGTTCAATCTGCGTCATAATATAGAGGATCCAAGAGTTTGGGAATCCCAACAAGCGTGCCAAGTGTGGTGATTCTAGGACAAACCAGCTTACGGGAATTTTAGCTGAAAGGGGAGAAAAAAATAAAAAAATAAAAAGAATCTGAACAAAAACAAGAGGGTACCTGCAGCTTCGCTGCACGGTCCCCTAATAAGAAGAATAATCTCTGGTCTGTACTTTCTTAGTAGTATCTATTGTTTTCTTTCTGGCTAAGATTCCTGGGAAATATGCGTTGTCCAATTAAGCTTCTTAGCCAACGTTACTGTTGCCAGAGAAACGTCAGTCTGCTTCTAGTCAGGAAGCAGATACAAGCTAGGCTACTACAAAGCGAATCAACATGCCTTATAGCCTACATTCATTGCACTAGAGAAAACTAAACTAAACCTAGCTGTCCGGTACCAAAACATTTCCCGCAGGTAACGTTCTATACTACTGGAAAAAAACGGATCTGCTGTGCTTATGAACTCACTAGCTCGCTCGCTAGCTCGTAGCCCACACATGTAAGGTTGGAGTTACGCATCCGGTAATCCAGTGTTGAATAGCCTAACGTTAAATGTATTTCATTTTCTATAGAATACTAATAGCCATATTTTAAAACTGTATTTCCATATTTTACTGATGGAAACAATTTAGGCTGTACTAGCTATTTAGGCTGTATGTCTTTCAGCTAGAATGTGTTTGCATCTAGCCCATTGTGCATGCATGTCTTCATATAGACTTGGTTCATTAATTTACATGCTTCTTCATGATCCATAGCTCAGTTGGTGCTGTTAATTGTATTTCATTACACATTAAATACTGCTCATCTACAAACGCTTTTAATGTAATTGTGTGCTGTCTGTAATAGGTTAACTGTTCTCATTCTTGGCAATAGTATGGTTACGCAAATGTCTGCATGCATTTCTTTGGAATGCATGTCTCTCTCTCTCTGTTTATCTTCATGCATTATTCATCATTAGTTAGCTATAAAAAATAAGTGATATCAGATCAAAAACGTCTACGACGTAAAAAAACAAAACAAGTTACTCACGCATAGCCTACATAGCGCTTTCTATAAGTCCTTAATTCCAACTTGCAAAAACTAGGCCTGCCTTTAAAAGTATTGATATCAAAGTGTGGCCAAGTTATAACTAACAATATTGCCTATCGTAGCTCACACTAAATAAACTAGCTCTATTCCAAAGCCATGCTATCCAACCTTTCCTAAATTATTTAATGCAACTTGGCCCTGTGTTTCTTCATCTTACCATCTCAAGAGAATGTGGTCAATGAAACTGCATGTGCCACATCAAACTGCAAAATTTAAATAATTCATAGTGGAAATACTCTGATTCAGATGTGTTGCACTTAGAAATTAAACAGAAAAATGACTACAATATAGGGCATGTTTGAACAATTGTCTGCATCCACTGCTCTGGGTCTATGAAAAGCACAGAATGAATAAAATTATGAGGGGACCGTGCAGCGAAGCTGCAGGTACCCTATTGTTTTTGTTCAGATTCTTTTTTTTTTCATTTTTAGGGGACCGTGCAGCGAAGCTGCCAGTACCCTATTGTTTTTGTTCAGATTCTTTTTTTTTTCTCCCCTTTCACCTAAAATTCCCGTGAGCTGGTTTGTCCTAGAATCACCACACTTGGCACGCTTGTTGGGATTCCCAAACTCTTGGATCCTCTATATTATGACGCAGATTGAACACCTGGTGGCGCTGTAGTGCACGTTACAAAATTTTGACATTGACACGCCCACTGCCGACTCACCTAGAGTCACAAAATTTGGTATGCATGTCCATTTTTTCATTCTGAACAAATTTGCCTCAAGGACCCATAAAGTCCGCCATATTGGATTTTTTGCTAATTAGCATTTTTTGTAAAACGCTTAAAATGCTACTCCTCCTACAAAGTTTGACCAATTGAGATGAAACTTGGTGTACACCCTCCTTAGACCATGTCTCATAAAAGCTATATTCAGAATTTTGATATTTTCAAAGATGGCCGAATGACGAGCCAATGAATTTTCACTGGGCGTGGCTTATCACAAAAATGCTAATAATTCCAAAACGATTTGACAGAACGCTGTGAAACTTGGTAGGTCTGTTAAGAATGCCATTAGGACTAGACATATAGTTTTATCCCAATCTATCCATGTGGTGGCGCTATAGAGTTCCAAATATAAAGAAATATACAAAAATTCACTAAAAATCACAGTTCCTTTGCAGAGATGTATAACTTGTTACAGTGACAAAGAGCCGGATTTGGATCATAGAACTTTACTAATTTGGTGGGCGCCATCTTGAATTTGCAGACATTTTGGCTTAAATGTACTCATTTATTACTTCTTTGAGTTTTTTCTTAACCGCTTGGCTGATTAGCATGAAACTTGGCAAGTAGTTAGAAGTTGTCATCCTACAAGTTCACACTGAATTTCGTGGCGATAGGCCAGTTGGTGGCGCTGTAGTGCACGTGTAAATATTGTGACATTGACACGCCCACTGCCGACGCCCCGTTTGACCTAGAGTCACAAAATGTGGTGTACAGGTCCCTCTGCCCATGGTGAACACATTTACCTCAAGGATCCATGAAGTCAGCCATATTTGATTTTCCGCTAATTAGCATTTTTTGTAAAACACTTAAAATGCTACTCCTCCTACAAAATTTGACCAATTTACATGAAACGAGGTACATGAACTCCTTAGACCATGCTTCATAAAAGTTATATTCAGAATTTTGATATTTAAAAAGATGGCCGAATGACGAGCCAATTAATTTTCAATGGGCGTGACTTATCACAAAAATGCTGATAATTCCAAAATCATTTGACAGAAAGTTATGAAACCAGGTAGATCTATTAAGAGTAACATGAGGAATTGACCTCTACAGTTTCAACCCAATCGAGTGACGTGGTGACGCTATATAGATCCAAATATAAGAATATAGCTGCAAGCAGCGATTTCCGGGGACCGTGCGGCATTAGCGGCATTTGTCAAACGCAGAAGCCGCAAAATGGTAGACAACTCTAGACAGGGTTGACCCAAAATACAAATATTTGTTTCTAATCATGGCTTTTGCCATTGCTGATGGTATCTTAACCCGATCCAGTAAGGGATTGCGTATTAAGTCTTTTAAGTACAAGTGAAACAGTGAACAGTTAATACTGTTAAATTTCTTAACTTTTGCAATGAAAAGGTGTTTCTTAATGTGAAAACAATATTAAAAGAAGCATAGCATTTGCACAATAGTTTTGGCAAACATTAACCTAGCCATTGGTACCAATTTGAAATTGAACCGCTGACCACATACATGGAAAGCCAATACTGAATCCGCTAGGCCAAAGCAGGTTAACAGAAATGAGGAGGCCAAATAAGACTTGTGTGTTGCGGTATCAGATTGTTTTGGCTTACTGACTTCATAATTCATACAGATAACAGGTAATATTGTGAAATTTCCTAGCCTTTGCAATAAAAAGAACATTCTTACAATGACATGCACATTGTGTGCCTCAAAAAAAACTCGGGAACAGGTGGGGATCGAACCACCAACCTACTACACGGCAGTCAAATGCCTTAACCACTAAGCTACAGGAACTTTCACAGTTGGTATAGTAGGTAGACGGCCTGTTAAGCAGAGATAGTGTACTTGGCGGATGGCATACCTGCCATCCCAACATTTGTATTTCTTTAGTGCCACCACGCAGATTGATTGGGTTAACACTGCAGGGCTCGAGTCTTGATCTAACTCTCAATCAACCCACCAAGTTTCAGAACTTTATATCAAATGGTTTTAGAAGTACTAGCATTTGTGCGATAAGCCACGCCCAATGCAAAATCCATTGGCTTCTCATTCGGCCAATATTTGACATACGCCTTAGTAAAGTAATACGTGTATGTAGGGAAGCGTGTTCAGTACCTTGAACAGGTTTGGTGCAAATTGGTCAAATTTTATAGGAGGAGTAGCATTTTAAGTGTTTTACAAGTAATGCTAATTAGCGGAAAATCCAATGGGGCTAACTTGATGATTCCTCGAGGCAAATTTGTTCAGTATGAGCAGACGGACCTCTATCCCACATTTTGTGACTCTAGATAAAACGGGGCGTATGCAGTGGGCGTGTCAATGATTTTTAGTGAATTTTTAAATATTTTCTTATATTTGAATCTATATAGCGCCACCACGTGGCTCAATTGGGTTGAAACTGTAGAGATCAATTCCACATGTTACTCTTAATAGATCTACCAGGTTTCATAACTTTCTGTCAAATTATTTTGGAATTATCAGCATTTTTGTGATAAGTCACGCCCATTGAAAATTAATTGGCTCGTCATTCGGCCATCTTTTAAAATATCACAATTTTGAATATAAATTTTATGAAGCATGGTCTAATGAGTTCTTGTCCCACGTTTCATGTAAATTGACCAAATTTTGTAGGAGGAGTAGTATTTTAAGTGTTTTACAAGTAATGCTAATTAGCGGAAAATCCAATAGGGCTAACTTGATGGTTCCTTGAGGAAAATTTGTTCAGTATGAGCAGCCGGACCTCTATCCCACATTTTGTGACTCTAGATAAAACGGGGCGTATGCAGTGGGCGTGTCAATGATTTTTAGTGAATTTTTAAATATTTTCTTATATTTGGATTGATATAGCGCCACCACGTGGCTCGATTGGGTTAAAACTGTAGGGGTCTATTCCTCATGTTACTCTTAATAGATCTACCAGGTTTCATAACTTTCTATGAAATGATTTTGGAATTATCAGCATTTTTGTGATAAGTCACGCCCATTGAAAATTAATTGGCTCGTCATTCGGTCATCTTTTAAAATATCAAAATTCTGAATATAATTTTTATGAAGCATGGTCTAACGAGTTTGTGTACCTCGTTTCATGTAAATTGGCCAAATTTTGTAGGAGGAGTAGCATTTTAAGTGTTATACAAAAAATGCTAATTAGCGGAAAATCCAATATGGCTGACTTCATGGATCCTTGAGGTAAATCTGTTCAGCATGAGCAGAGAGACCTGTCCACCACATTTTGTGACTCTAGGTCAAACGGGGCGTCGCCAGTGGGCGTGTCAATGTCACAATATTAACACGTACACTACAGCGCCACCAACTGGCCTATCGCCACGAAATTCGGTGTGAGCTTGTATGATGACAACTTCTAACTACTTGCCAAGTTTCATGCTAATGAGCCAAGCGGTTAAGGAAAACCTCAAAGAAGTAATAAATGAGTACATTTAAGCCAAAATGTCGGCAAATTCAAGATGGCGCCCACCAAATTAGTAAAGTTCTATGATCCAAATCCGGCTCTTTGTCACTGTAGCAAGTTATACATCTCTGCAAAGGAACTGTGATTTTTAGTGAATTTTTTTATATTTCTTTATATTTGGAACTCTATAGCGCCACCACATGGATAGAATGGGATAAAACTGTACATGTCTAGTCCTAATGGGACTCTTAAAAGACCTACCAAGTTTCATAGCTTTCTGTCAAATCGTTTTGGAATTATTAGCATTTTTGTGATAAGCCACGCCCAGTGAAATTTCATTGGCTCGTCATTCGGCCATATTTGAAAATATCAAAATTCCAAATATAACTTTTATGAGACATGGTCTAAGGAGTATGTAAACCAAGTTTCATCTCAATTGGTCAAATTTTGTAGGAGGAGTAGCATTTTAAGCGTTTTACAAAAAATGCTAATTAGCAAAAAATCCAATATGGCGGACTTTATGGGTCCTTGAGGCAAATTTGTTCAGAATGAGCAAATGGACATGCATACCAAATTTTGTGACTCTAGGTGAAATGGGGCGTCGGCAGTGGGCGTGTCAATGTCAAAAATTTGTCACGTGCACTACAGCGCCACCAGGTGTTCAATCTGCGTCATAATATAGAGGATTCAAGAGTTTGGGAATCCCAACAAGCGTGCCAAGTCTGGTGATTCTAGGACAAACCAGCTCATGGAATTTTAGGTGAAAGGGGAGAAAAAAAATAATAAAAAGAATCTGAACAAAAACAATAGGGTACCTGCAGCTTCGCTGCACGGTCCCCTAAAAATATTTAAAAATTCACTAAAAATCATTGACACGCCCACTGCATACGCCCCATTTTATCTAGAGTCACAAAATGTGGGATAGAGGTCCGTCTGCTCATACTGAACAAATGTGCCTCAAGGAACCATCAAGTTAGCCCTATTGGATTTTCTGCTAATTAGCATTACTTGTAAAACACTTAAAATACTACTCCTC
Source organism: Synaphobranchus kaupii (assembly GCA_029718625.1). NCBI lineage: Eukaryota > Metazoa > Chordata > Actinopteri > Anguilliformes > Synaphobranchidae > Synaphobranchus > Synaphobranchus kaupii. The sequence goes on from CM056384.1 coordinate 694,207, forward strand.
CTATAAAATTTGACCAATTTACATGAAACCTGGTAAACACACTCCATACACCATGCAGCATAAAACTTATATACAGAATTTTGATATTTTAAAAGATGGCCGAATGACGAGCCAATAAATATCCAGTGGGCGTGGCTTATCACAAAAATGCTAATAATTCCAAAACCATTTGACAGAAAGTTATGAAACTTGGAAAGTCTTTTAAGAGTAACATCTGGACCTGACCTCTCCAGTTTCAACCCAATCGAGCCATGTGGTGGCGCTATAGAGATCCAAATATAAGAAAATATTAAAAAATTCACTAAAAATCATTGTCACGCCCACTGCAGACGCCCCGTTTGATCTACAGTCACATAAGTTGGTGGATACATCCCGCTACTCCTGCCCAACAAATTTGCCTCAAGAAACCATGAAGTCTGCCATCTTCGATTTTCCGCTAATTAGCATTTTTTGTAAAACACTTAAAATGCTACTCCTCCTACAGAATTTGACCAATTTGCACCAAACCTGTTCAAGGTATTCAAACCGTTTCCCTACATACACGCATTAATTTACTAAGGTGTATGTCAAAAATTGGCCGAATGAGAAGCCAATGGATTTTGCATTGGGCGTGGCTTATCGCACAAATGCTAGTACTTCTAAAACCGTTTGATATAAAGTTCTGAAACTTGGTGGGTTGAGAGTTAGATCAAGACTTGAGCCCTGCAGTTTTAACCCAATGAACCTGCGTGGTGGCACTAAAGAAATACAAATGTTGGGATGGCAGGTATGCCATCCGCCAAGTACACTATCTCTGCTTAACAGGCCGTCTACCTACTATACCAACTGTGAAAGTTCCAGTAGCTTAGTGGTTAAGGCATTTGACGGCCGTGTAGTAGGTTGGTGGTTCGATCCCCACCTGTTCCCAAGCTTTTTTTGAGGCAAACAATGTGCATGTCATTGTAAAAATGTTCGTTTTTGTTACGATCCTGATACGGGACGAACCCAAGTGCAACGACCAGGAGGCAGATTCAAGAAAATGGTAATTTTATTAAGCGTTGGGGTAGTCCCAAAGCTGTACAGGAAAGGAAAACAGGTTAATTAATTAAACATAAGTAGAGTCCCTTACGGACTGCTCCAAGCCGGAGCTGGGCTTGAAAGTCAAGGTAGGTTCCAAGCCGGAACAAAACGGGTGCAGGACTGGGAGTCCAAGCCGGACTGGGTGCGGAAGTGCCCTACTGTTCCAAGCCGGAACTGGTTAGGGAAGGTGGAGTAGTGGCACCGGGTCTGGACTGGAACTGGACCGGGAGGTCCACTCAGGAAAACGGAAGGTGGCACGGAACTTGTTCCAAGCCGGAACTGGACTTGATCGGAGGTGTATACACACCGGAACTGGACTGGAACTGGACTGGAACTGGACCGGGAGGTCCACTCAGGAAAACGGAAGCCGGCACGGAACTTGTTCCAAGCCGGAACTGGACTTTACCAGAGGTGTACAACACACCGGAACTGGACTGGTACTGGACAGGAACTGGACTGGAACTGGACTGGAACTGGACCGGAGGGGTCCACTCAGGAAAACGGAAGCCGGCACGGAACTTGTTCCAAGCCGGAACTGGACTTTACCAGAGGTGTACAACACACCGGAACTGGACTGGTACTGGACTGGAACTGGACTGGAACTGGACCGGGAGGTCCACTCAGGGAAACGGAAGCCGGCACGGAATTATTCCAAGCCGGAACTGGACTTTAACGGAGGTGTACGAAACACCGGTACTGGACAAGACCTGGGCTGGAGCTGGACTGGAACCGGACTGGGTAGGTAGCTTGATTAATGGGGTAGAAAGCAGAGGTTAATGGCAGGGTACTGTGACAGGACTGTAGCTGAAGAAAGCTCCGCAGAGTTGGAAGGTGCGGCGTGGCTCGGGCAAATCTTGCTGAAGCCGGCTAACATTCAGGGATCCTGGAACCGTAACCGAAGTACAGGAGGTAGGTGACATAGGGAGGACAAGACACAGCTACAGGGAGGCTGGAACCGCGGCGTCTGGAGGTTGAAGGGAGACAGGTAAGTAGCATGCAACAGAGAATGTTTCGGAGGGATAGCTACCAAACTGCAAACCAGGTAAACAGGTACAAGACAGCAAGCTGACGAATACTGGACCAGAAGCGTGACATGACATAAACACGGTTGGTTAGTTAACGAACTGGCGCCGACTAGCAGCCAGCCAGGGGTTTAAATGGTGCAGGAAATGAAGGAGAAAATGAGAAACAGGTGTGATGTTCAATCGGGAGTGATTGCCGAAGCACAGCAGTGAGGAATGTGAGTAACGAGAGGGGAGAGTGATAGGCGGAAGTAAAAGTGGAAAATAAGCCGAAATGAACCAGAGGGAAACGCCCAGTCCGCAGCCAGGGGGAAAACACGGACAGGGGATCCAACATGACACGGAAGGAAACAAGGAAAACATGGAAAACGGACAGGAGGGGAACGGAACGTTACAGTACCCCCCCCTCAATGTACGCCACCTGGCGTACCCGGAGGCCTGGTCTTGTCAGGGAACAGCCTGTGGAAGTCTTGGATGAGTGAATGGTCCAAGATAAGGCTTTTGTGGAGCCACGACCTCTCCTCAGGACCGTACCCCTCCCAGTCGACGAGGTATTGGAAACCCCGGCCCTTGCGGCGGATATCGATCACACGGTTCACCGTGTAGGCCGGGGCGTTGTCGATAACTCGGACGGGAGGTGGAGGGATGGTGGGGGTACTGAGGGGGCTGGAGGAGACAGGCTTGATTTGGGACACGTGAAAAACAGGGTAAACCTTGAGGGAGGCGGGGAGGGAAAGTTTAACTGAAACGGGGTTAACAAGACAAATGATAGGGAAGGGACCAATAAAGCGGGGCTGGAGTTTCCTGGATGAGGAGGGAAGGGAGATGTTAGCGGTGGAGAGCCAGACCTGCTGACCGGCCCTATACCGTGGGGCTGCGGTCCTGTGAAGGTCCGCCAGACGTTGGGAACGGGAATTGGAGCGAAGGAGTGCGGTGCGTGTGAGCCTCCATATGCGTCTACATTTAAGGAGATGGGCCTTAACTGAGGGGACAGCTATCTCGGCCTCCTGGGCCGACAGAAGAGGGGGTTGATAGCCTAAAGCACACTCAAACGGGGATAGGCCTGTAGAAGCACTCTTAAGGGAGTTGTGAGCGTACTCGACCCAGGGGAGAAAGCGGCTCCAAGAGGCGGGATTGCGCACTGTGACGCACCGCAGGGCGGCCCCCAGGTCCTGGTTCGCCCTCTCTGCCTGGCCGTTAGACTGGGGATGAAAACCCGAGGAAAGACTAGGTGAGGCACCCAGGGCTACACAGAACGCCCTCCAAACTCGGGAGGAGAACTGGGGCCCACGGTCTGACACGATGTCAGAGGGGATCCCGTGCAGCCTGACCACATGTAGCACCAAGAGCTCAGCGGTTTCAAGGGCGGACGGGAGCTTGGGGAGGGGAACAAAGTGAACCGCCTTGGAGAACCGGTCCACTATTGTCAGAATCACGGTGTTACCTTCTGACAACGGCAGACCGGTGACAAAGTCCACACCAATGTGACTCCAAGGACGGCCAGGGACGGGGAGGGAAAGGAGAAGACCGGAGGGAGGCTGGTGGGATGCCTTGCTCCTGGCGCACACAGAGCAGGCCAGGACAAAGGCACGGGTATCCCCCTTAAGGGTAGGCCACCAGAAACTCCTCCTGACGAGGGCGATCGTTCTGGCAACACCTGGGTGACATGCCAGGCACGAGGCGTGAACCCATTCGAGGACCTGGGAGCGGACGGAATTGGGGACAAAAAGGCAGGAGTTAGGGTTATTGCGGGGATCCGGTTGGGAAGTCTGGGCGGCCTTCACAATACCCTCGATCTCCCAGGAGACCGCAGCCACCACACAGGAAGCCGGCAGAATGGGCTCCGGATCAGCAGGACTGGAAGGGAGGGAAAAAATGCGGGACAAGGCATCTGCCTTAATATTGCGGGAACCGGGGCGGTAAGAAACAGAGAAATTAAACCGGGCAAAAAATAACGACCATCTAGCCTGACGAGCATTGAGCCTTTTGGCAGATTTTAAATAAATAAGGTTTTGATAGTCGGTAAAAACAAGAAAGGGATTACCTGCCCCCTCCAGCCAGTGGCGCCACTCCTCAAGAGCCAGTTTTATAGCCAGTAGTTCCCGATCCCCGACATCATAGTTCCTCTCGGCGGAGGACAGTCTCCGGGAGAAGAATGCGCAGGGATGGAGTTTTTTATCAGAGGCGGACCGTTGAGACAGAATGGCCCCCACGCCGGTGTCGGAGGCATCCACCTCAACGGTAAACTGACGAGAAGTGTCCGGGTGACGGAGGATCGGTGCTGAGGAAAAACGGACCTTGAGCAGTTTGAATGCTCGCTGGGCATCGGAATTCCAACAGTAAGGCAGGGCAACGGAAGTGAGTTTAGTAAGGGGAGCAGCAATGACACTGTAATTACGGATAAAGCGGCGATAGAAATTAGCAAACCCAAGGAACTGCTGAAGGTGCTTGCGAGAGGTGGGTTGGGGCCATTCTGTCACCGCCTTGATCTTAGCAGGGTCCGCCCGGATACTGCCCTCTTCGACGATGAAGCCGAGGAACGGGACAGTAGACACATGGAAGGAACATTTCTCCGCTTTAACAAAAAGTTGATTCTCCAGCAGCCGCTGGAGAACCTCCCGGACGTGGAGAACGTGTTCCTGAGGGGATTGAGAAAAAATCAAGATGTCATCGATGTAAACAAATACGCTCTTCCCAAGGAGATCACGCAGGACGTCGTTCACCATGCCTTGGAAGACTGCTGGGGCGTTAGTAAGGCCGAAGGGGACCACCAGGTATTCGTAGTGGCCCAACGGGGTATTGAAAGCAGTCTTCCAATCGTCCCCCTCCCGTATACGCACCAAGTGATACGCATTACGGAGGTCGAGCTTGGTGAACGTAACCGCTGGCGAGAGGGGTTCAAAGGCGGTGTTAATGAGGGGAAGAGGGTATTTGTTACGGATGGTGACCTGGTTGAGTCCCCGGTAGTCGATGCAGGGTCGCAGAGAGCCATCCTTCTTCCCTACGAAGAAGAACCCTGCACCGACTGGGGATGAGGAGGGACGGATAATACCCGAAGCGAGGGAGTCGTGGATGTATTCCTCCATAGCTAGTTTCTCTGGTCCAGACAGACTGTAGAGGCGTCCAGATGGCAGTTTAGCTCCAGCCAGCAGGTCAATGGCGCAGTCGTACGGCCTGTGAGGAGGTAAGGACAGAGCACGTGACTTGGAGAACACCTGTGCGAGGTCGTGATACTCGCTAGGAACATTGGTTAAATCAGGTATAGGTTGCATAGAACAGGAATTACTGGACCCCGGAGGGGGCAGAGCAGAACGGAGACAGCTGGCTAGACAGTGGGCACTCCACGCCAGGATGCGACCGGCTTTCCAGTCAATATGAGGGTTGTGGAGGCGGAGCCAGGTCTGACCTAAAACAAGAGCAGATTGTTTGGAGTTAATAAGTAACAGTTGAATGGACTCCCGATGATTGCCAGACAAAACAAGTTGGATAGGAACAGTGGAGTGGGTAACTAGCCCCAAACTCCTACCGTCCAGAGCAAGAGCTGAAATGGGTGAGGTTAGACGTTCCGTGGGAATGCCGGCCCTCCTGGCGAAGGTGATATCCATGAAGCTGGCGTCAGCTCCAGAATCGATTAGAGCCGAGGAGGTCACGGTCTTGTCCCTCCAAAGGAGGGTAGCCTTGAACATAAGGCGATCCTGGGCTGCATGGTTGGGGATGATGGGGCTCGTCAGTACGCCCAGTTTTACTGGCGAGCCCATTCCTTTTGGGCGGATGGGACAGGAGGCGATCTGATGGCCAGGCTTGCCGCAGTAAAAACAAGATCTGGTGCGCAGACGGCGTTGGCGCTCCTCGGGATTGACCGCAACTCTGCCCAGTTGCATGGGCTCCTCCTCGGAAACGCCCGTCGGCGCCCTAGATCCAGTGACGGAGGAGTGTGAACGAACGTTTGAAGCGACGGAGGGTGAATGACGCCCGGAGCTTCCTCCCCGCTCCCGGGCCCGGATGCGGAGACGATTATCAATGGCTATAGCGAGGCTGATGAGGCTATTGAGGGAGTTGGACTCTTCCCGAGTGGCAAGCTGGTCCTTGAGTTCCTCGCTGAGAGCTTGGCGGAAAGCCCCCTGGAGGGAGGTGTCATTCCATCCGGACTCCGCGGCGAGGGTACGAAACTGAATGGCCATTTCTGCGACGCTGCGGTTGCCTTGACGAACTTGAAGCAGACGTTGGGTAGCGTCTCGCCCACAGGTCGGGTGTTCAAACACACGCCGCATTTCTGCGGTAAAGGCTGCGAAGTTGCTGCATAACGGGGCCTGGCTGTCCCAGATGGATGTAGCCCACTCCAGGGCGCTCCCTCCCAAGCTGCTCATGATGAACGCGATCTTGCTGGAGTCAGAGGCGAAGGAGGAGGGCTGCATACGAAACACTATGTCACATTTAAGTAGAAATTCACGACATCTCCCCAACCCCCCGCGATATAACTCGGGGTGTTGTACTCGGGGCTCACGGCTAGAAGTGGGAGCCGGAGCCTCCGGAGGAGGTTCAGGAGCGGGAGGAGTTGGGTTGGCAGGAATCCGCGGTAGCGGTTGGTGGAGCGAAAGTTGGGCTACCTGCTCCGTGATGCCCCTAACTACTTCCAGAACGTAATCCAAACGACGGCCCTGTTGGTCGCTGACCACAGTTTGGCAGGAGAAGGCGTGGCAAATCTGTTCCAGATCGGCTGGGTCCATGCTTTTTGGGCCAGTTCGTTCTGTTACGATCCTGATACGGGACGAACCCAAGTGCAACGACCAGGAGGCAGATTCAAGAAAATGGTAATTTTATTAAGCGTTGGGGTAGTCCCAAAGCTGTACAGGAAAGGAAAACAGGTTAATTAATTAAACATAAGTAGAGTCCCTTACGGACTGCTCCAAGCCGGAGCTGGGCTTGAAAGTCAAGGTAGGTTCCAAGCCGGAACAAAACGGGTGCAGGACTGGGAGTCCAAGCCGGACTGGGTGCGGAAGTGCCCTACTGTTCCAAGCCGGAACTGGTTAGGGAAGGTGGAGTAGTGGCACCGGGTCTGGACTGGAACTGGACCGGGAGGTCCACTCAGGAAAACGGAAGGTGGCACGGAACTTGTTCCAAGCCGGAACTGGACTTGATCGGAGGTGTATACACACCGGAACTGGACTGGAACTGGACTGGAACTGGACCGGGAGGTCCACTCAGGAAAACGGAAGCCGGCACGGAACTTGTTCCAAGCCGGAACTGGACTTTACCAGAGGTGTACAACACACCGGAACTGGACTGGTACTGGACAGGAACTGGACTGGAACTGGACTGGAACTGGACCGGAGGGGTCCACTCAGGAAAACGGAAGCCGGCACGGAACTTGTTCCAAGCCGGAACTGGACTTTACCAGAGGTGTACAACACACCGGAACTGGACTGGTACTGGACTGGAACTGGACTGGAACTGGACTGGAACTGGACCGGGAGGTCCACTCAGGGAAACGGAAGCCGGCACGGAATTATTCCAAGCCGGAACTGGACTTTAACGGAGGTGTACGAAACACCGGTACTGGACAAGACCTGGGCTGGAGCTGGACTGGAACCGGACTGGGTAGGTAGCTTGATTAATGGGGTAGAAAGCAGAGGTTAATGGCAGGGTACTGTGACAGGACTGTAGCTGAAGAAAGCTCCGCAGAGTTGGAAGGTGCGGCGTGGCTCGGGCAAATCTTGCTGAAGCCGGCTAACATTCAGGGATCCTGGAACCGTAACCGAAGTACAGGAGGTAGGTGACATAGGGAGGACAAGACACAGCTACAGGGAGGCTGGAACCGCGGCGTCTGGAGGTTGAAGGGAGACAGGTAAGTAGCATGCAACAGAGAATGTTTCGGAGGGATAGCTACCAAACTGCAAACCAGGTAAACAGGTACAAGACAGCAAGCTGACGAATACTGGACCAGAAGCGTGACATGACATAAACACGGTTGGTTAGTTAACGAACTGGCGCCGACTAGCAGCCAGCCAGGGGTTTAAATGGTGCAGGAAATGAAGGAGAAAATGAGAAACAGGTGTGATGTTCAATCGGGAGTGATTGCCGAAGCACAGCAGTGAGGAATGTGAGTAACGAGAGGGGAGAGTGATAGGCGGAAGTAAAAGTGGAAAATAAGCCGAAATGAACCAGAGGGAAACGCCCAGTCCGCAGCCAGGGGGAAAACACGGACAGGGGATCCAACATGACACGGAAGGAAACAAGGAAAACATGGAAAACGGACAGGAGGGGAACGGAACGTTACAGTTTTATTGCAATGGCTAGGAAATTTCACAATATTACCTGTTTGAATTATGAAGTCAGTAAGCCAAAACAATCTGATACCGCAACACACAAGTCTTATTTGGCCTTCCCATTTCTGTTAACCTGCTTTGCCCTAGTGGATACAGTATTGGCTTTCCATGTATGTGATCAGTGGTTCAATTTCGTCTTGGTACCAATGGCTTGGTTAATGTTTGGCTTTAATTTGAACTATTGTGCAAATTCTATGCTTCTTTTAATGTTGTTTTCACATTAAGAAACACCTTTTTATTGCAAAAGAAATTTAACAGTATTAACTGTTCACTGTTTCACTTGTACTTAAAAGACTTAATACGCAAGCCCTTACTGGATCGGGTTAAGATACCATCAGCAATGGCAAAAGCCCTGATTAGAAACAAATATTTGTATTTCGGGTCAACCCTGTCTAGAGTTGTCTACCATTTTACGGTTTCTGCGTTTGACAGATGCCGCTAATGCCGCACGGTCCCCGGAAATCGCTGCTTGCAGCTATATTTATATTTATTATTATTATTATTATGTATTTATTGATTTATGTATTTGGATTTCTATCAAAACCTGTGCGGTCCTACAGAGCATAGATATCCTTGTGTTCACAAAATTCTGTTTGCAAATATCATAAATACTATTATGCTAAGAAAATAGGTGCTATTACTTACGTGCCACCATCTCACCCACAAACATGTCTGGATACGTTTGTAAAAATGCTATATGTACGTTCTTTTCTAGGTAAAAATATTACTTATTTTTATCTGCATTTATTTATTCATCACCCCTTTCTATATTGTACATGATGATTCTTGATATAAATGTCTGTTTGTGAATTGTAAAGGATTCTGTAGCAGCAGTTAACATTTTAAAACCTGTACATTTTCTAAAGTAAACTTGCCACAAAGTACAACCATATGCTTTCTGGAGTGTAATTCATCAACTGTTAAAAACATTAATTGAAATCATATGTTGTTCCAAGAGGCACAATCTCTTCACATGCAAAGATGAAGAACCACAGGGCCAAGTTGCATTAAATAATTTAGGAAAGTTTGGATAGCATGGCTTTGGAATAGAGCTCGTTTATTTAGTGTGAGCTACGATAGGCAACATTGTTAGTTGTAACTTGGCCACATTTTGATATCAATACTTTTAAAGGCAGGCCTAGTTTTTGCAAGTTGGAATTAAGGACTTATAGACAGCGCTATGTAGGCTATGCGTCAGTAACTTGGCTTTTTTTTTTTTTTACGTCATAGACGTTTTTGATCTGCTTTATATATTCTGCACATTCATTGGTGCCTCCATGTGATGACTGTTAAGATGTTTTAACTATCTGTCTTCACTACCAAATTCTTAATGTACCTAATGACACTACACCCTGAAGGACATCCACAGACCGGGGCACAACAGGATCCACACCCTGCCGCTGGAAGCTAGCCTAAGCAACTGCAGTCAGCAGTCCACCCAACTGGTCCCAACAGGGAAAGAGGCGCTTCTTTACCCGGCAGAACAGAGGTCCTGACCGCATTTTGCCACCTGTGGATGTCTCTCCATAGTCCCTTGAGCCCATGCATGCTGTGCAGAATTGGTTGGGACACTGTTGGGAGTAGGCTGCCTTTCACTAATAACAACAGCTACACATATGTGTGTCTAATGGAGACCCGTCTTCGCACCACACCTGATCATTGTGGGACATGCGTCTGTGTGTCCATATACCTGCTGGGACTATTAAACTGGACATGGACTAATTGTTTTAAAGATGGCTGGTGAACCATTTGGCTATCATTATACAATGATATATGCAATGTCTAAATGTGTAGTTTTTATGATGATGGAACGATAGGCCCTTAGCAGCTCCATGCACCTATCATTCCAAGAGAGGGAATGTCGGGATGTTGTCTTTACTGTCAACAGTCTTTACTGTTATGTTGCTCTCTCAATTCAATTCAATTCGATTTATTGGCATGACAAGACATTACATCTGTATTGCCAAAGCATACTGCATTAAAACAGTCCAAGACATGGAACACTGAACAATATAAAACAGCAAAGACTAGAAACAAATGAACAGTAGCCATACATGAAAACAAGAATTTTGGATTTATAAATAACAATAATGGAAGATATAATAAAATACAATTTAAAAAAAATATATATAATAAAATATATATAATAATTAATAGCAATGATAATAATGATGAGAACAACACATATGATCTTATAATAATACATAATAAAGTTAATATAATAAATATAAAAATTAAAATGATACAATTAAGTAAAATAAATTAATAAATAAATAAATGTGAAAATGATTCGTACATAGTTATATTGATTCCTGTCACTCACTGTCCCTAAGACGATGGCAGGCAGCTATATATTGTGCCACCAGGTCACAGCACGTCCTCTCCTCTCCTAAGAGGATGGGGGGTTTTTGGATGTCTGTTAAATTTTTTAATTGAGGGTATTTCTGATTTATTTTGGGAAAATATTTATTTCTAATTTGAGTGTATTTTTTGCATTTTGTGATAAAGTGCTGCTCTGTCTCAACTTCGCTGAGATGGCAATTTTTGCACAGTCTTTCTTCCTTTGAATGCATAGTGATGCTGTCCTGAGGCTTTAAGGTGTTAGGGGTGGTTAGTGTTAGGTAGCCTCAGGACCAGCTGTGTGAGAGGACTCTTTACTTTGCTCAGCTCTTGGCATTGCAGGGCTTTGTAATGATAAGAGTGGGGGTCGCTATTTTTTAGATGCTTCCAAAATTTGATTGCCCTCTTTTGTTTCTTGATTAGTAATGGATATTTGCCTAATTCTGCCCTGCATGCATTGTTTGTAGTTTTTATCTGTACTTGTAATATATTTTTACAAAACTCTGCATACAGGGTTTCAATTTAGTGTTTGTCTCATTGGTCGAAATCTTCCTTTGTAAGTGGACCCCACACTTCACTGCCGTATAGGGCAATTGGTTCGATAACTGATTCTAATAGTTTTAGCCAAATTTTGATTGGAATTTGTAGTTGGATTTGACATTTTATGGCATAGAATGCCCTGCGTGCTTTCTCTTTCAGTTCATTCACTGCCAGGTGACTTTCCTGTAGAACTTATTTTCAGGCCTAAATAATTATAATAGGCAAAGAGAAAAAGGAAGGACAAGGAAACGGTGACTGAAATGAGCAGAAAAAAAGGAATTCAACCCTAAAGCTCAATGCACAAAGGCAAGTCCCGCGAAACTCCAATAAAACAAATGGGAGCAAAAATGGTCCTAAAAGACACATGCGTTAGAGACTCAGAGAAACATGGACAAGCAAACACACACCCAACAAACAAAGACGTAAAGAAGGAAAAGGTGGCTTAAATAGCTCTGAGTTAACCACGCACAGGTGTGGACGCTGAGGGGGGAGCTCCGCAAAAACGACGGGGCGGAGCAAACATCCACTCAAAGGGCAGCGCCCTCGCGTGGCTACTGAGGGAAATGACCGCAAGGGATGAAAATGTCAAAAACCATGACAGAAGTTTTATCTAGCTCCCTGAGATTTTTGAAAAATCATTATTTTAGTCTTTTTCATGTTTATTGCTAAGGCCCAGGATTGGCAATACTGCTCCAACAGTTCTAGGCTCTGCTGTAATCCATGTTCAGTGGGTGACAGCAGCACCAGGTCGTCTGCATAGAGCAGGAGTTTAATTTTGATGTCATGTAGAGTGAGACCGGGGGCTGAAGATTTCTCCAACATAGTTGCCAGATCGTTGATATAGATGTTAAATAAAGTTGGACTTAAACTGCAGCCCTGCTTCACTCCACGCCCCTGCGTAAATAAATCTGTCCTTCTGTTGCCAATTTTGATGCCACACATATTGCCTGTGCACATTGTTTTAATAATTTCTTATATTTTACCCCCTACACCACTTTCAATAATTTTGTAGAATAAGCCTTTATGCCAGATTGAATCGAAAGCTTTTCGGAAGTCTATAAGACAAGCAAATATTTTGTTTTTTTCTTGGTTGACATGTTTGTCAATCAGGGTGTGTAGGGTGTAAATATGGTCACGTGTGGTGTTTTGGTAGGAATGCAATTTGACTTTTACTCAAGACATTGTGCTCATTAAGGAAGTATTGAAGTCTAGAATTAATAATGCTACAAAAAGCCTTTCCCAGATTACTGTTCACACAAATGCCTTGGTAGTTGTTGGGGTCAAATTTATCTCCACTTTTAAAGATTGGGGTTATGAGTCCTTGATTCCAGATGTCAGGGAAGAAACGTACTCTCAGAACCAAACTGAGTAATTTAAGAATGGCCAAAATAAATTTTGTGCCAGTGTTTATGTTACGACCCCGGAAGTGGACTGGACCCAAATGCACGACTCGAACACAGGAATGCCAAAACTTAATATTTTATTATGATCAGGGTAGTCCTGAGCATGGGGAGAAAGGCAAAAGGTGGTTAGTGTTCCAAGCCGGAACTGGATGAGCAAGACAGACAACAGAGCGCGTAGCTCTAATAAATTATGCTTCGAACAAACTGCTGAAGCATAGGAAGAACATGAATGACAGACAGTCCAGGTATGATGCTGCAGGGGAGCAGTGGGAGTAGGAGAAGCCAGGGAAGGTTATGGAGACGGACAACCGGTTTGGTGGAGCAGGGGATGAGCGGGAGCGGTAGAGCAGGACAGTGGAGCGGGGTCCGGGCAGGACGCAGGCGTTGCAGCAGGGCAGCGGCAGTAGCGGCCCAGCAACAGCAGGGCGGCAGCAGAGGCAGGAGCGACAGCACATCAGCAGCACCGCAACACTGGCAGTAAGCGGGCACCGCCGCAGAGTGGAGGAACAGGAGCCCAGGCTGCATGCACAAACGTCAGGTGGGAGGCAGGGAAACCGCAACACAAGCAGGGATTACAGACGACTGCAGGCTGGCAGACTGAAGCAGACAGAGTTAGTATAGCGAGACGAAACAATGAACAGCGGGAAGTGCTGTTCCAGACTGAGCAGACTTTGACTAGGCAGAAATGCAGGGCGAGTAAACGCCGGCACAGAACTAGACTTTAGAGTAGCAAACTAGACAAGGAACCAGACAGGACCAGAGGTTTCAGACAAAGAGCATTAACGAACTGGCACAGTACAGAGAACACCGGGTGACTAAATGCAAACATTTAATTGGTATCAATTAGGTGCCGCGTGCAAATGTATGCGAGAGTGATTAACAGAGCGGAGAGTGTGGAATGCATGCGAAACTGGGAAATGGGATAGGCTGAGATAAGTGCAGTGAAACAGAGTGACACAAACGGGAAACCACGCCCAACCTGCAGCAAGGGGGGAAAACGGACTATGGAGAGACAAACACGAGACAGGGGGAAAGGGAAAACATGGCGAACAATAGGACGGGAGTGGGAACGTTACAGTTTAAGCATCTCATTTAAAATGCTGTCAGGTCCACTTGCTTTTTTAGATTTAAGGGCCTGAAGTTTCTCCCTTAGCTCATGCTCAGTAATGTGGGAGTCCAAAGGATTCTGGTTGTCTTTAATTGACAATTCCCATTTTATAAAATGTTTCCTTTATGTGGTTTTTCTTTAATTGCATATCTGGTGTTACTTTCTCATGGTGTTTTGAAATGGTTAATCCAGATTTCTCCAGTTTGTATGGCCAATTCTTGAATTACTTATTTATTTATTTTTAGATTTTTTTCCCAGAATCTGTTTGTTTATGGACTCCTCAATTAGTGCCAGTTGCTTGCGGGTGTATTGTGCCTTTTTGGTTTTGAGTGTACGTTTATAGTGCTTTAGAGTAATTAATGTGTTTGTGTTGTGGTGTAAATCTGTAGTTTTTGATTTGATAATTTCCTAAGTTCTTTCCTTATATTTTGACAATCTGTATCAAACCAGTTTTCCTCTTTGGGATTTTTTGGTCTATTTCAATTAAGATTTTTTTGTTTTTCAAAATATATAATTAATATTTTGTACTGCCAGATTGACTCATTCTTTACTGTGAGTGTATGTGGTTTCCAGAAAGGTGTCTAATAATGTTTGGATTTCTTGGGTGTTGATTGCTTTCTGGAACTCTTCAGTGTTGTTTTCGGCCCATCTGTATGATTTTGGGATACTGAACAGCTTACTGGACTGTGTGTTTGTGGCGGTGTCCTTTTGAGATACACAGTAATTTGGCTGTGATCAGACAGAGGGGTTAGTGGTTGGGTTGACAGTGAATGCTCTGAAAGAGAAAGGGTCCATATCTGTGACCATATAATCAACTGTACTACAGCCAAGAGGTGAGCAGTAGGTGTGTATCTCCTGAGAGTCCCCTCGTAACCTACCACTTAAATGTACAGACCCAGGCTTTGGCAGAGCTGCAGGAGATCCTTGCCATTTTTGTTGACCTGTAAGTCAGAGCTTGTTCTTGGGTGGTTAGTTATATTTTCTGGATAATTTTGTCCAAAGATATGAATGTTACCTTTTTCATTTATGAGATCAGGCAGAGAGCCTGTACGATGATTCAGATCTCCACAGATCAGCACGCTCCCCTGGGCCTGGAAATTGCTGATTTCGCTGTGGAGACTGGGGAAGATATCCTCATCATAATATGGGGATTAACTGGGGGGAATATAGACTGCACATAGGAAAATATCTTTTGGAGTGTTAGTTATCCCTCTCTGAATTTTGAGCCAAATATGCAAATTTTGTAGTTTGATTTCAGTAATGAATTTTGTGAGTTCTGACCAAATTATAATTCCTCCAGAATCCCGACCACGTTAGTGTTTTACGGATGACACAATAATCTCTTTGTAGTCTGGGGGATAGTGAGTGACAGAATCTGGTCTACACCAGGTTTCCTGAAGGATGATGATGTCAGCATTTTTTGTATTATTTCTGAATTCCAGGGACTTGCTTTTGTAACCAAATAAAGAAGATTTAATGCCCTGGATATTCCACATTGCAATACTAAGAGATGACATTTTGGATTTACAAGACTTGGACAGTTCTACAAATTTTATAGTTGTTTTAAAATGAGATAAACCTATGTATGAATTAAGAATAAATTTAGTACTGCAGTACAGGTATTGCATTATAGTTCAGGTAATTCAGTGAACATATTGTATGATCATAATCATAATTTAAACTCTTATATTTAAAATAAAAATATATTTAAAATTATATTTAAAATAAAATATGTATAGAAGAATGCAATAACATCCCCCTCCTCTTATTTGAAAAATTAAAATATATATTTTTTAAATGTAACCTTCATAACTTGTACAGTACTCATCTCATGAGCCGTGTGCAGATGAGGTTGAGCAGGTGTTGTATTTCTCCCAGATCTGCGTTGCGGTTGCTGGCTGGTCCTCTCAGCACTGCAGTATAGCTGCGCTGTTCCTGGTGGTGCTTGGCCAGGCCTGTGGTGTCTGGGCTGGGGGGTGGCGTGTCCTGCTGGTGCTGCTATGGGTCTGGGGTGGCTGTGCTGGTGGTGGGGCTGTGGCTGGTGTGCGGTGGGGCCTCTCGCAGGTGAAGAGAAGTGAGGACCAGCTGGGTGGAATCTGGGGGGCCGTCTGCTGCTCTTCGGGGGGCTGTCTGGGCTCCGGCCGAGTGCGACGTCCTTCAGCTTTTTGGCGAAGATGCTAATAGCATCTTTACGGAGGTTGCACATGATCATGGAGGGTGTGGGACCCAAGGGTAGGGTGGTGCGCCAGGTGGACATTTGGCATAAGGGCACATGCTCAGCTGATTTCTGCATTTTTTTGAATAGTGAAAGGGTGGAAGTCACTTCTGTCCAGAATTATAGAGATGGTGACCTTCGAATTTTGGAAAGTCTGTGTTGCTTTCTCTGCGACCCTCCTTACAGACTCTCTTGCTGTGCCCTAAGTTCGTTGGTACCTGTGTGTATAATAATGTGGCTGGGTTCACCAAGGGTGGATTGTGTGAGCAGCTGCAGGGCATTGTCTGTTTTTGGGCACCAAAGTTTTACAACTTTTCGGCCAGGGAAGAACTGTTCTTCATTTAAAAATGTCCCGTTTTAATCGATCAGGATAACGATTTCAGCGTCTCTATATGTGCCACTTGGTGTCAGGCTGTGACAATGTTGTTTTTTGTTTGTGTGCGGGTTTGTTTCCGTAGCAGAATGGTTTGGTGTGTTGTTGTCCCGTGCTGAAATGTGGGGCGGGAGTGACAGGGGCTACCTGGCTGTCCTGTGTTGGGCCTGTCTCAGTCAGAGTGGATGTAGGGGGTTGTGGATCAGATCTCTGGGGCGGGTGTCTGGTGATGGCTTTGAGGTTCTGGATCTGCTCCCTCAGGCTCTGCATAGTCCTGTCCCTGAGGTGCAACTCCTCTCTCACTGCAGTGAGCTCCCTCCTCAGCACCTCCCTGTCCTGTTGCTGTTCTTCCCTCGCTGCAGCAAGCATGCTCCTCAGCACCTCCCTGTCCTGCTGCTGCTCTTCTCTAACTGCAGTGAGCTCCCTCTGCAGCGCCTCTCTGTCCTGCTGCAACTCCTGCACCTCTCCTCTCAGCTCCTGTAATGAGCCTTTCAGTAGGCAGGACAACCGAAAAATGTATTTCAGGAAATCAACATAAATGAGCGTCGCGAACGATGCAAGCGTGCGCAGAGCAAGTTCTGTCTGGAAACCTCTCTCTGTAGCCGACCATGATCGGCTAGCAATCCCGTGTCTCATACTCAACCAATCACTTGCACACACCTCTAATGGAGCACCCTTTTTAAGCCAAGAATCAGTTCTCTCTGTACTGCTTATGCTGATGCGCTGCTCCTTGTTTACTTACGGCTTATGTTAAAAGAAATTTGCTGTCATTCTGCTACGACCTGCTGCTGCTAGCCATGCCTAGACTAACCTAGGCTTGCCCTGCTTAAAATGTTTTGCATGGATATTCTAGCTTGTGTGCTGTTGCAAGCTCTGCTGCGTGACTGGCGTCCTATGCTTTCGTCGAGGCGGATGTCTTCTTGGAGTTTACTAGAAGCGGATTCCTGTGTCATGTAAAGCTAAGTTGACGCTAAATTCAGCATGACCATTTCAGTCAAAAAACAACTTTTCCGGTTGAAAACCGATGTTTTGGGTTAGATTATAATCATACACAACTGTCTATGTCCGAAAATCTCATGTTTAGTCAAAATAGTTTTATATGAGTTTTTGTGAAGGCTTACCAAAACGCTGGTTTCCGGGGATTCGTGACATCACAAGATCCTTAACATAAAAATGGGTGGAGTTTAGGTGGTCCTAGGGGTGGTCTCGGCTGGGCACGTGGTATAAAAGCAGAGACTAACAGGTTTTTTTCCCTCTTTGAGACTGAGACCCTTGCACTGTTAACTAGTTAGTTCAAGTTCAAATGTGAATTGCTTTGTATTACTGCTAACATTAATATTACGAGTTCTACCGAGCTACTAAGGCTACGTTCACACTGCAGGCCTTAGTGCTCAATTCCGATTTATTGCTCAGATCCGATGTTTTTTTTTTGTGGCTGTTCACATTAATTTTTTAATGTGGCCCATATCTGATTCCAGTGTGAACCGATTGCTCTCCTCAAATGACCCGTGCAAATTAACAAAAACAAAAGCCTGTTACACAGCCTGCAGAAATAAACAACAACAAAAAGGAAGTCATCAAAGTCACAGCTTCTGCGTTAATTTTAAAGTTGATGTGCAGTGGAGCTAATGATAAGGGTGAGGAGACGGGAAAAAATCCAAGGTTTTTACTAGCTTTTTGTGCTGCCATGGCTGCTACTGTGCAGTGACTCGTGAATGCGAGATCGGAGCCAGGAATGGGGGGACCGTGACATGGGCGGTTTAAGTGAAACTCAAGCAAGGCATGAAATTAACCTCGCTCACTCACCTGGGCGAGGACGGGCGAGTTAAGAAAATGGAGCGCTTGGCCATTTGGCTAGTGAGACTAGTCGATATAACATTTATAAAACTGATAGTTCCGGGATGCAGATTGGTCAATACAGCGTTCCAGCCGTGTTAAAATACACAAAAAGCTATCACACAACACATCTGTTCAACTTCATGTGTAACGTATAGCCTAGCATGCGCACCCTTACATTAAACTATTGACACACTATTGGACCGACAACCATAACGTTCGGTAAGCAGCTACATGAGAAAACCGTGAATAATGAATACCGTGCAACAAACCAAGACAATAATATGGACAGTTCTAACATTATTTTAAATCACAAAACGGGTAACGCAGCTGTCCGCGAATGATATAAAAACATTGCCTATACTTCCGACTTATTATGGTGTATCGTTTGTGCCCAAAAAAATCCACTGCTTTGCACATTTCCCACTTATCTAAAATGACAACACATGATAATATAATGTGAATCTGTTGATAATCTACCCTGTACAATAGTGAGTTAACTAGCCCGTGCGCTAACGTTCTAATGCCCTGCTAGCTGCATCAAAAATTACAATTTCAAAAGTCACATTAATTCCGATCTGACAGACTGCGGTCGCTTTGACACAATCAGTTATGTAGCAACATTTTCGCGAGGAAGAGTCTTCCACCACGAAGGAATCCTTTCAAACTCCTCCACCTCAAAACTCCCTGCAGTACTGCTGTCACTCTTGTCGCTTGCCATTTTGTTGTTTGTTTAGGTGGGGAGAGAGCAGGAAGGGGGCTGAGTTCAGTGGGGGCCTGAGTCAGTTCACCAAGACACACCCTTTCACTCCTTGACCGTATGAATATTCATAATATGACTACGTGGCACCATCGTCATATGACCACACCTACTCACGAGTTCCAGTTCAAATTGAAGCGGTAAAAAAGGCCTTAGAAAAGCCTCTGCAGTATCTCTTTAAGACGTGCGGATCATCTGTGTAACCCGGTCTTTATTTATCCACTTAGCTCGGTTGCTTCAATGTGTTTTATTCAAAATTTGCCAACCGGTTGTTGCTATCATTTTGTAAGTAGCCAAATACGCCTGTGCTTTTGCCCTCCAGTAAATGGGACTTTGGTAAAGTTACATTTTTTGGATGTTAGTCGATGAGCTAGGCTAACATTACTCGTTAGAAAATTCACTTTCAGGAGGTTCATGAAAGCTAATACGCAATTGTCACTAATTCGGGATATTTCGCTAGTTTATACTGCTGCTGTTTTGTCGTGTTAAATGTTAGGTATTTGTATCCTGTTGGGAACGTTATGTTGCACATTATTACCGCGAGATGATCTTGTTGTTCTACTGCAAATAGAACCCGGAAGCTAAACTTCTTAAGTTGGTTTATTATCGCTCATGGTGGCTAGCTCAAATGCTTATATAATGCTATGCATTCTCTGGCAGCCTACCTTGCCCACAAATGCGTCACCTTTTCCCGTCTAACCTCCGAGCCAAAGTTGGAGACACGGGGAAACCGAAGCTGCTAATGGCGTGCTACTTTCCGGTTTCAGGACCGAGCTACCAATTGGCTCACAGCTTCGGGGTAATGCCAAAATTATCAATGTTATGGTCCCATGCAAATGGCGAGGACGCAGGTTTCGTTCATGTGGCTCTTTATTTACGCCAATGAACATGTACAGCTTACAGTTTAGAGGGAGAGACCTTAAAACCAGCTGCAACGCATTCACCTAACTTTCTAACTTCGTGCTTGAATGTTTGTTTTCCTTCTGTTTGCCCCCACTCACACGGACCAATCAGGATATCTTAAAAGGGTACACTCCCCATGGCATGAACCCTCGTTAAAGCTGCCTACCCACATTTATCATCAGACGGCTAGCAATGATGCTGCGTTCACACCAAAAAAGGTAGGCGGAGCAAGAGTTCCAACTTTGGGGCTGGAGCGTCCGCAGTTGTAATTATTAGACAGACTACAGGCGCTCATTGAATGACCGGAGGTCAATTGAGTTTTAGCGCTGGTCTGATGCGCGCGCTCTAAGCATAGGTTGCGTCATGTAATCAGTTGCTAAGCTAACTGAAACACTACTGTGCATGCCTGATCACTTCCCCTTGTGCCAAAAAAAAAAAAAAAGCGACAAAGCGCCAACTTGTATATCTTGTCAAATCTAAAATCTTCGTTCACATGGTAGCAGTATCATCGAGATGTATACGAACTGGAGAAGGCTTGACGGTTCCGTGGATTCCTAGGGGAGCTGCTCATTGGCGCATGAAGCCTATTCATGGAGGCTGCCTTGTTAGACTATGGTGCTTTTTGGAACCAGAGCATGCGCACTGGCTAAATGTAAACACTGCATTACTCTGCAGGAATCGTTTTCGCATTTCGTATTTCTCAATGCGTGCTAAAAAAAATGCTGCCTTTTTGCAAAATACATTTAGAAATGTGCAAGATTTATGAACAATAAGGAGCTTGCATTTTGTTTTCAACATGCGATTTATTCTTGTAAAAGAGTATGGCCAGTGCGTAAGGCCTTTAGCTATGTGGTCTCTGCAGCTAACTAAAATAAATGCTAGTGTGTGCGCTACTCAGAAGCTATAAAAGTGGCATTGTATGCGTGTTATATGCAGTTGGAGGCTACATTGGTGTATGCGGTGTCTGCAACTGGTGCTGGCGGGGCACCGTTAGTGCGTAGCTTACACTCTAAAAGCAAGGGGCAAAACCGGATTTTATTTTGATGCTCACTTCCTGCCTGCTGCCAGCACTGTTTGCTCCTGTATAAGTCTTTCAGACCATTTCAATGCAAGTCAATGCGACCATGGGTCTGGTTTCCGCAAATCACTCCCTCTGCATAGGTGCTGCTTCAATTGCTGCAGTGTGGTGCCTGCTGTAGATGCGCATTTCCTTTTTGGAGGTAGAGTTGGTGGAAGAGTTGTTAGCGTTTGGGAAGTACAGAGGAGGATAACATTGTACTTGAGTTTGTAATCGATATTAGAGTTCTAAAATCCATATCAAACCAGTTAGACTGATGCGCTCCTAAGGTTCCCTGTGTTTTCCTGTCTGTTTATTATAGTTTATAATAGTATTTGGAATGGAAGTGTGGTGTTGCTGATTTGCCCACAGCTTACTGTGAACTACAGTCGACGTTCATTGCTAGGGATAGCTGCTACATTATGCGAAGGATGTGCTTTGTCTTGTCTGTTCTGTAGTGATCTTGATGATGTCTCTGTACGCACTTACTGTACGTCGCTTTGGATAAAAGCGTCTGCTAAATGAATGTAATGTAAAAAAATATATACCTTTGTAGCAAAACCTAACTGTCATAAGAGTCTGCTTCCATTATTAATTGGCTTACCGTAGCCTACCATAATCCGCTCTCAGCTAAACTTGATTTCTCCTGAAATATAAATAAAATATTAACAGTTCTTAAAATAATTCAGAACCTTGATGGGTAAATAACTGAACTTCACCAGTCCAGGCCAGATAAGGACCACTTCAGGTATTCTTTTCCTTAGTTACACCCTTTGTGGGGCTTAGGAGCCATCTCCTCCCATAACTTGCCCCTAATTTTTTAATTAACCAGGCCCATGAATTTGTCACCATAATTTACGACTTCCTCGTACTCTCATTTTTTAAAAGATTAGATGGGGTTACATTCTTTGACCACTAGTCTGTGTGCTTAGTTCAATTTTGCACCTGCATCAACCCCCCCTCTAACAGTCCCACTCCACAGTTCATTACTGTTTACTCATTTATACATACTTTTAATATATATGTATTGATCATACATCATGTGCCTAGGTATATACTTATTGTGCATTTGTATACATATAACTTGGTTTACATTTGATCATATGGCTTATAAACTGATTGTGGCTTACATTATGATTATATAAAATAACATGATGGTCCTTTAGGATCTCCGGGGATTCTGGGGTTTCCCTCGCATCCCCTGGCCTCCCATAGCTCCAGCCAATGATTTTATGGCATTCTTCCCAGCTTGTACCTATGACCAGAAAAAGAAGGACTGGACAATGACGTTACTGTCTACCCATGATTCTTTGCAATTTGAGGAAGTAAATAACCAATGGGACCAGCGCCGGAGACCTGAATGAATGGGAGCAGATGCTGGTGACAGCTCCACATAGGTTTTAAATCTAGGTCTACGTCTTTATGTTTTGGTTTTATTGTGTAATACTGGTCAAAATAAAATGACAGAAATAGAACATACTCTACGATGGTCCTTTTTTAAAATCATGTCAGGCATTTGTGAGTTTTGGTGGTTTTCATATGGATATTTTGTTGTAAGCGAACTTTGATGTCATTGTAGCCATCTGTTAGCTTGCTATAGCGTTCTATTCACGTGAATTTGCTGTTTGTATAAACCGTTGGAAATTGACAGTTGATTTGCAATATTATATTTAATATTTATAGGCTAGCTAACCTTATCAATCACAATTGTGCTAACTTTTGTGAATAGCTACCTAGCTAACGTTGTCATTAAATTTTTTTACAGTGAAAAATCCCCAACCTGTTTACATTCTCGGACAGATGTTCGGGAAATTTGTTACATGATGATAATGATAATGGCGATGATAACTTTGGGACTAAACCGGCCACTTTTTAGTTAATAAAACTAAAAAGTAACGTTAAGCTAACTTCGATATCAAGTGAGCACAAGTGGCTTACACTAGGCCTACTAGTTCACTATTTTTCCTTCTTCTGTAAGGGGCTGCGCCACCGAAACACAGTTCAAGAAGGCATACTTCAGCTTATAGTAAAATAAACAAACAATAATAATAATAAAAAATACTTAAGTTTATAGCCTACTTGCAGAAAAAAATAGGTCACTATTTTTAGGCTAACGTTAACAGTAGTCCTAGTAAGCCATGCTCACTGGATATCTTAGTTAGCTTACTTTTGAGTTTTATTAGCCAACAGTTGCCTGTTTAGTCCTCACGTTACCATGCATAGCCTACGTGTAGCCTACAGTTTAAAAAAAAAAAAATTTTTTAAAGGGTTTCCGCGTTGTCGGTTTTGAAAGCTCCGCGCTATGATGCAGCTTTGGCAAAACCCTGCAGCAACAGCATAGCATTTTTCTTTTCTTTCTTTTTTGTTTTCAAAGAGGGTAGGCTATTTCACGATATAATTGCTGATTTGTGGCGAAAGTGCCGCCGTGGTAACAGACTTCCCTAACATCCGTCCGACAATGTAAACAAGAATCTAGCGTTAGGGGATTTTCCATGGTAAGAAGAAATTGTATGACAACGTTAGCTAACACGTTAGTCGCTACTATAATGTTAACTTAGTTAAATGTCCAGCACCTCTGTGGTCCAATAGCGGGGATGGTAGGGGGAAAACAACGTTTTGATTCCAAAAATCCTAAAAGAGGGCCCAAGAATGGGTAAGGGCAATTCGACAAGTCTCATGTAGGCGCTGCTGCACGGTCAGATGCGCGGATAATAATACTCTCGGCGTAGACTCACTAGGCTGCTGGTCCCATTGTTAGAAAGAACGCTGAACTTCCGCACTGTGATGTCGTCATTGTCCAGTCCTTCTTTTTCTGGTCATAGGCTTGTACTGCTATCTTTTGCCTGAGTGTTCTAGGGGTCTTTTTTAAGCGGTGCAGCCGCTTCTATACGTGACATGTGTGTCCGTCCGTCCGTCCGTTCGTAGCATGAGATTTAAACCAATCAGGAGTCGCCTAGGCGTCACATGCCCGGGAATACAATAGTAGCTTGAGAAAAGCATGCCCAGCTTCAGACAGCTCTATCTCAAAAAATATACATGTCACAGCTTAGATATTCACACCGTAGGAATCCTGGGAACCAGATGCACATCTGTAAATAATATGTCTTGTGTAGCTTAAAAACTGTAGTTGTGGTCACAAGTTGGAAAATGGGTTTGAAATTGAAATTACCAGCTGCCGCTAGAGTGGAGTTTTGAACATTCCACCATTTGTGTGAATGGGGAGCATGGTTTTCAAACAACACTGAATATTTTACAAACTAAAAATGTCACAGCTTAGATATTCACACCGTAGGAATTCTGGGAACCACATGAACATTTTGATACATATTATGTCTGTGTACCTTAAAAACTGTAGTCGTCGTCACAAGTTAGAAAATGGGTTTGAAATTGAAATTACCAGCTGCTGCTGGAGTGGAGTTTTGAACATTCCACCATTTGTGTGAATGGGGAGCATGGTTTTCAAACAACACTGAATATTTTACAAACTAAAAATATCACAGCTTAGATATTTACACCGTAGGAATCCTGGGAACCACATGAACATTTTGATACATATTATGTCTGTGTACCTTAAAAACTGTAGTCGTCGTCACAAGTTAGAAAATGGGTTCGAAATTTAAATTACCAACTGCCGCTAGAGTGGAGTTTTGAACATTCCACCTGTTAGCAAGGTGAGTTGCCGTAGCAGCCCCCCGAAGCAAAATCAATACAAAATCTACCACCAGTGTTCTGCTGGACCCCGTCAGTTATGGAACGGCCCAACAATCCATGCACCCTCTTGTTGAGTTTGGAATTCCATTGTTATTGTTCAAGTAATAACTGTAATATTTCCTGTTTGTTATCAGAGTACTAACTGTCATATTTCCTGTTTCTTCTGAAATACCAATTGCTGTCCTTTTATCTCTATCTCTATCTCTCTTTTACATGTTTGTTAAATGCAATGTCTGTAAGTATACTAATTAATAAGAAGCATAATGTAAAAATATCACCAAACCAGAGGCCATTGTTTTTGTACATGTAAACAACACACTCATTTTCTATTGCATTTTTTAATATGATTGCTCAAAACCTGCACCACTTACTTCACCACCTGGGTGTGATTTTTAAGCGGTGCAGCCGCTTCTATACGTGACGTGTGTCCGTCCGTCCGTTCGTAGCATGAGATTTAAACCAATCAGGAGTCGCCTAGGCGTCACATGCCCGGGAATACAATAGTAGCTTGAGAAAAGCATGCCCAGCTTCAGACAGCTCTATCTCAAAAAATATACATGTCACAGCTTAGATATTCACACCGTAGGAATCCTGGGAACCACATGAACATTTCGATACATATTATGTCTGTGTACCTTAAAAACTGTAGTCGTCGTCACAAGTTAGAAAATGGGTTTGAAATTGAAATTACCAGCTGCTGCTAGAGTGGAGTTTTGAACATTCCACCATTTGTGTGAATGGGGAGCATGGTTTTCAAACAACACTGAATATTTTACAAACTAAAAATGTGACAGCTTAGATATTTACACCGTAGGAATTCTGGGAACCACATGAACATTTTGATACATATTATGTCTGTGTACCTTAAAAACTGTAGTCGTCGTCGCAAGTTAGAAAATGGGTTTGAAATTGAAATTACCAGCTGCTGCTAGAGTGGAGTTTTGAACATTCCACCATTTGTGTGAATGGGGAGCCTGGTTTTCAAACAACACTGAATATTTTACAAACTAAAAATATCACAGCTTAGATATTTACACCGTAGGAATCCTGGGAACCACATGAACATTTTGATACATATTATGTCTGTGTACCTTAAAAACTGTAGTCGTCGTCACAATTTAGAAAATGGGTTCGAAATTTAAATTACCAACTGCCTAGAGTGGAGTTTTGAACATTCCACCTGTTAGCAAGGTGAGTCGCATCGTCTCTTGAAGGGAGTGGGGTATTGGCCGAGTTGTATAGTGGATGCTCCACTAGTCACATAACATATCTGGGTAAGACTTTTGGGGGTGGGTTTTGCTACCAATATCCAATGTGAGTGTCGCTTTGACCGCGACCCCTCATAAGCCTCTGTTCATGAACGATGCCGGCAATGACTCGTCCAACGGGTTCTGTGCAAAATTCTGTCATCTCATTTGCTACTTGCTTTAAAAACCAAAAAAATTAAATATGGTCGTTGTGGGTACTGACTAAAAATGAGTATGTCCTTTTTCGATCCCGCTGTCATCAGGTTTCTCGTGCAGTGGTCAATTGGGATATCGATTCAGGACTTCCTGATTTTCAGGAAGCAACAGGTGCCCTGTTGTTACACATAGCTTTTCTCACTAGATAGTATAAGCCACGCGACCAGGCTACACATAGCCTACTTAGGCGTCACATTGCGTAGTATGGCCAATGTCTGATCCAAGAACACAGCCGTGTTCTGTCTCTGTGCTGGAGGGATATCGATATGGTCTTCCTGATCTTCAGGAAATGGCGGGTGCTCTACTGTACACAAAGTCTACTGTCAATAATGTTAGTATGGCCAATGTCTGATCCAAGAACACAGCCGCGTTCTGTCTCTGTGCTGGAGGGATATCGATATGGTCTTCCTGATCTTAGGAGACAGCAGGCGAGGTTAGCTACTGGATGATCTGCTGTTGGGGGTTTCTGGTCATCTCCTGTTTAGCGGGGAGAGATGCCCGTGCTCTGGACCAGTACTAAAGCAGATACATTCACCGCCAAACTAAAATAATTATGCAGCAAATTCATTCATTTAACATGTCATTTAAATACGTGAGTTGTCCTGACAGAAATATTGTGCTTAAAATGTCAGTTTAACCTTAAATAAACATATTATGGACAATAACCGTCCTTCTATGTCATTAGGTGTGGTTGAAAAACCACACCTATTGTTATGGCTCAGATTGACCGTTATTAGTAGTATATAGCATACGGCATATGTCAAAATTTGATTGATGGGCATATGGCTTATGTCAAAATTTGATTGATGGGCATATTTGCATAATTTTATGAATATTCATGAGGTTATGTCAAAATTTGATTGATGGGGATAAAAAAATAATTTATAATGTATTATTATTCGGGGTGTTGTGGGGGGGTTGTTTCAAGGGTTGATTTATTGGCATTGTGATGATGTCATTTTATTGGGGGGGGGGGGGTGTTTGTTGTAAACGTTGGTTTTTATGGTTGGTCTTTGGGTGCTTGGGGGAGGAAAACGTGTTGGAATTTAAAGTTTTTTATTAGAACAACATCGTGAAAAGGTAACGGTATATATATATATATATATATATAAATATAAGTGTATAGGTTAGTGGCAATAGTTTAAGGTTTTCTTTTTAAAAAAACAGTTTGTGTTAGCAGAAACGTTTTAAAACGTGACAAATAGCGGTAGGCTATAGGAAGTTAGTTGTCTGAAAGAAAGAAAAAGAAAGCATGCCATTTTTTTAAAATTTTGGAGATGTCCGTGAAATGTGTGCGAATGGCTCCGTAGCCAAGGACTTAGAATAAATCAGATCAGATTCAGATTTTGAAGTCCGGGATTGCGTAAAGTCGTAAAAGCTGTGTAAAATAGCCAATCTAAAAAAGCAAGTTAGTGTTCTAAAAGAAGAAGACCTAGGAGGCCTCGAAAGAAAGACTAGAAAGAATAAAAAATAAAATAATAGGCTATGTAACGTTTTACAGAATTAAAAAGCAAAAACCTAAAACGAACTCTGAATTATTCTTGGGTTCCACGGAGGTCCGGAGATTGCCTATAGGTTGCAGAGAGAGACGTTGCCAGACGGCTAGAGTGCGGACAAATGGAGCCATGAGTTTATCGTCCTGTGTACACCTGAAATGGAACACGCCCCTGTAGTGTCCTACCCCCCTAGACAATTGACGGACATTTACACGGGCCAATGAGCTGGATAGTTGAGCTTATGACAAAACGGATTCTGATGGCTAACAACAGCTGGGGAGTGCTGACGCGATGCTAGGGGAAACCTTTGATTGACGAGGTACAGCTGTATTCCTGGTGGGGTGATTCAAAGAAAGTTTGAATGAATGAATGAAATGCATAGACTAGAAATATTTCAACAGGCCACAAAAGGCCCCAATTTGTCGTGGAAAAGCCATTGAAGAGGCATCCAAGATGCGTTTCCAAAAGCAATGTAACCGTCTATATACCCCCAGGTGTCTATATGTCCCTAAATTGTTGTACACTGGTCAGCTTCATGAAACAAATCTTTGGTATATTTGTACAAGGTTGCTAATACTTAGAGCCAATACGAGTGTTTAGTATCTATGGGTTACTAAAAAGATGGGGTTACTAAATTTAAGCAGGGTTGAGACGTTATATATTAAATGTGATGTTTAATGGGTAGTATAAACGGTAGTTCACTGGGTATTATAATGGGTAGTATACTGGGTACTATAATGGGCAGTGTACTGGGTAGTATGATGGGTAGTGTAATGGGTAGTGTACTGGGTCGTATAATGGATAGTTTACTATATCATAATGGGCAGTATTCTGGGTAGTGTACTGGGTGGTATACTGTGTCATATAATGGGTGGTATATGCACACACACAGAACCACACACACACACACACACATTACAGTTTATTCAGTTTGCTATGCAGACGTATGTGACACACACACTCGTATGCACACATACACATATGGACAACACAGACACACATGCACACACACAGATAAGCACACATACACACACATATATAGTATAATAAATACTAAATATCCACCACACTGGGCTGTTAGGAGTGTGTTTGCAGATTATAGCTATAAGAATAATCTATAAGAACTGCTCTGCCTCACATAAAGGTACCAAGTTCAAATCCCGGCCGAGGGCCTGTCCGTTTGGAGTTTGCATGTACTCCCCGTGTCCATGTGGGTTTCCTCCGGGTACTCTGCTTTCCTCCCACAGTCCAAATACATGCAGGTTACGCTAACTGTAGACTCTAAATTGCCCATAGGTATGAGTAAATTGTGTGTGTGTGATGGATTGGCCACCTGTCAAGGGTGTATTCCTGCCTCTCGTCCAAAGCATGCTGGGATAGGCTCCAGGCCCTCCGCGACCCTGACCATTGGGTTAGATAATGAGTGGATGAAAACACTCAGTGTCTAGAGTATGACAAAGTTTTATATATAAATATTTATTAACAACATTTGATAGGACATTGTACATACTAGGTCTATAAATAAATAAATATCCACAATATATTTCACGTGTGTTAATATAATTTGCCACATACTGTATTTTAATTCAAAAAGCTGAACAAAGATCAAAAACTGGAACTTTCACATGATGAAACTGTAACAATCTTCAGATTTAAGTTTACATTTTTACTAAATAGAAAAAAATGAGGAATAATAACCACTCAACATGCAACTGAATCAGTGTCCCCATACAAAGAGACTTATCCTTAGGCACAGAATGGATGGGGTTCAAGTGGTCTTGCTCTGAATCATGTACACGTTTGCCATGACCTTGGACACCGGTTTTCTCCATTTGTCGCATTTGGTCTGCTGCATTTCACCTTCCCCACCTTCATGACCTTGGGGTGGGGGGTGGGTTGATGTCAGGTGATGCTCTGGCTACGGAGACAGTGGAGGTTTCAGGGAATTGCAGGACCTTCCTTGGCTCCCGCTTGTGGTCCCTTGCCCTACCCACTGTGGAACACACAACATACATGGTCACCAGAGCTAACAGCATACACACCTTAGTCAGGTTATAGACCGATGAGGAAATTAATGGCCGTGCGATGATACCAAACCTCCTACAGATTATGATGCGATCTTAAGAGCTAGCTCAAAAATAAGCTGACTAGCAACCCAGTCCATTTGAAAGTTGTGACAGGATCAATAAATCTTATTCAATAGTGCAGACTGGGGGTAGTGTCACATAAAAAGTTTTCGAAAACCAACTTATTGTCAAGTTTGCCTTTTCATCTGGATGTTTTCCCAAAAATAGTAAAATGGCTCACTTGTTGGACAATGTTGGAAAAAATCCAATTGATTCCGACAGAAACCAGAACACTTCCTCTGGGTAATGCTATAGTTTGGGCTAACTGCAAACCCAGAGGCTTGTGTATCTTGTTAGTTCTTCCACCATCTTTTCCATGGGTCATCAGCATCATCACTACAGGGATCCTGACCGTGTGATGGAGGAACCTAATTCCAGCGCTGGACTGGTAATCTGGCATACCGGGTATTTTCCGGGCCGATATAATTTAATTTATAATTTTTAATTAAAAAATAAAGAATGCATTTTTTTTGGCCAACGACCGGCCCATAAAGCAGGGACAAATTGTCAATATGTGGTGGATCAGAGCCAAAAAACTGTGGATGGATGAGGGCGTCAAAATGTATAAACAAAAGCGCAAGGGGGGTGCGGAGAAGTTGCGGGCCAAACAAATTAAAAATCTAGAGGCGGATGCTGCCAAATGTGCAAAAATAACATACATGTTTGCTGCAGGGGCTGCAGTAGTTTCAACATCTCCATTAACATCTGCAGTAGCTTCAACCCGACATTGTGAGGCAACAGGTGGAACTTGAAGGAGGAGAGGTGGCTGGCAGGGAGGTATAGTGTGTGTGCGCCATGCCATGATGACGATGATGATTAATTTAATTAATGTCGATGATAATAAGATAACATAATCGTAACGCTATCATAAAGTGAGACCATCACCTACTGCTGGTGGTCACTCAGACGGTCAATGTTAAATAGCACAGCATAAGCTATTTGGCATTGTTTTTGTAGCTAGCATAGTTCCTAATGCAGCTAACGTTATTTTGTCAGCATCGCGTTGGCTAAGCCCACGTTGCTGTGAGGACCTAGGTCTATATCGTATCATCATAATCTTATTAAAATTATTAGGCTAAGGGTTCCCTTGATGAAGATGCGCGAAAAGGCTGTATAATATACAAGACCTGTAGCTCTACTGTGCTAAAATGTATGCCTGCTTATGTATTAGCCTACAGGGGGAACAAAATGTTTTCATTCCCAACAACAAGCAACAAAGTTGTCCTATGTTTATTTTCAGCCAGGTATGTGTAAAGGCAGCGTGACGTTTGAGGTAGGAGGAGCCAAACACAGCAAGGGGATTCATTAAGCCCTAAGGCCACTAAGGCGGGAAACCCTGCAGTTAAGGGAGGGAGACAAGACAGGGAACACACGTACCAAAGCTACTAACTGGCTCACTGTCACACACCAATAAGTAGAAGCGCAAACGCCAGGTTTCTCTAAGTAACTAAAGAGCCAACAATAATAAACACCCTGCCTCGGTAACGAGACGCATAGGAACAGGCAAGTAGCATAAATGGTACAAATAAAACACACAGCCAACAAACCCTGCAAAATAATACAAGATAGTATACGAGGAGGCGAAAGGAACAGAGATCTAACGTTCCAAGGCTACTCTCAGTCACACACAAACATGTCCACAACATCGCCCAATCTTCCCTATAGGAAGACATGTACCAAAGGACGAAACAGAACTACAGTTCCGAACAAAATCGCCAAAAGCTCCATGTATGGAGACAGGTACTGAAAGGAACGAACAGGACAGGCTGCACGGGACATTTACCGGCTAAAAGACTAACGCGAGATTATTAGAAAATAAACGCCCTACCTCTCCGTAAAGGGGAATGTCACGAGGCGACAGGAACAGAGAGCTAACGTTCCAAGGCTACTTTCAGAGACTCGCAGTCAAACACAAACATGTCAACAAAATCGCCCAAGCTCCATATGAGGAGAGACATACCCGGAGAACGAACAGAACTACAGTTCGACACAATCGTCCCGCTGGTAAAAAGGACGAAACAGGACAGCTGCACCGGACATTTACCGGCTAAAAGACTAACACAAGCTTAATAGAAAATACACACCCTGCCTCTCAGAATAAAGGAGAATGTAACAAGCCGAAAGGAACAGAGAGCTAACATTCCAAAGCTACTTTCAGAGACTCGCAGTCAAACGCAAACATGTCAACAAAATCGCCCAAGCACTATATGAGGAGAGACATACCCGGCGAACGAACAGAACTACAGTTCCGAACACAATCGTCCCGCAGGTAAAAAGGACGAAACAGGACAGCTGCACCAGACATTTACCGGCTAAAAGACTAATGCGAGTTTAATAGAAAATACACGCCCTGCCTCTCAAAAAAAATAAAGCCCTGCTTGTCAGTATGATAAAAACGCCCTGTCTCTTAGTAAGAAATGACTATACAAATACACCCACAAACAAACAAAGACTCCTCTCGCTTACACAGAAGAAAGCAGACAGAGAGAGGAGGAAGAGACAGAGAAGGCAAAAGGATCTAGGCAACGGAAGAAAGGAAAAACCAGAAAGCGGAGACAGAAAAGAGCCAGGGGGGAAGAGTGCTAATATATCCACAAAGGCAAGTCCCGCATTACTCCAATAAAACACTGGAGCAGAAATGGTCTCCTAAAAAACCTAGACCGAATCATACTGGCTAAGCAATCAAAGGGCAAAATAATACCACACACAAAACAACACAAATAATGCCAGACAATACACCACAATACAAATCAACAATATCGAAGCCCCGAACGAAGGAATACTGAGGCTTATGTAGCTCACCGGCAACCACGCACACCTGTGAACGCTGACGAGAAACGCGGCAGAGCCAAAACTCCACTAAAAGAGCAGCGCCCACGTGTGGCGACCGAGGAACACGACCGCAAGGGAAAAAAGGTCATAAAACATGACAGGTATGGTGGTAACTATTAGGATATATATGGTATGGATTACTGTTATTACTATCTGTGGGGTAGCTCTCCACCTACAGTAAGTTCAAATTGATCGGAGCTACTGTCAATTGAGCATGTACCTTCACGTGGTAGGCGCATTAACTGTAGGTCAGACTCCCCAAACAAACAAGCACACCATTGATTTAATTGCCCTATCACATACAAAGAGCTATTACTCCTCTCTGAACATTAATATAAAACAAAAAGGTGATCTATTAACTGTGTAAACCTTTAGATAAGCAAGCTTTTGCGACAATTAGAAATAAATGTATCATAGAGTTACAGAAAGCAAAAACTAATTATTATCAGAAACTCATAAATGAAGCCTCTTTGCACCCCAAAAAGCTGTGGGATGCACTGAACTCCATAACTGGAGGAAGGACAAAAAATAACCAAGGCAAGATAAGCGTTTTCTCACAGGGATTATTGCTAACAGAGCCTCAAAAACTTGCTTGCGCGTTTAATACGTTTTTTATTTCATCAGTAGAAGAGCTCGCAGCCCACTTTGATCCATCGGTGCAACAATTGGAATTTTCTGCCTCACAATCACAACCTTTCTCCTTCGCAGAAATATCTCAAGACTGTTTAATAAACATCACACATTCTCTAAAGAAGACAAAAACAAAGGATACACATGACATGAACTCAGACTTCTTTCTGTCACATTTGGACTCTTTATTAACAGTCACCCATCATCTCATAAACTTATGTATTACAAAGTCTGTTTTTCCTTCCGCATGGAAAACATCTAAAATCATTCCCATTTACAAATCAGGTGATCCAACAGTCATATCAAATTATAGACCGATATCTATTCTTCCCATAATGTCAAAGATCCTGGAAAAGGTGCTAGCCACTCAGCTCACCGACTACTTAGAATCACACGGTCTTTTAAATGAATTTCAGTTTGGTTTTCGAACAAACAGATCAACCACGTCCGCAGTATTATATCTCACGGAATCAATTAGACAATCATTAAATGTAGGGAATATAACCGGTGCAATATTTATCGACTTTTCAAAAGCATTTGATACCGTTAATCATTCAATACTTCTCAATAAGTTAACGAAGTTCAACCTATCATCAACTGCAATAAACATGTTTTCATCATATCTATTAGAAAGAACACAACTGGTCCAAATAGATCAACTTAAATCCACTTCTATGACAAGCAATATCGGTGTACCACAAGGATCTATTCTAGGACCGCTATTGTTCATATTATATATTAATGATCTGCCCTCAGTATGCTCATCAACCCAAGTGCTTCTATATGCGGACGACACCGTTATCTTTACCTCTGCGCATAAAATAGATGACATTCATTCCAAACTTTCATTAGACCTACAAGCTCTTCACCACTGGTTACACAGAAATCATTTAACATTAAATATAAAAAAAACACAATGTATGTATTTTCGATCCTCTCAAAAAACATTTTCGACTCCGCCCCCTATACAACTAAAAAACGAACCCTTGTCCGTAACAAGTACCTATAAATATCTCGGCGTCACGCTTGACGATCATATGACGTTTAAACCACATTTTGAATACCTTGCAAAACAGCTAAATAAAAAACTTTTCGTCTACAATAAAATTCGGACATATCTTACACGAACCGTTTCAAATACATATTTAAATGCCATAATTCTATCCACATTATCATATTGTTTACCAATTTGGTCATCTGCTACAAAATGCACATTAGACCCAATCATTCGTCTTTATAATAGATCGCACAAAATTCACGCGAAATTACCATCTCGCACACATCATTGCACTGCCTTACAACAAGTAAACGCACTCACTTTTGAAAATTACCAAATGTTACTGAACTTAAAACTTTACCATAAAATACAAAACAATACTCTTCCTCAGATCATTAACAACCTATTGCCACGTCATTCCAATAACCGACAACAAAGACAAACCCGTTCCATTACAAACGCATTAAATCCACTTCAAAGATACAAAAACAATTTTGGTCAAAAATCGTTTTTCAATAGAAACACAGAATCATGGAATAATTTACCATTAAATATAAGGACAAATATACATTCTAACAACTTTAAAAAACAGCTCAAATCTCATCTTATAAATAACCAAATCTGTCAACACTAGACTATAATTAATTTCAGATCACGCTGTGTCTGCTCCATAAACACTCACTTTATTATTATTATTATTATTATTATTATTTTTCATTGTTTCTACATATTTCTTTCTGAAATTTCTCACATTTTAATTACTGTACATCTATAGATTTTATAGATTTTTTACCCCTGTCTTTGTTATTTTTTCCTCATTTTCTGTTCATCTCAATTTATTTTCTTTTTCTTTTTTTCTTTCCCTATGCTGTAGGACAGGGAACCCTCTGTAAAACAGTAATGTACTGAGTAGGGCCCAAAGATGTTAGGACTTTTATGTACTAATATCTTTTTTCCCTGTATAAAAAAATAAAATTGAATTGAATTGAATTATATTTACACTGTGTAAACCAATATTCATCATCAATATTTGGATATTTCGAAATCTGTATGAACTGAATAGTTAGTATCAAATGAAATAAGATGGAACAGCTCCATGCATTAATTGAATTAAGAACTATTTGCTCATTACCAGTATGGTATTTATTAAATTGTACAGCTTTTTGCACATCTTTGTCAGGGAATACCAACAATTCTGGACCTGAACATATAATCATGTTGGGGAATAGTACAGTAGGTACGCATATTTAAGGTACCCCAAGGATGGTGTACTGGTGGGTGGTGTCTGACTGATTGTAGTGGGCCGGTCTGGACCAAAAATGCCAGGGCCGATTTTTTGTCCCAGTCCAGCCCTGCCTAATTCTGATAAGGGGGGGGGGGGGGGGGGGCTTGTGTCCCATCTGTGCTCCATAAAGGAAGATTTGATTCTATATTTGAAAATTGCCTTCTTGGTTTCTGAATTCCCTTGAGCAGCCTGCCATTGCTTGTGTCCTCAAATCATTTGTTGCCTGTGTGCCATTAAAATTCTCCCCTCTGCAGAATAATACAAAAATCTAATTGAATCTTCTGCATTTGTCTGAATGGTTGGGAAGTCTGAACCTTGTAAGTTAAGCAAGCAGAAAATAAATATTTACAGACTCTTGAACCAAACAGAATCATTCAGGGTCTCAGTTTTGGAACACATTTTATTCATTTATAATAAATAAATAATAATATAATAATAAATATAATAAATCTCTGCCTGCCAACAAATGTACGTTCGCCTATTAAAAAAAAAACATTAGACTGACTGAAATGGGGGCGGGGTGGGGGGGTGGTCATTTGAAAGAAGCAGCAAAGCCTTTGAAGTAACTTGGCATCGTGAGCAGTATTTTAAGAGCAGCCCTTGGACAGCTAAACGCATCTGCAGAGTCTAACCTTGACTGAAAGACCATGGATGCACATCGGTGACATCGCTAAATGCTTCTGTAATAATAATAATGTCTTGCATTTATATAGCGCCTTTCTCACCGGCCGGTAACTTACAGTGCTTTAGAATGATGAGGGGAAACTCACCTCCACCACCATCAATGTGTAGAACCCACCTGGGTGATACAACGGCAGCCATTTTGCACCAGAATGCTCACCACAACATCAGCTGAGGTGGAGAGGGAGAGAACTTTTTTTTTTTAGGCAATTAAACTGGGGGAGAATCAGGTGGCAGATTGAAAGAGCCAGGTTGGGAATTTAGCCAGGTCACCGGGGAAACCCCTACTCTTTACGATAAGTGTCATGGGAACTTCAATGGCCATAGTAAGTCAGGAGTCAGGACCTCGGTTTAACGTCTCATCTGAAAGACGGCGTCTCCTACAGCACAGTGTCCACATCAGTGCCATCATCAATGCCACCACCAACGATGCCGTCAATGCCGCCAACGATGCCGTCAATGCCGCCGCCGCCAACGATGCCATCAAAGCCGCCGCCAACGATGCCGTCAACGATGCCGTCAACGCCGCCGCCAACGATGCCGTCAACAATGCCGCCAATGATGCCGTCGTCAATCCCGCCGTCAATTTGACCAGAGGGAAGATTGTCCACTGACACCACTTCCAGCAGCAACTTAGTTTTCCCAGGAGGTCTCCCATCCAAGTACTAACCAAGCCCACACCTGCTTAACTTCAGCCATTCAGTAGGCGCAGAGTCCTTGACTGAAATGCCATGGATACACTTCGCTAAACGCTTCTGTAGTCTAACCTTGACTGAAACGTCTGAGAGAACGATGAATACAAGAATGGGCAGCTTCAAGATTAAGGTTCAGCACCCCTGGTACAGACTTGAGTTCCAAATGCAAAATATATCTGTAAAATATGTATATTAAGTGTCATGGTTTTCAACCCTGTTTCCCCATGCGGTCGTTTTCCTCGGTGGCCACGCGAGGGCGCTGCCCTTTTGGTAGATGCTTGCTCCCCCCTGCTGAGTTGGCGGAGCTTCTGGTTAAGCGTTTACACCTGTCGTAGTCACCTGAGAGATGTATATAAGCCTACCGTTTTCTTCATTCGGGGCTTCGACATTAATTGTTAATTGTTCGTACTGTGGTGTTATTGTTGGCTGTGTGTTCTCGTACCATTTTGGCTACTCGCCTATTTTTAACGTCTCTGTTGAGGCAGGGCTTATTTCTTACTGGCTTGGTAGTTGATTATCTCGTAGAAGTTTGGGACCGTAATATCTCTGCTCTATTTTGCCCTTTTGGTGCTTTTCCTCCGTGTATGGAGTTTTGGGGCGATTCGGTTCAGAACTGTAGTTCTGCTCGCTCTTCGGCACATTTCTTCCCATAGGGAGATCGGGTGTTTAGCTTCTATTTAGTTTCTTAGCTCTTAGAAGTATAGAGTAGTAGTTTCTCTGGTCCATTTTTAGCCTGTTAATGGTTCTTACTGAGTGACCTGGCGTTTTAGCTTCTACTCATTTCCTTGTTACGGTGAGCCAGTAGCTACGGTACGTTTATTTCCCTGTTTGGTCCTTCTCGTGGACTACGTTCTCCTTTGTTGTGAGCCAGGGTTTTTATTTGTATTTGAGAGGCTGTCGTGCTATTAAGTTTGCGTAGGTCTTTTGTTGCAGCCGTCCTATACTCCCTAACTACCTGCGGGACGATTCTCTCCAGGTGTTAGCCTCCTAGTTTATGGAGCTTGGGCTATGTTGTGGACGTCTTTGTGTTTGACTGCGTGTACTCTTAAAATAGCCTCGGAACGTTAACTCTCTGTTCCATTTCGCCTTGTTTCCTTCATTCGTTTTCTGAGAGGCTGTAGTGCTATGTTGCGTAGGTCTTTTGTTGCAGCCGTCCTATACTCCCTAACTACCTGCGGGACGATTCTCTCCGGGTGTTAGCCTCCTAGTTTATGGAGCTTGGGCTATGTTGTGGACGTCTTTGTGTTTGACTGCGTGTACTCTTAAAATAGCCTCGGAACGTTAACTCTCTGTTCCATTTCGCCTCGTTTCCTTCATTCGTTTTCTGAGAGGCTGTAGTGCTATGTTGCGTAGGTCTTTTGTTGCAGCCGTCCTATACTCCCTAACTACCTGCGGGACGATTCTCTCCGGGTGTTAGCCTCCTAGTTTATGGAGCTTGGGCTATGTTGTGGACGTGTTTGTGCTTGACTGCGTGTTTTCTTAATATAGCCTCGGAACGTTAGCTCTCTGTTCCATTTCGCCTCGTTACATATTCCATTAGTGAGAGGCTAGTGCGGTTGTTTTATATCAAGCTTGCGTTAGTCTATATGGATCGTAAAGTTATGGGACGACGGTGTTCCGTCGGCTCACCTGTAAAATGTTTCTCTCTCCTGGGAGATCGGGTGTTTACCTCTTTGGTTTCTGTATTGGACTGCGAGCCTATTAATCCCGCCATGGAACGTTAAATCTTTGTTCCTGTTTCGCCTCCGCAATTACTTATCGTATTATTTTGCTGTGTTTATGGACTGTTTTATGTTTGTTTTTACGCTACTCGCCCGTTCTTATTTTGTCTCGTTACCGAGACAGGGCGCGTATTATTTCTGGCTGTTTTGATCCCTGTCTTTACGCTCTACTTGGCGTTTGACAGTTAGCCGGTTAGTAGCGTCTCTAGTGGTGTTTGTGTTCCTTGTCTTGTCTCCTCCCTTATCTGCGGGTATCCCGCCTTAGTGGCCTAAGGGCTTAATGAATCCCCTTGCTGCGTTTGGCTCCTCCTTCCTCACACGTCACGCCCCATTACAATTAAGTACATGTTGTCCATTTCAACTTTGGCCAGGTTTGCAACGGACAAATCCGACCAACCTGCTACCCAATCATAATGTTCCGATGAAATCAAGTGAGGAGTCAACATGATTGCGACTATCTTAGTTGATAACATCTTTGTTTCAGAGCTCTGACAGGGATGGGCAGTGTTTCCAATGTCTTTTTTAAATACATACTTAAAGGGATAGTTCGGAATTTTGGACATAATGGGCCCTATCTTACACCCGGCGCAAAGCGGCGTTAACCCAAACGCAAGTGTCTTTGCTATCTTACACCTGGCGCATGGTTCATTATAACGCCTTATGTTCTCGCCGTTTAAATACCACGTATTCTTGCACCCATTATAAGTGAACTGGGCGTGTTGGTCTTAAGATGAGGAGTGGCCAGGATTCTTTTTGACGTATTGCTATCTTGAGCCAGCAGAAAGCGCTTGCGCTAGAACCACCACAAACCTGGTCTAAACTCATGTCGCAGTTGTTTACATGTTATTTTAACGGCGCATATAAGTGCGTCTACATAGGCGTGTGCACAACGAGCGTACACCCTCCAGTCTGTTACACACAGGGGCGCGCACAAGCATGACTAAAATATCAAGATTACAATGTGAAATATCATTATTGTGTAGACTATATCAAAGAATGAATAAGAATAAAAGGGTCCATAGGTCAAAGACCACATACGTGTCCCTCAGCTCACTCCATCAACATCCAGGCGATGTGCGATGGTACAGGACAATGGCTATCCATTAAAAAGGAGCTGATAACACCTATATCAAGCCTAATGCGCGCATTGTCATTTACACCTAATGCGTGAATTGTCATTCAATAGAAAACTCGCACACTGCAATAGATGGACATTTGAGTTCTGAAAATGCGCTTCAGATGTCATTACAATACAGCTCTGTTTATCTAGGAATACAACCTGTAAGTAAATAGAATGGTTGTGACAGAAAAAGGTTTAAAACCTTGTCCAGTGAATATTGCATTCGCTGTGCATAAGGTTTTTTTGATAGCCTATGATTAAAAAACGGAGATAAATGTCACCATGTTAACGGAATTGTAACCTTAGCTATTCTTCGTCCTTCATATTTTTTAAATTACAGTGACAAGGTTTCCATACTCTCAGCTTATTAAAACCCCACTGATTTCACCTGTTATTCCATAACGGAACAAAAGATTTTAAAGAGAACTAAGCGTCTAATTAGAAACTAAAACAAATTTTCAGCACGTTACACAATTAATTTACAATTAATTTTAATGCCATTATCTACATGTGTGCTTTACAGGAGCAGATCAATTTCCCCTGCTGTAAATCACACTTTTCACGGTCTTCCTGGGAAAGTGGACCGTTTTAAAGCATTACGCTACCATTAAAACAGGTTGTGTAATGGGGCGTGACGTGTGAGGTGGGAGGAGCCAAACGCAAGAAGGGGATTCTTTAAGCCCTAAGGCCACTAAGGCGGGATACCCCGCAGTTAAGGGAGGAGACAAGACAACGAACAACAAACACGACTACAGACGCTACTAACCAGCTCACTGTCACACGCCAATAAGTAGAGTGCAAGGACAGGTCTCTGAATAGCCAGAAATAATACGCGCCCTGTCTCGGAAACGAGACGCATAAGAATGGGCGAGTAGCATAATGGCAAAAATAAACAGATAACAAACACTGCAAAAATAATAAGATAGAATGAGGAGGCGAAAGGAACAGATCCAACGTTCCAAGGCTACTCTCAGACTCGCGGTCACACACAAACATGTCCACAATATCGCCCAATCCTCCCCATAGGAAGACATGCACCGAAAGACGAAACAGAACAGCAGTTCCGAACAAAATCGTCAAAACTCCATGTAAGGAGAAAGGTACGGAAAGGAACGAACAGGACAGGCTGCACCGGACATTTACCGGCTAAAGACCAAAACGATATTAGTTGAAAATAAACGCCCTGCCTCTCCATAAAGAGGAATGTAACGAGGCGTACAGGAACAGATATAATATTCCATGGCTAGTTTAATAGGCTCGCAGTCAAATGCAACGACCAGGAAGC
This sequence comes from Synaphobranchus kaupii, assembly GCA_029718625.1. Lineage (NCBI taxonomy): Eukaryota > Metazoa > Chordata > Actinopteri > Anguilliformes > Synaphobranchidae > Synaphobranchus > Synaphobranchus kaupii. Next base: position 735,191 of record CM056384.1, read on the forward strand.
AGGAACAGAAAAGAGCCAGGGGGGACGAGTCCTAATAGCTACTTCCACATAGGCAAATACGCCAGGGGGGAAGAGTCCGAATAACTACATCCACATAGGCAAGTCCCGCATTGATCCAGAAAACGTAAAGGGGTAAACGCCCGATCTCCCAGAAGAGAGAAACATTTTACAGGCGAGCCGAGGGAGCACCGTCGTCCCATAACTTTACTAGCAAACATGACTAACGCAAGCTTAATTGAAAACACACGCCCTAGCCTCTCAGTAAAAGAATATGTAACGAGGCGAAATGGAACAGAGAGCTAACGTTCCGAGGCTATTTTCAGAAACACGCAGTCAATAGAAAATAGCAAGCACTGCCTCAATATAATAGAAATAACCCTGACTCACAACAAAGGGGAACGTAGTCCACGAGAAGGAGACAAAAACAGGGAACAAATGTACCGAAGCTACTAACCGGCTCACTGTAACAGGAAATGAGTAGAAGCTCAAATGCCTGGTTACTCAGTAAGAAAACCAAACAGAGGCGAAATGGAACAAAGAACTGATACCCTATACTTCTACGAGCTAAGTAACTAAGTAGAAGCGAGAACGCCCAATCTCCCAGGAGAGAGAAACATTTTACAGGCGAATTAGAGCAGACATCTGTGGTCCCATATTTCTACGATATAAGTAACTAAAGAGCCGGCAAGAATAAAGCCCTGCCTCAGCAACGAGACGTTAAAACAGGCGAGTAGCATGAAAGGTACAAATAACGCACACCAAATTAAGCTCTAAAGTCAGTATGATAAAAATGCCCTGTCTCTTAGTAAGAACCTACTATACCGATACACGCAAACAAACAAAGACTCCTCTCGCCTTCACGGAAGAAAGCAAACAGAGAGAGGAGAAAGAGACATCGTAAGGCAAAATCTAGGCAACAAACTAAAAAGGAGAAAACCAGGAAGCGAGGACAGAAAAGAGCCAGGGGGGAAGAGTCCGAATAACTACATCCACATAGGCAGGTACGCCAGGGGGGACGAGTCCTAATAGCTACTTCCACATAGGCGAGTCCCGCATAACTCCAATGAAGCACAATGGAGCAAAACGGTCTCCTTAAAAACCTAGACCAAAATAATACTGACTTAAACATACAAAGAGCAGAATAACACCACACACAAAACAGCACAATACACCACAACAAACAATCAATATAGAAGCCCCGCACAAAGGAAACGGGAGGCTTAAATAGCTCTGTGACCACGCACAGGTGTGGACGCTAACAGAAGCTCCGCAATCTCAGCAGGGCGGAGCAAGCATCTACCAAAAGGGCAGCGCCCTCGCGTGGCCACTAAGGAAAACGACCGCATAGGGAAACAGGGTTAAAAACCATGACAGGTTGGTCACATTTCCATAAGCAGGACATTATAAAACAAGGGGAAATATGCTGAACCTATAGGTTGCCAACCTGACAGATTTATTGTATTTAGTGTCATCATTAAGGCAAATCCCCTCTATCTTGGCGCTTGGTCTAAGCGCATGGCGTAAAGTCCATTTAGGACATGTCCAAGTCCACTTTTGCTATTTTAACGTTTTTTTTTTTTGGGCACTAAGCATGGCGCAACGTCCAAATGGGCTGAACCTAGTCTCTTCATTAATCATAGGTGTGTCTTGGGCGTGACATGCAATAAACCAATCAAAATGTCATATCCCATTCCCTTTAAAAGCCTGCTTTTCCACCTTGGCGGATTGCTTATGATGACGAAACAGACATGCCCGTGTGTGTTTAGTGCGATCAAGGAATAGGCTATATGGATCAATAGTAGCCTATGATCAATATTATTCGGGCTAACCATTATGAGTTCCCGGTAATTCCTGACAGTGCTGTTTACAAAATATATGTGGTTAAATTTAGTTAAAAGCACCTGCAACAGCTGAGAATAAGCGACCAATGGCTTCCGTCTCACCTGAGAAAACACCAAATTAGCCTGCCTGTTTAACGAATTTTGTTTGATTATGCAATGAACTCATGTTCAAGCTTCATCCGAAGTTCATTAGGCTACCTACATTCTAATTTTGATTAATAACATAAATACCGTTATTTTGCCTTAATGATGACTAAATACAATAAATCTGTCAGGTTGGCAACCCATAGGTTCAGCATATTTTCCCTTGTTTTATAATGTCCTGCTTATGGAAATGTGACCAACCTGTTTTACTGGTAGCGTAATGCTTTAAAATGATCCACTTTCCCAGGAACCGTGAAAAGTGCGATTTACAGCAGGGGAAACAGACCTGCTCCTGTAAAGCGCACATGCAGATAATGGCATTAAAATTAATTGTAAATTAATTGTGTAACGTGCTGCAAATTTACTGGTTTCGTTTCGAATTAGACGCTTAGTTCTCTTTAAAATCTTTTGTTCCGTTATGGAATAACAGGTGAAATCAGCAGGGTTTTAATAAGCTGAGAGTATGGAAACCTTGTCACTGTAATTTAAAAAATATAAAGGACGAAGAATAGCTAAGGTTACAATTCAGTTAACATGGTGACATTTATCACCGTTTTTTAACTATAGGCTATCGAAAAAACCTTATGCACAGCGAATCCGCTGTAGCCTAGGCTATTTGAAAAACAATAAATGCAATATTCACTGGACAAGGTTTTGAACTTTTTTCTGTCACAACCATTCTATTTACTTACAGGCTGTATTCCTAGATAAACAGAGCTGTATTGTAATGACATCTGAAGCGCATTTTCAGAACTCAAATGTCCGTCTATTGCAGTGCGCGAGTTTTCTATTGAACGACAATTCACGCATTAGGTGGAAATGACAATTTGCGCATTAGGCTTGATATAGGTGTTATCAGCTCCTGGATAGCCATTGTCCCGTACCATCGCACATCGCCTGGATGTTGATGGAGTGAGCTGAGGGACAGGTATGTGGTCTTTGACCTATGGACCCTTTTATTATTATGCATTTTTTGATATAGCCTACACAATAATGATATTTCACATTGTAATCTTGATATTTTAGTCATGCTTGTGCGCGCCCCTGTGTGTAACAGACTGGAGGGTGTACACGCGTTGTGCACACGCTTATGTAGACACACTTATATGCGCCGTTAAAATAACATGTAAACAACTGCAACATGACTTTAGACTAGGTTTGTGGTGGTTCTAGCGCAAGCGCTTTCTGCTGGCTCAAGATAGCAATACGCCAAAAATAATCCTGGCCACTCCTCATCTTAAGACCAACACGCCCAGTTCACATGCAACGGGCGCATGGTAGTTAAACGACGTAAGCGTTAGGCGTTATAATGAACCTAGCGCCGGGTGTAAGATAGGGCCCCAGGTCTCAATTATGACTTACCCATGATGTAGTTGATTGATGGAAACCATTTTCAGCTAATTCCATGCTGTCCCTTCTTTTGGACATACACACGTTGCTAATGCTAGCGCAACTCTATGGCAACCGGTAGCATCCACTACCAAACGCACTTACACACTCCACAGTGCACCCAAAGCAAATAAAATACGACGACAGTCTATCGGGGGTGCGATACTTTACATTACCTACGAGTGTAGTGCCGGCACTGGTCAACTACAACAACAAAGAAGAGTATCAAGTTGCAATGGCCACATTCGCTCCGCCGCCGTACTTCCAGAGAATATTAGGTCAGCACAAAGTCAAGGATTCAACGATAGTTTGACTTAAAAAATGATGGTATAAACACTCAAAATAACCTTGATAGATTGTCGTGGTATTTTATTTGCTTTGGGTGCACTGTGGAGTGTTTAAGTGCGTTTGGTAGTGGATGCTACCGGTTACCTTAGAGTTGCGCTAGCATTAGCAACGTGTGTATGTCCAAAAGAAGGGACAGCATGGAATTAGCTGAAAATGGTTTCCATCAATCAACTACATCATGGGTAAGTCGTAATTGAGACATTATGTCCAAAATTCCGAACTATCCCTTTAAATTATAAGCATTACATTAGATACACAGGTTGCTCGCCTCTTTTATGTATGTTTTATACCACTGTGCAGCCTGCAAATGAACCTTCCCCTGTGCTAGTTTAACCCCTTGGCGCAGATGGCAAATTTCACCTATTTAGGGGGTGCTCTGTTTAAGGCTTTATAATAATAATAATAATAATAAACTTTATTTGTATAGCACCTTTCATACATAAAATGCAGCCCAAAGTGCTTCACAACAATAGAAAACAAAATACAGAACAAAAGCAATAGAAGAAAAATAGACATAAAAGGCAATAGAACATTTACGAGACAATTTCCCTTCTTCGAGGTATATTTGCCCATGGGTGGGAGCAGCATACAGCCTCCACAGTTTGAGTCACTCCGCAGTGTGACGAACCCGTCGGTCCCTAGTCAACTTTTAAGTTGAGCGCCCTACTGGCCTCTTTCTACGTTTTGATTTTCATTTGCCCATGGGTGGGAGCAGCATACAGCCTCCACAGTTTGAATCACTCCGCAGAGTGACGAACCCGTCGGTCCCTAGTCAAACTTTTAAATTGAGCGCCCTACTGGCCTCTTCTTTCACCCCACTATACAGAATAAAAGAAAGAAAAGAAATAAAATAAAATAATAGATAAAACAGCTTTAAAAAGATAAATAAGAATAAATAAAAAAAAAAATAAAAAAAAAATAAAAAAAACAAAAAAAAAAATAAAAATAAAAAAACACACATCAGTCCTAAAAGTAAGAAAATTAAATTAAAATTAAAATTAAAATTAAAAGGCAGAGCAAGCTAACTAAAGGCAAGTTTAAATAGGTGTGTTTTAAGAAGTTTCTTAAAAATGTTAAGAGTTTCTGCCTCTTTGATATTGCCTGGTAGGGCGTTCCAGAGCCTAGGGGCATAAAAGCTAAAAGCCGCCTCACCGCTTCTCTTACGGTTTACTTTGGGAATCACTAAGAGAGAAGCAGTGGAGGATCTAAGGGTTCTAGTAGGTACATGTTCCTGAATGCAGTCACCTAAGTATGTTGGTGCTAAACCTTTTATCGTTTTAAAAACTAGAAGAAGAACCTTAAAATCTATTCTAAAACGCACAGGTAGCCAGTGTAGTTTAAGGAGTGTGGGGGTAATGTGGTCTCTCTTTTTTGTGCCAGTCAATACCCTTGCAGCCGCATTCTGAACTAACTGTAGTTTTTTAATGCTTTTTTGGGGGAGACCAGAGAGAAGGCTATTGCAATAGTCAAGGCGACTTGTGATAAAAGCATGCATAAGTTTTTCTGCGTCTGCTTGTCGGAGGAGAGGTCTGACCTTTGCAATGTTTCTTAAATGAAAGAAGGCAATTTTAGTAACATTTCTTATATGGGGTTCAAAGGTTAGGTCATTATCTATAATAACGCCTAGATTCTTGGCTTCCCGATTACTGCATAGGCCCAGATGCTCTAGATTTTTTGATATTGCATCTCTTTGAGGTCTTGGTCCAATCAAAATGGCCTCTGTTTTGTCATCGTTCAACTGGAGAAAATTTTGGGACATCCACATTTTTATATCTTTCAGACACTTCTCCAGTGAGCTGAGTGGGCTTGTATCACCAGGGAACACAGAAATGTACAATTGTGTGTCATCAGCATAGCTGTGGAAATTAACACTATGCCTTCTAATGATGTTACCCAGTGGTAGCATATACAGAGAGAACAGTAAAGGCCCAAGAATAGATCCTTGAGGGACCCCACATGTAATGCTAACCGTGTCAGACACAGCGTCTCCTAGTGCAACAACAAATCCTCTCCCAGTAAGGTATGATTTAAACCACTCTAGTACTAGTCCCGAAAGACCCACCCAATGTTCCAGACGGTGCATTAAAATGTTGTGATCCACTGTATCAAACGCAGCACTCAAGTCCAGTAAAACTAGAACAGCAACACCACCACTGTCAATGGTTACCCGCAGGTCATTTACAACCTTTACCAGGGCAGTCTCTGTGCTATGGTTAGATCGGAAGCCTGATTGGTATTTTTCAAGGGTGTTGTATCTAATCAGAAATTGATTCAGTTGTCTAAAAACAATTTTTTCTAGGATTTTACTTAAAAAAGGGATGTTGGATATAGGCCTGAAATTACTGAGCACAGAGCTGTCTAAATGCCTTTTTTTCAGTGTTGGTCTCACAATGGCAGATTTCAAGGTGGTGGGGAATATGCCAGCCGATAGAGAACAGTTCACAATTTCCAAAACATCATCAAGTAAACAATTATACACCTTTTTGAAGAACTTTGTGGGGATGGGATCAAGTGAGCAGGTTGAGGGTTTAATCTGAGAGATAATTTCACTCAAAGCTTGCGTGTCAATCTGCTCAAATGAATCCATGACAGTATCAATTTGTCTACATTGATCATCTAATTCTGTAGTTACGTTGACCTGGGAGATTTGTGAGCGAATACTGGATATCTTTTCTTGAAAGAAAGTAGCAAACTCATTACATCTAGATGTGGAACTGGACGCAATGTCAGGATCAGCAGTCATCACAGGGTTAATCAATCGATCAATTGTTGAAAAAAGAATGCTAGGTGTATTCTTGTTTTCATTTTCTGTAATAATCTTGGAAAAGTAATCTTTTCTTGCCAGACGTATTGCTTTGTTATAGGCAGTCATGGCTTCTTTGTATATATTACAGTGAACTGTGAGCCTAGTTTTCCTCCATTTTCTTTCAGCTGCCCGACAGATTCTCTTAATATCATTAACACTGTTATTGTTTAGCCATGGGGAGATTCTGTCAGTCGACCTCTTTTTAATCTTTAGTGGAGCAACAGTATTTAGAGCAGATGACAAGGTATTGTTGAAATTTTCAACCATGTCATTTAAAGAGCAGTCATAAATAACTGGCTCAAGCGATCTCATGATATTAGAAAACTTTGCTTCAGCCTTGCTATCTAGGAATCTCCTTTGGACCAAAAATTCCCTTTTGGTCTTTGTTAAGGTTAGGTTGGCATCAAAAAACACACAGTGATGGTCAGAAATAGGTAATTCAAGTACTAAAACGTTATCAATGTTTAACCCTGTTGTTATTACTAAGTCTAGGGTGTTACCATGCTGATGAGTGGCTTCCTTTACATGTTGGGTAAGTTCAAAGCTGTCCAGTAAATTCATAAGCTCCATAGCTTTGGAGTCATTCTTTTTATTAATATGAATATTCAGGTCTCCATTCAGGATTAATCTATCATATCTAGTGATACCAAGTGAGATCAGCTCTGAGAATTCCTGTAGAAATAGTGATGAATATCTTGGTGGCCGATATAATGTAATGATGAGCACTGATAATTCTGCTTTGAGCTCAAGAGCGAGATATTCAAATGATGTAAATTCACCCAGGTCCATATCATTACACACAAACTGTGTAGAGAAAATGGCTGCAATCCCCCCTCCTTTCCTATTTTGTCTGACTGACTGATAAAAATTATAGTTTGGAGGACAAGCCTCTATCAGTGTTGCTACACCAGTAGTGCTGTTTAGCCAGGTCTCAACTAAAAACATGCAATGCAAATTCCTTTCAATTATCAGATCATTAACCAAAAAGGATTTGTTAGCCAATGATCTGACATTAAAAATAGCTAATTTCAGCTGTAGGGATTCTGTGACAGGAAAGAAGACTGGTTGTGGCTGAACAGTAACAAATTTAAGATTACTGAGACAGGTACCGGATGGTCTGTGATTGTGATTGTTGCGATGTGTTTGTCCATGCCACCGGCTGTTTAAGATCACCGGTATGTTTAAAGAAGCAGCATGGGGTCTGTCTCTCTCTTTATAACTCCAGGGGCCCTATCTTGGCGATCTTGGCGCTTAGTCTAAGCGCATGGCGCTAAGTCCATTTAGGGCGTGTCCAAGTCCACTTTTGCTATTTTAACGGCGTGTTTTTTTGGCGCTAAGCACGGCGCATGGCGCAACTGGGCTGAACCTAGTCGCTTCATTAATTATAGGTGTGTCTTGGGCGTGACATTCAATAAACCAATCAAAATGTCATATCCCATTCCCTTTAAAAGCCTGCTTTTCCACCTTGGCGGATTGCTTATGATGGCGAAACAGACATGCTCGTGCGTGTTTAGTGTGATCAAGGAATAGGCTAAATGGAGTATGATCAATATTATTCGGACTAACCATTAGCCTATGAGTTCCCGGTAATTCCAGACAGGGCTGTTATTTTACAAAATATGTGCGGTTAAATTTCGTTAAAAGGACCTGCAACAGCTGAGAATAAGCTATCAATGGCTTCAGTCTCACCTTAGAAAACGCCAAATTAGCCTGCTTGTTCAGCGAATTTCGTTTGATTATGCAATGAAAGTGTCAAACATCAATTCCAAGGAGCTGTTCTCATGGAGTTCTCGAAGTTCAAGCTTCATCCAAAGTTCATTAGGCTACCTGCATAGTAGGCTAATATTGATTAATAACATACACACCGTTATTTTGCCTTAATGATGACACTAAATAGCCATACAATAAAGCTGTCAGGTTCGCAACCCATAAGTTCACGCATATTTCCCCTTGTTTAATAATGTCCTGTTTATGGAAATGTGACCAACCTGTTTTACTCGTAGCGTAATCCTTTAAAACAATCCACTTTCCCAGGAAGACCGTTAAACGTGCAGAGAATGGCATTAAAATTAATTGTGTAACGTGCTGCAAATATGTTTTAGTTTCTAATTAGACGCTTAGTTCTCTTTAAAATCGTTTTGTTCAGTTAAGGAATAACGGGTGAAATCAGCTGGGTTTTAAACGGTGAGAGTATGGAAACCTGGTCACTGTCATTTAAAAAAATATGAAGGACGAAGAATAGCTAAGGTTACAATTTAGTTAACATGGTGACATCTCCGTTTTTTAACCATAGGCTATCGAAAAAAACCTTATGCACAGCGAATTCGCTGTAGCCTAGGCTATTTGAAAAACAATAAATGCAATATTCACTGGACAAGGTTTTGAACTTTTTTCAGTCACAAACCATTCTATTTACTTACAGGCTGTATTCATAGATAAACAGAGCTGTATTGTAATGACATCTGAAGCGCATTTTCAGAACTTAAATGTCCGTCTATTGCCGTGCGCGGGTTTTCCATTGAATGACAATTCACGCATTAGGTGCAAAGACAATTCGCGCATTAGGTTTGATAGCTATAGGTGTTATCAGCTCCTTTTTAATGGATAGCCATTGTCCCGTACCATCGCACATCGCCTGGATGTTGATGGAGTGGGCTGAGAGCAATGTAATGTGGCATTGTTTCCCTTCGCTGAGGGAGGTATGTGGACCTATGGAACCTTTTATTATTATGCATTTTTGATATAGCCTACACAATAATAATATTTCACATTGTGATCTAGATATTTTAGTCATGCCTGTGCACGCCCCTGTGTGTAACAGACAGGAGGGTATGCGCGTTGTGCACACGCCTATGTAGACGCACTTATATGCGCCGTTAAAATAGCATGTAAACAACTGCGACATGACTTTAGACCAGGTTTGTGGTGGTTCTAGCGCAAGTGCTTTCTGCTGGCTCAAGATAGCAATACGCCAAAAAGAATCCTGGCCACTCCTCATCTTAAGACCAACACGCCCAGTTCACTAATGATGGCGCAAGAGTTACGCCGTCAAACATGCTAGTTTGACGGCGTAAGCGTTAGCCGTTATTATGGACCTAGCGCCGGGTGTAAGATAGCAAAGACACTTGCGTTTGCGTTAGCGCCGCTTTGCGCCGGGTGTAAGATAGGGCCCCAGGTGTGAGCATCACATAAACTTGGTAAATGGCTTAAATGAAAGAAGACAGGTGTACCATTTACAATACAAACTTAGATTTGTTTATTTTCATAATTTAATTCAAAATAAAGTGCCACAAATACAAAGAAACTTTGGAAAAAAAAATTAAAAAATAGTTTTTTAAAATTTTGCTGAGAGCTACATAAGTGAAATCGGTAATATATATACATTTCCTGGATCCATGTCCACAAGTTTAGCAAAATCTGAGGATGATATGCAGAACTACTAAAAGTCTATGATGCAAAATATAGCAGTGTACCCTGTTGTCCATTAGTGTCTCCAAATCTATCCAAATGGCTAAATTGTGCACTGCTCTAAATAAAAATAAAAAATGATATATTTAACTATAAATCAACAGTTTTGGCTCATAAAACTCACTTTTGCATAATTTTCAAGTGGGAATTACTATATTTTCATCAGTATAGGGGGGGTAGATATCTATGGGTCCAAAACCCCTATGCAAAACATGTCATAAAATGAATTAATTAGTTTTGTCCATTACAAAACAAATACATTTGCTCCTTCTGATGGCTTAAGATGAAAAACATTGATATCACAATGTTACATACACCTAAATATGTTGCCTAATCATTCACTCTTGTACCTCAATAAAACATCACTTGTCCCTGTACTCTACAGTATGTATACTTTTGTCCTGGGATTGCATTTTTCTGTATTCTTTTAATCTTTTAAGTTTTCCTTAATGACTCCCAAGGAAGTTTTTAACTTAATCTACCACATATCAGCGCACAGTAAATTGGAATGAGCATTTGTCATGCCCTAAGAGAGAAGTATACGCCATAGCCTATATTATGTATGATAACATGAACATAAAATAGTTTTCCACCATCTGCAAAATGCTGCCAAATGTTAGCCTACTTCAAAAATACATTTAACGATTGCACTACAGTATGTGAAATGTACTCAAAATGCAAAAACAACAATAGGGCTATCAAACATATTGGAAAGACAGTGCTCGAGTGGAAACACGAACGTACGTTCGGTATTTTACGGTATTTTAGACGCAAAAATACTTACATATCGCAAAAGGGGAATTCCCCTGCATAATGCGTATTCTATAGCGCTTGCGTAATACTAGACAGTTAAAACGAAAACTGCCGTTACGCTGGGCTGTAGTAAATTGCTCAAAGCACCCAAAAAGACTTGGCATATACCGTTGCGAAGGTTATAATGTACTCTATTGGATAAAAAAGCCGACAATTAAACCAGAATGAACTGTAATGCATGAGACAGGCTTACAGGGCATGGGGCTATTACGCGGCGACGTTTCAGATAGTGTAATAGCGGTATAAAGTGTTGTATATTTCTCAAACCGATTGTACCAGACAATAAATGACAACTGAATTTTGAAAGGAACATCTCGATGTGTAAAACCAATGGTAGGATTGTATATTTATTTTATATTTAGTAGCATATATTGCTAGTAGAATACATGGTAGAATGAGATAGTACTTTCACAGTTTATTTGAGTAGGGTGTACCTGCAGAACTGCAGAAGGGGCTTACAGCTTGCTGGGCGGGGCTTGAGGGGCTTACAGCTTGCTGGGCGGGGCTTGAGGGGCTTACAGCTTGCTGGGCAGGGCTAAGCACTAGTGCGCATGCGGATGGACCAAATTTGTGTTGCCAGAACTTAAGCAGACGAGCAGACACTAATTTGTATGAGAGAGTCTCTCTAGGTCTGGTTTAAACTTTCATTCGGTTGAAGAAGAACCAAATATGGCTTCCAGTGAAAAAGTAAGTACCTTAAGGGGCACCTTCGCTATTTTGGACATTAGGGCCTATTTTCGGTCTGTCATTTGCTTCAGTGTTGAGCTAACGTTAGCTAACTTTAGCTAACGCACGTTAGCTAATATTCCATGTAAACACCCAACCCACCCCAACTATGTGAATGTGAAGTTGCCATCATTTTGGCCGCCAAGTTTTGAGGAAGACTACTTATTAATGTTGAACTAATGTTAAAGCTATGTTAAACACGAACCATTTTCACAAGGTGGTCAACTTCACATTCTCTATAATGTCCACCGCGATACACATTGTCAATGTCATTGTAAAAAACACATACGTTGGAATTTGTTGCTTATTCAATCATCAAAGCCACCTTGAAAATATGTGTAATGCTAAAACGAATCCCGGTGCATAGTGCACACAACTGCGTTTTATAAGCTTGAGCAACATTCCTCTATTTTAGTCCAAAATGAGAAACATGACTTGAGGCTCATATAGCATAGTGAAAACAGCAGAATCAGTTAGAGGCCGCTTATTGTTACATTTGTGACCGCAGCTGGTGTTTTGGTCCTTAAGTCAATAGGTTATTTTTCAGTTGTTTTACAGATTATGAAAATGCAGATCCTAAGCTTTCAAATGATGTATGCATGCATCATGCATTGAAATCTGAATATTTGAATGTTGGGACACCTGACCTTGACATTTTGAAAGTAATTATCTTCTTTTTTTCCAGGACCACATAACTATACAGAGAGGCCGTTCACTTCCACCACTAGTGAAGTGCACATCCTGTTGCAGCAGCTATCACTGCCCGTTTTGTGGGCCTTCCATTTTCAGGCCTACCAAACCCAACAGAGTGCAGAGACATTTGGATAGCCATTTTTCAAGAGCAGTTATCCATCAAGGTAAAGTTAGACATTTTTCCCAAATAAATTAAATATAAATGTGGGTGTTGTGCAAAATGTAACATGTCTATATGAAACATTGCCTATAGCCTGTTATGATGTTACAGGTAGGGATGCCGACCATATGAGCATCCAATATCGGCATTGGTCCAATGAGCATAACTGAGCCGACACATACTGTGCCATATATGGTCACATTATGATTTTATTATTTTTCATGATGTTTGTGTTACAGAATACACTATACACAGATGTGGATTGGACTGCAAACCATTCTTGCATTACCACTGCCTCTACTGCCAGGCAACAATTATTACAAAAATAAATTTTGAGATCCATCTATTATCATCATGCAAGAGCCGGCCAACCACTCAACCAACTCTGCCATCTCAGGACCCGACTCTGCCCTCCCCTCAACCAAGTCTGCCATCTCAGGAACCAACTCTGCCCTCCCCTCAACCAAGTCTGCCATCTCAGGAACCAACTCTGCCCTCCAAATTTACATTACATTTGGTTTCCTTGTGGTCAATTTGACCCCAGCAATTTAAACCTCCAGAAAATTATTAAAATAAAAATTGTAACCAAAGTTTATGTGTCAGGTAGGCCTACTTTACAAAAAAATAAGTTAGAAAAAATATACCCATGGGGTGCATGGGGACCCTTCCTACTACATCACACTACCAGTATACCCAAGCTGGTCTCCCAGCAAGACCATCACATTACCAGCTTAGTGAACATCACTTCCCATAATAGACCAGCATCAGGTCTTCTGATGCTGGCCTTCTCTGTATACTACACATTCACAAGAAAAGATTTGGGGAGACTGCATTCTCATTTTGTGCACCCAAATTGTGGAATGCACTGCCAGCTTTCATCAGGGATGCAACCTCAGCAAACATTTTCAAATCAACACTCAAAACTCATTGTTCCAATATTGCTTTTCTTCCCTGATTGCTGCTATGTTTTCTCGTCATCCCTTACCATAACCTGGGTTCGTATCCCTTTCCCTGATTGCTGCTATGTTTTCTCCTGTATTTAGTATCCTTAGTATTTTAGTACACCACTATGTCCTGTGTATCTTGTGTATTTGCACCATATTATGTGAATATGTTATGTGTATCTTGTATATTTGCACCATATATGTATGACTGTTGCTATGTTTACTCTTGCATTTTAGTATTTATATTTCAGTACTGTGTACCTTGTGTAGGCTACCTTGTGTATAGTTGTGTATACCTTCTGTATCATTGCTGCTTGTGACATTTGTTGTAACCAGGGGCACCATTGTAAATGAGACCTTGGACTCAATGGGTTTCCCCTGGATAAATAAATGTTAAATAAATGTATTAATAATTTCTGAATGTATATCTTTGAATGTTAATTGATGAATACATGTATATATGCAAACTAATACATACAGAAGGACATAGAATATCTATTAATGCGATGTTAATACTAAATAAACTAAATAAAGAATCTGGAAACCCAAATTCAGTCCATCCGCATGCGCACTAGTGCTTAGCCCCGCCCAGCAAGCTGTAAGCCCCTCTAGCCCCGCCCCGGCAAGCTGTAAGCCCCTCAAGCCCCGCCCAGCAAGCTGTAAGCCCCTCAAGCCCCGCCCAGCAAGCTGTAAGCCCCTTCTGCAGTTCTGCAGGAATCCCCTGTTGTGGGGTTTATTTTGCATTTGATTGAGCAGGGCTTTTCACTGCTTTTCTGGCATACGATCAGGCTATTGTTAAAGGACAAATCAGAATGACGTCACAACAATAACAGACTTACTTTCGGGTGGATAACGAACAGAGCCAGAACACCCGGAACCAACGGATCTTTGCCGAAGCGTAGTGCTGTGCTGCTCTTTACATGACCAAGGTATGAGATCAAGAACATTTTTTACTCTATAACAATTATAATTTCAATGATAATTTGATGTTAGCGATGTTCTAATGTTATGGTTATGCATAACTGGTCCAAGTTGACGTTATGATCGTTTTTGTATCGTTACGCATAGGCAGCTGATATCCTCTAATTAACGGTATCTTTAACATTACGTTAGTTAGATAGCTAAGTTACCTAACGTTACATTTCTACCTACTATCCAACTCTACAATCTATATAGTTAGATAACTGGTGATCTGGCAATCAAGCTAGCTAGCGCACTAGCTATACATTTTAGGTAAACTAAACAGGTGAACAGCAACATCATGAACATGTACTTCTAGGTTGGTACTGACAGAGGACTGCTGCCACCAGAGCCTGCTGGCAACATAAAGTAGGTAAACTTCCGTCACATTTATCTTGTCATGTATGCAGACCTGTGTTGAAATAGTAGTTTAAATATTTTAATTATTTCTAATCAAACTAATGCTAAAGTAAATAAAAAGTGGCAATTTGAAAAACCTGTATTTTATTTAATGTATTTCCAAATGTATATTTGTATTTTGGAAATTATTTGGAACTACTTATTGTTTCAAGTATTTGAAAGGGTATTTTTAGCCACAGGATTTAGAATTACTTAATGCATTTCGAAATTCTCAGCTACAGTCCAGCTGCCCGGCGTCCTGGGCATGGAGGAGTGGAGGAAGCCGAGGCCCTGGAGTGATACCCGGTTCAGCGAAACATTATCATTATTATTTTGTTCTTGCCTCCTCATTCTTTGTTTTATGAAGTATTGTTTTCTGTTTTGCGCCCAGGCTTAATAAAGGATAGTAAGACAATTAAACTTTTTGCCCATCGTCGTCTGTTCACCACGTGATGCATAGGCCATCCCGAGCCATTCATCACAGTACTTTTAAAGTTCACTGGTAGACATACTAGACCAGGGGTAGGCAACCCTGGTCCTGGAGTGCCGGAGACGGTCCTGGTTTTTGCTCCATCCAAACCTATAACTACATAACTGGATTCATTTGAATTAATGAGGTGTAATGAATGCAGGTAACCATGTGATGGAAGCACTCAGCATTTCACCATTCAGAATATAATGTTGAATGACGAAGCCACACCTTCATACTATTTAGCCAGGGGTTCACATACAATTTTAATAGCAATTTCACATATAAAATCTATTTCGACCCAGGTCTGCATGTATGTTTTGAATTTGAAACATATGTATTATGAGAACCTTCAGTTTGCTTTGCTATTGTGTCACTTAATTCATCAGAGTAGGAGAGTGCAGTGACAGGCAAACCAGGGAGGAGAGAGACAAATCAGAGAGGAGAGACAGACAAATCAGAGAGGAGAGACAGACAAATCAGAGAGGAGAGACAGACAAACCAGGAAGGAGAGACAGACAAATCAGAGAGGAGAGACAGACAAACCAGGAAGGAGAGACAGGCAAACCAGCGAGTGTTTGGCGATTTTAAAAGATGTCCCAGCTCTCCAATTACGCACTCCAACTAGAGGTAGCTGATTTTGGCAAATATGTCACAAAATTACAGCTTTATGTAGGTGATAACGTAGTTTCATTGCCCAATCCTTACAATTTGCAGGATGGGTGGTACACTAACCCCTCCAAACTACCTCCTCTGCAGTACATTGACATCCATACTTACCTAATCAACCCTGGTCCCTGCACTGGTGAGGCTTTGCGGGCCTACAAATCTTTGGATGCGTACAATTACTATGTGTGCGGGCATAAAAAAAACATAAGACAGCATAACATAGGAGCAGACAGCCCAGTAGTTTTTGTTACTGTCAATGTGGACCCAGGACAAAAAATCTCTGAGGCACCATATAAACCCTGGATATGTCTTGATGTCAAAAATGGTTATGTGGTGGAAACTCACTGCACATGTGCAGCAGGATTGGGTGAAGCATGCAGTTACATCGCTGCCATTTTATTTGCTGTTGAGGGCTGTAGTCGAGAAAATGTCAATACAGAGCTGTCCTGCACTGATGTTAAGTGCTTGTGGAAAGGTTACAAAAGAAGGAATGTAACCAACTGCCCTGCAGAGATGCTGAATGTGTCACATCCTAAACATGGGAAAACACAAACATGCAAACTGAGGAAACATAAAAAACCAACAGGGCTGTCTAACCAGGAGAAAGAACGAGCAATTGCTGACCTACAGCAAATTTTGCCATCAGCAGCTGTTTTAGTTAAGCATGAGAGTGACACAGACACAGCATCAGAGACAGAGGACAATTCATATCTATACCCACCAGTTCCTTACAGGGTTATCAGAGTTGCTAGTGCTGTCTCTTACTCCCCACAAGAAATTGTGAAGGATGCCACACCAACTAGTCAACAGGTGTTAAACCTATCAGCTGCCACCGTTGATCAGTCAAAATCAACTCTCTGGAGAGCTCACAGGAAAGGAAGAGTCACAGCTAGCAACATGCACAGAGTCCTAGAGTGCAAACCAGAAAATATTGCTTCAGTCATGAGGGCTATAATGCAGTATGACAACAATAGCATTTCCCATGTCCCTTCTGTGAAATGGGGCACTGACCATGAGGAAACTGCAAAAGAAGAGTTTTCACGTCACATGATGGAGATCCATGCAAACTTTGTCCTGAAGCGCACTTATTGGCCTTATTGTCTACCAGCCCTATCCACACGTGGCTGCATCACCTGATGGACTTTGTACCTGTGATTGTCATGGAGAGAGTGTCCTGGAGGTGAAGTGTCCCTACAAGCATAGAGACCTGACTCCTGCAGACATATTTGACATTAAAGATCCTGCATTTTGCCTGGATGCAAATGGGCTGAAGACATCACATCCTTACTATGCCCAGGTGCAAACCCAAATGCTCGTCACTGGTTGTAAAACATGCCACTTTGTCATCTGGACAGAGCCGGGCCTTGCCATACTAAATGTTGATCGTGATGGAGAATTCATTGGCACATTACTTTGCAAAACCAAAGCCTTTGTGGAGAAGCACCTCATCCCTGAGATGATAAATGTAATGTTAATTAAATTGGATTGGCCACTCTGACCACTCAGGGGCGCTATACCAGGCCATACAATGAAAACAGGATAACATAATATTGTGTAATAAAATAATTTATTGACATATGGATATAAAGAATGCATTGAAATGATGAACAAAGCCAAATGTTTTGTACAGTTAAGTTAAATTAAAATATACATTAACACACCAGCCTTTGATTTTAAAAGTATATACAAGGAAGCGTTTATGGAAATACCCATATGCTTAGATCTGACACTCATTCACCTTATGAGTTTGGGTCTGAGGTTACTCAATGCACAGCAGACAGCCAGAATATCACTGGCCAAAGGCACAAAAGTAAGAGGTAGGGTGTTCTTTAAAATGGCAAATTTTTTTCAAATTTTGATTCTCTCCATCGCACGTTCAACATGAATACGCAGTGCTGAGAGCTGTCGGGCCCTTTCTACTGCATGCCCTGGTAACTGTTGTTTTCCTTTAGGGAAAGGGGGAATGACCAGTGTGGCACCATGTCTTGCTAGTTCTTGTGATATCAGAAAGCCTCTATCGGCCATGACTTGGTCACCAGGCTTTATATGTGCATAGAAGTTTGACCTTGCAGTGATTTCCTTGTCCGATATTCTCCCCCCCCAAAGCTTTGAAACAAATGAAATTGCGCCATATGGTGTGATTCCAATTAATGCTTTCAGAGTATTATGGTGCTTATAATTTGACCATGTTTGGGCCCGAGCCGTGAGATTGAATGGCCGTTCAATAAAAAACTCTGTGCAATCTATGATCACAACACATTTCCGAAATCTCCTCTTAAACTTCTCTGGCATGTTTCTGTCAAGTACACCTGCCAAGGGCCAGGAAATCAGAAACTTTAAACGTTCTGCAAGTACAGGTATCGTCTCATTTAGGATGCTTGACACCGAGGCAGATGACACGCCAAACCTGAATCCTAAATCTACATTAGTGAGCCCATGCCTCAACTTCAATAGTGTCAAAAACAATTGACTTTCCTGAGAAATTATTCTCCTCCCTGTTATGAACGGTGAAATTAAGGCAAAAATCCACATGAAAACAGCCATGCTCGGCAGTCCAGAGTAATAGCTAAAGAATTTCTCTTTCCTCTGCCTAACAACATCTCTGTCATTCTCTGACACATGCAAGTTCTCAACAGAGAGAGTAGATTTTGTTGCCTTCTGTTTGTAGAAGTCCCTCTCTGCTCGTAAATGGTCAATCTCCATTTCCAGCAAGTTACAATAGCTCTTCAATTGTTTGACCTCTTTCCTTAGAGCGTCACACTCCTGTATGCCCAGGTCCTCCTCTGAAATCAGGTTCCCTTCTGGAGTCTCTGGTGACACAGGTGCTGGTGCAGCAGCAGATAATTCCAGACTTCTCCTTTTGACTGCCCTTTCATACCTGTTAATTTGACTAGCTACTCTCTTCTGGGCTGTGGCTGGACTAGACTGGTCAATATCAGGTCTCAGATGCAATGACGGGGCGAAGTCTGGATGGTCAGGATCTAAGCTTGGCTGCTCTGCACAATGAAAGAACAGATACATGTATTATTAGTAAAAGTTATAGGATCCAGGAATATTATAATATTATGATAGAATAATGGCCCTTGTAAAAAAGACTAGGTAACTGTACAGTATGAGGTTATTGTCTCATTTACACTTTCATACTTTTAGCTGGGCTAGGGGAGCTGACCTGCCGATCATCCCTGGCTGTCCATCGTGGGCATGCCCTGTGCAGTACCTAACGTTAATGCCAGGGCATTCTGATAATTGGTAACGTTAGCTCACTGGGTATTCAAAGGCCTACAACGTTCGTGGACTGCGTATTTCTCCTGACGGATACTGACAGATCTCTATAATATTATTAGATATGGAACTCATATTGAATGCATGAACATAGGCAACAAGATCACAGATCATGGTTCCTCGTAAAATATTGAACATATGACACGCTTCAAATTAACTAACGTTGGCTAGCTCAATTGTCACATTAGTTAATATCAGTGATCATCATCAGTATCGTATTCGTCAATACAATCCCATGCTTATATTAAATACAGATTCTCTTCAACTCCATTTGATTAGTTCAGTTAAATGCAATGCTCTGCTCATTAGTTAATTTCAGTTCTATTAAAACAGTTAGTTGTTCACATACTCATATTAGTTCACAGTTCCATTCACTCCAACTTAATGCCTTCCTCATATTAGTCAGGTCAACTTCATATTAAACTTTCAATCATGGTTAATATTAGCTCAATTGAATACAATGCCCTTGTCCAGTTATAGGTTCTATTCATAATATATTTATTCATACTTCTATTATATTTGTTTTGTTTGTTCAACTTTATTCTAATGTTTAATAATTCATGTATAAGAGTTAATTAGTTTAATGATAATATTTTAATGTGGAATTTATTTATGTATTCTAATTATTACATTTCTATAAAATTTTATTAGTTTGTGATTATTATATTTCTTTATTCTACTTATTAAAATTATAGTTGTTCTATGTTTTGTTTGTTCTTAATATTATTAGATATGAAACTCATATTGAATGCATGAACATAGGCAACAAGATCACAGATCATGGTTCCTCGTAAAATATTGAACATATGACACGCTTCAAACTAACTAACGGTGGCTAGATAGATTAACGTTAGCTATTACAGAAAACTTTTAAAACTTACTTGTGACAAAGTGCTTCCCGCATACGCGATCATGTTCAGTTGGTTGCCAGTCTTCCCCAATCTTGGCACTGCAAGACCACCGCCAGGTAGGTGAACTACTCATGACTCGGGGTCTTTCTCCCTCTTCAGTCTTTGAATCCAAAGTCGCCTTTGGGCCGCTTTGCTCTTCTCCGCAGGGAAACGAAAAAAACTGAAGCCGTTACCCCTCCGAAATGATGTATTGCAACCCCAAACGGAACAGTTTTTTGGCATTTTCACTCGTGTTCAGTATCGTTAGTTGTGCTTTGTGTTTCTTCAAGTTTCTTTAAGACGGTTACATTCGGTTTATTTTTAATTTCTTTAAAACTGTTATGGTCAGAACGTTATCCACCCGGAAGTATTGGCAAATCCTTTGTTTACAAACATTCTGATTTGTCCTATTGTTGGGTTTATCTCGTTGCTATGACATTATTCTAATTTTATATGATGAATAAATATATTTATGAACTCAAATATAGACGCTATTGTCCACTATGTCATGCATGGGTAGGTATAGACTAGGTGGGGGGTTGCTTGTTAAATGGACTTGCTATGGGGAAATAGTGACACTTAGAAACTCCATATTCGGCAGAAATCGTCACGAACCGTCTACCAATTTAAAACACAGTTTGTGATTTCCAATAATAGTTTGGCTGCAGTAGCAACGAATGTCTCAGTTGAGCAAAAAGGTTCCGCCGGCGTCACCTTCTACGCAGAGGAGTTAAGGCAAAATAAAAGTATTTATGTTATTAATCAAGATTAGAATGCAGGTAATTAACTTTGGATGGAGCATGAACTTCGAGAACTTTGAGAACAGCCTCATGAAATTGATGTTTGACAATGCTTCATTGTATAATCAAACGAAATTCGTTAATCAAGCAGCCTAATTTGGCGTTTTGTAAGGTGAGATGGAAGCCATTGGTATCTTATTCTTAGCTGTTGCAGGTGCTTTTCACTAAATTTAACTGCATGCATTTTCTAAAATAACAACACTGTCGGGAATTACCGGGAACCCATATAACCTATTCCTTGCTCGCACTACACATGCACAAGCATGTCTGTTTCGCCATCATAGGCCATCATGCTGATTTGCCCACAGCTTACTGTGAACTACAGTCGATGTTCATTGCTAGGGATAGCTGCTACATTATGCGAAGGATGTGCTTTGCCTTGTCTGTTCTGTAATGATCTTGATGATGTCTCTGTACGCACTTACTGTACGTCGCTTTGGATAAAAGCGTCTGCTAAATGAATGTAATGTAATGTAATGTAATGTAATATAAGCAATCCGCCAAGGTGGAAAAGCAGGTTTTTAAAGGGAATCGGATATGACATTTTGATTGGTTTATTGCATCCTATCCCCAAGACACACCTATAATTATTGAAGAGGCTAGGTTCCACCCATTAGCATCTTGCACGTTACTTAGCGCTCAAATAATGCGCCGTTTAACTAGCAAAAGTGGACCTGGACATGCCCTTAATGCACTTGCACCTAATGTTTTAGACGATGCGCTAAGATCGTCAAGATAGAGCCCCTGGTGTCTTACCTCAATAAGGGGGTGCCAGTGGGCAATGGGTTTTCGGGGGTACATCAACATCTCACCCCAATGGTCCCGGCCCTGGCTGGGAGCCTCGCTGCCCACCCGGCACACGCCGATGACCTCATTGTGACCTACGCTGTGAAAGGGGGCCAGAGAATATCCTGCCATGAGCAGCAACACAAGGCAGCACTTTCTATCCTTCATAACAGCTTTACAACTCCTTCATTAAGAATAATAACAGCTTCATAAGCACAGCATAAACATTCATGAATGCTTCAATAACTGCAAATTAAAAATGAAAAAAAATGGGTGACTCCAGTGATCTTAAAAATGACCGGCCAATCTCTAAACTCTCTTGTTTAGCCAAATTACAAGAATCATTGATAAATCAGCAATTACACACTTTCGTATCCATGAATAACATTTTAAACCCGCATCAATCTGGTTTCAGGCTTGGCCACAGTACCATCACAGCAGCCACTCTAGTCATTAATGACATTATAAATACATTGGATAATAAACAAAAATGGCAAGCCCTATTCATAGACCTGTCTAAGGCATATGACACTGAATTCTACTAAGCAGGAGTGGCTTTCCCAAAGCATGTCATAGCGAAAAGTACGTCGTGAAACATGTCGTGAAGATATACTTGTCGTTCACGATGCTTTCCCAAAAATGCTCGTAACCCATTATATGTACTCTAAGCTCGTAACTCAAAGAGATCGTGAAATGTGTCGTGAATTCTGAAGACACATTGGAATCGGGAAAGCCACCCCAGGTTATCATCCATTGGCCTAGATGATAATGCAAGAAACTGGTTTCAGAATTATTTACCCAATAGAACTCATGCAATAGTTATTGATGAGGTAAAGTCCCCCTTTTTAAAGGTCACTAAAGGGGTTCCGCAAGGATCCATTCTAGGCCCCTTATTATTTACCATTTGTATAAATAATATTGCCAATAAACTGAAGAACTGCAATGTGCATTTATATGCTGATTACGCAATACTTTATTCCTCAGTGTCTACAAGTGAGCAAGCACTTGAATATTTACAAGCTGCTTTTAATGCGATACAAAGGACACTGGCCAGTCTGAATCTAGTCTTGAATGTGAGTTGTAAGGGGTCGGGTTCAGAGAACCAGACACGACTGAGAGGGGATCTGAAAGTTGTCCCACGAAGTGAGAGAACAACCGCTAAAGATGGAAAAGGGAGTTTGTGAACGGAGCAGAGAGAAATAAACAGTAAGGGAATATACAAATATACAAACGGAACTGCCAAAATAAAACAACCCAGATAACAGGGCGAAGCGCGTAGACTCGAGCAGAGAAACAAAGAAACAAAAAGAAATGCCTCTAGCTCAATAACAATTAAAGGGCAAAAATAAAAGGCAAACGGAAATGAGGTGATACCGAGGTAGGTAACAGAGATAGGGGAAAGAAAACCAAGGAAGGAAATAAGTAAGAAAGGAAAACGAGATCTCTACAAGGAAAGATAACTCCTGACTCACTACTGCAGACCCCACATGTACTTTTAGTAAAAGCAAAAGAACAAGTGATCACGAAATCCTATACCGTTGTTACCTGGCTTAGCGTGGCAAGAATGACACAAAAGCCCTGAACAACGAGTGAACAGAGCTTAAGTAGTGCAGAGTGCACCTGAAGGGAATAATTAATGAGTCCCGAGAACGAGAACTAAAGCCGGGAGCGCCCTCTCGCAGCCCCAAGAGGCAACGCCTGAAAACAGAAACTGAAACAGACAGAAAACCATGACAGTGACTAAAACAAAATATATGATTTTTTCTTCACAAAAAATTGATGCTCACCTATATACGTTGGATAATATTGAGGTTCAGTGTGTCAAACAATACAAAAATCTAGGTGTTTGCTTGGATTGTGATCTTTCTTTCAGATCACATATAACAAATTTGACAAAAAAGATTAAACCTAAACTTGGCTTCCTTTATAGGAATAAATCATTCCTGTCTATAAATAAATCATTCCTGTCTGATAATAGGAAAAAGATTGTAATAATAATGCTTGCCATTTATATAGCGTCTTTCTCGACACTCAAAGCGCTTTACAATGATGAGGGGGAAACTGGACTCAACCACCACCAATGTGTAGCACCCACCTGGGTGATGCAACAGCAGCCATTTTGCACCAGAATGCTCACCTCACATCAGCTGAGGTGGAGAGGGAGAGAACAATTTTTTAGCCAATTAAACACGGGGATTATTAGTTGGCAGAATGAAAGGGTTGGGAGTTTAGCCAGAACACTGGGGAAACCCCTACTCTTTATGATAAGTGTCATGGGAACTTTAATAACCTAGTAATTCAGGAGTCAGGAAGGGAAGACTGTCCCCTACTGGCCCACCAACACCACTTTCAGCAGCAACTTATTTTCCCATGAGGTCTAACCAAGCCTACACCTGTGAGGGGTTTTAGGCGAAATAGCGATGAGCCAAACGCAACAACAGAAAAAGGGAATAATAGCTGGCAGCGCCAAACAATAAACACCCTAGTAAAAACTGGGATAGCCATAGGCGATAGCGAGAGCAGAAAAAATAAGGCACCTTCGGAACTTGAATATGTAGCCCGATAACTGGTGAAAATAATGAAACAAATATAAAACTCGCACTCTCAAAATGGGGAGAGTGGGAGCGGAAATAGGAGAGAGAGAGAGAAAGGAGAAATAAATAATATCCAAGCTTCCAAAAGAACAGGAGAAAACTGTCTCCAAAGAAAAATAAATAAAGAATGTCTTTCTTAGAGGCAGTAAAACACAACCCTGTCGTTCGTGAAGGCACAAAGCAATAGTGAAGCACCTGGAAGAGGAATTCCAGGGCTTAAATACCTGGAAGCAGGTAAGCCAGGTGAAAACACTAATAGGCCAGGTGAAAACACTAATAGGCGGGCGAAGCAAAACCTCGCAATGGAGTACAGAAAATCCGATAGATCGGAAAACGAAGTAGAAAGCAAGGAAACAGGCAGCGGCCATGACAACACCTGTTTAGCTTCAGCCATTCAGCAGGAGCAGATAGCATGGTGGTATGGCTGTGCAAGCTACAATAGTACCAGTGTTAGATCATGGTGACATTCTATAGATGTATCCCCCTATGCCTGTTTTTAAATTTCTGGATGCCATCTATCATAGCGCACTACGGTCTATCATGGGTGATGGGTTCAGAACTCATCATTGTGACCTGCACTGCTCAGTGGGTTGGTTCTCTCTAGACCTACGGAGGAAACAGCATGGTATTTTATTTATTTATAAAACTTTACTTACAAAACTCTGTATTTAACCAAGCTTCTTTCAATTAAAACCTCAAATTATTCTCACAGGGTTGGATCTCATTAGACATACCACTATACCACGTTTTAGGACTGAATTGGGTAAAAAAATGCCTTTAATGTTTCAGCACCTTATAAGTGGAACAAATTTCAAGAATCATTCAAGCTGACCTCTCTGGTGTCTTTTGAACATTTTAAATATCTGGTCATTAATTTAATAGTGATGGAGAGCACATATACCTGATAGCATAATCTTCAATATTATCTATGCCAAGAATGTGCATTTTTATTTTATTGCATTATTATTTATTATTTTGTATACATGTCTGTCTATTTATTTCCATATATTGTACTATATCTCTGTACATTAGCCTATACTTGTAATGTTTCTTGTATGTACAGAGGGCCCCACTGAAAAAGAGATTTTGGTCTCAGTGGGGCTCCCCTGCTTAAATAAATAAATAAAATAAATAGGCATGTGGTAAGCTATGTCACCACAATGCAGCAAGTGACATTACCATATAAGGTGACATGGTATACAGCATATTTGTGGTTATCGACATGTATTGCTTTCAAATGTGTTAAGCAGAGCTTATAAAGGAGTTATATTGCCCTTATGAAGGACTGTTCATAGAAGTGTTGGTGAACATAATAATGCATAATGATGAGAACAGCCCATTCACCCCATTGAGTCTCTTCATTTACCAAAAAACAAGAGGGAATCCATCACTGAGTAAAGCCTGGACTTCACTGGTCTCTGCTTCTAAGAAATTACTTTCTACTGACATAACTCAACCTGTATAATCTTGCAGTTCTTGAATATTTTAACCAGCTGAATCTCTCAACTGGAACAATTATGGTTGTTTGGTGATTATAAAGTCCCAGAGTTAATATCGCAAATACTACAACATGAAAAGCACAAGGCATAAAAACATATGTACTTTTTGTTTTTGGACTTGTGCACTATCCCGTTTCAGCATATTCATGTTCTACACATTCTTTCTGTCATGTTGTCTAAGTGTTGAGCTGCAAGCCTCAGTCATGCAGTAAAAAGTACCTCTTGCTGCCAAACTCCCCCTAGCTACGGAAATTATTAAATCATACATTTCATTGATTTAATAATATATTATAAACTGCTCACCTCAATATTTTGATTACCTATCCTAAAGATATATCCATTCCATCTGGGAAAGTGGTTTTTAAGCCCAAAACGTCGAGTTAAAACTTCATAAATTACGCTGGAATCTCCGACCTAATTCGCAAACATGTATTGCAGCTTGATGTCACACAATAAACAATGTGCTGGTAAACTGTTCTGCTTAATTATATTTCACAAAACTTTGGTTTGAAAAATCGTTATACCTTTAAACTTCAAGAAAACATACTTAAAAACTTTCATACGGCTGTACATGATTTCTTTCCAAATTTTAAACCGACTTGTGCTTTTCTGCACTTCATTACGAGTAGTTTGGCTGTGTTCAGTTTGGCGTTGTGAAACTCCCAATCCCGTGGCTTAATATATTTTAGCCAAAGGGGTTTTGTACTTTATTGCACAGTTTTATGCAAAACCGTCGTCAATTGGGTGTATTTCTTTGACTGATAGCACAATAGGCCTATCTGAAGTGGGAAAAACTTGCATCGACCCGCCTCCACTGTGAGTATTATTTGCTTTCCATTGGGTTTTTAAACTGTCTGTCAAATATTCCATCCAATAGCGAAGACTCTTATCTTTCAGACAAGCCATCATTCAACACAATGCATTTGGTAGTTAAAGGTTGTATCAGCGATTTTGGGTGGAAACATAAATGATCACATTCATCTGATTTTTCCTCACGATCCGCTGGCTGCCCGCCCCATAAGCAGGCCGTCAAAAAACCGCGTCTCTGTAGGCAGCCTATGCTCCGAGATCGTACACAAAAACAATGGTACTACCAACTACTCAAAACCAAAATAAACAGTATTCCAACCAATCACAATGATCTGCACAAACGTGACGTCACTTCTGAAGCGAAATCCCAAACAAACATACTTATGAATAATTATGTTATGTTTTAAAAAATAGTGTTCAAGCATCCAGAATTATAACCACGTTAATAACGTTTGTAAGAAACCAAACCGTTTGTAAATCCGTCAAGATTTCAGCGAGATAAGAGTATTAGCGTTTGTGCAGATCATTGTGATTGGTTGGAATACTGTTTATTTTGGTTTTGAGTGGTTGGTAGTACCATTTGTTTTTGTGTACGATCTCGGAGCATAGGCTGCCTACAGAGACGCGGTTTTTTGACGGCCTGCTTATGGGGCGGGCAGCTAGCGGATCGTGAGGAAAAAAAAAATAATTTATGTTTCCACCCAAAATCGCTGATACAACCTTTAAGTAGATACAATTGCGCATAAGAGGAGGAGGCGTCCAAGCGTAATGTTCGTGCCAAGATGGCTGTAGGGACAATAGGAACTACAATTCCATACAGTCCACAGGAGTGTGCGATCCAACGGAGGAACCTATTTAACGGACTTTAATTCAAGTAAGGCTGTAACATGGGCAATAGCATATTAGTTAGCAAAAGAAACATGTTTGTGACTGGATGTATGTAACTGCTATTGAAAGGTTAATGTGTGTTCTGTAAAGGTTTTGTGTTACCGTTTTACTTTGGATGGTTTTATGCCATCCACCGCGCTGCATTAGGTTTAATGCATCCACGCACAGAGCGTATCTTGCATGCGATCTATCTTTAAACACTAACCAGCCGTAATATTAACACTGCACGCTGATCTCAATGCACACGCATTTAAGCTTACGGCTATCCCTTATGTGTGTGGTATGGTTCATGCGCCGCCATTAGCTAGCTCCAGCCAAAGCTAGTTTCAAACCTCCCTCCATCTTAGTTTCTTTTTTCTTTATTCTCACTGAACACGTGTCCGTGGCAACCCCCACACGTAGAACATGGAAATTCCACACACGCCCAACGCGACACACACACACACACACACACACATAGTTTGTTGTACATTATAGTAGTGAATCGTGCCTTGCTCTGTTTGATACTTTGTGTTCAATAAACTATTACATTTATCCAAGATTGCCTGTATTAATGTTGCTCTTGTGTTGAATTGAATCAGCCAATGCTAATCGCAGGGATTCCCCAAAATGCCTTCACCTTCTAGCTGGATCATTTATATTAATTCGGTATCAACTGAGTACATGATATTGTGATTTTGCTAAGACAATTATTAATGTGTAATTTTATTGGCAATTAATTTAATTACTAATTCAAGTTACCCATTTTTAGTTAGTATATTCTCTTTTGAGAATAATATATACATTTTATGAGACTGATTTATAATACAAAAACCATGCCACCAGTTGTATAAGGATGGTAGTGGCATGTCGCAGTACATAAGTGACGCCCCGTGTATGAATAGAGGTATGGTCACTACATTTTTGGTACCCCGTGTATAGATTTAAATGAATATTCCCTACATGGCGCAGAGTGTTTTTAGTTTGTAGCAGCTAGCTACATTCCGTTTAGAAAAGTATAATTCATTAGGTAACGGCGGTTAATTCATTAGGAATGCCTCATGGGTATCTGGGGGCAGAACCCTGAGTTCGCCCGTCGGCATGCCGACCACCACCCATCACCCTGGACCCTTTATCAGCCCACCTCTCACTCCGTTGGGCTCGGGGTCTTAACCCTCCAGCCGGCCAGCCCTGAGCCCATTACCCCTTCAACCACCCAACCCCAACCGTCACCCTTCGACGGGACCCGCCTGGTCCTGTGTCCGGGTAACTATGGGCCCAGGAGGAAACGAGGGGGTCCTGGTTCCCGGCTCCGTCGACGGACTCAGCTACCCGTCGACGGAGGATCCATTTTCCACCCATCCGTGTTTGCCCCTGTCCCGTCCCGCTCCAGCCCTCCTGTCCCGCCATGTTCCAGCCCTCCTGTCCCGCCACGTTCCAGCCCTCCTGTCCCGCCACGTTCCAGCCCTCCTGTCCCGCCACGTTCCAGCCCTCCTGTCCCGTCCTGCCCGCGCCACCGCCGGCCTCCTGAGCTGCAGAGCCAGCTTTCCGCCTGTCCTGAGCTGCAGAGCCAGCTTTCCGCCTGTCCTGAGCTGCAGAGCCAACTGCCACCTCCTGTCCCTGGGCCGCCTAACCTACAGCCACTCATTCGTCGCCGGCCTCCAGGGCGATGCAGCCGTCGCCGCCGGCCTCCAGGGCGATGCAGCCGTCGCCGCCGGCCTCCAGGGCGGTGCAGCCGTCCCCTGCGGTCCTGCCTGCGCCGCCGCCCTCCTGAGCGGTCCTGCCTGCGCCGCCGCCCTCCTGAGCGGTCCTGCCTGCGCCGCCGCCCTCCTGAGCGGTCCTGCCTGCGCCACCGGCCTCCTGAGCCGTCCTGCCCGCGCCACCGCCGGCCTCCAGAACTGTCTCTCCTACGCCGCCTTCCGGCCTTTATTTTAGAATTAGGTTTCTTACTAATACACTAACGACTAACTTGTAAATAATACTAATCAACTAATTTACTAACGTCAGGGAATTAGAGTTTCTACTAACCTACTAATTTACTAATGCAATCTCAGTTTCCATCTGCACCTGTCTTTTGTTTCTTCTGTCCTATCTCTGAATATCTTACTGTGATTCCCTACTTGTTTCAGCTGCATCTGATTTCCGCATTCCTCTACCTCGTTGTGTGCACGGGTCTTCTCCGATCCATGTCATGTATAGTCTATATGTTATGTGCTAGTCCGGTCCGCGTCTTGTGTTCCCTCGTTATTATCAGCTTCCCTTATCGTTTCATTGTGCTCACCTGTGAGCAATCTCCCCTCCCTGTGTCTGCACACCTGATTCCCATTATGTCTGTCTCTCCCTGTGTATTTAACCCCTGTTATTTCAGTCCGTCTTTGCGAGTTCCTCACTAGATTTTTTGATTCCTAGTTGCCTGATAGTTGCTGAGTATTTGTTTCCGAGTTTTTTGTACCCCTTGTCCATTACCCGTGGTTGTTTTATTTCTGTTTTAAGTCTGTTTTGTTTTCTTTTTGTTCCTCCTCTGCCTCCCCGGTTTTTGACCTCTGCCTGTGTTCTCGCGACTCTGATTTTTGGTTACTGTCTTTGTGCCTTTGCTGTGCCTTCCTAGTTATGACCCCTGCCTGTTCTTTGACCATTCTTTGGACTGTGCTTTGTACCGTTGCCCTGTCTCCCCGGTTTTTGACCCAGCCTGTCTCACCACGGATTGCTGCCTTGCCCCTTATTAAACTTCGGGTTTTTTTCATACTCCTGCCTGCGTTTGGGTCCTTCCCCCACCGACACCTAACAAATGCAGGCTGTGCAGGTAAACGAATGCGCAATTTATGCATGACGTAACATGAGGATGAGTTTGTTGATTATTATGCAGGGGGTTATTTTATCTAGGAAATTGGTGGACATTTTATATCCTGTTTGCATATACCTGGACTCATTTCTGGCTAATGGGGCTCTGGTGGAATACAAGATTCACTGTGCTGCTACATAGGTTTGGAGAGCTTTTTGGGGACCATGGGTAGGCTAGTTAGTTGTGAAATATGAAACACACCAAAAACACATCTAAAAATTAACTTTTATTGCCAATTATCAAATTTTATTGTAAAACTTAAAAAAATATATTCATATGGAGACCTTGCCATTTTGCACAATTTGGCACAATTTGTGCCAACTTTGGTAACCGAAATGGTTCACCTGAAAAACAGCTCTGTAGAATTTGAATGGTTTGAGATATTGACACCATATCTTTAGCAGAGATAGTCAACATATTGAGGAATCAGAAAGAGAAGTTATTTCCTCCATAGCTCTTGTAGGTCATCAGGTAAATCAGAAATTTGAATGTAGGTAGGTTTTTTAGTTTTTTCACAATTTCTGTACATAAATTGTTGTAATTAAGGAGCAAAAAGTGTATATGAATTATGACTGCTTAGTCATAATAGTGCAGTTCTCTGTTTTAATAAAAGCTATGAACCATATTTGTAGCCTTTACAGTTTTTGAGATAAACAGCTTTGTTGGTCACTAGTAAAAACAGACGAGAATTGGTATATTTTGCCCTTGGTATTAAAGGGATAGTTCGGAATTTTGGACATAATGGGCCCTATCTTACACCCGGCGCAAAGCGGCGCTAACGCAAACGCAAGTGTCTTTGCTATCTTACACCCGGCGCTAGGTCCATAATAACGCCTAACGCTTACGCCGTCAAACTAGCATTTTTGACGGCGTAACT
This sequence comes from Synaphobranchus kaupii, assembly GCA_029718625.1. Lineage (NCBI taxonomy): Eukaryota > Metazoa > Chordata > Actinopteri > Anguilliformes > Synaphobranchidae > Synaphobranchus > Synaphobranchus kaupii. Next base: position 766,267 of record CM056384.1, read on the forward strand.
CTTGCGCCATCATTAGTGAACTGGGCGTGTTGGTCTTAAGATGAGGAGTGGCCAGGATTCTTTTTGGCGTATTGCTATCTTGAGCCAGCAGAAAGCGCTTGCGCTAGAACCACCACAAACCTGGTCTAAAGTCATGTCGCAGTTGTTTACATGCTATTTTAACGGCGCATATAAGTGCGTCTACATAGGCGTGTGCACAACGCGCATACCCTCCTGTCTGTTACACACAGGGGCGTGCACAGGCATGACTAAAATATCTAGATCACAATGTGAAATATTATTATTGTGTAGGCTATATCAAAAATGCATAATAATAAAAGGTTCCATAGGTCCACATACCTTTCCCTCAGCGAAGGGAAACAATGCCACATTACATTGCTCTCAGCCCACTCCATCAACATCCAGGCGATGTGCGATGGTACGGGACAATGGCTATCCATTAAAAAGGAGCTGATAACACCTATAGCTATCAAGCCTAATGCGCGAATTGTCTTTGCACCTAATGCGTGAAGTGTCATTCAATGGAAAACTCGCGCACGGCAATAGACGGACATTTAAGTTCTGAAAATGCGCTTCAGATGTCATTACAATACAGCTCTATTTATCTATGAATACAGCCTGTAAGTAAATAGAATGGTTTGTGACTGAAAAAAGTTCAAAACCTTGTCCAGTGAATATTGCATTCATTGTTTTTCAAATAGCCTAGGCTACAGCGAATTCGCTGTGCATAAGGTTTTTTTCGATAGCCTATGGTTAAAAAACGGAGATGTCACCATGTTAACTAAACTGTAACCTTAGCTATTCTTCGTCCTTCATATTTTTTTAAATGACAGTGACCAGGTTTCCATACTCTCAACGTTTAAAACCCAGCTGATTTCACCCGTTATTCCTTAACTGAACAAAACGATTTTAAAGAGAACTAAGCGTCTAATTAGAAACTAAAACAAATTTGCAGCACGTTACACAATTAATTCACAATTAATTTTAATGCCATTCTCTGCACGTGAGCTGCATGTTCTGTTTACCCTGCTGTAAGTCGCACGTTTAACGGTCTTCCTGGGAAAGTGGATTGTTTTAAAGGATTACGCTACGAGTAAAACAGGTTGGTCACATTTCCATAAACAGGACATTATTAAATAAGGGGAAATATGCGTGAACTTATGGGTTGCGAACCTGACAGCTTTATTGTATGGCTATTTAGTGTCATCATTAAGGCAAAATAACGGTATGTATGTTATTAATCAATATTAGCCTACATGCAGGTAGCCTAATGAACTTTGGATGAAGCTTGAACTTCGAGAACTCCATGAGAACAGCCTCTTGGAATTGATGTTTGACACTTTCATTGCATAATCAAACGAAATTCGCTGAACAAGCAGGCTAATTTGGCGTTTTCTAAGGTGAGACTGAAGCCATTGATAGCTTATTCTCAGCTGTTGCAGGTCCTTTTAACGAAATTTAACCGCACATATTTTGTAAAATAACAGCCCTGTCTGGAATTACCGGGAACTCATAGGCTAATGGTTAGTCCGAATAATATTGATCATACTCCATTTAGCCTATTCCTTGATCACACTAAACACGCACGAGCATGTCTGTTTCGCCATCATAAGCAATCCGCCAAGGTGGAAAAGCAGGCTTTTAAAGGGAATGGGATATGACATTTTGATTGGTTTATTGAATGTCACGCCCAAGACACACCTATAATTAATGAAGCGACTAGGTTCAGCCCAGTTGCGCCATGCGCCGTGCTTAGCGCCAAAAAAACACGCCGTTAAAATAGCAAAAGTGGACTTGGACACGCCCTAAATGGATTTAGCGCCATGCGCTTAGACTAAGCGCCAAGATCGCCAAGATAGGGCCCAATGTCTCAATTACAACTTATCCATAATGTAGTTGATTGATGGAAACCATTTTCAGCTAATTCCATGCTGTCCTTCGTTTGGATATATACATGTTGCTAATGCTAGCGCAACTCTATGGTAACCACTACCAAACACACTTAAACACTCCACAGTGCACCCAAAGCAAATAAAATACGACGACAGTCTATCGGGGTTTACTTTGTGCTGACCTATATTCTCTGTGGAAGTACGGCGGCGGAGCGATACTTTACATTACCTACGAATGTAGTGCCGGCACTGGTTGACTACAACAACAAAGAAGAGCAACAAGTTGCAATGGCCATGTTCACTCCGCCGCCGTACTTCCACAGAGAATATAGGTCAGCACAAAGTAAAGGATTCAACGATAGTTTGACTTCGAAAATGACTGTCGTCGTATTTTATTTGCTTTGGGTGCACTGTGGAGTGTTTAAGTGCGTTTGGTAGTGGATGCTACCGATTACCATAGAGTTGTGCTAGCATTAGCAACGTGTGTATGTCCAAAAGAAGGACAGCATGGAATTAGCTGAAAATGGTTTCCATCAATCAACTACATCATGGGTAAGTCGTAATTGAGACATTATGTCTAAAATTCCGAACTATCCCTTTAAGAGGTTAAAGCAGAAACAGGAGAATATAACAGGAAGCCTGATCTGAGATCAGCACTCATACTCTCACACAATTTATGAATATGGGCTGTGATCCAGGATCAGTTTGGACAGCTCATAACTGATAAGGTTAGGATGTAGACAGAGGAAACCTGATCCTGGATCAGTCTGGACTTTCAGCTCGTCACTGATAATGTTAGGATACGGGCAGGGAAACCTGACCCTGGATCAGTCTGGACATTCAGCTCATAACTGATAAGGTTAGGATATGGACAGAGGAAACCTGATCCTGGATCAGTCTGGACTTTCAGCTCATAACTGATAAGGTTAGGATATGGACAGAGGAAACCTGGGCCCCTTTCGTCATACGTGGATACCTCAGTTAGCTCGCTAACTTCACTGAGTAAAACCCAGAACAGTGTTTTTGTTAGTTCATAAGTTCCATATTTTACAGTTAGCCAGTTAACTGGGTTATCCACATACAAGAAATGGGGGCAATCTTGAATATTACATTTTTAGCTTGTCATTCCATCGACATTTTTGAAGAAATTAGTTCTGTCACCCAAAATCTTTACATGAAGCAGGAGAGGGAATGTTCAGAACGGGAAGTTAATAATGTAAGAATCACATTCTTACATTAAGAATGTAAAGCGGTTTGGTTCTCACCGGTCGTAGTCCATCACGGCTATCAAAAGGCTAATTTGGTTGATGTTTTCTGGCGGGACGTCAAAGACTATGGCTTCATTGTAGACGGGGTTCAGCGTGTTTCTTTTTGTGGAAGTTTTTCTTTTCTTCAGCCTCCGTCCTTCACACATTAGAGAAACCTTCACGTAAGGATCTGGAAGAGAAAAGCCAAGAGGTATTTAACGGAAAGTGTTTGGGAGTGTGCACCATAGCACCCTTCTGCAGTTTGTACACACATAGAGAGATAATGAGGTTACGAAGTTTGTACACATGCGGAGTGGTACTGAGGTTATAAAGGCAGTTTGCACACATGCTGAGCGATACTGAAGTTATAAAGGGAGTTTGTACACATGTTGAGTGATACTGAGGTTATGAAGGCAGTTTATACACATGCTGAGTGATATTGAGTTTATAAAGGCAGTTTATACACATGCTGAGTGATACTGACATTATGAAGGCAGTTTGTACACATGATGAGTGATACTGGGGTTATAAAGGCAGTTTGTACACATGCTGAGTGATACTGAGGTTATGAAGTTTGTACACATGCTGAGTGGTACTGAGGTTATAAAGGTTATGAAATCACGCAGTGAACAGATTTGTATGCAGTAAAGTACAGGTTTGTATCTTTCTGTGATTTCATTGATCAAACCTGGGTGTAGAAGGTGTACCCCAGTGAGATCTGCTACCATACAATTGGTGAGCTACAGCTCCGGTGATTGATTCTAAGTCTGTACTGGCTGCGGCAGCACACCAGTAAAGGCCTTTGCACAACAAGTCCGTATTTTTCGTATGCGTTTTTTAAATCCATCATCCGATAAAAATCGTTACGCACAGAAACCTTGCACACTGAGTCCGATGCGTTTTATTATTCTATTTGTTACGAAAATTCGCAATACAAGACAAAATGGAGTCGTCCAGCAGTGAGGATGCAGAACAGCTTGGAATCGGGGATGGTAGGTACTGATCGCAAAACAAAGGATGTACGAAAGATTCGACAGTAGTGATTGTGCTCTCGGCAGCTAAACGATAGCTTCTTGCTAATATCATTCATTCCTTAGCCTCGTATGGGACTAGCGCTATCCATTGCACACACATAATGGATAGCGCTAGTCGCAAACAGGGTTAAGTAATTCAGTTGCTAGCAGGCTTTACTTTGTTTTTCGTAAAGTGCTTTGTGCTGAGGTGAATCAGCTTTTCAGATGCTATTCTGGATGATGGCATTTGCATGTACAGTGGCTCTGAGTGGTCAAACAACTCTCAAAAGGCTTTTGACGGATGTGAAAAACCGCAGAAAATCAAACCTGTTCCGAAAACTTTAACGACGGACGAAAGTTTTGGACTCGGTGTGTAAACGTGACTGACACAACGCAAGTTTGTATTTATTTTTAAACGTGCGACAATTTTGGATGAAAAATACAGACTTGGTGTGCAAAGACCTTAAAGGGATAGTTCGGAATTTTGGACATAATGTCTCAATTACGACTTACCCATGATGTAGTTGATTGATGGAAACCATTTTCAGCTAATTCCATGCTGTCCCTTCTTTTGGACATACACACGTTGCTAATGCTAGCACAACTCTAAGGTAACCGGTAGCATCCACTACCAAACGCACTTAAACACTCCACAGTGCACCGAAAGCAAATAAAATACGATGACAGTCTATCGGGGTTATTCTGAGTGTTTATACCATCATTTTTGAAGTCAAACTATCGTTGAATCCTTTACTTTATGCTGACCTATATTCTCTGTGGAAGTACGGCGGCGGAGCGAACATGGCCATTGCAACTTGTTGCTCTTCTTTGTTGTTGTAGTCGACCAGTGCCGGCACTACATTCGTAGGTAACGTAAAGTATCGCTCCCCAGATAGACTGTCGTCGTATTTTATTTGCTTTGGGTGCACTGTGGAGTGTTTAAGTGCGTTTGGTAGTGGATGCTACCGGTTACCATAGAGTTGCACTAGCATTAGCAACGGCATTCGTGGTGTTCCCAGAAGAGGCGGTCCAGGCAGACGCCCGTTGCCCTAGGCCACAATGCAGAGTAATGGACAATCGATTTTGCAGGCTACACAGGATATGTGGAAGTAAGCTGTTTTGTGAAACTGTTCTGTAGGCCCAAGAAAGCCCCATATGCAAGCTTCTATATAAATAATGAAATATAAATAATGAAATAATACAGTCAAGGTCTAGTGGAAAAGCACTGAGGATGGGGGGGTGAGAGGATGCAGGATAGTTCCCTAATGTCCCTATCAACAAGGACGAAGGCATCTAGCATCCCAGTCAAAACAGGAATGTCTCCCTCCTGTTTTCCATAGCTGAGCAGGAGTTGTACCTATAACAATAGATAAGATAGATCATGCTGACCGAACAGGCGGGAGAATAATAAAAATAAGGGAAATTACATGGTCTGATTAACAGGCACATGAGGATAAGTCACAAACAATGTTATTTGGTATATCAAGCGCATAGGGTAGGAATTGGTTATATAAGATGTCTATTTTTCGCCTAAATTTGTTATTGGATAAAATAAGATATGACGAAAGGGTGTCACCGCACATTATTGGTGTATTAGTTAGGTAGAGGAGGAGTTATGATATTATACAAACTAATGTTTGTTTTTGTTCGGGGAATTCCTAATCCTCTGCGTAGGGTAAAGGACTTCCCGTTGGCGTCAATGCTTAATAAAAGGTTAAACTGAATAGAAGCCTCTGCTATTTCCTTCATCTTCATCTTGAGAATTCTCCAGCTCAAAAACCCATCTCAAATTGAACCTTATGAGGAAAGAGTAAAGGACTTCCCTCCACATATTTGGTGTGCCAGAGCCAGGAGTCCAAGATCCCGGGGAGGACGCAGGAGGGAACCAACGGTGTGGTGTTTTATCTTCAAGTTAGAGACTTTTTTTTCCATAAAAAGTCTGCAGAGAGGAATTACCCGCACTCCGTTGGCCCCAAGTGTGGTCCTCCACTGGGTGATGGGCTCCAGTGGTTGAGTGGAGAAAGAATAAATAGGTAGAAAGATTGTGATGAAGTGAGTGTGAAATAAGCAGGAGTGTAAAAGAGTAAAGGGAAAAGAAAAAAAAAAGTAAAATAAGAGTGTAAAAGAGTAAAAGAGAGAAGCGCTGAAAAAGTCTGCTCAGATATATTAAAATATATATCAAATTATTAATTTCGGGAGAGCAGGTCGACAACACTGTGGGGGAGCATTAGGGCTCCAAGTTAGCTAGCCAAAATCTCTGAAATGATGAGAATAACCGGGTTGTGGGCTGCATAGAGGTTGTGTGTAAAGGGACGCCTTTCCCTTCAAATAGTCCGCCACTGTGAGGGGGAGGGGCGTGTGCGGTGCGGAGGACCAAACGCGGCTATTAGAAACTGGAAAGTTCCCACGAATAGGAACCACAAGACGGAGAAACTCCGATAATATGAAAGGGGGAAAAAATGAGAAAATAAACAAAACTCCCACTCTCGACAGGAGAGTAACAAATAAGGGAGACTGGAGAGAGGAGAAATAAAAGTGACCCGTGGGGAAATGGGCGAATAACTCGTAGTCACAAGAGATAGAAAGACGCACCTCCTCCTGTCAACAAACCGAGAGGGGAAAATGAAGAGGCGATAAGAAACAAAAATAAATTTAAATAAGGAAAGGAAACCTCTCACTTTCAATATGAAAGCAGGCAGAGAGAGGTGGACAGGAAACAGCCAGACTAAACTTGTAGTCGGCAGGCAGGGAAAGGAAAACCAGGGCGAAAGACCGAAAGTGCAAGAGAACAAAAAGTTCCTAAAACTAGTTGCACAAAAGGCAAGTCCCGCGTTACACCAAAGGCATATGGGGCAAAGTGGTCTCCTTAAGCACCTAGTCCTATACCTTACCGGCTCTGAATAGCAAACAAATACAATACAGAAGCGCCGGAAGGAGGAAGCACGGAGCTTAAATAGCCGGCAGGTAACGCAAAACAGGTGCGAGTAATAATAGCCAGGCGAGATCAAAATACCAGAAAGGAAGACGGAAAATCTGATAGAGTGCCTCGACACCGCCAAAGAAAAGAACGACCGCAGAAATAAATGAGGGCTGGCAAAAACCATGACAGCCACAAACGGTAATAGGGTGAAGCAGCCGAAAGATAATGCCACAGCTATATTACGCAAGGATAGGGACAGTTAGGGAAGCAGTGTTGTGAGAAATTAAAATAAAAAAAAGAGGAGAGCAACGCTGTCTGTGTAAATCATTTTTGTTAACCTCTTGCTGCCAAACGCCCCCTAGCGGTAACGCGGGCGTTACGGAAATTATTAAATTATACATTTCATTAATTTAATTATATATAATAAACTGCTCACCTCAATATTTTGATTAAATATCCTTAAGATATATTCATTCCTTCTGGGAAAGTGGTTTTTAAGCCCAAAACGTCAAGATAAAACTTCGTAAACAACGTTGGAAACTCTGACCTAATTCTCAAACATGTATTGCAGCTTGATGTCACACCATAAACAATGTGCTGGTAAACTGTTCTGCTTAATTGTATTTCACAAAACTTTGGTTTGAAAAATCATTATACCTTTAGCCTTCAAGAAAAAATACTTTAAAACTTTCATACGGCTGTACATGATTTTTTTTCCAATTTTAAACCGACTTGTGCTTTTTTGCACTTGATTACGACTAGTTCGGCTGTGTTCAGTTTAGCGTTGTAAAACTCAGCCAGTTTCTGGAGTACCAATCCCGTGGCTTAGTATATGTTAGCCAGAGTGGTTTTGAACTTGTTTGCAGAGAATTATGCAAAACCGTCGTCAATTGGGTGTATTTCTTTGACTGATAGCACAATAGGTCTATCTGAAGTGGGAAAAACTGTCTTCGACCCGCCTCCACTCCGAGTATTATTTGCTTTCCATTTGGTTTTAAAACTGTCTGTCAAATATTCCAGCCAATAGCCAAGACTCTTATCTTTCAAACAAGCCCTCATTCAACACAATGCCGTCGTAAATCCAGGTAATACAGCCCTGCGTAAGAGGAAGAGGCTACCAAGCGTAATTATCTAACCAAGATGGCGCAGTGTTTTTACCTTGTAGCGTAGCTCGCTACATTCCGTTTAGCAAAGCACAATTCATAAGGTAACTGCGCTGTTTATCTTTTTACTTTACAGTCTCTTTCATACAGTTTTTGGTTAGTTATGTCTAGGTTATTCAGGAGTTTCTCCGTGCTGCAGCTTTCCCAGCCCAAATATGGTTTTGCGGTCTCAGTGACGCAGAGTGATATAAGGTAACAGATTATTTTGCCGGTATACCAGTGCGAATTCACTGTTATGTATAAAACAAATCCCTCTGAATTAAATGAATATAACTAACATTACTATATTGTAACAATGGCAAGCTAGCCAACAAAATTACACATTGCAGCTAGCTATCTATTTGTGTCTGAGACGAGCTGTTCCGAGTTTCTATTGAATGCAATGGCGTCTGAAGGGTTTGTTTTGTTCCACATGAGTAAATTGTTCTGTAAGCAGTACAGCAGGCTCTGCAGGTAAACGAATGAGCAATTTATGCATGACCTAACACGAGGGAGAGATAACATGAGGATGAGTTTGTTGTTGTTGATTATTATGCAGGAGTTTATTTAATCTAGGGTGGACATTTGATTTTGTATACCTGGACTAATTTCTGGCTAATGAGGCTCTGGTAGAATACAAGATTCACTGTGCTGCTACATGGGTTTGGGGACCACGGGTAGGCTAGTTAGTTGTGTAATATGAAACACACCAAAAACACATCTAAAAATGAACTTTTATTGCCAATTATCAGATTTTATTGTAAAACTTAAAAAATAAATTATATTGAGACTTTTCTGGAACCTGGGCCATTTTTGCACAATTTGGCACAATTTGTGCCAACTTTGGTAACCGAAATGGTTCACCTGAAAAAAAGCTCTGTAGAATTTGAATGATTTGAGATATTGACACCATATCTTTAGCAGAGATAGGCAGCATATTGAGGAATCACAAAGAGGTGTTATTTCCTCCATAGCTCTTGTAGCTCATCAGGTAAAAAATCAGAAATTTGAATTTAGGTACCCGTTTTTTGTTTTTTCACAATTTCTGTACATAAATTGTTGTAGTTAAGTAGCAAGAAGTGTATGTATATGAATTATGACTACTTAGTCATAATAGTGCAGTTCTCTGTTTTAATAAAAGCTATGAACCATATTTGTAGCCTTTACAGTTTTTGAGATAAACAGCTTTGTTTGTCACTAGTAAAAACAGGCGAGAATTGGTATATTTTGCCCTTGGTATTAAGAGGTTAATAATACTATAATTTTTGTTAGAATTTTTTTGTTCAGAGTACTATACGTATATGTATCTCAATTAATCAAATTAGAACAAATACCGCCTCCAAGAAGTGTACCTCAAGGTTTGATAGTTCTTTGGGCTGTGCTATTATTGTATTTTACAATAAGTTTGGGCTGGTTATCCTTTACCATAGATCCATTGCACGGGTTGCACAATCAAACTGAACATAATCGGTTAAATAATACTGTAACAGGAAAACAATAGAAAAAAGATAAGTTGCGCTCACATTATATGGGGATTTGTTGTATTTCGGATGCTGTATATAATGCTGAAGGAAATTATGTAAATAACAGGGTATTACTTAGATAGATAGTACTCCACTAGAAATGTGGAAATATTATTAGGTGTGGTTGAAAAACCATACCTATTGTTATCGCTCAGATACGTTATTATTCTTCCGCCGATTTTTCAAAACCTATCTCCTCCTACACCGTTCACACCATCGACACCATTCATACCTCATATTATACCTTTATACCCCCTCCAGGTTGCTATTACTTTTTTACCTTTATACCATATACACTTTTTGAGATATTTGACATTTTATCGCCAAAAGATTAATGGGGGTCAATGGGCACGTGCAGTAGGCTAGCTCACGGTGAGAATGCTCAGTGTGAGCACTGAGCTGATTTTTGAATCACTTAACGTTCTGTCAACAACCTTGGAAAAATGCCGACGAGAAATTCCATAGCTAACGACGTAGCCTACTTCCGTCTGCAACTGAAATGATCATACTCACTTTAGCTTTCAAAAATAATAATCATTGCCATTGGACTATAACTACAACAAATGCTGCATCATTCACCACAAACACACAGGTTATTGGCCTTATCTACGGCGCGAGCCTAGTCGTCAATGTCCCAATTATAGTAGCCTATTCATATTTCTCTGAAATTGTATCAACGCCGCTTGTGCATACATCAACCTCTCAAGTTGCACTGCATGATAAAATAGCCCAAACCCGTTTACAACCATCCTGCCGCAGTCAGACAATAACATGCATAAAATGTATAGTTTCTACACACTACAAAAACGTTTGTTCCGATATAGGCTAGCCTATAGGCTATTACTACAAATAAACATTTGGTGTATTTTCCTTTGCGCAGGCTACGCCTACCCAATGGAGCGTTAACATTTCTTTCTACAAATCTTTGATAAACAGATTAAGGAACCAAATATCCTACCTCGTAACGATTCTACAACTGGTTTCTGTTGAATGCTGAAGAGATTCTCTTATTCCATTTTGCCACTGCCCAGCAACGTTGATGTTTCCCCAGCGCTGTCGCACTCGCAGCTGTAATAGCCTACGCTGCTGTTATGTAAAAACACACGTAAAGTTACTTTTTAAGGTATATAAATACATTGGGCTGCGTATTTTATCCGAATTATGCACATAACTGTTCCGTTGTATTATGAATGTACTGTATGTGATCATTCTGACATCGTAGCTATCAGCAAGTGTTTTGGTGTGGGTCAGAAATAGTCAAAGTATGAGCATATTTCACAGTTCTGTGGTATCTGCAGATCCATAGACTAGAAAAATAAGGAGAAGCACTGAAATAGCTTGAGTAAAGAACAGCGCCTACAGTGGCTGAAAGGGAAAACTACAGGGTCGGTGGTTCTTTTATTCACTGATTTTTATTTTTAAAATTATATATAGCTATACTTTTTTCAGTTTATGATTGAGGCGAGGCCCCTTTCAGTTGAGAGGCTCGTTTCAGGTGAAATGAATGAAACATAGCAAATGCCGCCTATGCTTCCCGTCTCTGATCCAAATGCTGTCACGTAACGTTATGTTGTCTAAGTTACAAAATAGGCTACAATTGAATTGTTAACAAAACATATTTTTAGCGCTGTTGAAATTTTTACCTATGTTTTAGCTAAATGCTCATCTAGCCTACTTATCACTCCATTCAACATTATTCAACGAATCCTGATTTATGTCTTAATAACGTTAGCACAGACAACTTCCTAACAAAACATGACAAAAGCATAAGCCAGCTCGGTTACCACGCAGTACACCCCACCTGGTTAAGCTACCAGGAAAAACAAACCTTTCACTCTGCATGAAAATGCCAAGGTGTCAGGTGCCAGTAGACTACGTTAGCAAAATGCAATCGATTATGACATAGCTACAGCAAATAAACTATCCACTACACATGATTGGGTTATAATCACAAGTCTATGCGAGTCAACAACGTTAAACTAGGTTACTATTAGCCAAACGATACCCTATGTTTAATTGTTTAATTATTGCTTTAGCTGCATGCTTGGTAGGCTGAATAGAACGCTGAATTCAGCACAGGACATGTGGTTTGGACTTCACAAAATGGTGAGATCTGTAATCGGAATCAGAGTTTGTTTAATAAAGTGGAGAAATCAGTAGATGAGCATTTGGTTAAAACCTAGGAAAAATTTGTATGAACCCATATTTTTCTACAAACACAAGTACGACTGTGTCCAAATAGTCCGAATCAGCACACAGTACTATTTGAGTATGCCAGTTGAGTATACTTTTTTAATGAAAAGCTGTTAAATTAGGTTAGCCTTACATGCGTGGCCAAATTGTGTTCTCAATATCCCCAGATGATATAGCCAAAGAGTGTAAAGGAAACTGATATAGCCTAGGCTACTTACGTCCAGGTTTATATGGAGGATATTTTGCATACTGCATGTCACTGCAGTATAGACTACAGTAAGCAGTATGTTAGTACACAGGATGCAGTAAATTGGGCATTCACAATGCCTTCCTCTACAACACTGTTATGACTCAACAATACTATCCCAGATGATTTGACATTACCTTTTTGTGCTTTTATCACAATTCATTACTTCCTTGTATCACTTCCAGGTTCTTTAGACTACTTACCACAAAATAGGCTATATCACCATATTTTAACACTTTCACCTTCACTAGATCCCTTTATACCGCATTAACAATTCATACCATTTCCACCATTTATTTTCCACCTCACACTATACCATATTGTTAATCTAGTTGTGTATGTTATTGTGGGAAAAGATTCAGTGGGAAAAGAATTAACACGAGAACAGTTATATGGAGTGAAATCTCTGTGGTGCCATTCAGGGTGTAAGGTGACTGGGTCGAAGGACCAGGCGCGACAGTAGGGATCTGAAAGTGCTTTTGAAGAAACATCACTAAACGAAGCGATCTTCGTAGGGGAGAGACAAACACAGAAAAGAAACAGACTTCCTCTCTCATGTAGTGATAATACTAGCGGAAGACTGGCACAAAGGGAAACGCAAAACAACCCGTAGCAAACAGGCGAACTCGTGGACACGAGAGTTTAGAACAGGCTCTCAAAAAGAGAGATGAACTGCCACAAACAAATAACAAGCGGGCGAAAAAGGCTCAAGCTAGAGAGCTTAGAAATTAGAACAACCAAGGAAACAACCTCTTGCTCTCGTAAATGAAAGCAGTATTACAAAGAGGATAAAACAAAAACTGAAACGGCAAAGAGTCCTGCCTTGCACTAGAGAGACAGGTAAACTCACAAAACAAAGACAGAGTTCTTTTAAGAGAATGAGAATTCCTAACACTCTAAGACATCCGAGTCAAGTCCCGCGTTGCGTCAACAATTTAATGTTGAAGGCAAAGTGGTCCAACTCGAGCAATCTGTCCTATACCGTACCGGCTTTCCTTGTCAAAACAAAATACAATATGGAAACGTCTCAAATGCGGAGGCAAGGTTATTATAGTTTATTATAGTTTTTCATTTAGTTTTTCTTTTATTCGTTTTTTAATTTCACTTTCTAATTTAAAGGGAGAGAAATTAAATATTGGTTTTGAATGTTTCAAATTACCCTGTATGCAATCCAGATTACAGATCACGAAGAGGATCAGAAACTAAAACTAAAAAGAATTCATGGTCATTTTTATTTTATTTCAGTTACCTTATGGTTTTCACTTCATTACAATTTTAGTTTAGTTTTAGTTTTTAAAGTAACTTTAGTTTTTATTTTTATTTCAGTTAACTAAAATGTTTTTTGAAATTTTAGTTTCAGTTTTAGTTAACTAGAATAACCTTGCATGGGCGGAAAGAAAAGTAAGGATATGAAAACCCGAAAGGGTGAGCCTTTAAACCCAAGACCCAAGACAGCTCTCTTCTGCATGAGTGAGTTATCTCAAACAGACTATGGGCATAACATGAAAAGAAATGGAAAAGGTGGACAAGAGGTGGTACCTTAGTATGGCCCGAGGAAGGCACTTTTGGGCTTCAATACCTGCAATCAGTGTGTAGAAAGGAGAGTAAGGGCCAGAAGAGAAAGTTGAGAACTCACAGAGTACATCTAAATCAATGGAAGAATGAGTCTTTCAGACGGAGAATGTCTGTGGAGAGGAAGGAGGAGCACCAGCCGAAGGCGGACCCCCAACCATAAAAGCGACCACCAGACGAATGGCGGCCGGCGAATGGAGCCATTAAGGCTGCAGGCCTGTATCCCCTATTGAACAACATTGGGCAACAAGAGGATCTGAGCCAGGGGCCTGAGACTACTGTGAGGATGAGGCCAGAGTTGGTGAAAGTGAAAGTACCCTGGAAGTACAAGGGAATTTGGAAACCGTTTTAATAAGATCAAAAGTTACAGCAGCATGCCCAGAGGAAGGAGAACCAGAGACAGCCCAAAGTGACAGCTAAGGAAACAAGGAAAATCCTGCAAATTGTACACGATGGCCACACCTCCACACAAGAGAATCAGGGAATGACAAGTTGCAAGAAAGAGACAGTCAAGTCGCCGGGGATACGTGAATCTGAAGGGAGCAGAAAGCTAGGATGTTGCACCGGATATCAACAGGCAATGGAAGAAGCAGAGGGAAGTGTTGAGATGTGGGAAGAAGAAACTAAACCAAAAGGAGAATCAAGAAGAGCTGGAAGAGACCCAAGGAGAGGAGAATATGACATCAAATGGAAAGTGAAACTAAGGTCAACTGCCCTTCCCAGAGATGAATCAAGCTCCTCTGATAGTGAAGGCTCAGATGACAGTACAACCAGGAAGAAGTGACAAAGGAAATGCTGAAGCAAACCCAAAGGGAGGTGAAAAAAGCAGAACAAGCATTCCTGCATGAAGGAGGGTACTCGCAGCAACAAGTTCAAGAATTAAGGCAGGTCTACGATATCAGTAGTGATATCCAGAACAGTGCCAGCAAAATCCTCAGGAAGAGCAGCAGAAAAAGAAGAGCACCTGATCGATACACCCCAGGGGAAGAAAGAGAGGAAGAGGATGAAGAAGAAACCTTCCTGGCCCCATTGCAATTTATACCCCAACCAGGGTGACAACAGGCACTCACTAAGTACACCCTATGGTCATCAATGGACCTGGAGAACATGGTTAAGGATTTACCAAGAATAACAGAGGGAGCAGGGCCATGGATAGCGAAGGTAGAGATGAGGACGACTCACCTGCCCCTGTGCATGGGAGATGTTAAGCAGCTACTAGCAAGAGCAAGATGTGTGGGACTATGATACTGTCATGGTTAGTGGCTGTCTCCTTTTGTTTCTACCATGGTTTTCCGTTTGGCGTCGTCTGAAGCTCTATCGGATTTTTTCTTCCTCCGTTCCGGTGTTTGGATCTCTCCGGGTCATTATCTTCGACACCTGTGTTTGGTTTCCGTCGGCTATAAATAGAGCTTCACTATTTGTTGTGGAGTTATTACTAGAAAGCCGGTATTGGTATAGCAGGGCTCGAAATTGCGACCGTTTTGGTCGCATATGCTCCCGAAATTTAATCTGTGCGACCTCGAAATATAATTGGGAGCATTTGTGCGAGTGCAAATAATTGTTCTGGTGCGACCTTTTTTTTCCCCCCCAGTCGAACGTCCCTTTCTCTGACAGTGACCATTGTAACCAATCAAACGTGAGCTTGACGTTCTTACCTTTAATGCTAATTTTAGATTGGTTAAGATTAGCCTTCAATCACTACCTTTCGCGGCACTCCACTGTCACGTGACACAGAGAGCTAATGCGTTAACTAATTTTACCTGAAGACAAAAGTTTATTATCAATTTATTAACGTTACCTAACTAGCTAAATTGGTAACGTTAGCTAGCGTTATCGAAAGCTAACAATATGAAGCGAACGATTACGGCATTTTTTAGTAACGTTAACGTTACTAAAAACGTAACAGATGTAGTCGCCGTGGCTGCTGAAACTGTTGGCGATGCGCGATGTGGGTGCACCAGCAGCGAAGAAGGCGTACACTTTTCGGAGAGAGTGGCTGAAGGACTTCGGACTTCGTTAGCTTTAGCTTAGGTATGACAACGGCGCAATGCACTGTGTACACTGTAAAGCCTGTGGGACGGAGATCGCAGGTAACAGTGCGTTTGCAACGGAGTCGACACATTTTAAGCGTGAGAGCGTAAAAAAAATAAATTTACATATATTGTTGGTGCTCCTTACATTTTGGTGGGTGCTCCTAAATTTTTGCTGGTGCTCCTAACTTTTTGAAGTTGGGAGCACCAGTGCTACCAAGTAAAAAAGTTAATTCCGAGCCCTGTATAGGTATAAGTCTTTAGCTTCTGTATCTCTGTTTGGTGTTATACAGAAACACAGCTATTGGTATAAGTTATAGGATTAGAATTTCTGGTTTTCTGTCCTATCGCCCTCTATTCTTTTCTTTTTGCCTGCAGCCTGTTTATTCTTTGTTCAGCTCCTTAGCCGACTGAGCTGTAGTTACAGGCTTGCTATTTTGTTCGTTTCTTTTCAGTTTTCTCGACCTCTGATATACGCAGATCAATTAGTGCGTGAGGTTCTTTCTTTTTGTTTGTTTCTCGCTGTTTTAGCGAATTCTCGCCTCCGTTTGAGGTTGTTTTGTGTTAGCCTTGAGCTGGGGAAGTTTTGCTCCCGCTTTTCAGTTTCCCTTTCTTCCCCTGGTGCGGTTTAATTCCGCTTCTGTGGAGTGTCTTTTAGATACGCTTTCTGAATCCTTATCTGTCGCGTTTGGTTCTCTATTTTCTAACCTAAAACCTGACAGAATCTAGAAGCCTTAAAACATGGAAGAATCAGCGTCAGATAGGGATTATGAACAAACCAGTCAGGTCCACCCTACCTTTCATGTCTCGCGTTTGAAACCGGTGCTCGTGAGCGCTCTCGCTCTGGCTGACAAGCCGCCTCCTCCCCCTCGATTCTTGGAGGGAGGTACGGTGTACACCGTTCGGCGCATTTTGGCCGAGAGACGTGTGGGCAGAGGTTACCAGTTCCTGGTGGACTGAGAGGGTTATGGTCCCGAGGAGCGTTGCTGGGTTTCGTCCAAGAATATTTTGGACCCCGCTCTCATTAAGGACTTCCGAGACAGCAAAGCTTAGGGATCGTCTGGAACCGTCCGTCCCTTAGTTGGGGGGTACTGTCATGGTTAGTTGCTGTCTCCTTTTGTTTCTACCATGGTTTTCCGTTTGGCGTCGTCTGAAGCTCTATCGGATTTTTTCTTCCTCTGTTCAGGTGTTTGGATCTCTCCGGGTCATTATCTTCGACACCTGTGTTTGGTTTCCGTCGGCTATAAATAGAGCTTCACTTCCGCTTTCCGGTGCTTCTAGATTGTTGTGGAGTTGTTACTAGAAAGCCGGTATTGGTATAGGTGTAAGTCTTTAGCTTCTGTATCTCTGTTTGGTGTTATACAGAGACACAGCTATTGGTATAAGTTATAGGATTAGAATTTCTGGTTTTCTGTCCTATCACCCTCTATTCTTTTCTTTTTGCCTGCAGCCTGTTTATTCTTTGTTCAGCTCCTTAGCCGACTGAGCTGTAGTTACAGGCTTGCTATTTTGTTCGTTTCTTTTCAGTTTTCTCGACCTCTGATATACGCAGATCAATTAGTGCGTGAGGTTCTTTCTTTTTGTTTGTTTCTCGCTGTTTTAGCGAAATCTCGCCTCCGTTTGAGGTTGTTTTGTGTTAGCCTTGAGCTGGGGAAGTTTTGCTCCCGCTTTTCAGTTTCCCTTTCTTCCCCTGGTGCAGTTTAATTCCGCTTCTGTGGCGTGTCTTTTAGATACGCTTTCTGAATCCTTATCTGTCGCGTTTGGTTCTCTATTTTCTAACCTAAAACCTGACAGATAGCTCTGGGGGAGAAGAACTTACCAACAGAGCAATGGTACATGATGGGGGACACAGTAATTCCCTATGTAACATTGGATGTTAACCCAGGATTTGAAGCAAAAGACATTGGGCCGATGGTAAAAAAAATTATGCAGCAGCAGTACCTCGCTACTAACATACCAGGATTGTTGAATGGTGTCTGCCCCACAGATTGGTTCTTATCATTGAACCTAAAGACTCCAGTATGCATGGAGAAACACACACTGGAAATGGATGCAATAATGATATTCACAGAAGAACAAGAAGAGTACCTACAGGATGTCCCAAAAGAACTCTGGACAGAAGGGGGGCACGACATCGGCCTCATGTGGTCAGCTGGACAGGTGAATATACAACTGAAACCAGGTATGATGGGACCCCGAGTCCATCAGTACCCCCTAAACAAGGATGCAGAGGAAGGAATTAGCACCACTATACAAGACCTTCTGACAGCTGGGGTGATATACCCTACAACCAGCCCATGCAACACACCAATCTTACCAGTTAAGAAAACGGTAGGAAAATGGAGGATGGTACAAGACCTCAGACTACTCAATGACTAAGTAATTGCAGGCTACTCAATTGTACCCGATCCCTCAACCATATTAACTACCATCCCAAGTGATACAACCCACTACACAGTTATAGACCTATGTTCAGTCTTTTTCTCAATTCCAGTGCACCCAGTATTTGTTTGCAGTCACATACAGAGGGCAACAGTAGACTTATCAAAGACTGCCTCAGGGATATGTAGAATCCCCTAGCCTGTTCAATCAAATGGTCAGAAATGACCTAGTGGACTTTGCGCCAAAGGGGGGAAGGAATCTCATCCTGTTCGTGGACAACCTTCTCCTATGCAGCCCAAGTATGACTGCATGTAAAGACGACAGTAAGAGGCTGTTACAAGAACTGGCACTAAAAGGCCACAAAGTATTAAAAGTCAAAGTTACGGCTTTGCCAAGAACAAGTGCAGTACCTGGGTAATACTCTTAAGAAAGGGAGCAAATGTTATGTTTCTGCATTCTGTCTTTCTTTGTACATTTATGTTTCTTATTGTGAGCTTGTCTGTTTATTCTTATTAGGTTCTTTATCATTTTTCTTATCTTATCTTCTTAGCATTTATTTTCATTTATGGTTTCACTGTTCCCTTTTTGTATTACCGTCACTCCCCTGTCTTCGTTACACTATTCGGGAGCCTTTGGTGATTTCGGGTTTCACTGTATTTCCACTCTCGTTTACTTCCTTCTTTACTAATTACCCTTGTTAATACTACTAATCTACGAATTACTACTAACTGCTTAGAATTAGGTTTCTTACTAATATACGAATGACTAACTTGTAAATAATACTAATTTACTAACGTCAGGGAATTAGAGTTTCTACTAACCTACTAATTTACTAATGCAATCTTAGTTTCCATCTGCAGCTGTTTTTCGTTTCTTCTGTTCTATCTCTGAATATCTTTCTGTGATTCTCTACTCACTACAGCTGTACCTCATTTCCACATTCCTCTGTCTCATTGTGTGCATGGGTTTCTCTCAATCCAGGTCATGTCTTTTCTGTATGTTAACAGTTCAGTCCAGTCCGTGTTTTTCGTCTTCCCTCGTTATTGTATTATCAGCTTCCCTTATCGTTTCATTGTATTCACCTGTGAGCAATTTCCCTTCCCCGCCTCTGCACACCTGATTCCCATTTGTCTGCCTCCCTCAGTGTATATAACCGTTATTTCAGTCTTTCTTCGCAAGTTTGTCACCATTGGTTTCTGCTTCAGTGTTCTTACGATTCTTACCTTCCCGTGTTGTCTGTTTGTTTTCTGAGTATCTGTTTCCTAATTTTTGTTATCCCGAGTCCTTCTCCTGTCTTTATCTTATTTTTGTATTCTGTAGTGATGGCGAAATGAGGCTTCCTGAAGCACTGAGGCTTTGCAGCCAATTGTATCGCAAATAGATTCATTACTCGAAGCCTCATTCAACACAGTGTACAGTGACACCTGCTGGTAAAAGTAATTTAGAGCAACGAAATCATTACAAATTCCACCCCAGGTTCAAAATAACGAAGTTGCCGCGATCTAACAACAAGCGCCACTTTAGCTCAATGGTAACGCGTCGGACTTCAGAGCCATTTCTGTAGGCTACCTGTTCAACCCCGCTCAGGCGATACACATGCTAACATTCTCATAATTTATATTTGTAACTGTCATTAGGCTAGATTAGTTTTATACTAAGATATATTACCTATAAAATAATATATGTAATAATATATTAACTTTCAAAATGAAAAAAACAGGAAGATTGATATAAAGGGGGACAACATTTGTGTGGGGTTCTATTGAGCAGTAAAAGTGTGTCTGGTCTGGGACTGGGAGTGCTTCTGTAACCAGGCAGTGAAAGTGAATGTGCTTCGGTATGGGCAGTGAAAGGGAAGGTGCTTTTGTGACTGAAAAAGTTTTTTTTTATTGATTTTTATTAACGGCCTCATCAAGTTCTTGCTTTCTGGAACCTATGGCAAAATACTAGCCAGCAGCAAAAACTAGCCAGCAGCAAAAACTATCCAGCAGCCATACCACTATGCAATCTGCGCCTGCTGAATGGCTGAAGCTAAGCAGGTTGTGGGCTTGGTTAGTACTTGGATGGGAGACCTCTGGGGAAAACTAAGTTGCTGCTGGAAGTGGTGTTGGTGGGCCAGTAGGGGGCAGTCTTCCCTCTGGTCAAATAAACCCCAATGCCCCAGTGCAGTGATGGGGACACTGTGCTGTAGGAGATGCCATCTTTCGGATGAGACGTTAAACCGAGGTCCTGACTCACTGTGGTCATTAAAGATCCCATGACACTTATCGTAAAGAGTAGGGGTTTCCCCGGTGTCCTGGCTAAACTCCCAACCCAGGCTCATTCAATCTGTCACCTAATCATCCCCCAGTTTAATTGGCTAAAAAAAATTATTCTCTCCCTCTCCACCTCAGCTGATGTGTGGTGAGCATACTGGCGCAAAATGGCTGCCGTTGCATCACCCAGGTGGGTGCTACACATTGGTGGTGGTAGAGGCGAGTTTCCCCCTCATCATTGTAAAGCGCTTTGAGTATCTAGAAAGGCGCTATATAAATGCCATGCATTATTATAAAATAACAATATGCAAATGTATTTTTATCAACATGTATGTCAGTATGATTATGATAAAGCAACCGTAACTGCTATTAAAAAGTAAAATAAATAAACAAAATAACCTCCGCTGGTTTCTTGCTCATTGGCAGGTGCATTTTCATGCATTGCCCGATAATGCCTGGACGAGGTATTATTGCTGTAAGCCAGCTCCTTTAGGCACAGCAAGCACTTTACCTTCAAAATTAAATAATATGCCATTTGAGAAGGAATGCAGATGATAATGATAAGAAGAAAGAATAAGAAATAACAATCAAATCATAATATTAAACAAATCGTAATAATCTGCTGTAGTTACGTTAAAATAACAACCAACGAACTACATGCACAGTCGATTGCTAGCCCAGTGTTCGAATAGCGTTTCAGTGTGTTTTTATATCTACGCCACTTAGGCCTGCCTTATTTGGAGATATCGGGTCAAAATATTCCCAAGCAGGAGAAGATTTTCGCTTCCATGCACGTTGCATTAGCCTATTTTTGTACAAAAACGACAAAACTGTACAAACGTTGTACAGAAAAATAAATAAAAATAGTCCAAAGATTCCTCAAAAAAATACTCCAAAAACTTTCAATAGCAATAATACCAATAATAATAAACTCTCCGCAACAACCCTCGAAATAAGGGGGGTATCGCTCCTTTATATCTACAATTCAAAACCCCTAATTCCGCCCAAAACGCAAAACAAACCGATCACGTGGTTCTACAGCACCCGAGGCCTCGTTTGTCATCGATCACGTGCTTCTCTGAAAGTGATACAAGCTTCGGTGCGAGGCTTCTGTAGAAAGTGCCCTACGTACTCGACACACAGCTCGGAGCTTCGGTATCATCCGTAACATCACTAGTATTCTGTCTTCGTTTTGTTTTCTTTTTGTTTCTCTTTACACCTCCCTGGTTTTTGACTTCTGCCTGTGTTCTCGCAACCCTGATTTTGGACTCTGATTTTGTACTTCTGCTGTGCCTTCCCGGTTCCAACCCCAGCCTGTTCTGTGACTACTCTTTGGACTGTTTTGTACCATTGCCCTGTCTTCCCGGCTTACGACCCTGCCTGTTTTGTACCACAGATTGCTGCCTTGCCCCTATATTAAACTTTGGTTTTTCTACTTCCCGTCTGCTATTGGGTCCTGTTTCCTACCTACCTGAACAGAATGAACTCGCCTGTTAGGACCCAGCGGGCGGTCACCTGGGGGCGGAATCCTGAGTTCCCCCCCTGACATGCCGACTATCACCCTTCAACCCGGACTGTTAGTACTCATTCTCCCAGCAACTATTCTACACCCCATTCTGCTCCTAATCGGCCCACCTCCCACTCCGTTAGGCTCGGAGGCCTAACCCTTCAGCCGGCCAGCCCTGAGCCTTTTACCCCTTCTCTCACCTAACCCCAGTCGTCACCCTTCGAGGAGACCCGCCTGGTCCTGTGTCCGGGTAACTATGGGCCCAGGAGAAAGCGAGGGGGTCCTGGTTCCCGGCTCCGTCGGCGGACTCAGCTACCCGTCGACGGAGGATCCATTTTCCACCCGTCCGTGTTCGCCAACACCCTTCCTGTTCCCCAGTCAGTCACCCTCGCCAACGCCCTGCCTGTTCCCCGGGTGGTCGTGTTGCCTGTCCCGCCACGCTCCAGCCCTCCTGTCCCGCCATGCTCCAGGCCTCCTGTCCCACCACATTCCAGCCCTCCTGTCCCGCCACGTTCCAGCCCTCCTGTCCCGCCAAGTTCCAGCCCTCCTGTCCTGCCTTGTTCCAGCCCTCCTGTCCCACCACGTTCCAGCCCTCCTGCCCCTGAGCTGCAGAGCCAGCTACCCGCCTGTCCTGAGCTGCAGAGCCAGCTACCCGCCTGTCCTGAGCTACAGAGCCAGCTACCCACCTGTCCTGAGCTGCAGAGCCAGCTACCCGCCTGTCCTGAGCTGCAGAGCCAGCTACCCGCCTGTCCTGAGCTGCAGAACCAGCTACCCGTCTGTCCTGAGCTGCAAAGCCAGCTACCCGCCTGTACTGAGCTGCAGAGCCAATGGCCGCCTCCTGTCCCTGGGCCGCCTAGCCCGCGGCCGCTCATTCGCTGTCGGTCTCCAGTGTGGTCCTGTCTGCGCCGCCGTCCTCCTGAGCGGTTCTGTCTGCGCCGCCGGCCTCCTGAGCGGTCCAGCCTATGCCGCCGCCGGCCTCCAGAGCGGTCCAGCCTACGCAGCGGTCCAGCACTACTCAGTAGAGGGAAATCATTCCTAACTCACCGGAGAGTATCAGGATATGAGATCCTGCTCACAAAGCCAGGATTGACCATTGTCAGATGCAAAGCATCTGAATCCAGTGGAATTAATGATGACTCCCACACGGAATTGCAATTATAAAGTGTCCAGCACATACAGGTGGAACAGATCCTGTGTCAGCAGGAAACGATTATGCAGATAAAGCTGCTAAACTAGCAGCAGAGGAGTTGGAGTACTGGCTTACAGCAGATCAGCAGGTGCTTCTGAATGTAGAGGAGGTGGCATTATAGTCCTAATAGAGGCACAAGAGGCTTCTACAGTGTCAGAAAAGGTGGAATGGGAAAATAGAGGATGTGGGTTAGATAAGTCTACAGAAATATGGCGGAAATTATGTACAGGGAAAGCAATCGCACCAAGCGCACTAATAAAGGTAATTTGCAGAGTGGCACATGGTGTTGGCCACTCTGCAAGGGGGGAGATGATGAGTGAAATACAGAAACATTGGTTTATCCCAAAACTAACAGAACATGTTACTAGCATGATATCAAGATGCTAAATTTGTCAGGAAATAAACATAAAGAAAGGGATACCGACTACACCAGGCTCTATGCCACCACCGGTGGGTCCATTTACCCATTTGGTAATGGACTACGTAGATATGATCGATTGTGCGGAAGGAAAAAGATATTGTCTTGATTGATGGTAATCATATTAGTAATCATTGATAGATTTTCAAGATGGGTAGAAGCATTCCCCACTGCACATGCGGATTCTAAAACTGTAGCTAAAGCCTTGGCAAGAGAACTTTTCCCCAGATTCGGGGTCTGTCAGACCCTGAGCAGCGACAATGGTTCACATTTTACGTCTGACATGATAACAGACGTTTGTAAAATGACAGGTATACAGCAGAAATTTTAATGTGTGTTCCATCCCCAGGCAATGGGTATAGTAGAGAGATGCAATGGAACACTAAAAACGAAATTACAGAAAATATGTAGGCAAACAGGGATGAGATGGGTACAAGGTCTACCATTAGCACTCATGGCCATGAGAAATAGTCGGAATAGATTTATCCATTTGACACCCCATGAGATGGTAACAGGAAGAGTAATGCTAATCCCCACAATAAGACCGGAAAGTAGGGAAATAGGTCTGGAAGCACTAGAAGATGAACTCCATAAGTACCTGAAGAGACTAACCCAGGCTGTGAGGTCTGTCTATTCTCAGGCAAAAGAGGCTCAGGGGCCAGCAGTCGAAGACCCAGAGCTATTAGTGAATCCAGGGGAGTGTGTCTATGTGAAGAAGTTTTAAAAAAGTGGAAGCAACCCAGACAAACAGGACCCTATCAGGTAATATTGGCCACTCCAATACCTTGGTCCCTGACATTACGGATAATCTAACTAGCATAATACACGTCTTTGGGAACATTAAAGAGGCATTCGGACCATCGGCAAGTGCTGGATCCTCCGCAATGGGATGGCTGGGGACTCTGATAATAATAATAATAATAATAATAAGCTTTATTTGTATAGCACCTTTCATACATAGAATGCAGCCCAAAATGCTTCACAACAATAATAGAAAAAAAAAATTATAAAATACAGAACAGAGCAATAAAAGAAAAATAGACATAAAATCAACATAAAAACAGGGATACATAAGATGGAAGATAAAACCCAGTAAAAACAGAAGAATAGAAATAAGTAAATAAAAGCACTAGTACATGGTAATAGATAATAAAAAACACTATCAGTAGCCTAAAAGTAAGAAAATTAAAAGGCAGAGCAAGCTAACTGAAGGCAAGTTTAAATAAGTGTGTTTTAAGAAGTTTCTTAAAAGTGTTAAGAGTTTCTGCCTCTCTGATATTGCCTGGTAGGGCGTTCCAAAGCCTAGGGACATAAAAGCTAAAAGCCGCCTCACCACTTCTCTTACGGTTTACTTTCGGAATCGCTAAGAGAGAAGCAGTGGAGGATCTAAGGGTTCTACTAGGCACATGTTCCTGAACGCAGTCACCTAAGTATGGTGGTGCTAAACCTTTTACCGTTTTAAAAACGAGAAGAAGAACCTTAAAATCTATTCTAAAACGCACAGGTACCCAGTGTAGTGTAAGGAGTGTGGGGGTAATGTGGTCTCTCTTTTTTGTGCGAGTCAATAAAAGCAAGTGATAAAAGCATGCATAAGCTTTTCTGAGTCTGCTTGACGGAGGAGAGGTCTGACCTTTGCAATGTTTCTTAAATGAAAGAAGGCAATTTTAGTAACATTTCTTATATGGGGCTCAAAGGTTAGGTCATTATCTATAATAACGCCTAGATTCTTGGCTTCCCGATTACTGTACAGGCCCAGATGCTCTAGGTTTTTTGATATTGCGTCTCTTTGAGGTCTTGGTCCAATCAAAATGGCCTCTGATTTGTCATCGTTCAACTGGAGAAAATTCTGGGACATCCACATTTTTATATCTTTCAGACACTTCTCCAGTGAGCTGAGTGCACTTGCATCACCAGGGAACACAGAAATGTACAATTGTGTGTCATCAGCATTGCTGTGGAAATTGACACTATGCTTTCGAATGATGTTACCCAGTGGTAGCATATACAAAGAGAACAGTAAAGGCCCAAGAATAGATCCTTGAGGGACCCCACACGTAATACTAACTGTGTCAGACACAGCGTCTCCTAGTGCAACAACAAATCCCCTCCCAGTAAGGTAAGATTTAGATTTACTGGTCCCGAAAGACCCACCCAATGTTCCAAACGGTGCATTAAAATGTTGTGATCCACTGTATTAAACGCGGCACTCAAGTCCAGTAAAACTAGAACAGCAACACCACCACTGTCAATGGTTACCCGCAGGTCATTTACAACCTTTACCAGGGCAGTCTCTGTGCTATGGTTAGATCGGAAGCCCGATTGGTATTTCTCAAGGGTGTTGTATCTAATCAGGAATTGATTCAGTTGTCTAAAAACTATTTTTTCAAGGATTTTACTTAAAAAAGGGATGTTGGATATGGGCCTGAAATTACTGAGCACAGAGCTGTCTAAATGCCTTTTTTTCAGTGTTGGTCTCACAATGGCAGATTTCAAGGTGGTGGGGAATTTACCAGCTGATAAAGAACAGTTCACAATTTCCAAAACATCATCAAGTAAACAATCATACACGTTTTTAAAGAACTTTCTGGGGATGGGATCAAGTGAGCAGGTTGAGGGTTTCATTTGAGAGATAACTTCACTCAAAGCTTGCGTGTCAATTTGCTCAAATGAATCCATGACAGCATCAATTTGTCTACATTGATCATCTAATTCTGTAGCTATGTTGACCTGGGAGATTTGTGAACGAATACTGGATATCTTTTCTTGAAAGAAAGTAGCAAACTCATTACATCTAGATGTGGAACCGGAAGCAATGTCAGGATCAGCAGTCATCGTAGGGTTAATTAATCGATCAATTGTTGAAAAAAGAATGTTAGTTTTATTAGTTAGGTTTATTCTTGTTTTGGAAACGAGTCTAGAGAAATGTGCTTGTCTGGCTAGCTTCATTGCTCTGTTGTAAATAGCAAGTTGCTCTCTAAGGATCTCATAGTGGATTTGTAGTTTGTCCTTTCTCCATCTACGTTCCGCTATGCGGAAGTTCCTTTTAAGTCATTTGTTTTCTTCTGTTTTCCACGGAATGTGCCTTTTCACTGTCACCTTATTAATATTTTGAGGGGCTACATTGTCGAGGGTGGTTCTCAAATGGCTGTTAAAATTGTTCACCAAATTGTCAGGATCAGAATGCAGATCAGGCTGGTGAGAGATGATAGAAGTAACTAACTCTCTGAACTTGTTGATTGCAAGGGTTTCTCATTTTTAGGTTCTACAGGGAGCATTACATTAAAAAAGATATAATAATGATCTGACACAGCTAGATCTAGAATAGATGAGACAGCAATGCTTAACCCTGTTATTATTAAGCATGGTGTTACCATGCTGATGAGTGGCTTCATTTACATGTTGGGTAAGTTCAAAGCTGTCCAGTAAATTCATAAGCTCCATAGCTTTGGAGTCATTCTGTCACGACCCTGAACAGGGGGGCTGGACCTAAGTGCACGACAAGGAGGCAGAGGTACAAGGAAAGGGAGTTTATTATAGCTTGGGGTAGTCCCAAGCTGTACACAGATAATAAACAACAATAACAATAAAGTCAGGAGTATCTCCGGGACTTGAATCTGCTCCAAGCCGGGAAACTGGAACGGATTAACAGGAACTGGATCACGGGAACAAGGAGTTGTTCCAAACCGGAACAGGACCTGGTACGAGACACTGGAAGTCCCAAACCGGAACTGGACTTGGTACGAGACACTGGATGTTCCAAACCGGAACTGGACTTTACTGGAACACTGGGTGTTCCACACCGGAACTAGGCTGACAGGAACTGGATCGAGTAAAACTGGAACAGGATAACTGGAACACAATCAGGGAATAACAAACAGCTACAGACTGGCAGAAACAGTAGAATGTTGGTTAACGAGACAGGCAATCTTTAGGCAGGAAGAACCGTAAAAAGACAGGACTGGATAGCAACCAACAGTAGGCAGTGAGCATTTAAGCACCGAGACAAAACCAAACTGAAGTTTAGAAGCACAGGACAGGGATTCAAAGACCAGGATACAAACGAACAACGTTACAGAGTCGAAACAAGGGTAATGAACTAGCACTGGATAGCAGACAGCAGGTGGGTTAAATAGAGAAGTGTAATTGGTAACAATCAGGAAAAGCATGCAAATGTGTGAGTGGGTAATTAACAAAGCGGGGTGAGAGGAATGCATGCTGCAATGGAGAAAGGAGATAGGCTGAGACAGGAGTGGGGAAAAGGAGTGAAACAAACGGAGGGAACACGCCCAGTCTGCAGCAACGGGGAAAACACGGACAAAGGGAATCAAACATGACACGGAGGGAAAGGGCAAAACACGGAAAACGGACGGGATGGGAATGGGACATTACACATTCTTTTTATTAATATGAATATTCAGGTCTCCATTCAGGATTAATCTATCATATCTAGTGATACCAAGTGAGATCAGCTCTGAGAATTCCTGTAGAAATAGTGATGAATATCTTGGTGGCCGATAATGTAATGATGAGCACTGATAATTCTGCTTTGACCTCAAGAGCAAGATATTCAAATGATGTAAATTCACCCAGGTCAATGTCATTACACACAAACTGTGTAGAGAAAATGGCTGCAATCCCTCCTCCTTTCCTGTTTTGTCTGACTGATTGATAAAAAATTATAGTTTGAAGGACAAGCCTCTATCAGTGTTGCTACACCTGTAGTGCTGTTTAGCCAGGTCTCAACTAAAAACATACAATGCAAATTCCTTTCAATTATCAGATCATTAACCAAAAAGGATTTGTTAGCCAATGATCTGACATTAAAAAGAGCTAATTTCAGCTGTAGGGATTCTGTGACAGGAAAGGAGACTGGTTGTGGCTGAACAGTGACAAATTTAAGATTACTGAGACAGGTACCGGATGGTCTGTAATTGCTACGATGTGTTTGACCATGCCATCGGCCGTTTAAGATCACCGGTATGTTTAAAGAAGCGGCATGGGGTCTGTCTCATCTCTGGTAGACACCTGAGTGATGATGTCTGTGGTTATTGATGTGTAATATTTCATCAATTTGACTGAGCTTCAGCGTGGCAGCTTTAATTAACTCCTTGATTGGTGAGTGTGGTGGAGGGGGGGAGGGGGGTTGTTGGGTCCCTGATTGGGACAAAGACATCCTCCGAATGCCTTGGGTGATGTGGAGCAAAGGGTCAGGTGAGGGGGGAGAGATACCGGCTGTCTGCCTGTGTGCGCTGTCCTTCACGCTTATCTTGTTTGGGTATGGCATTCCAAGAGCAAGATGTAGGTTGGCACCAAGTAGTCTGGATCCAGTGATGTTTGGATGAAACCCATCGGGTCTGAAGCGGTCTTTGCAGTTCCAAAAGATATTGAAATTGTAAATAAACTTTATCCCATGGGTGAGGCACGCCGATGTCAGCCATGTATTCAGGCCAAGGAGTCTGCTAAAAGATTCGATTCCTTTCCCCAAAGTTGGAATGGGGCCTGAGATGAATATATGTTGCGATTGACAGTCGCTCAGTTTCTCCAGTAGCAGGGAAAAGTCTTTTTTCTGGATCGCAGAGCCAGTTTTCCTTCGCAGAATGACAAAAGACCCAGCGTGGATAATAATCCTCATATTACTTGGATGTGTAGAGAGGATAACTGATAACAGCCCCATTAGCTCCCTGACAGATGTGTCAGCCATAGTTAAATTTTCAGTCTTTGCCATTCTTACATGCCTGGTTATAGAGTCCCCAATCAGAATAGTTTGGCTTATCAGGTGTGGAGTTAGCAATTTTTCTTCTGGCCCTCGGCCTAGCAGTGGTTTTGGGGCTATTTCTTGGAGCCTTAATGCTAGTGGTGTGATTAGCTTCTCTGGGTTCAATGTAGTTAGTATTATCACACATTTCAGTCAGTGGATCGTACCTGTTTTGCAATGAGAGTTGAGGTGGTGGAGTGAGTGTTGGTGCTCTCTTATTTGATTTCTTGCTGGATTTGCCTCTGCGGTGGACGATGTCAGACTAAGTCCTGGCTGGAGTTGATGCTTTCGGTCTGGCGCAGATGCTGTGCCAGTAAGAAGCGTCATTAAGGAAGGCTGGTTTGGCAGCCTCCGCAGCTAATCCAGTGGCATTGGGACACATCCAGGGAAGCGTGTCAGCCAAGTCCGTGACAGGATACTCTACATTTGATGTAATCCCTCATATGAAAATCTGTGTCTGTCCGTTAGCATTTGATGGCTCGGCACCTTCTACAATCACTGCTACAGAGTCAATGAATTGTTCATCCTCACGTATTTGATACAGTGTTTCAATCTTCTTTTCAAGCTGCGATATCCTCTCAGTCAGTCGCTCATACTCTGTGCAGCTCACTGATTTTACTGGGTTTGGAGATATAACTTCCACGTTGTCTTTTGCCGGTCAGAGAAGCTTTGTTGTTTAGAAACAAGTCCAAATGTTTGCTTTCAAAACCAGGTGCTCAACCGACTTTCTTACTTTAAAAAATAAATTAAAGAGTAAAACAATAAAATAAATTTAAAAGATGAAATAAGTAAAACAATAAAATGAAACAAATGGACAGAAAGTAAAGCAAGCAAAGCAAAGCAGGAGCAGCAAGAAAATGCGACCTCTCTCCTTGAGCGCTCCCTCTGATGCCTGTAGTTATAGTAGTTGGGATAGCCTTCTGTGGATGCAGAGTAATCTTGCCATGTATTAAAGCTATGATGTCTAAGTGGCGGGGAGCAAGAATGGGGGAAGCAGGAATGATGATCCAGAAAGAAGAAGTCTTGGAAACACCGGTGGGATATGAGGTGGTTGAACTCATAAACTTAGCAGAAGGCGAGGAAAACAATCCATCAGGTGATCCCATTGAAAAAGTATTGATGAAACAGGCTGGGGCAGTCCACCAAATGGTCTTAGGAATACCTCGGAGACGCGTCGTATGGGAACCATCCATTCACCAGGTATTCCAGATGGGAGATGGGTCTTACACGAACGAACACGGGGAAAAATGCAATGAGAACTGTCCATATCGAAATCCTTTATGCAAATGGGGAGTGAAGGGAGGAGCAGGATGGAAATGCGTGAGAATTAAATTTGGAGACGAATGGTGTAATCGGATAGATTGGGAGAATTATTTCATGCCAGGGCTGTTGGAGGAAGATGAAGAGTAAGAGGAGTATCCCCCGTATGCATGATCAAACATATCACATATACTGACTACAGTACACGAAGAAAAGAACAACTCAAAGGGGACATAATAAAGCCCCAACTGACTAAAAGCCCTTAGGATAGATAAACCAGACACATGAATAGATTAAGGAAAAGGGCGAAGAAGGTAGGAGACACCTGAGTAAAGTGCTAGTAACCTCTCCTCAGGCTCCTCAGGTCATGGGCTCCTAAGAAGAGGAAGAAGATATTACAAGTATAATCCAATTATTTTTATATAATCTTTGTATAATTATAGCAAATCAAATCAGATAATCACTAAATACAGTAGCCTTTTGATTTTTGATATTTACTTTTTGATATATCCTCTGTTAATTAGAGGAAGTATTAACTTAGTTAAAGTATAAATGATGCATGCATGAAACTAATCCACCACAAATGTTTATTTTTATCATACAATTGAAATGTCATAACTCCACTGGGTCTCAAAGGCGGGAATATGTGGAAGTAAGCTGAATGAAGAGAAATTGCATGGTCTGATTAACAGGCACATGAGCATAAGTCACAAACAATTTTATTTGGTAGATCAAGAGTGCCCCCAAGCACATAGGGTAGGAACTGGTTATATAAGATGTTTACTTTTCACCTAAATTTGTTATTGGATAAAATAAGATATGACGAAAGGGTGTCACCGCACATTATTGGTGTATTAGTTAGGTAGAGGAGGAGTTATGATATTATACAAACTAATGTTTGTTTTTGTTCAGGGAATTCCTAATGCTCTGCGTAGGGTAAAGGACTTCCCGTTGGCGTCAATGCTTAATAAAAGGTTAAACTGAATAGACTATTTCCTTCATCTTCATCTTGAGAATTCTCCAGCTCAAAAACCCATCTCAAATTGAACCTAATGAGGAGAGAGTAAAGGACTTCCCTCCGCAGATACCATGGCGACAAGTGAGCCTCCTAAAGGAAGGGGTCCGGATGGGGGTTATACCCTCATGACGCGTGGTCATAACGACAGACGCTTCATTGACCGGTTGGAGCACCAGCTAACTCAGGGGTTATGGTCCCGACTACATCAGTCGGACAACATCAACACCTCAGCAGTATATCACATAAATCATCAAGGCGGTCTGAAGTCCCGCCGATCGTTAGAAGTGACCCAGCGTCTGCTAATGTGGGCACTTCCCAGACTTACCTCTCTGCATGCCGTACACCTACTAGGTATTCGGAACGGTTCAGCAGATGTTCTATCTCGCCAGGAGATTCATCCCGGCGAATGGTGTCTCCACCCCAAGACGGTGGAGGAGATATAGCGACACTTCGGTCATGCTCATATAGACCCGTTCGCCTCTCAACGAGCATTTGAGTCCCCTGGGGATAGACGCATTCGTGCACAAGTGGCCAGACGGCCTGCTATACGCATCCCCACCTGAGTCGCTGATCAATGCGACACTGCACAGGGTCAGCACGAGCCACCACAAGCTCCTGCTCGTAGCCCCCAGATGGCTGATGAAGCCCTGGTTTCCCACGGTCCTTGGCCTTGTTTACGATCCGCCCTGGAAATCCCAATTTCCCAGGATCTGTTATCACAACAGAGCGGCACTGTTTGGCACACTCGTTCAAACATGATGAATCTCTGGGTATAGCCACTAAGGAGCCCGACCCTTCGATAACAAAGCGCAGCTCCCCCGTCCAGCAGACGCTACTTAACTCCAGAGCCCCCTATACGAGGAATAACTCTGGCAGCTATTTAGCACATGGTATTTAGAGGAAGGAGTGGACCTCGTACACTGTCCGATTCCTGTACTGTTGGACTTTTTACAGTCCTCACTTGATAACGGGAAAGCAGCCAGCACACTGAAAACATGTGGCTGCCATATCCAGCAGGCATGTCCGGGTACATAACAAGCCTGCAGGGAGCCATTATCTTGTCAGCCGGTTCCTGAAGGGTGCCCGGCGGTTGACACCTGCAATATCACTGGTAGCTCCCTCCGGGGATCTCCCCTTGGTGTTGAGAGCGCTCACGGTTCAGCCCTATGAGCCTCTCGAGATGATCAGCCTTAAGGGCCGTTCACACTACGACGATAACTATAACGATAACTATTAAAAAAATGTAAATCGTTCAAAGCAAAGTGAATGGATGTGTCCCCACTACAACGACAACTATAAAACCAGCCAGAACCATAAATATTCCTATCGTTGTGATCACTCCCAGAGCGATTTTTCATGATGCTGTAAAACGATAGACAATTTCCAGCCAATCAAAAATCACATTCTGTTGAAGTTTAAAAAAGCACGGGACAAGACTAGTTTGTCTGTTCGTTATGGAGGAGCAACTAATACAAGCTGTAGAGAAGAACCCAGTGTTGTATAATCTAAATCACCCAGACTACAAACAAAAGAAGATGAAAGGAGGACATCTGGGCAGCGATTGGGGAGAAGTTTGGCTTGAGTGGTAAGTAACGTTACCTGTGACAAAGCCACAGCAGCGAACAAACTAGCTAACGTTAGCTAGCTGCTAGCTAGTAGGAGTGTGAGGGTGTGTGTGGGGAAAAGTAGGAGCTGTGCCATGGCTGTAGGTTATATGCATCTAGCTTGGCAGTTGAGAGATGAGATTGAGGGATTCGCTGTCTGTCAGTGAGGACGAGTCATTCACCAGACTGATGCTGCGTTCACGTCATGTGGGAGAGATGGTAAATAACTTACGAACTACAAAGTTTCCAACTTGGAAATACCGGGTGCGTCTCAATACTCGAAAAAGGCATCCTCCTTTCTTCTACTACCACCTCCTCGAAACCATGCCCCGAAAACGGATCTTTCTGTCCTAATCAAATGTTGCTGATTACGTATTACTTGCATATTAATTAATGTCTCGACGCAAACCGCAATGTCACGTAATGAATAATAATAATAATAAACTTTATTTGTATAGCACCTTTCATACATAAAATGCAGCCCAAAGTGCTTCACAACAATAAAAAACAAAATACAGAGACATATAAAAAGTTAATTAAAATTGAACAATCTTAATAAAAAGTTAGGCTACATTGTATATTGTAGACTATATGCAACTACTTGTACCTGAAACGTATAGACTGTTTTTGTCATGGTTATTGCTGCCTTTGAGATTCCTTTGTTTGAATTCTCGTTTGGGTGTCATCTCGACGCTCTATCGGATTTTTTCTTTCCGCCTCCGTTTCGGTGTTTGCTTTTCGCCCGACAATTATTTCCCACACCTGTGCGGTGTTTCCGCCGGCTATAAATGCTAAGGACTTCCGCATTTCCACACTTCAATATTGTCAGTGTTATGTTGACTACGAAGTCGGTAAAAATCTAGGATTGTCGGTCTTTGGTTTATGTTAATAGAGAACGCAGCAAGTCCATTTAAATATATATCAAAGATAGGGTTAGATAGGTGAGAGAGGAACGAACCTATCTTATCCTCCTTCTTTGTTTTGGCTGCCTGGTATCGTTTTGTTTTAAACTCGTTTTCTCTACTGAGTTTAAAGATACAGGTTCGCATTTCTTTCTTTCCTTTTTTTTTGGTTGGCTTATTATTCTCACTGTTAATTCGAGATTCGCCTCCTTTTGAGGTTGGTTATTATTTTGACTTTAGTCAGGGAGGTTTTGTTCCCTATTTTTTGTTTTACTCCTTTCCCTGCGGTTATTTTTCCGTTTCTGTGGCGAGTTTGTGTTTGACTCGCTTTCTGAATCCCTGTTCGTCGCATTTGATTCTCCGAAACAAAATAGAAATTACTCCAAACATAACAGTTTTGCACACTTCTGGGTAGGAGACGAGTGGAGGAAAGGAGGTTTTTCGAGTATTGGGACACATGATCTATTCAGTGATCGTGGTGTTAAACGATTCCAAGTTGTTACGAGAAAGCAAGTCATTCAAAACGTGTATTTAGAACATGTACTATTCAATGCAAATTTTAATGTAGGCTACAAACCCCAATTCCCAAAAAGTTGGGACAGTATGCAAAATGCACATAAAAGCAGAAAACAGTGATTTGTAAATTCTCTTTTACATATATTTAATTGAAAACAGTACAAAGAAAATATATTTAATGTTTTACCATATCAACTTTATAAATAGGCTATACAATAATTCTGAATTTGATGCCAGCAACACATTCCAAAATGTGAATATCAAATTCAGAATTATTGTATATTTATAAAGCTTGTATGTGCATTTTACATACTGTCCCAACTTTTTTTCGATGCCTATTTGCCTAAAGCGTAAATGAGGACGATGTCTGTCAGCTCTTCGTTATCCATTTTTGCGTTGTTTTAATTTTCGCGGGAAATTAGGAACGATAAAAAGTTGTAGTGTGGACACGTGAGAAATTTTCCATCGTTATAGTTATAGTTTGTTTTTTATAGTTATCGTCGTAGTGTGAACGGCCCTTTAAGTGACTTTCTTTTAAAGCAGCATTTCTGCTAGCAATGGCATCAGCAAGGTGTGTTTGGTGAGCTGTGCGCCCTCTCCATCAGTGCAGTGTCTAAGGTGGAGGCCGGCCAAGGAGTCACACTGCAGCCTAATCCATCATTTCTGCCCAAAATCGTTTCGGCATCAACCAGCCAATCGAGCTCGCTGCGCTTCCCCCCCCCTCCAGGGAAGGACCTGCGGGAAGCACACCTGAGAGTGTACACTGAGGTGGTTTGTACACATGGAGAGTGATACTGAGGTGATAAAGGCAGGGTGTACACATGCTGAGTGATACTGAGGTTATGAAGGAAGTTTGTACACATGCTGAGTGATACTGAGGTTATAAAGGCAGTTTGTACACATGGAGAGTGATACTGAGGTGATAAAGGCAGGTTGTACACATGCTGAGTGATACTGAGGTTATTAAGGAAGTTTGTACACATGCTGAGTGATACTGGGATTATGAGGTTTGTACACATGCTGAGTGGTACTGAGGTTATAAAGGCAGTTTGTACACATGCTGAGTGATACTGAGGTTATAAAGGCAATTTGTACACATGCTGAGTGGTACTGAGGCTATAAAGGCAGTTTGTACACATGCTGAGTGATACTGAGGTTATAAAGGCAGTTTGTACACATGCAGAGTGGTACTGAGGCTATAAAGGCAGTTTGTACACATGCTGAGTGATACTGAGGTTATAAAGGCAGTTTGTATACACGCTGAGTGATACTGAGGTTATAAAGGCAATTTGTACACATGCTGCGTGGTACTGAGGCTATAAAGGCAGTTTGTACACATGCTGAGTGATACTGAGGTTATAAAGGCAGTTTGTATACACGCTGAGTGATACTGAGGTTATAAAGGCAATTTGTACACATGCTGCGTGGTACTGAGGCTATAAAGGCAGTTTGTACACATGCTGAGTGGTACTGAGGTTATAAAGGCAGTTTGTACACATGCTGAGTGATACTGAGGTTATAAAGACAGTTTGTACACATGCTGAGTGATACTGAGGTTATGAAGGCAGTTTGTACACCTGCTGAGTGATACTGAGGTTATGAAGGCAGTTTGTACACATGCTGAGTGATACTGAGGTTATGAAGGCAGTTTGTACACAGGCTGAGTGGTACTGAGGTTATAAAGGCAGTTTGTACACATGCTGAGTGGTACTGTGGTTATAAAGGCAGTTTGTACACATGGAGAGTGATACTGAGGTTATGAAGGCAGGTTGTACACATGCTGAGTGATACTGAGGTTATGAAGGAAGTTTGTACACATGCTGAGTGATACTGGGATTATGAGGTTTGTACACATGCTGAGTGGTACTGAGGCTGTAAAGGCAGTTTGTACACATGCTGAGTGATACTGAGGTTATAAAGGCAGTTTGTACACGTGCTGAGTGGTACTGAGGCTATAAAGGCAGTTTGTACACATGCTGAGTGATACTGAGGTTATAAAGGCAGTTTGTACACATGCTGAGTGGTACTGAGGCTATAAAGGCAGTTTGTATACATGCTGAGTGGTACTGTGGTTATAAAGGCAGTTTGTACACATGGAGAGTGATACTGAGGTTATGAAGGCAGTTTGTACAAATGCTGAGTGGTACTTAGGTTATAAAGGCTGGTTGTACACATGCTGAGTGATACTGAAGTTATGAAGGCAGTTTGTACACATGCTAAGTGATACTGAGGTTATGAAGGCAGTTTGCTGAGTGATACTGAGGTTATAAAGACAGTTTGTACACATGCTGAGTGATACTGGGATTATGAGGTTTGTACACATGCTGAGTGGTACTGAGGTTATAAAGGAAGTTTGTATACACGCTGAGTGATACTGAGGCTATAAAGGCAGTTTGTACACATGCTGAGTGATATAGAGGTTATAAAGGAAGTTTGTACACATGCTGAGTGGTACTGTGGTTATAAAGGCAGTTTGTACACATGGAGAGTGATACTGAGGTTATGAAGGCAGCTTGTACAAATGCTGAGTGGTACTGAGGTTATAAAGGCAGTTTGTACACATGGAGAGTGATACTGAGGTGATAAAGGCAGGTTGTACACGTGCTGAGTGATACTGAGGTTATGAAGGACGTTTGTACACATGCTGAGTGATACTGAGGTTATGAAGTCAGTTTGTACACATGGAGAGTGATACTGAGGTGATAAAGCAGGTTGTACACATGCTGAGTGATACTGAGGTTATGAAGTCAGTTTGTACACATGCTGAGTGATACTGGGATTATGAGGTTTGTACACATGCTGAGTGGTACTGAGGTTATAAAGGAAGTTTGTATACACACTTAGTGATACTGAGGTTATAAAGGCAATTTGTACACATGCTGAGTGGTACTGAGGCTATAAAGGCAGTTTGTATACACGATGAGTGATACTGAGGTTATGAAGGCAGTTTGTACACATGCTGAGTGATACTGAGGTTATGAAGGCAGTTTGCTGAGTGATACTGAGGTTATAAAGACAGTTTGTACACATGCTGAGTGGTACTGAGGCTATGAAGGCAGTTTGTACACATGCTGAGTGATACTGAGGTTATGAAGGCAGTTTGTACACATGCGGAGTGATACTGACATTATGAAGGCAGTTTGTACACATGCTGAGTGATACTGAGGTTATGAAGGCAGTTTGTACACATGCTGAGTGATACTGAGGTTATGAAGGCAGTTTGTACACATGCTGAGTGGTACTGAGGCTATAAAGGCAGTTTGTACACATGCTGAGTGATACTGAGGTTATGAAGGAAGTTTGTACACATGCTGAGTGATACTGGGATTATGAGGTTTGTACACATGCTGAGTGGTACTGAGGTTATAAAGGAAGTTTGTATACACACTGAGTGATACTGAGGTTATAAAGGCAATTTGTACACATGCTGAGTGGTACTGAGGCTATAAAGGCAGTTTGTATACACGCTGAGTGATACTGAGGTTATGAAGTTTGTACACATGCTGAGTGGTACTGAGGTTATAAAGGAAGTTTGTATACATGCTGTGTGATACTGAGGTTATAAAGGCAATTTGTACACATGCTGAGTGGTACTGAGGTTATAAAGGTAGTTTGTACACATGGAGAGTGATACTGAGGTTATGAAGGCAGCTTGTACAAATGCTGAGTGATACTGAGGTTATGAAGGAAGTTTGTACACATGTTGTGTGATACTGAGGTTATAAAGGCAATTTGTATACATGCTGAGTGATACTGGGATTATGAGGTTTGTACACATGCTGAGTGGTACTGAGGTTATAAAGGAAGTTTGTAAACACGCTGAGTGATACTGAGGTTATAAAGGCAATTTGTACACATGCTGAGTGGTACCGAGGCTATAAAGGCAGTTTGTACACATGCTGAGTGATACTGAGGTTATAAAGGCAGTTTGTGCACATGCTGAGTGATACAGAGGTTATAAAGGAAGTTTGTATACATGCTGAGTGATACTGAGGTTATAAAGGCAATTTGTACACATGCTGAGTGGTACTGCGGTTATAAAGGAGGTGTGTACACATGCTGAGTGGTACGGAGGTTGTAAAGGCAGTTTGTACACCTGCTGAATGATACTGAGGTTATAAAGGCAGTGTGTAGACATGCTGAGTGGTACTGAAGTTATAAAGGCAGATTGTACACATGCTGAGTGGTACTGAGGTCATGAAGGCAGTTTGTACACATGCTGAGTGATACTGAGGTTATGAAGTTTGTACACATGCTGAGTGGTACTGAGGTTATAAAGGAAGTTTGTATACATGCTGTGTGATACTGAGGTTATAAAGGCAATTTGTACACATGCTGAGTGGTACTGAGGTTATAAAGGTAGTTTGTACACATGGAGAGTGATACTGAGGTTATGAAGGCAGCTTGTACAAATGCTGAGTGGTACTGAGGTTATAAAGGCAATTTGTACACATGCTGACTGGTACTGGGGCTATAAAGGCAGTTTGTACACATGCTGAGTGATACTGAGGTTATAAAGGCAGTTTGTACACATGCTGAGTGATACAGAGGTTATAAAGGAAGTTTGTATACATGCTGAGTGATACTGAGGTTATAAAGGAGGTTTGTACACATGCTGAGTGGTACTGAGGTTATAAAGGAGGTTTGTACACATGCTGAGTGGTACGGAGGTTGTAAAGGCAGTTTGTACACCTGCTGAATGATACTGAGGTTATAAAGGCAGGTTGTACACATGCTGAGTGGTACTGAGGTCATGAAGGCAGTTTGTACACATGCGGAGTGATACTGAGGTTATAAAGGCAGTTTGTACACATGCTGAGTGATACTGAGGTTATAAAGGCAGTTTGTATACATGCTGAGTGATACTGAGGTTATGAAGTTTGTACACATGCTGAGTGATACTGAGGTTATGAAGGCAGCTTGTACAAATACTGAGTGGTACTGAGGTTATAAAGGCAGTTTGTACACATGCTGAGTGATACTGAGGTCATGAAGGCAGGTTGTACACATGCTGAGTGATACTGAGGTTATGAAGGAAGTTTGTACACATGCTGAGTGATACTGAGGTTATGAAGGCAGTTTGTACACATGGAGAGTGATACTGAGGTGATAAAGCAGGTTGTACACATGCTGAGTGATACTGAGGTTATGAAGGAAGTTTGTACACATGCTGAGTGATACTGAGGTTATGAAGGCAGTTTGTACACATGCTGAGTCATACTGAGGTTATCAAGGCAGTTTGTACACATGCTGAGTGATACTGAGGTTATAAAGACAGTTTGTACACATGCTGCGTGGTACTGAGGCTATAAAGGCAGTTTGTACACATGTTGTGTGATACTGAGGTTATGAAGGCAGCTTGTATACATGCTGAGTGATACTGGGATTATGAGGTTTGTACACATGCTGAGTGGTACTGAGGTTATAAAGGAAGTTTGTATACACGCTGAGTGGTACTGAGGCTATAAAGGCAGTTTGTACACATGCTGAGTGATACTGAGGTTATAAAGGCAATTTGTACACATGCTGAGTGGTACTGAGGTTATAAAGGTAGTTTGTACACATGGAGAGTGATACTGAGGTTATGAAGGCAGCTTGTACAAATGCTGAGTGATACTGAGGTTATGAAGGAAGTTTGTACACATGTTGTGTGATACTGAGGTTATAAAGGCAATTTGTATACATGCTGAGTGATACTGGGATTATGAGGTTTGTACACATGCTGAGTGGTACTGAGGTTATAAAGGAAGTTTGTAAACACGCTGAGTGATACTGAGGTTATAAAGGCAATTTGTACACATGCTGAGTGGTACCGAGGCTATAAAGGCAGTTTGTACACATGCTGAGTGATACTGAGGTTATAAAGGCAGTTTGTGCACATGCTGAGTGATACAGAGGTTATAAAGGAAGTTTGTATACATGCTGAGTGATACTGAGGTTATAAAGGCAATTTGTACACATGCTGAGTGGTACTGCGGTTATAAAGGAGGTGTGTACACATGCTGAGTGGTACGGAGGTTGTAAAGGCAGTTTGTACACCTGCTGAATGATACTGAGGTTATAAAGGCAGTGTGTAGACATGCTGAGTGGTACTGAAGTTATAAAGGCAGATTGTACACATGCTGAGTGGTACTGAGGTCATGAAGGCAGTTTGTACACATGCTGAGTGATACTGAGGTTATGAAGTTTGTACACATGCTGAGTGGTACTGAGGTTATAAAGGAAGTTTGTATACATGCTGTGTGATACTGAGGTTATAAAGGCAATTTGTACACATGCTGAGTGGTACTGAGGTTATAAAGGTAGTTTGTACACATGGAGAGTGATACTGAGGTTATGAAGGCAGCTTGTACAAATGCTGAGTGGTACTGAGGTTATAAAGGCAATTTGTACACATGCTGACTGGTACTGGGGCTATAAAGGCAGTTTGTACACATGCTGAGTGATACTGAGGTTATAAAGGCAGTTTGTACACATGCTGAGTGATACAGAGGTTATAAAGGAAGTTTGTATACATGCTGAGTGATACTGAGGTTATAAAGGAGGTTTGTACACATGCTGAGTGGTACTGAGGTTATAAAGGAGGTTTGTACACATGCTGAGTGGTACGGAGGTTGTAAAGGCAGTTTGTACACCTGCTGAATGATACTGAGGTTATAAAGGCAGGTTCTACACATGCTGAGTGGTACTGAGGTCATGAAGGCAGTTTGTACACATGCGGAGTGATACTGAGGTTATAAAGGCAGTTTGTACACATGCTGAGTGATACTGAGGTTATAAAGGCAGTTTGTATACATGCTGAGTGATACTGAGGTTATGAAGTTTGTACACATGCTGAGTGATACTGAGGTTATGAAGGCAGCTTGTACAAATACTGAGTGGTACTGAGGTTATAAAGGCAGTTTGTACACATGCTGAGTGATACTGAGGTCATGAAGGCAGGTTGTACACATGCTGAGTGATACTGAGGTTATGAAGGAAGTTTGTACACATGCTGAGTGATACTGAGGTTATGAAGGCA
Organism: Synaphobranchus kaupii; assembly: GCA_029718625.1. Classification (NCBI taxonomy): domain Eukaryota; kingdom Metazoa; phylum Chordata; class Actinopteri; order Anguilliformes; family Synaphobranchidae; genus Synaphobranchus; species Synaphobranchus kaupii. Next base: position 807,873 of record CM056384.1, read on the forward strand.
GTTTGTACACATGGAGAGTGATACTGAGGTGATAAAGCAGGTTGTACACATGCTGAGTGATACTGAGGTTATGAAGGAAGTTTGTACACATGCTGAGTGATACTGAGGTTATGAAGGCAGTTTGTACACATGCTGAGTCATACTGAGGTTATCAAGGCAGTTTGTACACATGCTGAGTGATACTGAGGTTATAAAGACAGTTTGTACACATGCTGCGTGGTACTGAGGCTATAAAGGCAGTTTGTACACATGTTGTGTGATACTGAGGTTATGAAGGCAGCTTGTATACATGCTGAGTGATACTGGGATTATGAGGTTTGTACACATGCTGAGTGGTACTGAGGTTATAAAGGAAGTTTGTATACACGCTGAGTGGTACTGAGGCTATAAAGGCAGTTTGTACACATGCTGAGTGATACTGAGGTTATAAAGGCAGTTTGTACAAATGCTGAGTGATACAGAGGTTATAAAGGAAGCTTGTACACATGCTGAGTGATACTGAGGTTATAAAGGCAATTTGTACACATGTTGAGTGGTACTGAGGTTATAAAGGAGGTTTGTACACATGCTGAGTGGTACGGAGGTTGTAAAGGCAGTTTGTACACCTGCTGAATGATACTGAGGTTATAAAGGCAGTGTGTAGACATGCTGAGTGGTACTGAAGTTATAAAGGCAGGTTGTACACATGCTGAGTGGTACTGAGGTCATGAAGGCAGTTTGTACACATGCGGAGTGATACTGAGGCTATAAAGGCAGTTTGTACACATGCGGAGTGATACTGAGGTTATAAAGGCAGTTTGTACACATGCTGAGTGATACTGAGGTCATGAATGCAGTTTGTACACATGCGGAGTGATACTCAGGTTATAAAGGCAGTTTGTACACATGCTGAGTGATACTGAGGTCATGAAGGCAGTTTGTACACATGCGGAGTGATACTGAGGTCATGAAGGCAGTTTGTACACATGCTGAGTGATACTGAGGTTATAAAGGCAGTTTGTACACATGCTGAGTGATACTGAGGTTATAAAGGCAGTTTGTACACATGCTGAATGATACTGAGGTTATAAAGGCAGTTTGTACACATGCTGAGTTTTACTGAAGTTATAAAGGCAGATTGTACACATGCTGAGTGGTACTGAGGTTATAAAGGCTGTTTGTACACATGCGGAGTGATACTGAGGTTATAAAGGCAGTTTGTACACATGCGGAGTGATACTGAGGTTATAAAGGCAGTTTGTACACATGCTGAGTGATAGTGAGGTCATGAAAGCAGTTTGTACACATGCTGAGTGATACTGAGGTCATGAAGGCAGTTTGTACACATGCTGAGTGATACTGAGGTTATAAAGGCAGCAGTTTGTACACATGCTGAGTGATACTGAGGTTATAAAGGCAGTTTGTACACATGCTGAGTGATACTGAGGTCATGAAGGCAGTTTGTACACATGCTGAGTGATACTGAGGTTATATAGGCAGTTTGTACACATGCTGAGTGATACTGAGGTTATAAAGACAGTTTGTACACATGCTGAGTGGTACTGAGGCTATGAAGGCAGTTTGTACACATGCTGAGTGATACTGAGGTTATGAAGGCAGTTTGTACACATGCGGAGTGATACTGACATTATGAAGGCAGTTTGTACACATGCTGAGTGATACTGAGGTTATGAAGGCAGTTTGTACACATGCTGAGTGATACTGAGGTTATGAAGGCAGTTTGTACACATGCTGAGTGGTACTGAGGCTATAAAGGCAGTTTGTACACATGCTGAGTGATACTGAGGTTATGAAGGAAGTTTGTACACATGCTGAGTGATACTGGGATTATGAGGTTTGTACACATGCTGAGTGGTACTGAGGTTATAAAGGAAGTTTGTATACACACTGAGTGATACTGAGGTTATAAAGGCAATTTGTACACATGCTGAGTGGTACTGAGGCTATAAAGGCAGTTTGTATACACGCTGAGTGATACTGAGGTTATGAAGTTTGTACACATGCTGAGTGGTACTGAGGTTATAAAGGAAGTTTGTATACATGCTGTGTGATACTGAGGTTATAAAGGCAATTTGTACACATGCTGAGTGGTACTGAGGTTATAAAGGTAGTTTGTACACATGGAGAGTGATACTGAGGTTATGAAGGCAGCTTGTACAAATGCTGAGTGATACTGAGGTTATGAAGGAAGTTTGTACACATGTTGTGTGATACTGAGGTTATAAAGGCAATTTGTATACATGCTGAGTGATACTGGGATTATGAGGTTTGTACACATGCTGAGTGGTACTGAGGTTATAAAGGAAGTTTGTAAACACGCTGAGTGATACTGAGGTTATAAAGGCAATTTGTACACATGCTGAGTGGTACCGAGGCTATAAAGGCAGTTTGTACACATGCTGAGTGATACTGAGGTTATAAAGGCAGTTTGTGCACATGCTGAGTGATACAGAGGTTATAAAGGAAGTTTGTATACATGCTGAGTGATACTGAGGTTATAAAGGCAATTTGTACACATGCTGAGTGGTACTGCGGTTATAAAGGAGGTGTGTACACATGCTGAGTGGTACGGAGGTTGTAAAGGCAGTTTGTACACCTGCTGAATGATACTGAGGTTATAAAGGCAGTGTGTAGACATGCTGAGTGGTACTGAAGTTATAAAGGCAGATTGTACACATGCTGAGTGGTACTGAGGTCATGAAGGCAGTTTGTACACATGCTGAGTGATACTGAGGTTATGAAGTTTGTACACATGCTGAGTGGTACTGAGGTTATAAAGGAAGTTTGTATACATGCTGTGTGATACTGAGGTTATAAAGGCAATTTGTACACATGCTGAGTGGTACTGAGGTTATAAAGGTAGTTTGTACACATGGAGAGTGATACTGAGGTTATGAAGGCAGCTTGTACAAATGCTGAGTGGTACTGAGGTTATAAAGGCAATTTGTACACATGCTGACTGGTACTGGGGCTATAAAGGCAGTTTGTACACATGCTGAGTGATACTGAGGTTATAAAGGCAGTTTGTACACATGCTGAGTGATACAGAGGTTATAAAGGAAGTTTGTATACATGCTGAGTGATACTGAGGTTATAAAGGAGGTTTGTACACATGCTGAGTGGTACTGAGGTTATAAAGGAGGTTTGTACACATGCTGAGTGGTACGGAGGTTGTAAAGGCAGTTTGTACACCTGCTGAATGATACTGAGGTTATAAAGGCAGGTTGTACACATGCTGAGTGGTACTGAGGTCATGAAGGCAGTTTGTACACATGCGGAGTGATACTGAGGTTATAAAGGCAGTTTGTACACATGCTGAGTGATACTGAGGTTATAAAGGCAGTTTGTATACATGCTGAGTGATACTGAGGTTATGAAGTTTGTACACATGCTGAGTGATACTGAGGTTATGAAGGCAGCGTGTACAAATACTGAGTGGTACTGAGGTTATAAAGGCAGTTTGTACACATGCTGAGTGATACTGAGGTTATGAAGGAAGTTTGTACACATGCTGAGTGATACTGAGGTTATGAAGGCAGTTTGTACACATGGAGAGTGATACTGAGGTGATAAAGCAGGTTGTACACATGCTGAGTGATACTGAGGTTATGAAGGAAGTTTGTACACATGCTGAGTGATACTGAGGTTATGAAGGCAGTTTGTACACATGCTGAGTCATACTGAGGTTATCAAGGCAGTTTGTACACATGCTGAGTGATACTGAGGTTATAAAGACAGTTTGTACACATGCTGCGTGGTACTGAGGCTATAAAGGCAGTTTGTACACATGTTGTGTGATACTGAGGTTATGAAGGCAGCTTGTATACATGCTGAGTGATACTGGGATTATGAGGTTTGTACACATGCTGAGTGGTACTGAGGTTATAAAGGAAGTTTGTATACACGCTGAGTGGTACTGAGGCTATAAAGGCAGTTTGTACACATGCTGAGTGATACTGAGGTTATAAAGGCAGTTTGTACAAATGCTGAGTGATACAGAGGTTATAAAGGAAGCTTGTACACATGCTGAGTGATACTGAGGTTATAAAGGCAATTTGTACACATGTTGAGTGGTACTGAGGTTATAAAGGAGGTTTGTACACATGCTGAGTGGTACGGAGGTTGTAAAGGCAGTTTGTACACCTGCTGAATGATACTGAGGTTATAAAGGCAGTGTGTAGACATGCTGAGTGGTACTGAAGTTATAAAGGCAGGTTGTACACATGCTGAGTGGTACTGAGGTCATGAAGGCAGTTTGTACACATGCGGAGTGATACTGAGGCTATAAAGGCAGTTTGTACACATGCGGAGTGATACTGAGGTTATAAAGGCAGTTTGTACACATGCTGAGTGATACTGAGGTCATGAATGCAGTTTGTACACATGCGGAGTGATACTCAGGTTATAAAGGCAGTTTGTACACATGCTGAGTGATACTGAGGTCATGAAGGCAGTTTGTACACATGCGGAGTGATACTGAGGTCATGAAGGCAGTTTGTACACATGCTGAGTGATACTGAGGTTATAAAGGCAGTTTGTACACATGCTGAGTGATACTGAGGTTATAAAGGCAGTTTGTACACATGCTGAATGATACTGAGGTTATAAAGGCAGTTTGTACACATGCTGAGTTTTACTGAAGTTATAAAGGCAGATTGTACACATGCTGAGTGGTACTGAGGTTATAAAGGCTGTTTGTACACATGCGGAGTGATACTGAGGTTATAAATGCAGTTTGTACACATGCGGAGTGATACTGAGGTTATAAAGGCAGTTTGTACACATGCTGAGTGATAGTGAGGTCATGAAAGCAGTTTGTACACATGCTGAGTGATACTGAGGTCATGAAGGCAGTTTGTACACATGCTGAGTGATACTGAGGTTATAAAGGCAGTTTGTACACATGCTGAGTGATACTGAGGTTATAAAGGCAGCAGTTTGTACACATGCTGAGTGATACTGAGGTTATAAAGGCAGTTTGTACACATGCTGAGTGATACTGAGGTCATGAAGGCAGTTTGTACACATGCTGAGTGATACTGAGGTTATATAGGCAGTTTGTACACATGCTGAGTGATACTGAGGTCATGAAGGCAGTTTGTACACATGCTGAGTGATACTGAGGTTATAAAGGCAGCAGTTTGTACACATGCGGAGTGATACTGAGGCTATAAAGGCAGTTTGTACACATGCTGAGTGATACTGAGGTTATAAAGGCAGTTTGTACACATGCGGAGTGATACTGAGGTTATAAAGGCAGTTTGTACACATGCTGAGTGATACTGAGGTCATGAAGGCAGTTTGTACACATGCGGAGTGATACTCAGGTTATAAAGGCAGTTTGTACACATGCTGAGTGATACTGAGGTTATAAAGGCAGTTTGTACACATGCTGAATGATACTGAGGTTATAAAGGCAGATTGTACACATGCTGAGTGGTACTGAGGTTATAAAGGCTGTTTGTACACATGCGGAGTGATACTGAGGTTATAAAGGCAGTTTGTACACATGCGGAGTGATACTGAGGTTATAAAGGCAGTTTGTACACATGCTGAGTGATAGTGAGGTCATGAAAGCAGTTTGTACACATGCTGAGTGATACTGAGGTCATGAAGGCAGTTTGTACACATGCTGAGTGATACTGAGGTTATAAAGGCAGCAGTTTGTACACATGCTGAGTGATACTGAGGTTATAAAGGCAGTTTGTACACATGCTGAGTGATACTGAGGTCATGAAGGCAGTTTGTACACATGCTGAGTGATACTGAGGTTATAAAGGCAGTTTGTACACATGCTGAATGATACTGAGGTTATAAAGGCAGTTTGTACACATGCTGAGTTTTACTGAAGTTATAAAGGCAGATTGTACACATGCTGAGTGGTACTGAGGTTATAAAGGCTGTTTGTACACATGCGGAGTGATACTGAGGTTATAAAGGCAGTTTGTACACATGCGGAGTGATACTGAGGTTATAAAGGCAGTTTGTACACATGCTGAGTGATAGTGAGGTCATGAAAGCAGTTTGTACACATGCTGAGTGATACTGAGGTCATGAAGGCAGTTTGTACACATGCTGAGTGATACTGAGGTTATAAAGGCAGTTTGTACACATGCTGAGTGATACTGAGGTTATAAAGGCAGCAGTTTGTACACATGCTGAGTGATACTGAGGTTATAAAGGCAGTTTGTACACATGCTGAGTGATACTGAGGTCATGAAGGCAGTTTGTACACATGCTGAGTGATACTGAGGTTATATAGGCAGTTTGTACACATGCTGAGTGATACTGAGGTCATGAAGGCAGTTTGTACACATGCTGAGTGATACTGAGGTTATAAAGGCAGCAGTTTGTACACATGCGGAGTGATACTGAGGCTATAAAGGCAGTTTGTACACATGCTGAATGATACTGAGGTTATAAAGGCAGTTTGTACACATGCGGAGTGATACTGAGGTTATAAAGGCAGTTTGTACACATGCTGAGTGATACTGAGGTCATGAAGGCAGTTTGTACACATGCGGAGTGATACTCAGGTTATAAAGGCAGTTTGTACACATGCTGAGTGATACTGAGGTTATAAAGGCAGTTTGTACACATGCTGAATGATACTGAGGTTATAAAGGCAGATTGTACACATGCTGAGTGGTACTGAGGTTATAAAGGCTGTTTGTACACATGCGGAGTGATACTGAGGTTATAAAGGCAGTTTGTACACATGCGGAGTGATACTGAGGTTATAAAGGCAGTTTGTACACATGCTGAGTGATAGTGAGGTCATGAAAGCAGTTTGTACACATGCTGAGTGATACTGAGGTCATGAAGGCAGTTTGTACACATGCTGAGTGATACTGAGGTTATAAAGGCAGTTTGTACACATGCTGAGTGATACTGAGGTTATAAAGGCAGCAGTTTGTACACATGCTGAGTGATACTGAGGTTATAAAGGCAGTTTGTACACATGCTGAGTGATACTGAGGTCATGAAGGCAGTTTGTACACATGCTGAGTGATACTGAGGTTATAAAGGCAGTTTGTACACATGCTGAATGATACTGAGGTTATAAAGGCAGTTTGTACACATGCTGAGTTTTACTGAAGTTATAAAGGCAGATTGTACACATGCTGAGTGGTACTGAGGTTATAAAGGCTGTTTGTACACATGCGGAGTGATACTGAGGTTATAAAGGCAGTTTGTACACATGCGGAGTGATACTGAGGTTATAAAGGCAGTTTGTACACATGCTGAGTGATAGTGAGGTCATGAAAGCAGTTTGTACACATGCTGAGTGATACTGAGGTCATGAAGGCAGTTTGTACACATGCTGAGTGATACTGAGGTTATAAAGGCAGTTTGTACACATGCTGAGTGATACTGAGGTTATAAAGGCAGCAGTTTGTACACATGCTGAGTGATACTGAGGTTATAAAGGCAGTTTGTACACATGCTGAGTGATACTGAGGTCATGAAGGCAGTTTGTACACATGCTGAGTGATACTGAGGTTATATAGGCAGTTTGTACACATGCTGAGTGATACTGAGGTCATGAAGGCAGTTTGTACACATGCTGAGTGATACTGAGGTTATAAAGGCAGCAGTTTGTACACATGCGGAGTGATACTGAGGCTATAAAGGCAGTTTGTACACATGCTGAGTGATACTGAGGTTATAAAGGCAGTTTGTACACATGCGGAGTGATACTGAGGTTATAAAGGCAGTTTGTACACATGCTGAGTGATACTGAGGTCATGAAGGCAGTTTGTACACATGCGGAGTGATACTCAGGTTATAAAGGCAGTTTGTACACATGCTGAGTGATACTGAGGTTATAAAGGCAGTTTGTACACATGCTGAATGATACTGAGGTTATAAAGGCAGATTGTACACATGCTGAGTGGTACTGAGGTTATAAAGGCTGTTTGTACACATGCGGAGTGATACTGAGGTTATAAAGGCAGTTTGTACACATGCGGAGTGATACTGAGGTTATAAAGGCAGTTTGTACACATGCTGAGTGATAGTGAGGTCATGAAAGCAGTTTGTACACATGCTGAGTGATACTGAGGTCATGAAGGCAGTTTGTACACATGCTGAGTGATACTGAGGTTATAAAGGCAGTTTGTACACATGCTGAGTGATACTGAGGTTATAAAGGCAGCAGTTTGTACACATGCTGAGTGATACTGAGGTTATAAAGGCAGTTTGTACACATGCTGAGTGATACTGAGGTCATGAAGGCAGTTTGTACACATGCTGAGTGATACTGAGGTTATATAGGCAGTTTGTACACATGCTGAGTGATACTGAGGTCATGAAGGCAGTTTGTACACATGCTGAGTGATACTGAGGTTATAAAGGCAGCAGTTTGTACACATGCGGAGTGATACTGAGGCTATAAAGGCAGTTTGTACACATGCTGAGTGATACTGAGGTTATAAAGGCAGTTTGTACACATGCGGAGTGATACTGAGGTTATAAAGGCAGTTTGTACACATGCTGAGTGATACTGAGGTCATGAAGGCAGTTTGTACACATGCGGAGTGATACTCAGGTTATAAAGGCAGTTTGTACACATGCTGAGTGATACTGAGGTTATAAAGGCAGTTTGTACACATGCTGAATGATACTGAGGTTATAAAGGCAGTTTGTACACATGCTGAGTTTTACTGAAGTTATAAAGGCAGATTGTACACATGCTGAGTGGTACTGAGGTTATAAAGGCAGTTTGTACACATGCGGAGTGATACTGAGGTTATAAAGGCAGTTTGTACACATGCGGAGTGATACTGAGGTTATAAAGGCAGTTTGTACACATGCTGAGTGATACTGAGGTCATGAAAGCAGTTTGTACACATGCTGAGTGATACTGAGGTCATGAAGGCAGTTTGTACACATGCTGAGTGATACTGAGGTTATAAAGGCAGTTTGTACACATGCTGAGTGATACTGAGGTTATAAAGGGAGTTTGTACACATGCTGAGTGATACTGAGGTCATGAAGGCAGTTTGTACACATGCTGAATGATATTGAGGTTATGAAGGCAGTTTGTACACATGCCACCAGCCTCTGCCTGTACTATTGTGAACTAATAACAAAAAACTATGTTCTATGTGTTAAGTTAGGCTTGGTCAAAAGCCGCAAAAGACAGGAAATTCAAATGAGCACCACCAAGCCAAACTTCAGCTGTCTACACTATCAGGGATTTCCAGTACTCCGTTTTTTATATCTGACTGCTATACAGTTCTGTAGCTATGTTGGTCTACTGTATTTCAAACAACACATACTCATCACTAGGCAGATTGGTTCAAACCTTCTCTCAAAGAGCCTAATCCATACTCTTAGATACTGGCATGATAGTGACCTGTACAAAAGGCTTCGTATTTCCCTACTGCAGTTTTGTGTAGGCTATTTCTCTATTCCTCTTATGCCTCATATTGACGGATCTAAATCTTTGTCTGTTTACATTTCAAATCCTTTTTAGAAGCATTTTAAAGCTTTACGAGTCGATGTATAATTGCATGCTGTGATTGCATTAAGCTATTAAATGTATACTTTCACCTATAGTTTTTATTTCTACCCTTTGAACTCCACTATGACATATCAGGCCAATTAGGCCTATTTGTTATGCTATGACTGAAATCTTATTGACTACTACTCTGTTTGTCAACAGTGTATGTTTCCCTATATTTCATACTTCGTAGGTGAACATAAGTGATTTCATGGGTGGTGGTGTAAGCCTAGGCCACATGTCCAGTATAGGCTACTCCTTGGATGGATGATTCCATTTCTAATCAACAAATTACGAGTAGAATCTATGATGGTTTAAGTCTAAATGAAATACAACTGTATTTATGCACTCCAGCAGCAAGTGATATTTAGTTTCCAAGTGTGTACACAGTCCTCTGTGCAAAATAATCCACTTCCTATTTTGAAGAGTATGAATTAGTCACTTTGAGAGACGGTTTGAACCAATCTGCCCAGTGATGAGCACATGTTGTTTGAAATACAGTAGACCAACATAGCTACAGAACCGTATAGCAGTCAGATATAAAAAACGGAGTACTGGAAATCCCTGATAGTGTAGACAGCTGAAGTTTGGCTTGGTGGTGCTCATTTTAATTTCCCGTCTTTTGCGGCTTTTGACCAAGCCAAACGTAACACTTCTTAATTCCTAGGGTTATTAATATTAATTCCCAGGGTTTTTTCTCCAGAAGGTGTCAATTTCCTAAAAAAATTGTCATCATAACTATTGTTACACATCCACTTGAACGTTGAATAAACATAACTGAAGATTACACAATCATTAGAAAATGTATAGCTACCGCTAGAAAGTTCAATCACTGTACCTTGAGAACACCCCAATAGACCAGAATCAGTCCAAATAACATTAAATATCATAACATAATAACACAACATTACAAATTTCATGACACATTGGAAATAAATAAACAGATTGAATCATGACAAACAACAATTTTTATTTTATTTTTGTAAGGGGACATGACGTGTGAGGTTCGAAGGGACCACACGCAGTGAAGGGATTTGAAAAAGCTCTAAGAACCACTGAGACGGAGAGACCCCATATTTGAGGGGTATATAAATGACAACTCAAATAACCTAGCTCCCACTCTCGACTGGAGGGAAACAATAAGGGAACTAGGAAAAAGCGGCGTAACTGAAATCGACCCATATAACCGGTCGAACGGCCCACGAGAGCAAAGAATCTCGAGCTCAGTAACCGCCATGAGGTAAAAACGAGATGCTAACATGAAATGTGAAGGAAATGCCTCGGAGGTAACACAAACAAAGGAACATAAATTAGAGCTAAGCAAAGGGAGAAAGCGACAAGCGAAAAATAACTCCCTAGCTCTAAACGGAGCGTACTGCTTGCTGCAGGAATAGAAGGGAAGCAGTCTCCATGTCCTAACCTCTACCGACAGTGTGCCAAACGCAAGACATGCAAAAAATAATGGCCCTACATCTCAATAAGGGGGAATGTATGAGAAGGCGAAAGGAACAGAGATCTAACGTTCCATGGCTACTTTCATAGACTTGCAGTCACACGCAAACATGACAATGAAATCGCTCGGTCTCCCTGTAAGGGAGACGTACCAGAAGGCGAACAGAACTACAGTTCTGAACAAAATCGCCTGGTCTCCCTGTAAGGAGAAAGGTACCAAAAGGCGAACAGAACAGCTGTTCTGGACATTTGCCGGCTCAATGACTAACGTGAGCCTAGTAAAAAATACACGCCCTGCCTCTCAGTATGGATAAACGCCCTGCCTCTCAGTAAGAATATGACTATATAAATATAACCATAAACAAAGACTCCTCTCACTTTCAAGGAAGAAATCAGAGAGAGGATCGAGAGACAGAAAAGGCAACAGGTCCAGGCAAAGAAAGAAAAGGGAAAAACCAGGAAGCGGCGACAGAAAAGAGCCAAGGAAGAAGAGTACTAATAGCTACATGCACAAAGGCAAGTCCCGCTTTACTCCAATAATACCCATTGGAGCAAAGAGGTCTCCTACAGAGCCTAGACCTAACCATACCGGCTAAGGAAAACAAAGGCAAAAATAATAAGAAACAATACAGAAGCACCGAACGAAGGAAACGGGAGCTTAAGTAGCTCAGAGGTAACCACGCACAGGTGTGGATGCTGAGAGAAGCTCCGCAAAAAAGACGCGGCGGAACAAACATCCACTAAAAAGGGCAGCACCCTAGCGTGGCTACGGAGGGAAACGACCGCAAGGGGAGAAATGGTCAAAAACCATGACAATTTTGTGCATTTTTCTAATTTGATGACTAATCTGTCCAAAATTCTACTTAGCTATAATGAAGGTTTTGTTTGAAACATTTTGCACTTAGAAATGTGTTGTGGTTGCTCAGCTAACGTTAACCCACAGAACTGTTCTATGTGTTAACTTTACTCCCAGAGTGTGCACTGTGCAGACCTGGCTAAGTTACTTTACTCCCAGAGTGTGCACTGTGCAGACCTGGCTAAGCTACTTTACTCCCAGAGTGTGCACTGTGCAGACCTGGCTAAGTTACTTTACCCCCAGAGTGTGCACTGTGCAGACCTGGCTAAGCTACTTTACTCCCAGAGTGTGCACTGTGCAGACCTGGCTAAATTACTTTACTCCCAGAGTGTGCACTGTGCAGACCTGGCTAAGTTAACTTTACTCCCAGAGTGTGCACTGTGCAGACCTGGCAAAGTTACTTTACCCCCAGAGTGTGCACTGTGCAGACCTGGCTAAGCTACTTTACTCCCAGAGTGTGCACTGTGCAGACCTGGCTAAGTTAACTTTACTCCCAGAGTGTGCACTGTGCAGACCTGGCAAAGTTACTTTAATCCCAGAGTGTGCACTGTGCAGACCTAGCTAAGTTATACTCCCAGAGTGTGCACTGTGCAGACCTGGCTAAATTAGCTGACGAAGCACATAGGCTATGAGTTTTAAGCATTCGTGCTACCCTACATAGCATAATGCGTGTATATGAACCACCGAACTATATTATATATACTTTTTTTAGTCTTTTTTACCCAGTGTAAGTTAGCAAGCTGGCTAGCGCCACATGGCAGTGGAAGATATAACATTAGCTAACGTTATTTAACTTGGCTAAGAGATCATTATTTTCATTGCATTGTACCGAAAATAACTCCTTAACTTTATACGTTAAGTAAGTTAGGCTATTAACTGAGCTAACATTAACGTTGTACTGGCTAAAAATGTTATCTTCAACTGTGTTGTGTTGGTAGGATTTTATTTAGTCTAACGTTACATTCAGCGAAATATCTGGCTATTTTAAAAACAAACTAACATAACGTTAACATTAATTTAATGTCCTAACGTTACATTGCTTGGCACTGTGTTAGGTTGCATGAGGGGCTTGTAATGCTACCTAGCTAACGTTAGTTGCTCACACGGTGTGGCGCTTGTAGCTTCATTAATGTTACAGATAATATTTTGGACTTGTCTGAAAGGAGTAACTTTAGTAGCTAAATTAACATATATTTGTTTTAATCTCGTTAGCGGAGTTAGATAGTAGCTGTATTATTTCTAGCTTTTTCACTCGGTAACGGTAGCTAGCCTGTTGTTGCTGTTCAGTCAGTTATGTGGAACTGCTGTGATCACTAACCTGGCAAAATATTAAGCAAAATAACGTTATCCACCTTGCTCTCTCGAGTTGATTTGCCCACACTTCTTGAGATTCAGAAAGATGTTAAACCATACGGAAAATTCAAAACTCGCTTTGGACTGTTAGTTTCAAAATAGGTAACAGTTAATGTTAGTAGCCGATGGCTGGTTCATATCTATGGGCTGGTTTCTGTGTACTGTGGAAGCTTCAGAGAGAGGAAATCTCGCAGTGCACGAGACTGAGTGGTAGTTCGAACTTTCAATTAGCCTTCAGTTGCTAGCAAATTTGTGCCCCAATGTTAAGTCAATGGACAATTAATTTGCGGTATCATAGAATTATAAAAGATTATTTAAAAAACTGTACAATAAACAGAAATATCACCCACCAAAAGCATTGGTCCATGTTACGCCCAACATATCGCTATGTCAACTTTAGCGATTAGAGTTGTAGAATTTGAGCTAGGTCGTTTGAAAAAAATCTTAATCTTAAAGTCTTAATCTAAATCTAAATTTTTTATGTACTTAATTGTATGAAAACAGGTTAACCTATCTTTCCCATATTTGTTTTATGTCAAGATATTGATGAGATGAGTTGATCTGCCTAGTGGCTTGGTAATTGATGCTAAAACGGCTGAGATATTAACGAGCGAAATTTCGATTTTAACATGTAAATTGCAACCAAAACCAAACTTAGGGGGACGCGGTACCTTGAGAAATGTGTGCAAGCAAGAGAAAATATAACACACAATGTACTCTTGTTGTAAAGTTGTTGCTGGGTTGCAGAATTAAGGGGCTGTGTAGCAGACTATAGAAGAATGGTACACAGAAAGCACGGTCCTGCTTTACAATAGACAACTGCAAGAAGACAATACGACCATGTCAATCCATGTTATGAATGTCTGTGTTATTACAAAGGAGTAGCAGCATATTAGCTATTTCAGTGTGTATTGCTCCCAAGGTGCCAGCTGTGTAAGAACATTACACTAATGTATATTTCTGCTTGGATTATTTATGCTGTTGTGAATATTGTTGTCTTTTGAAAATCATTGTGCAAGCAGCAGCAATATCATGGTTAATTCACATAAGTAAGACTGGGTTGGCGGTCTTAACAGGTGATCCAGCAATTTGTACATTTACACCAACAAAAATAAGTTGTTAACATCTACCATGAAATGTGACAGTTGCTGGTATTCCTGTCTACATGGTAATCACAGTATCCATAAAATATACGTATTTATGTATCATATTCCCTGCAAATGCATCATTTCGGAGAGATACTCAATTATGCATAACCTTGTTTTGCTTTTTTTGTGCTTTTGCAAAATAGCTTATTGAGACCAATCATACTCTTCAACACAATCTGTATTTGTGAGTGAGGGGAATGTGTCGGAGAACCAGATGCGACCGGAAGGGGATCTGAAAGCTACCCTCAAATGTGGATAACCTCTAAATAGGGATACCCTGACAGGACAGGGAAAATAACTCCCGGCATATCACCCAACAGAAAACAACCCAGAAAAGAGGGTGAAGACAGACTCGAAGAATTCAGTAGAAATAGACAGAAAGAGAAAGAAAAAACCTCCAGCTCAATAACACACCAATGAGCTCAAACAAGGAGGAAAAAGAGAAAAGGGTAACAACGGTTACAGCCTCAATGAGGACTGAACGAAAACCGAGGAAACAACTTAGATTAGAGAAGAAAATAGGAAAGAAATATTTCTAGAGACCAGGGTACAAAATTAACTTTTTTTTCACAGGGCTTTTTTTGCCCCCCTTAACTGTTTTTCGAGGGCATTGCCATCATATGTTATGATGAAAAAGGTTATTAAACATCCTGGGGTGCATTTCCCAAAAGCATCGTTAGGCTAAGACGTCGTAAAACCCTTCGTATGAAGCTTCTTGAACTTTGGGTGCGTTTCCCAAAAGCATCTTAACTTAAGACGCTCTTGGAAACACTCGTAGATTAACGATTACTCCAGACCAGTCTTAAACCCCTTTCACACATGCAGCCTTATCCGTAAATTTTCCGGAACATTGCCAGATAGGGGTCATGTGTGAATAAGAGCCAAAGTCGAAATTCCGGAATATCCGCGCCGGCAAAAGACCTAGTGAGGTTTCCGTAAAAGTTCCGTATCGATGTGACGTGTGAACAAAGCCAGAACATTACCGGATCAATCACGCATGCCATGGGGTCGCTCCCGTACCCACATTCGTCTCGCCGAGCCCCGAGCCACATGAAAGACTCGTACAGCCTCCAGCCGCCACAGGCGACGTCTCCGGCTTTGAGCCAAGCTAAAGCGGAGTTGTTCCCGACTTATCCTGATTTTTTCGTTAAGTTTTTGTTTACGAATGGTGTTTCGTGATTGGAACAGATGTATTATTGCCAGCGTTTGCCTCGAAAATGTATAAATAAACAAGAGTAACTGTAGTACAACTGCACACTGTCACTTCATCACTCACCATTTTTTCAGTAGTAGGCAAAGTAAACAAACGTATCCTAGCAACATAGGGTAGAGCGTTGGTTGTATGAACGCTACCAATACGGAACATTCCGGAATATTGCTGGATCAACTTTTCCGGTAATGTTCCGTATTGCATGTGTGAAAGAGGCTTTAGACTGTTAAGTGCGTTTTAGAAGCCCATAAATCACATACTTTATTTGATTTTTCGTGTTAGCATTCATTTAATTTTACGGTTACCATAACCACTGATAGTTTTTTTTATAGTGATGTTAGATGCAACAATATTTACATTTATTTATTTTTTATTTACTTATTTTTATATATTTGTAATTACCCATACAAGCCATTCCTTAAATAGCCCTATAAATAAATAAGTTTGAGACAAATAAAATCAGTGGGAAAAACATTTTATTTCAAAAGAAATTTGATGTGCCTAACTGGCCATGTATTGGGCAATACAGTGGGGTTTGCGACTCCCAATCTATCGCCCCTCCTCCTCCCGTATCAGCAGCACCACAGACAGAAGTACAGAGATATAAAATCCAGGGGTCAAAAAGGAAAAGTCCTGCTATGTGTTTCTTCTACCCATGAACTCAGTCAACTGATTTCACTAATAGTTCCACCTCCTGGCTGAAGAATTGTGCAAATTAGCAAATCCAGGTGATTGGAACTAAATACTGGGGAGGAACCCGGATTTTACACCTCTGGTTAAGTAGCTCTTAAGAGGTGACTGCGCGTTCACACTTAAAAAACTGTTTTGGGAAACGCGTGTTACAAATTAAAGAGCCTTCGTAGAATCGCTTGTTGAAATCCCACTTAACCCTAAGATTCATCATTATCGGGAAACGCAGCCCTGATCGTTTAAAAAAAATATACAACTCAATCAATGGCATCCAAAATACTTTCATTTCATTTAATCATTAAATTTCCATTTACAAACTTGCAGGATATGCAACCAAATATTAAATATGATGACTTTATTTAAAGGTTGTATCAGCGATTTTGGGTGGAAACATAAATGATCACATTCATCTGATTTTTCCTTACGATCCGCTAGCTGCCCGCCCCATAAACAGGCTGTCAAAAAACCACGTCTCTGTAGGCAGCCTATGCTCCGAGATCGTACACAAAAACAAATGGTACTACCAACCACTCAAAACCAAAATAAACAATATTCCAACCAATCACAATGATCTGCACAAACGCTAATACTCTTATCTCGCTGAAATCTTGACGGATTTACAAACGGTTTGGTTTCTTACAAACGTTATTAACGTGGTTATAATTCTGGATGCTTGAACACTATTTTTTAAAACATAACATAATTATTCATAAGTATGTTTGTTTGGGATTTCGCTTCAGAAGTGACGTCACCCAAAATCGCTGATACAACCTTTAAGTTTTGTTAATTTGCCCAATCACTTTTCATCCCCTAAAATGGGGGGGGGGGGGGGGGGGGGGGGCGCTGTATAAAAAGGGCTACAATTGCTACACGGTTCACCCAATATGGATGTAAAATTCCTTACATTAAAGCTGAAGGTCTTAAACACCTTAAGTTAAGTTATCCCTTATAGTTACCCTTAACTATCCCTTAAAGCTAAGTGAGTTGCATAAAAAAAATCCTTAAATGTTATCTAAGGGTTTTCTTAAGTGGGGCCTTAATATGTCCCTTAAGAGTTTCATTTTACTTAAGTAATCCCTTAAAATCCATTGTGTTGCACAAAACGCCTTATCTACCATTTCCCTTAGGATTTATTAAGGCAAGAAATATATTCCCTTAACTTTTCCTTTTGAAAAAGTAAGCATTTCCTCCTAAAATGATGGCACCGATAAGTCTAAAAAAGCTTCATAATTACGTTATTATTAGTCGTATATGTCATAAACGTAACGTAGGCTAGCCTATTATCACTTTGTTGTTGTCAGCCGTAGCCTATTTCACATTCTCACTGGTGATAACCTGGCTGAAGTATCCCTGGCATCGGCTCACTGTAGAAAGCTTCCGTGTTCGGGCAGAAATGAAATCAGTCACAGCACGGCTGAATTTAACGTTAGGCTACTTATTTTTTAAAAAGCAACCGTGTTAGCTAAGTAGGATAAGTAATTTATTCGCTGGTTATCATGTTAGTTGTCCTTTGACAATGCAAGGTAGAATTCCCCAGCTAGCTAATGTTAACTGATCATGGTAGTCTAGGGTTTCTTCATGAAAAACAATTGTGTGCAACTTGTCTCAACATTTTCTTTCCTTCAGCCGCTCAGCTTTTCTGCCGGACTCCATAGCCTACAGATCGCTAGCTAGCAAATTTATTTATTTATTTGCCATGACCGACTGATTTAAATATTTTTTTCAGTAGTCTATTTCTCTCATCGTCCTCTTTACTGCTAGCTTATTTCCTTTCACATTTTCCGCTTTTTCTGCTGATGTTACGACTGGATTGAATTTAATTCTCAAAAGCGTAAGATGAGATAACGTTACACTACCAAACGTTACCATGGTTACAATAGAATTTTACAACCGTAAATCTGTTTTAATGCAGAAAATCCCTTACTGTTTTCCCTTACCTAAGTAAAACAGTTGAGGGAGTATATGCAACACCCTTAGGCAATTCCCTTATTTAAGGGGAAATCATCCCTTAAGTGAATCCATTAAGGGTAAAACTTAAGATGTTTTATGCAACCGGGCACTGCACTTTAACCTCGTCGTAACTGTTCCATTTCAAATCTAATGTTCTAGAGCACAGAGCCAAAACAACAAAAAATGTGTCACTACCCGAATACGTCCCCACTGTACTATATGATTCGGCACGTACGCAAGTGTGAAAGTGCGTTAAAAGTGTGTGACGGTTCAAAAACTTTTAAACCAATTTTAACCGGTGTTTCACCTGAATGCGAGATGCCATTTTAACTTTTCAACGTAAAAATATTCACTAGGAGGCAGATGTTGAAACTTTGGTGCTGACCAAAGTACTTCCCTCAGAATTGTTTGACACAGGCGTGATGTTTAATTCTGCATGGGTTTTGGGTTTAATTGGTAGCATTTTACAAACTTGTCAGTACAGTAGTAGGCTAGTAGCATACCTCAACAAACAGCGCTTTTCAATTGGTTGCTTGTTTCACGTTTATTTCATCAGGATATAACTTCACTCTGCAATACGATTTGCCCGTGGGTGCCCAGGCGCCTGAGCACCCACATGATCGCCGCCTGTTAATATTATTAATTTTATTTTTTATTGAATGTCCCGTGTAATGTAGGTTTCAGCATAGTAGTATACAGTGCCCTCCACTATTATTGGCACCCCTGGTAAAGATGAGTAAAAAGGGTTATAAGAAATTCACCGTTTGGTGAATTAGCTTAATGTCACACTGAAAAAATTATAAAAATCCAACCTTTAATTGAATTAAATTTATTATGAGAAAAAAAAAATCCCTTATCAAGAATTTTTTTAACAAAACCACGTGTGCCACAATTATTGGCACCCCTGCATTCATATAAAGAATAAAGTAATCATTTTCTGGTACTCTTACAAGCAATACTATAACATCTCTGCATTTGAATGGATCTCTATGGGAATTGGGGGGAGGGACTAGATTTAACTGTAAATTATGCTGGAACAGTATGGAATACATGGTTGGTAAAATGGCTGTAAGTCATCAAGGGTCTGAGGTATCAAACGAGCCTCAAAACATCACTCTGCTGCCAGATATGCAGTAGATGTGGATGGATAACTTTAACTCTTTGCGTAGAAGGTGACGCCGGCGGGACCTTTTTGCTGAACTGAGACATTCGTTGCTACTGCAGTCAAACTATTAGTGGAAATCACAAACTCTGTGTTTTAAATTTATTGGTAGACGGTTCGTGACGATTTCTGCCGAATACGGAGTTTCTAAGTGTCACTATTTCCCCGTAGCAAGTCCATTTAAAGGTTGTATCAGCGATTTTGGGTGACGTCACTTCTGAAGCGAAATCCCAAACAAACATACTTATGAATAATTGTGTTATGTTTTAAAAAATAGTGTTCAAGCATCCAGAATTATAACCACGTTAATAACGTTTGTAAGAAACCAAACCGTTTGTAAATCCGTCAAGATTTCAGCGAGATAAGAGTATTAGCGTTTGTGCAGATCATTGTGATTGGTTGGAATACTGTTTATTTTGGTTTTGAGTGGTTGGTAGTACCATTTGTTTTTGTGTACGATCTCGGAGCATAGGCTGCCTACAGAGACGCGGTTTTTTGACGGCCTGCTTATGGGGCGGGCAGCTAGCGGATCGTGAGGAAAAATCAGATGAATGTGATCATTTATGTTTCCACCCAAAATCGCTGATACAACCTTTAACAAGCAACCCCCCACCTAGTCTATACCTACCCATGCGTGACATAGTGGACAATAGTGTCTATGTTTGAGTTCATAAATATATTTATTCATTATATAAAATTAGAATAACGTCATAGCAACGAGATAAACCCAACAATAGCCTGATCGTATGCCAGAAAAGCTGTGAAAAGCCCTGCTCACTCAAATGCAAAATAAACTGTGAAAGTACTGTCTCATTTTACCATGTATTCTACTAGCAATATATACTACTAAATATGAAATAAATATACAATCCTACCATCGGTTTTACACATCGAGATGTTCCTTTCAAAATTCAGTGGTCATTTATTTTCTGGTACAATCGGTTTGAGAAATATACAACACTTTATACCGCTATTACACTATCTGAAACGTTGACGCGTAATGCCCCCATGCCCTGTAAGCCTGTCTCATTCATTACAGTTCATTCTGGTTTAATTGTCGGCTTTTTTATACAATAGAGTACATTATAACCTTAGCAACGGTATATGTCATGTCTTTTTCGGTGCTTTGAACTATTTACTACAGCCCAGCGTAACGGCAGTTTTCATTTTAATGGTCTAGTATTACGCAAGCTCTACAGAATACGCATTACGGATGGGAGTTTCCCTTTTCCGATATGTAAGTTTAAAATAGTTTTTTTTTTTTGCGTCTAAAATACCGTTGGTCTCGCTGGCTACATATGTACGTTCGTGTTTCCACTCGAGCACTGTCTTTCCAATATGTTTGATAGCCCTATTATTATTTTCGCATTTTGAGTGCATTTCACATACTGTCGTGCAATCGTTAAATGTATTTTTGATGTAGGCTACCGATGTTCATTGAAGATAGAACATTTGGCAGGATTTTGCAGATGGTGGAATACTATTTTGTGTTCATGTTATCGTACATAATATAGGCTATGGCGTATATACTTGTCTCTTAGGGCATGACAAATGCTCATTCCAATTTACTGTGCCCTGATATGTGGTAGATTAAGGTAAAATTTCCTTGGTGTCATTATGAATAGGAAAATAAAGAGTACCGGGACAAGTGATGTTTTATTGAGGTACAAGAGTGAATGATTAGGCAACATATTTAGGTGTATGTAACACTGTGATATCAATGTCTTAAGCCATCAGAAGGAGCAAATGTATATGCTTTATAATACAATAATGAATAATTATATTCATTTTATGACATGTTTTGCATAGGGGTTTTGGACCCATAGATATCTACCCCCCTATACTGATGAAAATATAGTAATTCCCACCAGAAAATTATGCAAAAGTGAGTTTTATGAGCCAAAACTGTTGATTTGTAGTTAAATATATCATAATTTGTTTTATTTAGAGCAGTGCACAATTTATATATCCATTTGGATATATTTGGAGACACTAATGGACAACTGGGTACACTGCTATATTTTGCATCATAGACCTTTAAGCTGATGATACACAGGCAATATTTTCAGGCAATATTGCCAGCAATATTGTACAATATGCCAGCAATGGGCAATGGGTATGGGCCACTGTAGCAATGGGCAATGGGGCAATAACTGAAAAAAGAATTTTTGCGGATCCTGTTTTTAACCTCTGTTTCAAACCTTAACCGTCATCTCACCACAAAGGTATATATGTGCCCGGAACGGCAAGAACCACAGCTTTCCGCCAATGTAATTCAATCGACCGTATCTCTAAATTTTACGGAAGCATTCATGGATGTATTCACCAGTAAAGCAGGTGGTCTGATTAGGTCTGCTGAGTAAAGTTAGCTAGGTAGCTAGCTAGCTAGTTAAAAGTCACTCGGTTCGTCAGTACGGCGGTGAGTGAGTAATAATACCAATTATTTACAATCAAAAGTCAAGAATACCATAACTTATGAAAAGTTGGTCTTTATTTCAATATTACACTAATACATCAATATAACTTACCTGAGTAATAAATAAATAAAGTTATAGGAGATCAGCATCCCTTCGGTTTCCTCGCACCACTTGGCAGCCATTGTTGAAATTTATTTTTGGAAGACTCAGGTGTCATGTGACCCAAAATCTCATCTGTGATTGGATGGTAGCAAAATATTGCTTGCCTCGATCAAACTTGTTCAGATATTGATTTGTCAATAGGAAAATTTCCAGCAATCATTGCCTGGCAATATTGCCGGCAATATTGCCTGAAAATATTGCCCATGTATCATCAGCTTTAGTAGTTCTGCATATCATCCTCAGATTTTGCAAAACTTGTGGACATGGAGTTTATGATCCAGGAAATGTATATATATTACCGATTTCACTTATGTAGCTCTCAGCAAAGTTTTTAAAAAACAATTGTTTACATTTTTTTTTCCAAAGTTTCTTTGCATTTGTGGCACTTTATTTTGACTTAAATTATGAAAATAAACAAATCTAAGTTTATTTTAAATGGTACACCTGTTAACGGTTAACCCCTTGGCGCAGATGGCAAATTTCACCTATTTAGGGGTGCTCTGTTTAAGGCTTTATAACTCCAGGGGCCTTATCTTACACCCGGCGCAAAGCAGCGCTAACCCAAACGCAAGTGTCTTTGCTATCTTACACCCGGCGCTAGGTTCATTATAACGCCTAACGCTTACGTCCTTTAACTAGCATGTATTCTTGCGCCCGTTGCAAGTGAACTGGGCGTGTTGGTCTTAAGATGAGGAGTGGCCAGGATTCTTTTTGGCGTATTGCTATCTTGAGCCAGCAGAAAGCGCTTACAAACTTGTCAGTACAACCACCACAAACTCACCACCACAAACCTGGTCTAAAGTCATGTTGCAGTTTACATGTTGTCACGATTCCAGCTGTCATGTCACGTTTTCTTTTCTTTTCTTGTCTTAGTTAGATTTTTTGTTAATGTCACATATTGTGTTTAGTCTAGTCACGCCATGTTTTAAGTTTAATTCTTGTTACGTTTCATTTTCATGTCATGTCACGTTTCTTGTTTGATTATTGTTGTGATTTATTTTCTTGTCATGTCACGTTTTATATTTGATTCATGTTACGTTTCCCGTTCACTGTTTAGCATACACATTTCCGTGTTTTTCCGCAGCCTTGCGTTCATGCTGTTTCTCTCTCTCTCTTGCTGTCGCTCACGCTTCCCTAATTGTTTCATTCTCCCGTGTCTATTTACTAATCTACTAACATTAGATCAGGATTGGTAATACTAACTCTCTAACCATGTGTTCATGTTTACCTTACGTTTCTCGTGCATGTCATTTACTAATTTACTAACGCTAGGTCAGGATAGGTTTATTACTAACGATTACTAATTATCTTGTTACCTTGTCAGCCCTCCACACCTGATTTCCATTCGCATGCTGCTCTCAAGCTAAGTGTCTGCACCTGTCTACACCTGCATTTAAGCTCAGTGTTCATGTCTTGTCTTCGCAAAATTGTTGCCTCCTGTTTGTCAGTGCACTTTTGAGCGTTTTTCCAAGCCTGCCTTTTTGTTACGATCCAAGCCTGTTTATTGACCATTGTTATTGACCTCTGTTTTGTTAACCACTGCCTGCCTGTACCACAAGTTTTTGCCTGCTGTCTTTTGTACTTTTGCTCCGCGGAGCGGACTCCGGTCTTGAATCTTGCATCGTCTTCGACCCCGAGCCTGCATACCGTCTCCCTGTACTTCTGCCCCGCTGACAGCTACTCTGGTTACTGGACTATTGCATGGTGTACCGATTCTGAGACTGCCTTCTCCCTCGGTACTGTACATTGGTTTTGGCTGGACTTTTTGTGTAGGAACTTTGATTGCTTTTTGACTACGCTCATTGGACATTCCTTTAATAAAGCCCTGACGGGACAACCACATTCAACCACTGTTTCTGAGTCGTGCATTTCGGGTCCAACCCTCACGCACCCCTCTCTCGTTATTTTAACGGCACATATAAGTGCGTCTACATAGGCGTACCCTCCTGTCTGTTACACACAGGGGCGCGCACAAGCATGACTAAAATATCAAGATTACAATGTGAAATATTATTGTGTAGGCTATATCAAAAAATGCATAATAATAAAAGGGTCCATAGGTCCACATAGCTTACCTTTCCCTCAGCGAAGGGGAATGCCTTAAATTGCTTTCAGCCCACTCCATCAACATCCAGGCGATGTGCGATGGTACGGGACAATGGCTATCCATTAAAAAGGAGCTGATAACACCTATAGCTATCAAGCGTAATGCGCGAATTGTCATTTACAGCTAATGCGTGAATTGTCATTCAATGGAAAACTCGCGCACGGCAATAGACGGACATTTGAGTTCTGAAAATGCGATTCAGATGTCATTACAATACAGCTCTGTTTATCTAGGAATACAGCCTGTAAGTAAATAGAACGGTTTGTGACCGGGGGGAGACAGCGGTTTGTTCAAAACCTTGTCCGGTGAATATTTATTGTATATAGCATTTATTGTTTTTCAAATAGCCTAGGCTACAGCGGATTCGCTGTGCATAAGGTTTTTTTCGATAGCCTATGGTTAAAAAACTGAGATAAATGTCACCATGTTAACTAAATTGTAACCTTAGCTATTCTTCGTCCTTCATATTTTTTAAATTACAGTGACCAGGTTTCCATACTCTCAGCTTATTAAAACCCAGCTGATTTCACCAGTTATTCCATAACTGAACAAAACGATTTTAAAGAGAACTAAGCACGTCGTTTGCAGCACGTTACACAATTAATTCACAATTAATTTTAATGTCATTCTCTGCATGTGCGCTGCATGTTCTCTGTCTCCCCTGCTGTAAGTCACACGTTTCACGGTCTTCCTGGGAAAGTGGATTGTTTTAAAGCATTACGCTACGAGTAAAAGAGGTTGGTCACATTTCCATAAACAGGACATTATTAAACAAGGGGAAATATGCGTGAACATATGGGTTGCCAACCGGACAGCTTTATTGTATTTAGTGTCATTAAGGCAAAATAACGGTATTTATGTTATTAATCAATATTACTATGCAGGTAGCCAAATGAACTTTGAGAACTTCGAGAACACTTTCATTGCATAATCAAACGAAATTCACTGAACAAGCAGGATAATTTGGCATTTTCTAAGGTGAGACTGAAGCCATTGATAGCTTATTCTCAGCTGTTGCAGGTCCTTTTAACAAAATTTAACCGCATATATTTTGGAAAATAACAGCCCTGTCGGGAATTACCGGGAACTCATAGGCTAATGGTTAGTCCTAATAATACTGATCATACTCCATTTAGCCTATTCCTTGATCGCACTAAACATGCACGAGCATGTCTGTTTCGCCATCATATGCTTATATATAATCCGCCAAGGTGGAAAAGCAGGCTTTTAAAGGAAACGGGATATGACATTTTGATTGGTTTATTGCATGTCACGCCCAAGACACACCTATAATTAATGAAGAGAGGGCCCCAGGTGTGAGCATCACATAAACATTTAAATGGCTTAAATGAAACAAGACAGGTGTACCATTTACAATACAAACTTAGATTTGTTTATTTTCATAATTTGAGTCAAAATTAAGTGCCACAAATGCAAAGAAACTTTGGAAGAAAAAATAAAATAAAAATGTTTCCTGGATCATAAACTCCAAAACTCTTTTGCAAAATCTGAGGATGATATGCAGAACTATGAAAGGTCTATGATGCAAAATATAGCAGTGTACCCTGTTGTCCATTAGTGTCTCCAAATGTATCCAAATGGCTAAATTGTGCACTGCTGTAAATAAAAACAAATTCTGATATATTTAACTACAAATCAACAGTTGTGGCTCATAAAACTCACTTTTGCATAATTTCCAAGTGTGAATTACATATTTTCATCAGTATAGGGGGGTAGATATCTATGGGTCCAAAACCCCTATGCAAAACATGTCATAAAATTAATAAAATTAGTTTTGTCCATTATAACGCATATACATTTGCTCCTTCTGATGGCTTAAGATAAAAAACATTGATATTACAGTGTTACATACACCTAAATATGTTGCCTAATCATTCACTCTTGTACCTCAATAAAACATCACTTGTCCCTGTACTCTACAGTATGTCCTGGGATTTAATTTTTCTGTAGTCTTTTTAAAATTTTCCTATGACTCCAAGGAAAGTTTTACCTTAATCTACCACATATCAGCGCATTGATGAGCATTTGTCATGCCCTAAGAGACAAGTATATACGCCATAGCCTATATTATGTACGATAACATGAACATAAAATAGTATTCCACCATCTGCAAAATGTTCTATCTTCAATGAACATCGGTAACCTACATCAAAAATACATTTAACTATTGCACTACAGTATGTGAAATGCACTCAAAATGTGAAAATAACAATAGGGCTATCAAACATATTGGAAAGACAGTGCTAGAGTGGAAACACGAATGTACATATGTAGCCAGCGAGACCAACGGCATTTTAGACGCAAAAATACTTACATATCGGAAAAGGGAAACTCCCCTCCCTAATGCGTATTCTATAGAGCTTGCGTAATACTAGACAGTTAAATCGAAAACTGCCGTTACGCTGGGCTGTAGTAAATTGTAAAACTGTAGTAAATCGTCACAAACCGTCTACCAATAAATTTAAAACACAGAGTTTGTGATTTCCAATAATAGTTTGGCTGCAGTAGCAACGAATGTCTCAGTTGAGCAAAAAGGTTCCGCCGGCGTCACCTTCTACGCAAAGGGGTTAAGGGTTGTTTCTCCTGACAAATTTTCCTATTGAACTCTATGGAAAAATAAGTCAGGAGAAACAACCCTTAAAGTGATCCATCCATATCTGCTGCATATCTGGCAGCAGAGTGGTGGTTTGAGGCTGGTTTGATACCTCAGACCCTTGAGGACTTACAGCCATTTTACCAACCATGTATTCCATACTGTTCCAGCATAATGTACAGCTAAATCTAGTCCCACCCCCCAATTCCCATAGAGATCCATTCAAATGCAGAGATGTTATGGTATCGCTTGTAAGAGTACCAGAAAATAAGATATCAAGAGTCTTTTGATGTTGTTGGGTCACAGCCATCAGGAAGTCATCTCATGCAAAGGATATGCAACCAAGTATTAAAAATGATTACTTTATTCTATACATAAATGCAGGGGTGCCAGAAATTGTGGCACACATGGTTTTGTTAAAAATAATTTCTTGAGGGATTTTTTTTTCTCATAATAAATGTACTTTAATTAAAGGTTGGATTTTTCTCATTTTTTCAGTGTGAGATTAAGCTAATTCACCAAACGGTGAATTTTTAAGCAGTGCAGCCGCTTCTATACGTGACGTGTGTCCGTGTGTCCGTCCGTCCTTTCGTAGCATGATATTTAAACCAATCAGGAGTCGCCTATGCGTCACATGCCCGGCAATACAATAGTAGCTTGAGAAAAGCATGCCCAGCTTCAGCCAGCTCTGTCTAAAAAAATATACATGTCACAGCTTAGATATTCACACCGTAGGAATCCTGGGAACCAGATGCACATCGGTATATAATATGTCTTGTGTAGCATAAAAAACTGTAGTCGTGGTCACAAGTTAGAAAATGGGTTTGAAATTGAAATTACCAGCTGCCGCTAGAGTGGAGTCTTGATCTTTCCACCATTTGTGTGAATGGGAGCATGGTTTTCAAACAACACTGAATATTTTACAAACTAAAAATGGCACAGCTTAGATATTTACACTGGAGGAATCCTGGGAACCACATGAACATTTTGATACATATTATGTCTGTGTACCTTTAAAACTATAGTCGTCGTCACAAGTTAGAAAATGGGTTTGAAATTGAAATTACCAACTGCCGCTAGAGTGGAGTTTTGAACATTCCATCTGTTAGCAAGGTGAGTCGCTGTAGCAACCCCCCGAAGCAAAATCAATACAAAATCTACCACCAGTGTTCTGCTGGACCCAGTCAGTTATGGAACGGCCCAACAATCCATGCACCCTCTTGTTGAGTTTGGAATTCCATTGTTATTGTTCAAGTAATAACTGTACTCTTTCCTGTTTGTTATCAGAGTACTAACTGTCATATTTCCTGTTTCGTCTGAAATACCAATGGCTGTCCTTTTATCTCTTTCTATCTCTCTTATACATGTTTGTTAAATGCAATGTCTGTAAGTATACTAATTAATAAGCATAATAACGCTGTCCAGGACTTTTTTAATTTTTTTTTACCTTTTTTGATATTGTTAACAAATATAGTTTATTAACCTGTTAGCTTCTCCATGCTAACTTTAGCCTTTCAGCTACATGCTGACCTGTGTTCATTTGCATATATTTTAATATGATTGCTCATAAACCTGCACCGCTTACTTCACCACCTGGGTGTGATTTTTTATAACCCTTTTTTCTCTTCTTTACCAGGGGTGCCAATAATAGTGGATGGCACTGTATATGGTTCTTGAGATTAAGACCAGAGACTCATGTCCCCTACAGGGGACAAAAGGAATTGCCAGGTCTCAGGAGGATTGAAACATAGTTACTGGCCATATTGAGAAACAAAGTGAAGCCTTACCTGAAGCCCCTTTAATAGACATAGAGGCCTTACCTGAAGCCCCTGTAATATCCATAAATGCCTTACCTGAGGCCCCCATAATATCCATAGAGGCTTTACCTGAAGCCCCTGTAATATCCATAGAAGCCTTATCTGAAACCCCCATAATATCCATATAGGCCTTATCTGAAACCCCGTAATATCCATAGAGGCCTTATCTGAAACCCCGTAATATCCATAGAAGCCTTACCTGAAGCCCTTATAATATCCATAGAAGCCTTTCCTGAAGCCCCTGTAATATCCAGAGGCCTTACCTGAAGCCCCTCTAATATACATAGAGGCCTTACCTGAAGGCCCTCTAATATCCATAGAGGCCTTACCTGAAGGCCCTCTAATATCCATAGAAGCCTTACCTGAAGCTCTTGTAATATCCATAGAAGGCTTACCTGAATCCCTTCTAATATCCATAGAAGCCTTACCTGAAGCTCTTGTAATATCCATAGAAGGCTTACCTGAATCCCTTCTAATATCCATAGAAGCCTTACCTATAGCCCCTGTAATATCCATAGAGGCCTTACCTGAAGCCCCTGTAATATCCATCGCTTTCAGGTTCTGTGCCTTAATCATGGTGATGGTGAGTCGCCCCGCAGTGGGAAGGTAACACAGAGAGAACATCAGATCTCCCAGGTCCACATTATCCTAAAACACACAAACGAAAACAAACACAATCAACGACTAATATGAAGATCAACACAAATATACGGCAAGCGTCAAACATATCCGCTCTGTATGCGTCTCGTCTTGGGTATAAAGCAGAACCTGAGCTGTGACAAGGGGTACCTCGTTCTGGAAAATCCTCCAGTTTCCCAAATAGATTAATGCGGCTTGGCGGGAATGAGGAAGCGTCTGTTCACACGTTAAGAGCGGATGTTCAATTATCGCCTTTCTCAAAATAGCGCCGCGGCAACCGCGTGTCGCCTTTTCCGTGTCATGCAAATTTCCACTTGGGTTCCTGGCATAGCGACCTCACACCTCTCAGCGTATGTGGCGGCTTATTTCAAATCACTGCCGTTTTAACTGTTTCTCTTTCCCCTGAATAAATGACAGGCACAAGGATAAATATAGCTGCAAGCAGCGATTCCCGGGGACCGAGCGGCATTAGCAGCATTTGTCAAACACAGAAATGGTAGACAACTTGAGACAGGGTTGACCCAAAATACAAATATTTGTTTCTAATCAGGGCTTTTGCCATTGTTGATGGTATCTTAACCCGATCCAGTAAGGGCTTGCGTATTAAGTCTTTTAAGTACAAGTGAAACAGTGAACAGTTAATACTGTTAAATTTCTTAACTTGCAATAAAAAGGTGTTTCTTAATGTGAAAACAACATTAAAAGAAGCATAGCATTTGCACAATAGTTTTGCCAAACATTAACTTAGCCATTGGTACCAAGCTGGAATTGAACCGCTGACCACATACATGGAAAGCTAAGATTGTATCCACTAGGCCAAAGCAGGTTAACAGAAATGAGGAGGCCAAATAAGACCTGCGTGTTGCGGTATCAGATTGTTTTGGCTTACTGACTTCATAATTCAATAATAGCAGGTAATATTGTGAAATTTCTTAACCTTTACAATAAAAACATTCTTACAATGATGTGCATATTGTGTGCCTCAAAAAAAAACTTTGGAACAGGTGGGGATCGAACCACCAACCTACTACACGGCAGTCAAATGCCTTAACCACTAAGCTACAGGAATTTTCATAGTTGGTATAGTAGGTAGACGACCTGTTAAGCAGAGATATGTACTTGGCGGATGGCATACCTGCCATCCCAACATTTGTACTTCTTTAGTGCCACCACGCAGATTGATTGGGTTAAAACTGCAGGGCTCAAGTCTTGATCTCTCAATCAACCCACCAAGTTTCAGAACTTTATATCAAACGGTTTTAGAAGTACTAGCATTTATGCGATAAGCCACGCCCAATGCGAAATTCATTGGCTTCTCATTCGGACAATTTTTTACAAACGCCTTAGTAAAGTAATGCATGTATGTAGGGGTGCGGGTTGAGTACCTTGAACAAGTTTGGTGCAAATTGGTCTAATTCTGTAGGAGGAGTAGCATTTTAAGTGTTTTACAAAAAATGCTAATTAGCGGAAAATTGAAGATGGCAGACTTCTTGGTTTCTTGAGGCAAATTTGTTGGGCAGGAGTAGCGGGACGTATACACAAAATTTTGTGACTGTAGATCAAACGGGGCGTCGTCAATGATTTTTAGTGAATTTTTTTCTTATTAAAAAATATAAGATATATTTGGATCTATATAGTGCCACCACGTGGCTCGATTGGGTTGAAACTGGAGAGGTCAGGTCCAGATGTTACTCGTAAAAGACCTTCCAAGTTTCATAACTTTCTGTGAAATGGTTTTGGAATTATTAGCATTTTTGTGATAAGCCACGCCCACTAGATATTTATTGGCTCGTCATTCGACCATCTTTTAAAATATCACAATTCTGTATATATGTTTTATGAAGCATGGTGTACGGAGTGTGTTTATCAGGTTTCATGTAAATTGGTCAAATTTTATAGGAGGAGTAGTATTTTAAGTGTTTTACAAGTAATGCAAATTAGCGGAAAATCCAACAGGGCTAACATGATGGTTCCTTGAGGCAAATTTGTTCAGTATGAGCAGAAGGACCTCTATACCACATTTTGTGACTCTAGATAAAACGGGGCGTATGAGATATTTATTGGCTCGTCATTCGACCATCTTTGAAAATATCAAAATTCTGAATATACCTTTTATGAGACATGGTCTAACGAGTGTCTATACCAAGTTTCATCTAAACTGATCAAATTTTGTAGGAGGATTAGCATTTTAAGCGTTTTACAAAAAATGCTAATTAGCAAAAAATCCAATATGACGGACTTTATGGGTCCTTGAGGCAAATTTGTTCAGAATGAGCAAAGGGACCTGTATACCAAATCTTGTGACTCTAGGTGAAACGGGGCATCGGCAGTGGGCGTGTCAATGTCACATGCACTACAGCGCCACCAGGTGTTCAATCTGCGTCATAATATAGAGTATCCAAGAGTTTGGGAATCCCAACAAGCCTGCCAAGTTTGGTGATTCTAGGACAAACCAGCTCATGGGAATTTTAGGTGAAAGCTGAGAAAAAAAGAAGAAAATAATCTGAACAGATACAATAGGGTACCAGCAGCTACGCTGCTCGGTCCCCTAACAAGATGCATCTATCCCTGTAAAATCTTATCCGAAAAAGGGCCAATATGGGTGCAGGTTTTTGTTTTCACCCAGAACTATACGACATCTTGTCACGATTCTAGATTGTCATGTCATGTTTTATGTTTCATTCTTGTCTTAGTTAGATTTCTTGTTAATGTCACGTATTATGTTTAGTCTAGTCACGCCACGTTATGTTTCATTTTTCATGTCATGTCACATTTCATGTTTGATTATTGTTACGATTTATTTTTTAGTCTTGTCATGTCACGTTTTATATTTGATTCATGTTAAGTTTTCCGTTCATTGTTTAGCATACACATTTCCGTGTTTTTCCGCAGCCTTGCGTTCATGCTTTCTCTATCTCTCTTGCTGTCACTCACGCTTCCCTAATTGTTTAATTATCCTGTGTCTCGTTTACGAATCTACTAACGTTAGGTCAGGATTGGGTAATACTAACTCTCTAACCATGTGTTCATGTTTACCTTACGTGCATGTCATTTACTAATTTACTAACGCTAGGTCAGGATAGGTTTATTACTAACGAGTACTAATTATCTTGTTACCTTGTCAGCCTTCCACACCTGATTTACATTCCCATGCTGCTCTCAAGCTAAGTGTCTGCACCTGTCTACACCTGCATTTAAGCTCAGTGTTCATGTCTTGTCTTCGCGAAATTGTTGCCTCCTGTTTGTCAGTGCACTTTTGAGCGGTTTTCCAAGCCTGGCTTTTTGTTTACGATCCAAGCCTGTTTATGGACCATTATTATCGACCTCTGTTTTGTTCACCACTGCCTGCCTGTACCACGAGTTTTGCCTGCTGTCTTTTGTACTTTTGCCCCGCGGAGCGGACTTCGGTCTTGACTCTTGCATTGCCTTCGACCCCGAGTCTGCCTACTGTCTGCCTGTACTTCTGCCCCGCTGACAGCTACTCTGGTTACTGGACTTTTGCATGGTGTACCGATTCTGAGACTGCCTTCTCCCTCGGTACTGTACATTGGTTTTGGTTGGATTTTTTGTGTATGAACTTTGCGTCGTGCATTTCGGGTCCTACCCTCACGCATCCATCTCAGATCTGATTCAACTAATTACCTAATCCTGGTCTTCAATTAATAATTCATTAATTAATAATTGATATGTAGAATCAGGTGTCTTTGTGCAGGGCTAAAACAAAAACCCACACCGGCCCTTTTCGGCACACCCCTGCTTTGAAGTATAATGTCATAACCAATCACACTTAGGCAAGAATTAGTCAGTCTGTTTTCGAATTCCGATCCCTTCCCCATTTAATCACAGATTAAAATACTCCAACAGACTTTGTATGGGATCAAATGTACTCTGTCAGTGTTGATTTAACCATGCCGGTTAGGAGGCCGTCTGATCTTCATTTGTCAGGCATTTATCACAGGCACCTACATCCTGTCACATGTATGCCACTTAATTGCCTCCTGCTCTGGGAAGAGAGGGCCTGACAGAACAGACTGGAATCCTACCGGCAAACTGTCAGGTGCCAGGTGCCTCAACTGGAAGGGACTTTTTCAACGATCAGCAGAAAAGGTCACTCAAGAGTCTCCGCTGGGATTCTCCTTCTGTCACATGAGGACACATCCCTCTCCTCTGGGATTCTCCCGCTGTCACGTGGGGACACATCTCTCGGTCTCCGGAGCTGCTCTTCACTGCCGCAGAAAGCTTCCCTAAAGCCTGTCCGTCTGCAGCACTTTGTGTGAGTGTGTGTGTGTGTGTGTGTATAGGTGTGTGTGTTTGTGCATGTGTGTGAGTGGTGTGTGTGTGCATGTGTGTGTGTTAGTGCGTGGTGTGTGTGTGTGTGTGTGTGTGCGTATGTGTACTGTATGTAGGTGTGTGTGTTATTGTGTGTGTGTTAGTGTGCAAGTGTGTGTGTGCGTATGTGTATGTAGGTGTATGAGTGTGTGTACGTGTGTATATAAACATTTAAATGTGATTCATTGCATGATTTAATATTTAATTAAATAATTAGCCTAAAATTGGTGCACTCATTCTGCTGATCTCCTTCCTTTAAGAGGGTTAGCCCACTGTAGCATTTGTGTGTGTGTGTTGCGTGCTGTGAGGCTAGCCCCATTAGACTTATTAGGAGGCTATCACACGTCAAGAATAAAAAGATATAAAAATTATGCCTTTAATTCAACCCCTGTTGAGCAGCTAATGTAAATAAAGGAAAGATAAGGTGCAAGCCCATGCAGGAACGCCATAGAAATTCAGAGACTCATGGAGATGGAAGGGTTTTTTGTTTGCTATTCAAATAAAGAACGTGCAGCGTCTTTGTGACAGTTCTCTGTAAAAAGCACTATACAAATAAAATTGAATTGACTTGAATTGAACGTACAAACCAGAATATCCTGCATTATTCATGCACAACATTTACAACCACAGATTCAGGTTCCTCTCACAGCGCCAATCAGGCAATGTGATACTGAGGTTATGAAGGCAGTTTCACATGAACACCACCCCCACCCCCCAGTCTGGTAAGCGTGCTAACATTACATCACTATGATGAAAGATAATTAAAATTCTGATTAAAGATGCCAATGTCATACAAAGTGACAGCGCCTCAAAAACAAAGGGGAACCATTACTGAAGTTACACAGGGGAAAAACAGATACAACCATCCCATATGCAAAAGGTCTGTAAAAATCCTATAAAATCTCATATGCCATATAAAACTTATAAAATAAATATGTGGTAGAGAACTAGCATATACATTTCATACTAAAATTAAGTAGTTCCATAACATACAGTACATGGTACTCCCTATAAAAAAAAACATTGAAAGATTTTATTAGAATTGTATACAAATATATAATATAATACTAATCAACATATATGATTTTTATAAAACATTGCAAGTATGATCATATGTGATTTTTACAGATCTTTTGCACATGGGTGTCATGGTTTATGACCCTTTTTCCCTTGCGGTCGTGTTCCTCGGTCGCCACACGTTGGCGCTGCTCTGTTAGTGGAGTTTTGGCTCCCTCTCGGCTTTTCGCGGAGAAGTCTCGTCAGCGTTCACAGGTGTGCGTGTTTGCCAGTGAGCTATATAAGCCTTCCGTTTCCTTCGTTCGGGGCTTCGATATTGATTGTTTGTTAATTTGTATTGTGGTGTATTGGCTGGCATTATTTGTGCTGTTTTGTGAGCGGTATTATTTTGCCCTTTTAATGTTTAGCCAGTATATTTAGGTCTAGGTTTTTAAGGAGACCGTTTTGCTCCGTTGTGCTTTATTGGAGTTTTGCGGGACTTGCCTTTGTGCTTTGAGCTTTAAGGTTGAATTCCTTTTTTGTGTGCTTGTTTCTGTCACCGCTTTCTGGTATTTCCTTTTTGTCTGTTGCCTAGATCTTTTGCCCTTTTCTGTCTCTTTCTCCTCTCTCTGTCTGCTGTCTTCCATGAAAGCGAGAGGAGTCTTTGTTTGATTGTGTGTATTTGTATGGTAGTTTCTTACTAAGAAACAGGGCGCTTTATCATACTGACTTTAGGGCTTTATTTATTCTTCGAGGCAGGGCGTGTATTTTCGATTAAGCTTGCGTTAGTCTTTTAGCCGGTAATTCCGGTGCAGCTGTTCTGTTTCGTCCTTTTTGCTTGCAGGACGATTTTGTTCGGAACTGTAGTTCTGTTCGTTCTCCAGGTATGTCTCTCCTCATATGGAGCTTGGGCGTTTATTATTGACAGGTTTGCGTTTGACTGCGAGTCTCAGAGTAGCCTTGGAACGTTAGATCTGTTCCTTTCGCCTCCTCGTATACTAATTCGTATTAGTTTGCAGTGTTCGGTATGTTTGGTGTGTGTTATTTGTGCCATTATGCTACTCGCCTGTTCTTATGCGTCTTGTTACCGAGACAGGGCGTTTATTATTTCTGGCTCTTTCTTTAGTCACTTTGCTCGTAAAAGTATGGGAGCCCAGTGCCTGGTTCCATTAGCCTTGTTTGGTTTTCTTACTGAGAAACCTGCCGTTTGCGCTTCTACTCATTGGTGTGTGACAGTGAGCCAGTTAGTAGCCTTGGTATGTGTGTTTCCCTGTCTTGTCTCCTTCCCTTAACTACAGGGTTTCCCGTCCTAGTGGCCTAGTGCTTAATGAATCCCCCTTGCTGCGTTTGGCCCCTCCTACCTCACACGTCACGCCACCATTACAATGGGATGTCTCAAGCTTATGATTATAACGTTACACTGATGAGACCTCACAGCCACAAAGAAAAGGAAGCAACAATCACCACTCTAGCAGCCATGAAAAGCAGCTTGTTAGCTCTGCTTGGTTGTTGTTAGCCTTTCAGACTGCTGTTATCAAATTTATCTGGTTGAATGGTTCCAAAATGAACAGATAAAAACATTGTGGTCTACTGAACATTACTAAAGCAGACATAGGTTTATTTAACCAACTACAAACGAGAGAATGGGGTCAGCTCTTGCCCTGGTTTCACATCCCTCTGTAGCAGCAAAAAACCATGGCAGCAACAGTACACAGTTTTGTTCTAATCTCTGTATGCAACTGCACCTATTAAACCAGGACCTGGTTAAAAATGTTCTTGGATTTAAACATAAACATAATCCTAAATTGCATTTATGCTTGATTTATAAAAATAACTTGCCAAAAAAATTGCTCACGTTGGTTTAAAGCAGCGTATCTGCATCTTACGCAGCTATGATGTTTAGCCTATCCTGTCTTGTGAATGCGGCGGAAAACAGCCATTTTCCTCAGAATATGGTTGCAACACTTCTTGTTCATGCTTAAAATTGATTATCAATTAAATGTTATTCTTAAAGCATGAACACAGCCCACTTTGGGGTTTCGCACGCAGCCCTCAAATGTGCAGCACCTCCAACCAGCAGGTAAAACTTGCATCTAGAATAACTTTATGTAAAGATACAATCACATGCACATCAAACTACTTAGTCATAGTTTTCTGTGTAAGTCACTATATAAGATACAATTTGATCATAGGACCGTTTTATATATGAGGCTCCTGGTCATTAATCAGCCATATCTTGATAAGGAATATCATATTGGCTACTGATAGCTACGTCCATATCAGGTGAACCTTGTAGAATTTGTAACCATTTTTATACATAGTCCCCCTATTTTAGGGGACCAAAAGTAATTGGACAAATTAACATAAACTTTTATAAAATTATCATATTTAATATTTGGTTGCATATCCTTTGCATGCCATGACTTCCTGATGCCTGTGACCCAACATCATCAAAAGTATCTTGGTATCGTATTTTCAGGTACTTCTGGGAATTGGGGGGTGGGACTAGATTAAGATGTAAATTACATGGAGATAGTATGGAACACATGGTTGGTTAAATGGCTGTAAGTCATCAAGGGTCTGAGGTATCAAACAAGCCTGAAACCATCACTCTGCTGCCAGATATGCAGTAGAAATGGGTGGATCACTTTAAGGGTTGTTTCTCCTGATTCATTTTTCCATAGAGTTCAATAGGAAAATAAGTCAGGCGAAACAACCCTTAAAGGGATAGTTCGCAATTTTGGACATAATGTCTCAATTACGACTTACCCATGATGTAGTTGATTGATGGAAACCATTTTCAGATAATTCCATGCTGTCCCTTCTTTTGGACATACACACATTGCTAATGCTAGCGCAACTCTAAGGAAACTAGTAGCATCCACTACCAAACGCACTTAAACACTCCACAGTGCACCCAAAGCAAATAAAATACGACGACAGTCTATCGGGGTTATTTTCAGTGATTATACCAACATTTTTCAAGTCAAACTATCGTTGAATCCTTTACTTTGTGCTCACCTAAATTCAATCAACTACATCATGGGTAAGTCGTAATTGAGACATTATGTCCAAAATTCTGAACTATCCCTTTAAAGTGATCCATCCATATCTACTGCATATCTGGCCGGAGAGTGATGGTTTGAGACTAGTTTGATACCCCAGACCCTTGATGACTTACAGACATTTATCCAACCATGTGTTCCATACTATTCCCATCTAATTTACAGCTTAATCTAGTCCCACCCCAAATAAACCAAGTTTGGGGCTTTATTGTGTGGATGTATGGCATTGTACATTAATTCTGTGTGGTTACATGAGATCAGAATGTACAGAAGTTAATGTTTTTAAGGGCGGAGAGTCTGTGGTCAATGTGATTATTTTTGTAGGTTCCAAACTCACGGTGCTGTATAGGTATGGGCAAGGGCGTAGGTTTGGTTTCAAAGTTGGTATGGACCAACCTGGGAGGTCCAAAGAAAATTTTCAGTTTCATAGATTTTGTTTCCTGCATTCTGGTGATATTTAAATTAAGAATGAAAAATTATGAATTAAAACAATGAGTACACTACATTTCTCACGGATGCAAAGGTAGGCTGGGCGATCAATGCAAAAATTATGTTTATTGACTTATATACCTTACAATGCATCCAAAAACAACTTCACATATAACATCTTATATTAAGGACAATAACTAACAGCTTTTACCCACATGCTATAACGGCATTAAACAAACACAAAATCTTATATTCATTCTCTACTCTATGTGCTACATGTTTGGGTTCTGGTGGTCCTACTTGTGTTGTCCTTATGATGGTCCTTATCTAGCCTACTTCTGCAATCCAAATAGGTTCCTCCTGCGGTCATTTACCATAACAAACTGTTGGCACACATCTTCTATCTGTACTTAGTCGAGGGCCTCTTGGTGCACATGGCATACAGCTACATTATTGAGGCGCTGCTGGGACATGGTAGATCTTAACCAAGTTTTCAGTCTTTTCAGTGCACTGAAGCTTCGTTCACCTTCAGCTGAAGCCACAGGGACGACCAACAGCAATCTCACCAGTGTCTCAACCTCATTGAATAAACCTCTCACCTCACAGGGCATTCCCCTAAGAATCTCTGCAGCTTCACTAACTGAAACGTATGTGTGCTTTAGGAGAAACATGGGCAGCTGAACCTTCAGACTGTCAGGGTGTATCTCTGGATACTCTCCAATGACACTATCCATTTCCCCAGTAAGGAGAACATTTTCCATTTTTTTCAAGGTCTGCATATCTGGTTGGCTGAACCGTTCTTTGAGCTGAACATCTATATTGTCCAGCACCTTGAAAAATTCTGCCCTGTAGTGTTCCTCTGGTGTCTTAGGTCTATGTTGACTAGCCCCACCAGTGAACCTTTTGGGGGGATTTCTTTGGTGAGGGATATCAATCGGCTCAATACCAAGGGACTCTGTCATTGATACTGCCTTCTCAAAGACGTCTCTGAACTTTTCCTCATCCCTCTTTGTTTGAAGAGTTGTGTTGACATACTCAACAGCAGCCTGCATGCCTCCGATTGTCTGGGACTGCTTTTGCAATGACTTGCTTAAGCACTCAAGCTCTCCCAACACCTCGGATGCTACCAGCAGTCCAAGAACGGTTTTGCCCCTCTGGAAGCGATCTAGAAGACCATTGGCCCTTGTGCCGGAGTCAGAACCAGCTGTGGCCATTTCCTCCAAGCTTGACAGCACGGCCTCATATTGAGTAAGAACTGTATCGACAGCTTGTCCACGCACTGTCCACCTAGTCGGACACAGGGGTTTTACTGTTTTTGTATGCCCTTCTGCTATCGTCTGTCCAGCCAATATCCCCTTGAACTTCCCTGACTGGTTGCTTAAAGTTCCAAGTTCGTGGACCCACTGCAATGAGTCACGCACTACGGGAGAGGCATTGCAAGCAGACTGTGTTATTAGATTTACACAGTGTGCAGCACAGTGCACATAGAGAGCCAACGGCTGTTCCCTTTTCAACACTGCCTGTGCCCCAGACCACTTCCCTGACATGTTCGCAGCGCCATCATAAGTCTGTCCACGTAGACCTGACATGGGAATGTTCAGTCTGAGGAGAACATCAACAGCTAGTTTGCCTATCTGCTCACCTGTTGTCCCTGGCGTCTCATAGAATCCAACAAAGACCTCCTGTGGCACCAGGTCATGGTCCACATACCTAAAGCAGATGGACATTTGCTCTTTACCCTGCATATCTTGTGTGCCATCCATGATTAGTGAATACTGAACCACAGGTAGAGACCTGATTGTGTCGGCTATGCCTCTGACAATGGTGTTGCCAAACAGGGTTAGGTATTCGTTTTGGCACTGTGGACTGATGTAATCATGGCAGCGGGAGAGCCAGGAGGAAAGAACTGCGTCATCCTTTGCTAGCAACTGCACTAGATGGTAGGCATTACCCTCATTCGACTGGTGTCCCCGGAGTGCTAACCCCTGCCTGCCAAGAAACCTAACAGCACCCACTATTTTTGCCAGACAGTGCCTGGCTTCTTCCTGGGATTTAGCATGTGCGGTTGACAACTGTGTGTTCACTGGTGTCTGCTCTTGTGCATTGGTGGTCACAGCATGACGGTGTGCTTTGCTGGCTTGGTGGCGACTAAAGCATGCTATTGCATTTTTCCACTGATTGAAGCCACTTAACAGGAGGCAGGGTCGTTTCTCTCCTCTAATGTACTCTTTTTAAGTGTGTATGCCTTGTAACATTCAAAACACAAAACCTTTTTCAATGTAGGACAGTAATGAAGCCAGGTAAACAGATGGTACCACTTATTTTGAAACCTGAGTGTCTTGTTCTTAAGTTGCTGTACTTCAATGAACTTTGCATCAGGCTGGTACGGCTTGCTCCCCAGGTCCTCTGCTCTTGCCTCTCTCACACTGACTGTCTCCTAAATGATAAATCGACAAATAACCTCAACATGAGTTATGGCTGAATTATTCTTTTACATCATGTTACATTACATGTAAACTGCCAATTTAAAATTAGGCTAATCCATTTAAGCATTATGTTAATTCATCATCTCAGTATCAACTTAATGTTAGACCTCACCTGAGACCCTGATGCACCAGATGCACCTGTTGCATCACTGTGCTCTACATCTTTCTCTCTTAGTTGCTGCTGTGTCTCTCCTCTTTCTCTCTGTTGCTCCTCCGGCCCTCCTCTTTCTCTCTGTTGCTCCTCCGGCCCTCCTCTTTCTCTCTGTTGCTCCTCTGGCCCTCCACTCTCTCTCTGCTGTGTCCCTTCTCTCTCTCTCTCTCTTGGTTGCTGCTGCTGTGTCCCTTCTCTCTCTCTCTCTCTTGGTTGCTGCTGCTGTGTCCCTTCTCTCTCTCTCTCTCTTGGTTGCTGCTGCTGCGTCCCTTCTCTCTCTCTCTCTCTCTCTCTCTTGGTTGCTGCTGCTGCGTCCCTTCTCTCTCTCTCTCTCTTGGTTGCTGCTGCTGCGTCCCTTCTCTTTCTCTCTCTCTTGGTTGCTGCTGCTGTGTCCCTTCTCTCTCTCTCTTGGTTGCTGCTGCTGCGTCCCTTCTCTTTCTCTCTCTCTTGGTTGCTGCTGCTGTGTCCCTTCTCTCTCTCTCTCTCTTGGTTGCTGCTGCTGTGTCCGTTCTCTCTCTCTCTCTCTCTCTCTTGGTTGCTGCTGCTGCGTCCCTTCTCTCTCTCTCTCTCTTGGTTGCTGCTGCTGCGTCCCTTCTCTCTCTCTCTCTCTTGGTTGCTGCTCCGTCTCGCCTCTCTCTCTCTGCTGCTCCTCTGTCCCTCCACTCACTCTCTGCTGTGTCCCTTCTCTCTCTTGCTCTCTTGGCTGCTGCTGTGTTTCCAACATAAAAAATTATATGATTACATTTTTTGACTGACATTCAACTAATACACTAATAGATCTGTCCATGAGGCAGGTAGTCACAAATTAGGCATTTAGAAGCCAATACCAATTGTGAATTTCCACAATCCTGGATACCCAGTTCTAGACTGGAGAACTTACCAAATTCTAGACTAGTCTACTTATATTAGACTTTATGGTTTTCTTTTATCCCAGACAAGATTTTTAAGGTTTTTTACCTTGACATGTTTCGACGGAGTCTTCCGTCTTCCTCAGAAGAGTCACCAGTTGTAGTAGGTGACTCTTCTGAGGAAGACGGAAGACTCCGTTGAAACATGTCAAGGTAAAAATCCTTAAAAATCTTGTCTGGGATAAAAGAAAACCATAAAGTCTAATTCATTGAAAACAGACATAATGAACTTGTTTAGTATAGTCTACTTATACATTCTCTAAGCTCTTTGTTGTCTTAAGTAGGGTGACCATATTTTGCGTTCCAAAAAAGAGGACACTCTGCCTCCAGCCTAGAGATACTTCAATGATACTCAGAGTTTACTCAAAGATGCCTTATAATTTGAATATATTTAAAGTAGGCCTCCTCTGTATGGATAGAAAATTATTATTTATATTATGTAAGTACATGCTTAATGGTCCTGTGGGTGTAGGTTTGGTTTTAACCTAACTGCTCTCTGTCTCTCTTTTCTCTTCCAGGCACATAAAGAGCCTCACTGCATCATGTTCACTCTAATGAATATACATTTGTTGACCTGCAAATTAAACTTCTATCATGATTTTTTCTCTGATTTTTACATTTTATTTTGATGAAATACTTAAATCTGAGACCACACTTAATATTTAAAAATAACATAACTTCTGTCACATGAAATGTTACAATAACATAAATGTATAGAAACCTGTAGGTGATCTGCTGCTCTGTAACAGCTGCTGTGAGCTTTTCTAACCTCACCTGAGATTCTGGCCTTCTTTCAGTTTGTATATTTCATGACACAGAGCCACAGTGGGTCTCAAACTATCTCTAAAACGTTGTATTATTTTTCATTCTACTCCTGAACTCATGTCCAGATCTTTCACTATGACATCAGAGCTCACCCGAGAGGCTGCAGCTCACCTGTCTGTGTGTCTCTGTGCTGCTCAGGCTGCTGCTGACAGGATTTTCAGTTGGACAAGTTGTGACTAGTTTAGCTTATAAATAATATTCATGTCTTACTACAATACAAGTAGCAGCACATTAATGTCACTTATACTATAATAACTCTGCTCTTGAGCCACTAATGGAAAAGGAAAGGTTGGCGTTAAATTGTAAATAATTCTCACACTAATTTCAAAGATTAATGTTTGGATTAATTACAGAACATTCTCAGTTAATCATATGTAAACAGTTACTGACACTTTTGTTCTTCTTTAAAAAGGATCAGATGTCTTCATTTGCTTTTGGGAGGAATTTTCACCAACATTAAAGTTGTTTAACTTAATTATCAATATGTCTGAGCAACAATCACAAATTAGCTAACACCACCTAACACCAGAAATTAATATAATATCAAATGATCTTAGTTTAGTTTCTGGGGAAGTCGTTTTCAATTCTGTGACGTTTGAAATGTTTAAACTTTAAATACTGACGCTTCAGATTCTCCACATTAATAAGCTCACAGACTCCGCTGCAGCTGTTGCTAGGCAACAATGCGTAGCAACACGCAAACCTACCACCGAAAACCGGACATTTTCATGAGTTTATAAAAAAAAACCTGGACGCCCGGACAGGACAGGACAGGACAGGACGTGAAAAGAGGACGTTTGGTCACCCTAATGTTACTTACAGTAGCAGCGAAATAACCTCTGATACAGGGTTGCCTGGTATCCCTCTTCTTAGCGGGGGGAGGCGGCATATTGGTGCTAACTGAGGTCTCGGGCGGCGTTGCCAACTAGCGTTATCTTTTCTCCTCCCCGAGGAG
The DNA here is from genome assembly GCA_029718625.1 of Synaphobranchus kaupii. Lineage (NCBI taxonomy): Eukaryota > Metazoa > Chordata > Actinopteri > Anguilliformes > Synaphobranchidae > Synaphobranchus > Synaphobranchus kaupii. The sequence continues at coordinate 851,102 of CM056384.1, forward strand.
AGACTGGTGACGCGGGCTAACGTTCGCCAAATGAGCCAATCACAGCCGAGTTTGAAAAAAGATAATGGGCTGGCACATTTTGGGTGGCGGAGAAGGGGTAAATATAATCCAGAATAATGCAAATTAGTTTATTCAATAATGGCAGGGTCAATTACATCCTCGCAAAATATAGGAATACTCTCTAAATGACCTAATATAATATGCCTAATATATACACTACAAAGATAATGCGAACAAGGTTGCTTAAAAGTTGGTATGGACAATTTGGGTCTCCTGAAAGTTGGTATGGACATGTCCATACCGTCCATACGCAAACCTACGCCCTTGGGTATGGGGCATGCCCCACCAAGCCGCAATTACATTACATTACATTACATTATAGGCATTTAGCAGACGCTCTTATCCAGAGCGACTTACACAACTTTTTTTAGCATTTTTTTTTAACATATTATCCATTTATACAGCTGGATATATACTGAAGCGATTCAGGTTTAGTACCTTGCTCAAGGGTACAACGGCAGTGTCCAACCTGGGAATCGAACCTGCAACCTTTCGGTTACAAGGCCAGTTCCTTAACTATTATACTACACTGCCGCCCCAATTTAGCAATATTTGTATCTTTATAGCACCACCATGTGGTTCGATTGGGTTAAAACTTGATGTAACTCTTAATAGACCTACCAAGTTCCATTATTTTCTGTCACAGGGTTTTGGAATTATTGGCATTTTTGTGATAAGCCACGCCCACTGAAAATTCATTGGCTCGTCATTCGGTAATTTTTTGACCTAGGCATTAGAAAAGTGATGCATGTATGAAGGCAATGCGTCGTTCTACGAAGTTTCTTGCAAACTGGTCAAAATTTGTAGGAGGAGTAGCATTTTAAGTGTTTTACAAAAAATGCTAATTAGTGGAAAATGTAATATGGCTGATGATATGGTTCCTTGAGGCAAAATTGTTCAGCATGAGCAGCGGGACCTGTGTACCAAATTTTGTGACTATTGGTCAAACGGACCGTCGGCAGTGGGCGTGTCAATGTCAAAATTTGTCATGTGCACTACAGCGCCACCAAGTGACCTATCGCCAAATTTGGTTAGAGCTTGTTGAATGACACCTTCTAACTATATGCCAAGTTACATAAGAATCAGCCAAACGGTTAAGGAAAAACACAGAAAAGTAATATATAGGTACATTTAAAACAAAATGGCGGCAAATTCAAGATAGCGCCGACCCATGTAGTACATACAGTCATGGACGAAAGTGTTGGCACCCCCTGTAAAGATGAGCAAAAAGGGTTATAAAAAATTCACCGTTTGGTGAATTAGCTTAATCTCACACTGAAAAAACAAGAAGAATCCAACCTTTAATTGACGTTAATTTATTATGAGAAAAAAAAATCCCACATCAAGAAATAATGATTTTTAACAAAACCACGTTGGCCACAATTATTGGCACCCCTGCATTTATATATAGAATAAAGTAATAATTTTTAATATTTGGTCACATATCCTTTGCATGCCATGACTTCCTGATGTCTGTGACCCAACAACATCAAAAGACTCTTGATATCTTATTTTCTGGTACTCTTACAAGCGATACTATAACATCTCTGCATTTGAATGGATCTCTATGGGAATTGGGGGGTGGGTCTAGATTTAGCTGTAAATTACACTGGAACAGTATGGAACACATGGTTGGCTAAATGGCTGTAAGTCATCAAGGGTCTGACGTATCAAACAAGCTTTAATCCATCACTCTGTTGCCAGATATGCAGTAGATATGGATGAATAACTTGAAGGGTTTCTTCTCCTGACTTATTTTTCCATAGAGTTCAATAGGACAATTTGTCAGGAGAAACAACCCTTAAAGTGATCCATCCATATCTACTGCATATCTGGCAGCAGAGTGATTATTTAAGGCTTGTTTGATACCTCAGACCCTTGTTGACTTACAGCCATTTTACCAACCATGTATTCCATACTGTTGCAGCATAATTTACAGCTAAATCTAGTCCCACCCCCCAATTCCCATAGAGATCCATTTAAATACAGAGATGTTATAGTATCGCTTGTAAGAGTACCAGAAAATAAGATATCAAGAGTCTTTTGATGTTGTTGGGTCACAGACATCAGGAAGTCATGGCATGCAAAGGATATGTGACCAAATATTAAAAATTATTACTTTATTCTATATATAAATGCAGGGGTGCCAATAATTGTGGCCAATGTGGTTTTGTTAAAAATAATTATTTCTTGATGTGGGATTTTTTTTTCTCATAATAAATTAACGTCAATTAAAGGTTGGATTCTTCTTGTTTTTTCAGTGTGAGATTAAGCTAATTCACCAAACGGTGAATTTTTTATAACCCTTTTTGCTCATCTTTACAGGGGGTGCCAACACTTTCGTCCATGACTGTATTTATGTTCCAAATCCGGGCCTTTGTCACTGTAGCAAGTTTGAAATCTCTGCAAATGAACAGTGATTTTTAGTATTTTAAATGTTATTACATTTGTATCTCTATAGCGCCAACTGAAAATTAATTGGCTCGTCATTCTGTCATTTTTGGACCTAGGTCTTAGAAAAGTAATGCATGTATGAAGGCACGTGAGACAAGTCCTCCTATCTTCATGCAAATTGGTAAAATTTTGTAGGAGGAGTAGCATTTTATGTGTTTTACAAAAAATGCTAATTAGCGGAAAATCCAATATGGCAGACTTTAGGACATACTGGCTGAGTGGCTGCCTGTTCCCCATCGTTGAAAAGCGCACCCCGTTTGACCCAGAGTCACAAAATTTGGTGTACAGGTCCCTCTGCTCATGCCGAACAAATTGGCATGAGCAGAGGGACCTGTACACCAAATTTTGTGACTCTGGGTCAAACGGGGTGCGCTTTTCAATGATGGGGAACAGGCAGCCACTCAGCCAGTCAGTCAGTTACCCACATTCAGGCGTTTAGGCCGGGCAATAAGATGTCTTTTCATGTTCTTGGGTCACAGACCCAACAGGAAGTCATGACATGCAAAGGATATGCAACCAAATATGAAATATGATAACTTTATTAAAGTTTATGTTAATTTGTCCAATTACTTTTGGTCCCCTAAAATTGGGGGGGGGGGGGCTATGTATAAGAATGGCTCAAATTAAAGCTGAAAATCTGCACTTTAACCTCATTGTCATGGTTAGTGGCTGTCTCCTTTTGTTTCTACCATGGTTTTCCGTTTGGCGTCGTCTGAAGCTCCCTTTGTGGTGGAGGTCGACGCTTCGGAGCTGGGGGTTGGGGCCATTCTGTCTCAGCATTCTCCGGTGGACCGCAAGCTACACCCATGTGCATATTTTTCTCGTAGCCTTACACCTGCCGAGAGAAACTACGACATCGGTGATCTTGAACTGTTGGCGGTCAAATTGGCGCTGGAGGAGTGGCGTCATTGGTTGGAGGGAGCTGAGCACCCTTTTACAGTCTGGACTGACCATAAGAATCTGCAGTATATCCAACAGGCCAAAACGCGCAATTCGCGACAAGCCCGTTGGGCCTTGTTTTTTACCAGATTCAATTTTATCCTTACCTATCGCCCCGGGTCAAAAAATATTAAACCTGATGCGTTATCACGCATTTATGACCGGTCGGATAAGAAGTCACGTCCCAAATCTGTGGTCCCTAGTTCTCATATTGTGGCTCCTGTTATGTGGGCCATTGAGGCGGCTGTGCAGAAGGCTCTGCGTTCCGATCCCGGTCCAGGGGGGGTCCGCCCCACTGCTTGTTTGTTCCCTCTCGATTGAGGTCTCGTGTCCTTCAGTGGGGTCACACTTCCCAGTTAGTGGCCCATCCGGGCGTACACCGAACAAAGGAGTTTGTCTCGCGTCGGTTTTGGTGGCCGAAGCTCGAGAGTGATGTGCGGGAGTTTGTCGCGGCATGTGCTATTTGCGTCCGTAATAAGGGTTCACGGCTTTCCCCTTCGGGTCTCTTGCGCCCCCTGTCCATTCCCAGGCGCCCCTGGAGTCACATCGCCCTCGACTTCGTTACAGGCCTGCCACCTTCGCATGGGAATACGGTCATCTTAGTTATAGTTGACCGTTTTTCCAAAGCAGCTCATTTTGTCGCTCTGCCTAAACTGCCATCGGCACCTGAGACGGCCCAGCTAATGATAGACCATGTGTTTAGGGTGCACGGCCTACCTCTGGACGTGGTGTCGGATCGCGGCCCCAAATTCACCGCTAGATTCTGGCGTTCATTTTGTGCTCTGTTGGGGGCATCTGTCAGTCTTTCTTCTGGCTTTCACCCGGAGACTAATGGTCAGACAGAGCGCACCAATCAGAGTATGGAGAGTACTCGTCCAATCCTAGCTCCTGGAGTCGCTTTCTCGCCTGGGCCGAATACGCGCATAATACCCTGCGCAACGCGTCCACAGGAATCTCTCCTTTTGAGGCTCAGCTGCGATACCTACCTCCCTTGTTTCCTGAGCTGGAGAGAGATGCGGAGGTACCCTCCGCCGGCTTCTTCGTGCGTAGGTGTTGAGCGGTCTGGAAGCGCGTACGCATATCGTTACTGCGCGCTTCGGCTAAACAGAAGGTGGTGGCTGACAGGCACCGCCGTCCGGCTCCCTCCTACCGGGTGGGGCAACGGGTGTGGCTTTCCACACGGGACCTGCCATTGCGAGTTGAGTCCCGCAAACTCGCGCCTCGATCCGTGGGCCCCTTTAAGATCCTGCGGAAACTCAACCCGGTCACGGTACGTCTTCAGTTACCATCTTCCATGCGCATCCACCCTACCTTTCATGTCTCGCGTTTGAAACCGGTGCTCGTGAGCGCTCTCGCTCCGGCTGACAAGCCGCCTCCTCCCCCTCGATTCTTGGAGGGAGGTACGGTGTACACCGTTCGGCGCATTTTGGCCGAGAGACGTGTGGGCAGAGGGTACCAGTTCCTGGTGGACTGGGAGGGTTATGGTCCCGAGGAGCGTTGTTGGGTTTCGTCCAAGAATATTTTGGACCCCGCTCTCATTAGGGATTTCCGAGACAGCAAAGCTTAGGGATCGTCTGGAACCGTCCCTTAGTTGGGGGGTACTGTCATGGTTAGTGGCTGTCTCCTTTTGTTTCTACCATGGTTTTCCGTTTGGCGTCGTCTGAAGCTCTATCGGATTTTTTCTTCCTCCGTTCCGGTGTTTGGATCTCTCCGGGTCATTATCTTCGACACCTGTATTTGGTTTCCGTCGGCTATAAATAGAGCTTCACTTCCGCTTTCCGGTGCTTCTAGATTGTTGTGGAGTTATTACTAGATAGCCGGTATTGGTATAGGTAAAAGTCTTTAGCGTCTGTATCTCTGTTTGGTGTTATACAGAGACACAGCTATTGGTATAAGTTATAGGATTAGAATTTCTGGTTTTCTGTCCTATCGCCCTCTATTCTTTTCTTTTTGCCTGCAGCCTGTTTATTCTTTGTGCAGCTCCTTAGCCGACTGAGCTGTAGTTACAGGCTTGCTATTTTGTTCGTTTCATTTCAGTGTTCTCAACCACTGATATACGCAGATCAATTAGTGCGTGAGGTTCTTTCTTTTTGTTTGGTTCTCGCTGTTTTAGCGAACTATCGCCTCCGTTTGAGGTTGTTTTGTGTTAGCCTTGAGCTGGGGAAGTTTTGCTCCCGCTTTTCAGTTTCCTTTTCTTCCCCTGGTGCGGTTTAATTCCGCTTCTGTGGCGTGTCTTTTAGATACGCTTTCTGAATCCTTATCTGTCGCGTTTGGTTCTCTATTTTCTAACCTAAAACCTGACACTCATAGTCACTGTTCCATTTCAATCCAATGTGCTGGAGTACAAAGCCAAAACAACACAAATTGTGTCACTGTCCAAATACTTATGGACCTGACTGTATATAGAACAAGCATTTTCAATAAATTTAAGATAACACAAGGGATTGAAATGCCAGCACAATGTCTAATCAGATATTTTTGTTTGAGTGTAAGAGATTTACAAAAATGTATATGTCTGCAAACCTGGGTTTGTCATCTTTATTTTAATTTATAGGCATTCTTTTAACTCTATAGGCTTTGGCCCCCTAGTGGTGGGACGCATGCGGTCCAATTTTTTATAGTGTTCATATTTCTCTTAAATTCTAAATTATAACGTTAATAAAACACGGAACTTTCGACGCAAAATTGTTAAAAACAGTCACAGCCTGCGAACACATTCGTTTATATGCTTATCAGCTCTCAGGTTACACTACAGAGCCATAAAGCAGCAGGGTGCTAATAGCCCAACCCACTTTTTTTATTTGTTTACAGCCTTCACCTCGCCGCAATCACAGGCAATAAAATGCGTATCACAAAAGCTCTTGGTACCATTTCAACACGCTGAAAAATCAAGATCCGATTCAGGAACAATTGTATATTATTGAAAAGTTATATAAATAAACATTAGGTGTTTTTTTCCCGTGCTCACTTCAGTATGCATACAACCGATATACTTCCGGTTTTGTATAAATACATTTTATTTTCTACAAATTCTCTTGATAAACATGTTTAAGCAACCAAATACGATACCTGGTTATGCAGTTATAACCCTTTTCTGAAGAATCCTCAACGTTTTTTCGTAACCCATTTATCCATTATCCAGGAAAGTCTCAATTTCCACAGTGCGTACCCTTCGCTTTTGCGTTTGTACTACGTTACTACCGTTGCGTAAAAGCATTACTAGACTGCTACAGGAATGATCTAACGTAAAACACGTAGATTATCTTCTACGGGGGTTCCTGCCCTTTCAAACGAAGCAAAAAATGTCATATTCAAGCGACTGTGAACGGCGCTGTATCCACGCGTAAAGACAGCCCATAGGGCAATCGGCTGTGCGCTCCTGACTGTCGACAGCATCATATGACGCCTGTGGCCATTTTGACTGAGTTTATCCTGGAAGCGATGGGCTGGATTGCTGTTACAATTACGTTTTCAGTCTATCCCGATGTATTTAGCAATGTGTAGCTTTTTTTGTGAGCTGAAAAAACGTCACAGACCAGTCTTTCTCTGTACGCAGACACGGGCAGCTGTATGATGCAATTGCGCTGGTGATGTCTTTGCTGCTTCAAAGTTTACGATTATTTTATACATTTATACGCGAACGTGGCAATCAACGGTGGAAAGAAGAGCGCTTATTTCACGGTTGATCAGGTTTTGGAGGTGAAGAAGTGTCCCAGAGGCGAAGAAGTCTGTGTTCTGGCAGAGCAATGACTCTGGCATGGACCCGTGCCTGGACATGTAAGTGTTTTTAAAAATATATAATACAAATTATTATTATTATTATTGTTATTATTATCATCATAATTATCAACAGTATGGAGCGCTATTATCTAGAGTATTTTTAGTTTGGTGATAAATGGATTCTCGCAGGAGTGCGCTAGTTAGCTTCTATGGCGTCACAGGCTAAGGAGCGCCTGCTCTTTGTTTGTTTTCTAGCGTTCATTCGCAGTTTCTTTGTGCAGCAACCAACACAAGGGCTAGTTGTTGAATTTACGCATGAAACGACATCCATTCTCAGTACTTTATTTCACGGTTCAGTCAAGACATTACAGTATTATAATAATGTAATTTAGTTCGTGCAAGCTGACAAACGAATTCATAAATCCTAGTTAGCTACGATTGCTAATTATGTTGGAGCTAATATCAGACGTACTGTGGATGTAAGATTTTTTAATGTATATACGTATATATAATATATATATATGTGTGTGTGTGTGTGTGTATATATATATATATATATATCTATATATTTTTTTTTTTTTATAAAATAAATTTTTTTTTCCACTTAATTGTAATACTTGCCATATGTCTTTTTGAGATAATTTGTGTTCTCATTTTTTAGTGATTCTACTTAGTAATGTACTTGAATCTGTCTTTTTCAGGGAGGACAGTGAAGACACCCCTCCCCCACCTAACACCTCTGTCGTAGGAGGTGGTAACAGACAGGTTTGCCAAATAGTGATGTATAATTCATTACTTTTGCTGTAAAAAGTCAAGTTGAAGGCTTGTTATAGATAAACCTGTTATTCTGCTGGCTTATGGGGCTCTGGTAAATCTAACTTTGAAGTACAGTGCCATTTTAAATGTAAAGCAGATTGGTTGGATAACATTAGGGTAAGTAATCCTTTTCGGAGAGGTATTTGGGCACTTTTGGGCACGCTTTGTAAGAGAATACCCTCATACACATAAACACAAAACATGTGTAGGTTAATTTTCTTCACATTCTGTATTACAAAAAATGTTTTAAAAGAAAAATAAAGTTTTCTGATGATTGACATGCCTAGACAGAAAGATATGCACATGTTTTATATTTGGCGACGTTTGGAAACGTTTCGGGACACCCGGGCCCCGTTTTGGTAAAAATACTAATGCATAAGGAAAGCCTGTAGATATCTTTACCAAATTCTAAACCCAAGTGGACAACATATCAGTGCACTAGTGTAAGGAAGTCTGGCTTGCTCCAGTACTTTGAAGTTGAAATATTCAGTGCTAAACTGTAAAAACACAAGGCGTTTTGTACTTTTTTTTGTTTTTTTATGTGTATTATGTATAAACTGTATGTGACCATTTTTACATAAATTTATTCTGATGCAAATTTCTGAATGGTACAAGCCTCTTCTTTCATTGAAACTTTCAACCATGGATGTGCAGTGAATCGTTTTTGAGATATTGGCACTTAATTGACACTAGTAAAAACTAGGCGAAAATTGTATAAAATAGGCCAAAGTAAATAGGGTTAATTTGGAAGGGTAAATTGAACTGTTTTATGCAGTTCTATTTAACTAAAAGATACAGTATATTGGATAACAGAAAATTAGAGAGCTTTTTTCTCTTCCCAAAATAGAAAATACAAAACATTTTTTCATGAACATTTTTCTTTCTTTTACTCTATGATCCCTGACCCAGGAAAGGGTTCAGAGAAAACAAAGAAATCACACGTCCAAGAAGATATTACTAGCCAGGAAGTACACTAGTAAAACTTGTAACATTTACAGAAAAGCAATTTTTCATATATACCTGTCTCAGGCTGTGGTCTTTCAAGTCTCTACAGTTTTGTATGTTTATGTATGCTTTGCATTGAACAACTGTTTATGAAAATATGGCACGAAGCAGAGTTATGTTATTGTTTTGCTCACTTGCTGGCTCTTTTGGGAATGGTTGTTTGTAGCCGACAAAATATTTAAAATCTTTTGCAGCCCTGTTGCATGCGATGTTGGAAAGCCATGTTTGCCAGCTAATTATGACAAATGTGCCATATTCTGGAGAATGAGCCAACAGAACCTTTTCTGGATAAATAGAGGGTCACGTTGGTCTATATCTAAAATCAGTAACAATTTGATCGTACAAATGAGCTGATTCACAGTGGCTGTCAGTATCTGGACACTATCAAGCACTGCAGAAGACCAGACCTGTACCCTAACCTGTCTCATTGACCGTACATAATCTCAATGTGTTTCACAAATGTACCATTGTTCTGGTACAGTCACATTCTGACTGCGACTCACATGTGTAGCGTCCTGGTACACTCACATTCTGACTGTGACTCACAGATGTAGTGTTCTAGTACAGTCTCCTTCTGACTGTGACTCATACGTGTAGTGTTCTGGTACAGTTACATTCTGACTGTGACTCACAGATGTAGTGTTCTGGTATGGTCACATTCTGATGTGACTCTCACGTGTAGCGTTATTGCACTCACATGTGTAGTGTTCTGGTACAGTCACATTCTGACTGTGACTCACACATGTAGCATTCTGATACAGTCACATTCTGACTGTGACTCACACGTGTAGAGTTCTGATACAGTCACATTCTGACTGTGACTCACACATGTAGCATTGTGATACAGTCACATGATGACCAGTCATGATAAACAAAGACTGGGCAGTCGTGATGTCAAGGGTGGGGTGGTGAGGGGCAGTGTCCCAAAAAACTACCTGCTGCAAATCACCAAACCACTCAGCAGCCCCGGGTTCTCGGAGCCCGATTCCTCCAGTGGCCCCTGATAACCCAATCATGCATTCTGTCTCCAGACTATAGGATGACTGGTGTCTCCCTTACCAGCACTTAAATCAGGTTGGCGGTGAAATTACGGTCGCTGGCAATTGGTCAATTAAATTACAGCAGAGCCCTGGAGAACTGGATGGGGCCATGCTCAATAGAGGCAGTGCATCTTGGGTAATTATCTGGTTCGCACTTCCCCCAGGGTTCTTCATTTTGTGAAGAAGTAGCTTTAAATAGACATGGTCTCTTCATCACATAAAGAGGGGGGGGGGTATATTTGTTTCCATTGCATTAGGCAGCATTACTTTCTATTTTGGCTGCTGTTTACCAAGAGTTTATCCTCTATCAGGTCAGGAGGCGGCACTTGTGACATAACATGTATTATGCAGAAGGGTAAGGCTGGATCGATCATTCTGTTACCTGCTCTTTGATAAAACCCTCCCTGTCATGCCAGTAAAGGGGGGAATAAAAAAGTACAGATATGTCGTCATGGCGAGGAGGCTTTGAAGCTCTCTGTCAAAGGCGCTCCGGGTGTTCAAGGAAATATCAATATTGTTCTCCCAAGGCCTGGAGGGCAGCCAAAAAGTGCGTTTCCGAGAGCAAAATTAGACGTCTTGTTTGCAAGCGTAGGTCACTCCCAATGGCCGCCTCCTGGCAGTAAATCATTTTCTTTTCATTGATTAGGAATAATTCTTTCCGTCTGTCAGTGAGAAACGGACTGCCCTTTACAGTCTGTCTGCTCTACTCCATATTCAGCGTGTATTTTGTATGATTGCCAAGCTTTGACTTCACCAGAAAAAAGGCAGCCAATTGAATCGTAACATCACCTCCCCCCAGGTTTTTTCCTCAGAAGAAAGGCATTTAGCTTTCAATCCGTTTTTCCCTTTACTAGTCTGTTGACAACACACTTTGTGAGTCTCCTCTTTTCATTTCAAACTTTGGCTATTGGCGGCAATAATACCCCCAGTGTCACTGCAGCGAAAACATTTTTTTATTCATTGTTTGAACCTGAGAAATTATCTCACTTTGAGTTTATTTTTGTTAACCAGATTTGGTGTACGCACACCCGAAAGTACACACACACACACACACACACACACACACACACACACACACATGCACACACACACATGCACACACACACAGGCTCTCACACGCACATGTGTACGCACATATACACACATACACATGCCACATGCGTGCACACGCACACACACACATCATAACACAAGGCACCCAAAAGAAGACAGAGGAATGCTGGAAAGCTGTTCCCTGTGTTCTACACTGTGGAATAACATAGTGTCTGGATGGGCCACAGTCAGGTATCTGTTAAGGCACTGTTCTAGTGCATGGATGGGCCCCACAGACTGGTATCTGTTAAGGCACTGTTCTAGTGTGCGGATGGACCCCACAGTCTGGTATCTGTTAGGGCACTGTTCTAGTGTATGGATGGTCTCCACAGTCTGGGTATCTGCTGAGGCACTGTTCTTGTGCAGGGATGGGCCCCACAATCTGGTATCTGTTAAGGCACTGTTATAGTGCATCGATGGGTCCCACAGTCTGGTATCTGTTAAGGCACTGTTCTATTGCATGGATGGGGCCAGGGTTCGAATTGTAAAATGTCAAAAGGGGGGCGCCGTTTGTCTTTAATCCATATAGCAACACCCATTCTTTAGGACAAGCAAAAGCCACATTTATTCATGAAAAAAAGAGGCTAAAACACATTACAGTTATGCACATAAGCATATTACTGATGTTGTTGTTTACCATATCATTCTGTGTGTTTGTTACTAGGAAACGCAACCTTCAATGCTTATCATTAAGCATTGAAAAAAAATGCTTATCAAAAATATAGCCTATTAATTTTGCCGTATGTAGCCTATGCAATATGTCACGTTTAGAATATAATTATAATTATGTTCATACAGTTTAATGCATCCAGCAAATAACTCCGGTTTATACAGTTGAATGCATCAGGCAAAAAATTTATAATAAAAATCGTTGGCTCTACGATGAGGTGGTAAACCCCCACCCTCTAGGGGAGACATTTTTGTAAATTATAACATAAATGCATTATTCTGGTGCACTTTGAGAGGAAAATGAAGACGCTAGATCCGTGAAGAATTGTGTGCTCTTGTAAACAATCCAAAAACCCATCAACTTGTAAGACGATTGATCCTACACTTGAGCCATCAAATAAATGACATAAAAGTTGTCATGTTTGTTGTACTGGTTTATTTAAAGTGTTTGGAATCAGAATCCAAGGTTGCAGTAAAAATATATGGGACCGCGTGCTACGTCAGATTTAGAGATCATATTCAACTTCACAGTCGGGATACAGCTTTGCTAACTTGATGCTGGAAATAATGTTTTAAACCATTGTAACCACATTCACATCGATTTAGCTAGCAAATAGATAATTACTGTAAACAATGTTCTCTCCTCAAAATGCCCATTCAACGAGCCCCCGATTTGGCCAGATTTCAGATTAAGCTTTCTCAGAATCTATCTACATATAAATTAGTCCATCCATCCATCCATTATCTAACCCGCTTATTCCTGGTCAGGGTCATGGGGGGTGCTGGAGCCTATCCCAGCATGCACTGGGCGAGAGGCAGGAATACACCCTGGACAGGCCGCCAATCCATCGCAGGGCACACACACCATTCACTCACACATTCATACCTATGGGCAATTTAGAGTCTCCAATTAGCCTAACCTGCATGTCTTTCGACAGTGGGAGGAAACTGGAGTACCCGGAGGAAACCCACGCGGACACGGGGAGAACATGCAAACTCCACACAGAAAGGTCCTCGGCCGGGATTCGAAGTCGGTACCTTCATGCTGTGCGGCGACAGTGCTAACCACTGCACCACCGTGCCACCATATAAATTAGTCAATTTTATTTTATTTCCAAATGTTATTACACATCCAAATATATTGTAAGATTACTTTATATTCCCTCAAAACTATTCTCCAAACAGGATATTGTTATCAACTCCTATCATTATTCCTCTGTGCCCCCTCAGTTTTTTAGGTGCAGGTTGCCCTTGTTCTGAAACAGTAACGGAACAAATTAGTTTACAGGCCACCACAGTTTATTTACCTGTAGGCCTATGTAATTTATCCCCGCCAAACCAAAAATAAAACTTTAACAATTACATTTCAGCCATAATTTTACAATCAGACATGTGATGTACATGTGATTTACAGGCCAGTCCCTTAACAACTGGCCTGTAAATAAAGATTATTAGCAAGTACACTCGCATTACGAATGCTAGCTACTGACCACGGATGGGTTGAAAGATAGCTCTTTTCATAAACGTGCACAACGAAAGTGTTATCTGATTGGACATTGCTCAACTTGCCGCTCGTAGTTGAGCAGTGATTGGTTAAAAGTCCTGTTCAGTGACGGACTAGGAAGTATCCGGAAAAGATTTTATGCTGGGAAGAATTGTAGCCTACGCTACACAGGCCAAAAAACAGTAGGAAATCAGAACGGCCTGCCAGATGGCCAGTCCGGGCCTGGAAGGAGCTAAGGACCGAGGAAAAGGACACAAGGAAATGATGCAAAGAGTGAAAATAAGTGATTGGACTGAACCCAATGTGTTTCGTTTTACAGAATTGCATATCTTAACAAGGGGGACGATTTTCCCAATTTCCCTTAACAAGGGGAGTGGCGCTCCCCCGCGTTCAAAGACAATTCGAACACTGGATGGGGCCCACAGTCTGGTATCTGTCAAGGTTTGTTCTATTGTATGGATGGGCCCCACAGGCTGGCATCTGTTAAGGCTCTGTTCTAGTGTATGGATGGGTCCCACAGTCTGGTATCTGTTAAGGCTCTGTTCTAGTGTATGGATGGGGCCCACAGTCTGGTATCTGTTAAGGCTCTGTTCTAGTGTATGGATGGGCCCCACAGTCTGGTATCTGTTAACCTCTTCCTATCAAGGGCAAAATATACCAATTTTCGCCTGTTTTCACTAGTGACCAACGAAGCTGTATCTCAAGAACTGTAAAGTCTACAAATGGTTCATAGCTTTTATTAAAACAGAGAACTGCACTATTATGACTAAGTAGTCATAATTCATATACATGCACTTTTTGCTACTTAACTACAACAATTTATGTACAGAAATTGTGAAAAAAATAAAAAAATTCAAATTTTTTACCTGATGAGCTACAAGAGCTATGGAAGAAATAACAATTTTTTGTGATTCCTCAATATGCTTCCTATCTCTGCTAAAAATATGGTGTCAATATCTCAAACCATTCAAATTCTACAGAGCTTTTTTTCAGGTGAACCATTTTGGTTACCAAAGTTGGCACAAATTGTTTCCTACATTTTTGGTGCCCCGTCCGAGGATAGTCAAGACTGAAACGGCCTGGTTTAATGAACCTGGTTCTACTGACTAAAGGACGTAAAGGAGATATAAATTAAATACACGTTTACTTCCTCTGCCCTTATGACTACATTTCAACTGGTTTTTCCCTATGAGATCGATTCGTATGGCTGACTCTTATTCATACTTGTGTAATATTAATGCTTTAAATCTCTGGAACAATTTCGGAATTCAAATTCTAAGCACTGGAATGTGTAGAACAATTCCAAGCCCCACCACCGGGTGGCGCCAAAATCTATTGAGCCTGCTACAGAGCAGATGTAAGCTAATTGGGTTTATGAAAAGTGTTGTGGTTATTGTGTGAATTTATTTAAAATCATATCTAGCTAACAAGCTAGTGCGAGATCAATGCGTGGATAACCATCACTTTTATATTAACACCTATACACCATTAATAGTGTTACTAATCCTGATTAATAAGTTGCCGCTACTGCTGCCCCAGTCCTTTGATTCTATGTCCTACAGCTAATAGAAACCAAAAGTTTCTCCTGCATTGCAGAGGCATTCGAATACTGGGATATTCAATGCTAAATCCAGTTGGTAGAATTAACCGCATTAATTCAACCACCTGTTTAATTAGGCAATTGCATGTTACTGGCCCTGCGAAGCCCCAGTAACCTTTGAAGTTGTAGGAGAACATTAAGCTTGTTACTGCCTAGCTGTTACTACCGTGTGTTTCAGCTAGCTCCAATTCTTAAACACAAAGTTGTTACCACCTAGCTGTCACTACCATGTATTACAGCTTGCCTGAATTTGGAACCATGAAGCTATCTGCCGCCTAGCTGTCACTACCCGGTATTGCAGCTTGCGTGAAATTGTAAATGAATAAAGCTTTTTACCGTCTAGCTGCTGTTACTACCCTAACTCAGCTTGCATTTAGTCTGAGTGATCGACCCAGACAAAAATATTTCTTCCCTGACTCTAGACCACCCTTTGCATTGCAATGCAACCAAAGGGGGGGGGGGGGGGGGTAACAATTATCCGCAAACAGACGTCCCAAGAAAGGAACGTCTGGCAAAGTCATGCATCTCCAATAATTCTGCACACACACGTGAGCAAAAGGAATGGGGGGGGGGGGGGGGGGGGTGCATGACGGGTAACCCAGGATCGCTGACAACAATAGCATCCTAAAACGCACGCTAATGGGTAGACCCACTCAGCTGTTAGTTGTAAAATGG
Source organism: Synaphobranchus kaupii (assembly GCA_029718625.1). Lineage (NCBI taxonomy): Eukaryota > Metazoa > Chordata > Actinopteri > Anguilliformes > Synaphobranchidae > Synaphobranchus > Synaphobranchus kaupii. The sequence goes on from CM056384.1 coordinate 866,676, forward strand.
CTACATCACATCTGGTCCAGACCAGATGCTTTTCACAACTTTTACTGAATGTTTAACACAGGTTTAACCTCTACACAAATTACTTACCCCACACCAAATCCCGCAAATTCATCTACGCCGATGACATCTGTCTGGCAACCCAAGCACCAGATTTTGAGTCACTGGAGCAGGTGCTCAAAGTTCTTTTGGAGGATAGGCTCAAATGTTTATCCAAACAACAATCAGACTGACAACCAGGTTTAAGTACATACAATTTATTAAATGACAAACATGTCTAAAACTAACATCCTAAAAGCAGCGAATGATATGGAAAGGAAAATGAAGTGGAGACAAAGAATGAGGCATATAGAATTCATAGTTCTATTTCTGTATGTGCACCAGACACATGGCGTTCAGTGATCACAAGACCGTACCTCGAGGGGGAAATACAAATCTAGCTTTAGCATGAAGCTAACGTGGCCTGAAACATGGCGTATATTGAGGCTATAGAAATTTAGCCACGTCTAGCTAAATCCCAGGCCCCTATCCGTTTCAGGCACGGTATACTATATCTAACGGGTTCGGTATTAGTACAAAGGGAGATTGCATGCACCGATCTCGATTTAAAAGGGAGGCGGATTGTAAATTAGTTTTAGAGTTAGTTTTAGAGTTTATAAGTTAGAGTAGGCTCTGTAACTTTAGCTTATGCGAGGCTAATTGGCTGTCGATAGCCTGCAAGCCATGTGTTGAGTTATAAGTTAACGTTACTCTAAATACACACAATGGATACAATCAAATATGTAATTACACTGACAATAAACATTACACAAAAGTTTTCCTAACTATTGCCTGGATGTTCATGTCAGTCTTACTGTACTGAAGTTGCTATTACAGGCGAGTCCATGGCTTTGATGATGTCCGGAAAGTTCTGTCTGGATTGGATTGTCCTTTTTCTCCGTCCTTTGGTGAGTGTTGCTGGAAGACTTTTGAAGAAGGTTTTCTGGTCCTTTGTCCTTCGGCAAGTTGTTTCCCAAAGTCTTTGAGGGTTGTGGTTCGTGGTAATGTAGGCTACACACGTTTCTCTGGCTGTCGCTTTAAGGCCATGCCGTATGACGGTAGCTCAGTGTAGCTAACCATTTTAGTGGCTTTCGCGAACGCGCTGAGAGCTGGGTGAGAGAGCGGTCATTGTGGCCGCATAACCCGAGGGAGGGAGCAGTTCTTCCCACGTGTTCCTTGCCTGGGTCGGCCTAGTCTCGTCCCTTCCCAGCCAGGAAGATGGACAGGAGACAATTGTTCCGACAAGCGGAAATGGTAAGAAAGAATTGAAAGAACAAGAAGTTTGCTCAAAGTTTTATAGAACTGGGGACTCAGTCCTGATTGGTCAAGGATCACATGACTGCCCGGGATCACATGACTGTCACATGCCGGTATATGTAGTCTTTTGGAAATGCGGTCCAGAGTCACATAAATGGGGGTTGATTCCCAATAGACATGCACTACAGTAGGAAGAGGTTAATGCAAAGGCTTAGGTAAAGAAATGGCCAATTTACGAGCCAATGAATTTTCAGTGAATTTATTTCAATTAATTTATCAGGCCTATGTCAAAAAATGGCCGAATGAGAAGCCAATGAATTTCACATTTGTAATGGTGGCGTGACGTGTGAGGTAGGAGGGGCCAAATGCAGCAAGGGGATTCATTAAGCACTAGGCCACTAGGACAGGAAACCCTGTAGTTAAGGGAAAGAGACAAGACAGGGAAACACACATACCAAGGCTACTAACCGGCTCACTGTCACACACCAATGAGAGAAGCGCAAACGCCAGGTTTCTCAGTAAGAAAACCAAACAAGGCTAATGGAACAAAGCACTGGGCTCCCATACTTCTACGAGCAAAGTGACTAAAGAAAGAGCCAGAAATAATAAACGCCCTGTCTCGGTAACGAGACGCATAAGAACAGGCGAGTAGCATAATGGCACAAATAACACACACCAAACGTACCGAACACTGCAAACTAATACAAATTAGTATACGAAAGGAAAGGAACAGAGATCTAACGTTCCAAGGCTACTCTCAGAAACTCGCAGTCAAACGCAAACCTGTCAACAAAAATGCCCAAGCTCCATATGAGGAGAGACATACCTGGAGAACGAACAGAACTACAGTTCCGAACAAAATCGTCCCGCAAGTAAAAAGGACGAAACAGAACAGCTGCGCCGGAATTACCGGCTAAAAGACTAACGCGAATTTGATAGAAAATAAACGCCCTGCCTCTTGGTAAAGAGGAATGTAAAGAAGAGGCGAAGGAACAGATAAAACATTCCATGGCTCGCAGTCAAATGCAAAGACCAGGAAGCAGGAACAGAAAAGAGCCAGGGGAGATGAGTCCTAATAACTACATCTACATAGGCAAGTACACCAGGGGGGAAGAGTCCGGATAACTACATCCACATCAGCAAGTACGCCAGGGGGGAAGAGTCCGGATAACTACATCCACATAGGCAAGTACGCCAGGGGGGAAGAGTCCGGATAACTACATCCACATAGGCAAGTACGCCAGGGGGGGAAGAGTCCAGATAACTACATCCACATAGGCAAGTCCCGCATTACTCCAGAAAACGCAAAGTTAAACGCCCAATCTCCCAGGAGAGAGAAACATTTAACAGGCGAGCCGACGGAGCACCATCGTCCCATAACTTTACTAGCAAAAATGACTAACACAAGCTCAGTAGAAAATAAACGCCCTAGCATCTCGGTAAAGGAAAATGTAACGAGGCGAAGGAACAGAGAGCTAACGTTCCAAGGCTACTTTCAGAAACGCGCAGTCACACACAAACATGTCCACAACATCGCCCAAGCTCCATATAAGGAGAGACATCCCCGGAGAACGAACAGAACTACAGTTCCGAACACAATCATCCTGCAGGTAAAAAGGACGAACAGGACAGCTGCACCGGACATCCACCGGCCAAAAGACTAACGCAAACTTAATCGAAAATAACCGCGCTGCCTCTAAGAATAAATAAAGCCCTAAAGTCAGTATGACTTCTTCTCACCTGAAGAAGCCTGAGACTGCGCGAAACGTTGTGTGCACACTACAGCTTTGGAGAAACAGCAAGGACTACAGACACTCTTCTAGAGAAACAGAAGAACCTATCCTGCTGAAAAAAACCTCCCTAAAAAGCAAAAAAGGATCCATTTATTACAGAAAACTGCAGTTTTAACTGCATGTTATTTCTGGAGACACCAGCTACAGGACACGGATCGGATATACTACAGACACAGCACTACAGAGACTGTACTATCTTGTAGTGGAAACCTAACGGTGTCAACTAAGCTACAAGGTACCAGTCTGGGTAAGTATAGGCTGCATTTGTATGCGTTAACCTTGAGTTAACAAAGCACGCTATCAATCAGCCAAACCGCACACCGCCGCTTGCATTAAAAAAAACACACAAAAAAAACAACCACACCTAAACAACACCGCACATACACCCAGAGCTATGGCAGCCTTTGCGGAGGCTACCAGGATTCTCTTCAGGATCATCCAGACGACACACCACCTGCAGAACACCGCAGTGTCTGGAGGCAGGACTACTTCACCAGCCAGCCTACAAAAGAAGATGCAGGAACTGGCCACCCTGGTGAGACCGGCCTCCCCGACAGACAACACCATGGTGAAACTGGCGGGGAATGCCCTCAACTGGCTCCACACATGCATGCAGATCCTGGAAGAACACTACCTGGAGAACCTGGGACACCTCACCAAAAAACTGGAGAACATTCATCTTTCAAACTGGCTGGAGGCATTCCAGGTGGCTACCAGGTGGGCCAAAAAGAAGTTTGGCTGAAGACTGCACCCGACCACCCTGGACATTGCCGAAAAAACATTCACCCCCATCCTCACTCCCAGGAGAACTACAAGCGCAGTCTCCACAAATAACAGATTTTCAGTACTGGCTGACACTCCACCACCCACAACAGGGAGAACCACAGTCGCACCACCCCAGGACCAGTACCAGAGGGAGTGGCCAGCTCTGAGGCAGACATATCCCCCCGGAAGCCCGGCACCAAGACGGAACGCTGACAGGACGGTTCTGCCTCAGGAAGCACTACACCCCCAGAGAAACAGGACAAGCAGTGGGATCACAGGACACCATAGGGACTGGGAACCGGTACCACTGCCGCAACGATCCCCAAGGAGCACACGGGACCGCTACAACTCTGGCTCCACACCTAACCCCTACCCCACCCCCACACCCAGCCCTCCCCGTAACCCGAACCCCACCCTATCCACAACCTACTCCCACACTTACCCCCACCACTAACTCTAACCCCACCCCTAACCATAACCTACCCAGACCTACCCTCACACCCACCCCCACCCCTAACTAACATCCCAGGTCCACCAGAAAGATCCAGGAATGGAAAATCACGGTCAGAAAACCAAAGATCATCGTAGGGGACTCCAACCTCTCCAGGATCCAGTCCTACTCCAGGGGGGATCTTCAGATTGACAGCTACCCCGGGGCAACATTCCAACATGCGGCGGGTCTCCTGGAAAAGACAGTGGTGGATCCCAAGATACAGAGAGTCACCCTATCCTTTGGAGTCAATGACAAGGACCAGCACCCAAAGAAAACAGCTATCAAGCAGTTGCAGAATATGCTGAGGATGGCCAAAACCACCTTTCCATCAGCGGAGATCTGGATTCCACTCATCAATCACTCTGTGAACCTAGAACCCTACCAGAAGTCTAACTTGGAAGAGATAAATGAACACATCCGCAGGAACATGCCCCATGTCCCTAAACTTCCAGAGGAGGACTTCTGCACCGCACAAGATAACATCCACTGGACAGATAGGACAGCAACAAACCTACTGAACCACTGGCTGCACCATTTAAACTGACAATCCCCACAAGCCCAAGCACAAACAGGAAGGGGAACAAAAACATTATATTATTGAGTAACAACTTTACACCTACAGAAAATCAATTTAAGCTGCTGGACAGGGGTCTGTCATTTATACCCACAGTAAATATCTACAGAAAACAAAAAGAAACCCTCAAAGGACAAGTCCAGGAGTTCCACAGGAGACTGAAGCTGGCAGCTTTCTTTGAGGGAGCGGAAACCAGGGAACAGATACCTTTCACACCAAGATCCATCTGGGAACCCAGACCAGAACAAATCCCAGAAGAGATTGTGCAGATTATTAAAGAGGACAACACACTAATTAAGGCACTGAACCCACAAACCCACAAAGACCAAAACAACCTCAGCAGAGGGGAGAGCCAAGCACTACTACAGCTGGCTAAAAACAAGCAAATAATTATCAAACCAGCAGACAAGGGAAGTTCCATAGTTATTATGCACAGAACACAATACACACAGGAAGCCTGTAGACAACTTCACAACATAACACATTACAGAAAATTAGATGGACCCATATACCCAGACATGGCCCAGGAAATACATGCCATCATACAGACACTAGTAGAAAACAAATACATCACTAAAAAACAAAGTTTTTACCTGAGGGGAGAGGACAACCCTAGACCTTGGATTTTTTACCTCCTCCCTAAAATACACAAGCCACCAGAATCCTGGAGCATACCATATGAGGTCCCAGCAGGGAGGCCTATTATTTCAGACTGCAACAGCGAATCCTATAGGATAGCTGAATACTTCGACTTTTTTCTGAACCCACTATCCACAAAACACAGAAGCTACATCAAAGACACATATGATTTCATAAACAAAATAAAAAATGCCAAAATACCGGAAGAGCCATCCTGTTCACCATAGACATAGATAGTCTATACACCAACATAAACACAACAGCGGGATTAACAGCGGTAAAAACATGGATGGAAAAGTACCCGGACAACAATCGACCGGATACAATCCTCCTGCAATTACTGGAGATAAGCCTCACCAAAAATGACTTTGAATTCAATAAAGAATTATTCTTACAGACCAGCGGCACAGCTATGGGCAAAAAATTTGCACCGGCTTATGCCAACATTTACATGGCACATTGGGAGGAGACTGTTTTTGAAAAATGTCCCAAACTTCCCACTAATTATTTCAGGTATTTAGATGACATCTGGGGAACATGGACACATAGCTCAGAAGATTTCAAACACTTCATTCAGATCCTCAACACGCACCATACATCTATCACAATTAAACACACCACACACTGTGAACATATAGATTTTTTGGACACTACCACATACAAGGAGCCCTCATTTCCCCAAACACACACATTAGACACTAAAGTTTTCTTTAAAGACACAGACACACATGCACTCTTACACAAGGACAGTCTCCACCCAAAACATACATTCAGAGGCCTGATTAAATCCCAATTGCTAAGGTTCAACAGAATCTGCACACAGATTACAGACTTTGAGGAGGCTACCAAAACCCTCTTCAATGCATTAAAACCAAGGGGGTATTCCAGATCGTTCCTCAGACAGATTCGGAAAACCTTCTTGGCTACAAAACAACAAGACACTAGAAAAATAATTCCACTTATCACCACCTACTCGACATTCAGCCAAATAGCGAACAGAAAAATTAAACAGAACCTGGCCAGGATTCTGCAAAACACAGACTTGCTTCAGGAATACAAAATCGTTTTGGCCTACAAAAAAAAAAAAAAACCTTAAGAATCATCTGGTAAGTAGTAAACTACCGGAAATCAACATTTTACCCACACAAGGCCCGATATTTTACAAACAGGCCACTACAGTGAAAAACAACACTACAAACACAACATACCTTATTAAACAAACACTCACAGTTAACACATATAACTGCATATATGTCATAAAATGCAAACACTGCAACATAATATATGTAGGAGAAACAGGAAATACAATCAAGACTAGATTGGCACAACACATATATAACATAAGAAATCATAGGAAAACAGACACACACATAGTGGCTCATTTCCTACACCATGGACTTGAAGCAGTAGAAATATCGGGCCTCCATTCAAACATTAACTGGACACAGACGTAGGACAGAAAGACATTGGATTAGAAAACTCAACACCATATTCCTAGGCGGATTAAACAAACGCTGGTAAAACATCAACACAAGAGGGACCAAATTCTTCCTACTTAAAGGCTGCAGTACACTGAATGGCCAGTGCAAACTTTTCTTTCCCAAGGGGCCCTCATAGGGGTAACTTGGGAAATAAAGATTTTTTCCTAAACCTAAAGTCAGTATGATAAAACTCCCTGGGCCCTATCTTACACCCGGCGCAAAGCGGCGCTAACCCAAACGCAAGTGTCTTTGCTATCTTACACCCGGCGCTAGGTCCATAATAACGCCTAACGCTTACGTCCTTTAACTAGCATGTATTCCTGCGCCATCACAAGTTAACTGGGCGTGTTGGTCTTAAGATGAGGAGTGGCCAGGATTCTTTTTGGCGTATTGCTATCTTGAGCCAGCAGAAAGCGCTTGCGCTAGAACCACCACAAACCTGGTCTAAAGTCATGTCGCAGTTGTTTACATGTTATTTTAACGGCGCATATAAGTGTGTCTACATAGGCGTGTGCACAACGCGCATACCCTCCTGTCTGTTACACACAGGGGTGTGCACAAGCATGACTAAAATATCTAGATCACAATGTGAAATATTATTATTGTGTAGGCTATATCAAAAATGCATAATAATAAAAGTTTCCATAGGTCCACATACCTTTCCCTCAGCGAAGGGAAACGATGCCACATTACATTGCTCTCGGCCCACTCCATCAACATCCAGGCGATGTGCGATGGCACGGGACAATGGCTATCCATTAAAAAGGAGCTGATAACACCTATATCAAGCCTATTGCGCGAATTGTCATTTGCACCTAATGCGTGAATTGTCATTCAATGGAACACTCGCGTACTGCAATAGACGGACATTTGCGTTCTGAAAATGCGCTTCAGATGTCATTACAATACAGTTCTGTTTATCTAGGAATACAGCCTGTAAGTAAATAGAATGGTTTGTGACTGAAAAAAGTTCAAAACCTTGTCCAGTGAATATTGCTTTTATTGTTTTTCAAATAGCCTAGGCTACAGCGGACTCGCTGTGCATAATGTTTTTTAGATAGACTATGGTTAAAAAATGGAGATAAATGTCATCATGAATTGTAGGCTAACCTTAGCTATTCTTCGTCCTTCATATTTTTTTAAATTACAGTGACAAGGTTTCCATACCCTCAGCTTATTAAAACCCCGCTGATTTCACCTGTAATTCCATAACTTGAACAAAAGATTTTAAAGAGAACTAAGCGTCTAATTAGAAACGAAATTTGCAGCACGTTACACAATTAATTTACAATTAATTGTAATTCCATTAGGCTATCTGCATGTTCGCTTTATAGGAGCAGGTCTGTTTCCCCTGCTGTACATCGCACTTTTCACCGTCTTCCTGGGAAAGTGAATCGTTTTAAAGTATTACACTACCAGTTAAACAGGTTGGTCACATTTCCATAAGCAGGACATTATAAAACAAGGGAAAATATGCTGAACCTATGGGTTGCCAACCTGACAGATTTGTTGTATTTAGTGTCATCATTAAGGCAAAATAACGTTAGTTATGTTATTAATCAAAATTAGAATGCAGGTAGCCTAATGAACTTCGGATGAAGCTTGAACGTGAGTTCATTGCATAATCGAACAAAATTTGTTAAACAAGCAGGCTAATTTGGCGTTTTTTAAGGTGAGAAGGAAGCAATATTATAGCTTATTCTCAGCTGTTGCAGGTGCTTTTAACGAAATTTAACAGCATATATTTCGTAAACAGCACTGTCAGGAATTACCGGGAACTCATAATACTACTACTGCTACTGATCCATATAGCCGATTCCTTGATCGCACTAAACACGCACGAGCATGTCTGTTTTGCCATCATAAGCAATCCGCCAAGGTGGAAAAGCAGGCTTTTAAAGGGAATGGGATATGACATTTTGATTGGTTTATTGCATGTCACGCCCAAGACACACCTATAATTAATGAAGAGACTAGGTTCAGCCCAGTTGCACCTTGCGCCGTGCTTAGCGCCCAAAAAACCCGCCGTTAAAATAGCAAAAGTAGACTTGGACACGCCCTAAATGGACTTAGCGCCATGCGCTTAGACTAAGCACCAAGATCGCCAAGATAGGGCCCCCTGTCTCTTAGTAAGAAACTACCATACAAATACACACAATCAAACAAAGACTCCTCTCGCTTTCACGGAAGACAGCAGACAGAGAGAGGAGAAAGAGACAGAAAAGATCTAGGCAACAGACAAAAGGAAAGACCAGAAAGCGGTGACAGAAAGCACACAAAAAAGGAATTCAACCTTAAAGCTCAAAGCACAAAGGCAAGTCCCGCAAAACTCCAATAAAGCACAACGGAGCAAAACGATCTCCTTAAAAACCTAGACCTAAACATACTGGCTAAACATTCAAAGGGCAAAATAATACCGCACACAAAACAGCACAAATAATGCCAGACAATACACCACAGTACAAATCAACAAACAATCAATCAATATCGAAGCCCTGAACGAAGGAAACGGAAGGCTTATATAGCTCACCGGCAAACACGCACACCTGTGAACGCTGATGAGACTTCTCCGCGAAAAGCCGAGACAGAGCCAAAATTCCACTAACAGAGCAGCGTCCACGTGTGGCGACCGAGGAACACAACCGCAAGGGAAAAAGGGTCATAAACTAATTGGGCGTGGCTCATCACAAAAATCCTAGTAATTCTAAAACGGTTTGACATAAAGTTCTGAAACTTGGTGGGTTGATTGAGAGTTAGATCTATACTTGAGCCCTGCAGTTTTAACCCAATCAATCCACGTGGTGGCGCTATAGAAATACATATGTTGCGATGGGAGGTATGCCATCCGACAAGCAGGGGCGTGTCTGCAAGGGGGGTGTGGGGTGGCACCGCCCCCCCCTGAAACATGATAGGCCCCCCCTGGTGCCCCCCACAACGCCATTGGGCTAGAGTGCTGTCAATCAGTAAATGCTCAACGCCATTGGGTCACAGCGCTGTCAATCTGGCTCTTTGATTTTGCGATCAAGACTGGACCAGAGCAGAGTGGCTCTGGACCAGAGGAAAGAGGATTTTTGAATGGACTCAGAAAGCAGACAAGAAACTTGTTCGGCATCAGCAACACCACGTCTCTCTTCATGGTATGTACACACTATATTTCACTGCACATTTGCGGTGACTAGCGAAAAATAAAAAACACAGAAATGTAAACTGTAATGTAACAAACTAGGTTTGTTTTTTGAAAATGATATACTAGTTAGCTAGTACTAGCACCAACGTTCTAGCTAGCTAACTAGTTCAACAGTTACATAGCTAGCAAGCTAGCCTTCAGTTTAAATCTATCATGACAACTTCATTGCTATGAAATTTGCTAGCTACCCAGCTAGCTAGTTTTACTAGATGGTTATAACTACTTGCTATGGCTAGCTAACGTTATGCTAACGTACGATAGCTTCCGGCTATCATTCAGTAGTTGGCTATCTAGCGTAGCTGCGCCTAATCTCGCCACCTGATCCCAAACTCGCCACTCCGCTGGAGGCGCTATTTCTGTATCCATCATGGCGTTACACACTGACCACCATTCAAAAACGTAAGGTCTTTCTGAAGCTGAAACATTTAACTGTATGATCTGTGGATTTCATGATGATTGACTTACTTTTGATGTCACTAGAGATATGTAAATCTAGAGATCACGTTGATCTTAATGTTAATCATTAGAATTCCATTGGCGATAGAAATTTAATATGAGGCGACACAAACGATGTTCGCGGTTTTCCTATCTCCTCAGAAAACAAACGTCGGTGTTCATTACCGAGGCTGTCAAAAAACACTGAGCAACTAAGGAAGCCGAAATAGACTAAACTAAACCAACATGAGTTGAACCTATTGGTTTTAGTTCATTGGGCAAGTAGGCTACATTTTCGTGTTTTGGAAATGTCTCCTTGTCGAATCTCGTTAGAAGCGCTTCTGTCTCATCATAGCGCTATATTGTTGGGTCATGATGAATTTGTTTATGCTGTTGCCATGACATTTTTATGAGCAAATCACAAACTAATAAATGGAATACAATAATAATTTATTAAGTGATTGATTAAAATCACATATTATGTATTGGTTATTTGGTTAATTAATCAATTCTGCATGATTCCGATGTCAAGAATATTTTGTTACCATTCAAGAAATAAATACTCTCCATAAACTTATAGGGTGACGTCAGAAAAAGTGGGACATCAGTTAAAATGGGACAAATAAGATTCTAGGTATTGTGCTCTTTAAATATAAACAGTCAATGACTTAATCTGGCTTTTAGCTATTGTGACAGGGGTACTTGGTAATGGGCAGGGTTAAACCTTCAGCGCAGGCTCATTTGAATATACACAAGAGATGCCCTGGCTCTGACAAGATCTGTCACTTGAAAATAATAAGGGTACTAAACTCACAGATTTATTAACAACCTATAACACTATTACAATTTCATTCATATGAAAAATGCATTTTGGAAAAAAAAATAGGTTCTTTGTAATCAAATGTGAAAGATATTTACTTTAAAAAATGTTTGTTGTAAAACAAGGATTAATGGTGTAATGCAATGTGAAATTTATCTACTAGATAGTGTTCACGAACTTGGTATTGAATTAAGCCATTATTTAATACAAACATTTGGGGAATATGATCATCTTTAAAAAGGGAAAAAGTAGCTCTCAGAATCTCTCCACAACAATCATCTATGATTTGAGAAATTAAGAAGATGAGCTTGGTAGAAAAAAAAAGTACATTAAGTAAAATAATAATAAAATTTATTTACATAGAACTTATAAAAACAATTACAAAGTGCTTCACAGCAAATTAAAAACCCAAACTGGAGGGACATAAGACATAAATATAAATGATAAGGACATAAAAGTTTAACCCGTGTTGTATTCATATTATGTATGCACCCCGTGTCCACAGGGTGAGAAATGACCCACCCTTGTGATACAGCTTCTTCATTGAATTTTAAACCCTAAAACTATTTTTCATGTAGAAACAACCTGTCACTCATAAATAAATCAGTGAATAATTGTGATTCCCTACTTCATAGTCCGGACAGACTGTATTTCTTCAGTCTACACCACTCATTTTTACTAAAAAACAGACATAATAGATTTTTTCTTTTTTGCTGTAATAGATGTGTGGGCGGCGCTTAATTTTGATTATGACTTCTGATGTCATATAACTACAGGGTTAAAAGGACTTAAGACAATGTTGTACTGGATGGTGTACCACTTCTTTAAAAACACAAAGAAAATGCCAATGTTTAACTTTTTCTAATGGTAGGTAATTTTTTTATTTTATTTTTTTAGTTTTGAGTTAAACAAAGAGAAGGGTCATTTTTGAACCGAGGGCAACATGAGGGTTAAACACAAAAACATAGCCTAAGGTTTGAATACAGCACTAAATAATAAATAAAAATGTTTGTAAAAGTAAAAGTTTCAATGTTCGGATTGGAGGCTGGATTCCTAAAAAATATATACTTTGGCACAATTTCATGAGACATATTATGGACCCAAAACAATTCATTAAAACACCACTAGTTTGTAAACAGTATTTAGGTGGTGTTCTACAGTCTACTAAAAATGTCCCACTTTTGCTGACTTCACCCTACAATTCCTCTCAAACAATTAAAATTAAACATTTAGTACAATGTCAGTCCATTACCAAACTCCTGTGCATTAAAAGCATGACAATACATGAAAAGACTGGAGGGAGGGTAAGGATTAGGAATATGAAAAAGGTTAAGCAAAACATGTATTCTTTCTCGATATAGATTAGTCATGCCAGCTATGTCAGTCAGCCACCGTCAGGCAGGGAAGTAGAGGGATGAGGATATGGTAGGTAGGAGCTATGGCAACATCTACATAGACTACCATCTTATCTTTCTCTCATTCTCATATTTTAACCCAGTGGTTCTCAACCTCGGTTCAGGGGGCCCCCAGCAGGGTATGAAATTAACTTTTTCACCCACTGGCCAGAGTGGCTTGTGGAGTATAAACATCACCAGCCATTTTTAACATTTTACCAGCCACATTACCTTTTACAATATAACACAACCTGATTCATTACCAGCCAAAGTGGCTGCTCGAGTAAAAATCTTACCAGCCACAATCAAAGTTTTACCAGCATTTGTCCTCAAAACCAACTACCTGCCTACTCGACCCAATCCCTACAAAATTAGTTAAAGAACTTTTCCCCATACTAGGCCAGCATATGTTAAAAATTATTAACACATCCTTAGTAACAGGATATGTACCAGAGCCACTAAAAATGGCGGTTATTAAGCCATTACTAAAGAAACCAAACCTCGAATCTGACAAACTGGAAAACTATAGACCCATTTCAAATCTTCCATTTCTATCAAAAATATTAGAGAAAGCTGTTGCTAAGCAACTTGGTGCATACCTTAGCTCAAACCATATCCATGAAATGTTCCAGTCAGGATTTAGACCCTACCATAGCACTGAAACGGCACTTGTTAAAGTTATTAACGATTTACTATTATCAGCCGACCAAAACTCTGTGTCTGTTCTTGTACTTCTTGACCTAAGTGCAGCTTTTGATACAATAGATCACAAAATTCTATTAAACAGACTCCAGGGCTGTGTTGGACTAAATGGTCAAGCTCTTGCATGGTTCAGATCATACTTATACAATAGGAAGCAGTTTGTTAAAATAAATGAAGTATCATCCAGTTACTCAGTAATGAAATATGGTATTCCACAAGGATCAGTGCTAGGCCCAGTACTCTTTTCATTATATATGCTACCCCTTGGTGATATTATTCGGGCACATGGGGTAGATTTTCACTGCTACGCGGACGATACGCAGATATACATTTCCATGAAACCCGGTGAGGCACTACCACTTTCTCGGTTAGAGGCTTGTATTGCAGATATTAAAGCCTGGATGCTTTCCAATTTCCTGCTCTTAAACTCAGAAAAGACCGAAATGCTGGTTTTAGGTCCAAAAAAACAAAGGGAGAAACTGGGTACATCTACTTTAAATTTTGATGGTTGTTTAATTGTTCCAAACTCAGCTGTGAAAGACCTAGGTGTTACTATAGACCCAGATCTAACCTTTAGCGCGCACATAAAAAACATATCTAGAGTAGCTTTCTTTCAGTTAAGAAACATAGCTAAAATAAGGCACTTCCTATCAATAGGGGACGCAGAGAAACTGATCCATGCTTTTGTTACGTCTAGGCTAGATTACTGTAATGCCCTGCTATCTGGCTGCCCTAAATCCTTGCTAAATAATCTCCAGCTTGTACAGAATGCAGCCGCTCGCATTTTAACTAGAACTAAGAAATATGAGCATATTACCCCAGTACTAGCATCGCTTCATTGGCTACCAATTAAGTTTAGGATAGACTTTAAGATTTTGCTTCTGACCTTTAAAGCCTTAAATGGACTTGCGCCAGTGTATATATGTAATCTGCTCTTACCATATAAGCCAAAAAGATCACTCCGTTCCCAAGACGCAGGCTACCTAGTAGTCCCAAGAATATCTAAAAACTTGACGGGTGGTAGAGCTTTCTCTTACAGAGCGCCACTACTGTGGAACACCCTACCAAAACTTATAAGGGAATCAGACACTGTCTCAATATTTAAGTCTAGATTAAAAACGCACCTCTATGATCAGGCTTATAATGAGCTATAGTCTGGAGACAGGACCAGAGAAGCATTTAGCCATAGAGTAATGTGGGGTGGCATCCTTTCCTTACTGTCACCTGTCAACAGCTGTGACCCCATCTTCCTGGGCTGGCTCTTGATAGGTGGGTAGGACTGTTTTCCCTCTCATGACTGCATGGTTCCTCAAACTCTGTCTTCATAGCTATGCAGCCATAGATTACTCCTGGCGGGGGCACCTGTCCAACCCTCCCACCCCTTCCCCACCCCCCACCCCTCCAGTTGGTGCTCCTGCTGCTCTGTTACACTTCCCCTAACTGTTTTCTCTCTCTATTTTTTCACATTCTGCCGGCGGGGCTTATGCCCCGCATCTCGAGAGTTGCTGTCCGGCTTCCTGTCCGTTGCCGCTTGCCCCTCCCTCCTTACCACCGCTGCCAGCTGCTCCCGCCGCCATCGGCGCCCGGTTCCCCACCATCACTGCCGCCACATCTGGACTGTCATCTAGCTGCTGCAAATTGTATTATCATGGACATTGGCTGTTTTGACCATGTTGGTCCTTAAGCCCTAGACCCTGAGCCGACCAGAGGAGGATGGGTTCCCCCATTGAGTCTGGTTCCTTCCAAGGTTTCTTCCTAGTTACACCAGGGAGTTTTTCCTTGCCACTGTTGCCTTTGGCTTGCTCTTGTGGGGAGTTTAGGCTGGGTTTTGCTGTTTTGCTGTGAAGTGCATTGTGACAACTTGTTGTGAAATGCGCTATATAAATAAATATTGATTGATTGATTGATTGACTGGTGGCTGGTGTTAATTTCACACCCTGGCCCTCTGTGTATGCTGGTTTTTGTTCCAAGCACAATTGTAATCCCAGAATTTTAACAAATTTTTCTTAATTAGGTGCATTTCATGTTTAGAGGGATTATTTACCGTCAATGTTTGATTTTAGCCACATGGTCAGAAATAACTATGCATGCCATGAAATTAAAGACTGAGGTGAATCAATAGGCTCCTAATTAGGTAGTTGAACATGTGTTTAGATGCCTTCATAATTTTTTCCGTAAACTTATTAACAAAATGAAGGTTTGGCTTGTTATCATTTGCATTGTCTTTGAATTCTTCATTACCACATGGTTAGTTTTAGATTTGACAAATTAAGAGCCTATTGATTCACCTCAGTATTTAATTTGTTCAGTTAAACTTTTTTTTTTACCTCTCTTTTTGTAGATGTTTGTAATATAGCACAATGTGAATATTAGATTTTTTCTTCATGGCATGCATAGCTATTGCGAACATAATGTTGCTTAAGAGGGTAAATAATCCCTCTAAACATGAAATGCACCTAGTCAATAACAATTCACAGCTTGTTAATTCTGGGATTGCAAAGAAAACCAGGAAACACAAGGCGCACCCAGGACCGAGGTTGAGAACTACTGTTTTAAGCTTAACCATATTTAACAATATTTATACTTTATCCTGAAACTAATTTGAGTTTAACTCAAATTAGTTTCAGGATGACCTCCTTTTAGCTCAATGAAATAAATATTAGCTTGTGCTCATGGATTGACACATGCCTTCTGTATCTCTTTTGCCATCACTTCATGAATTTACATTCTTACTTGGCACATGTAGCATTGCTGTATAATGAAGACTACGTTGCTCATTATCATACAGTTATAGGTTCAACATTTAATATATTCGTATTTAGTGTTGCATCTAAATTATAGTGGTCCTGATTGCTACTAGATGGTAACAATCACGCTGGTGGTGGTAATCAAAAGATGACAGGTACCTCCTTCCAAGTAGGTCTACCCCCCTACCCCAATCATAATAGTTCCACATAAAAATATTGGAATATAATTATAAAACTGGACATTTTGAACAAGTAATAGTTCAAACGAAATATATTTAGTCTAGTTCTTTCGTAATTTTTTTT
Organism: Synaphobranchus kaupii; assembly: GCA_029718625.1. Taxonomy (NCBI): domain Eukaryota; kingdom Metazoa; phylum Chordata; class Actinopteri; order Anguilliformes; family Synaphobranchidae; genus Synaphobranchus; species Synaphobranchus kaupii. Next base: position 883,302 of record CM056384.1, read on the forward strand.
TCTGTGGTGTAAAACGGCGTATTTTCGTTGAATTAATTACGTGGCGAGTTTGGGTTCATGGAATGGCGAGATTGGGACCACAGGCGTAATCAATAAGGAAGCGGCACAGATGGTCTATCGAGTCCATTTTAAAATACAAACAACAAACTAGCATAAATATAGTAATCGCGTTTGATGGTCAGTAAGTGACATTTGAAAACGGGGCACACGGTGACTCTACCTGTGCCTTTGCTTTCTTTAAAAATGTGTTTTTAAAGGCAGAAGTCGTGAAAAAGTGGCGAGATTAGGCGCAGTTACGCTAACAATTAGACAATTTTTTAAATTTGCTAGCTATCTAGCTAGCTAGTTTTACTAACCATCTAGCTAGCTAAGGTGCATTGAACCACAGCTAGCTAGCTAACACTAAGAAAAACGAAGCAAGTTGTTGGTTACTGACTTAATGGTTTGTATTGATTTTTTAGGGAGAATCTAGTGGAAAAAAAGGGGACAGGCACAGCAGGCTATCCACGGTTTGTTTGTGAAGAAGCCATGTCAGAGTCAGACAGATAGTGCAAGTCAAAGCCAACCTGCCACCAGTCAGGGTCAACAAAGTAGCAGCCATGGACCTGCCACCACAGGTCAGACTCAGACAAAGACAGATTATCTCTCTCTCTCTCTCTGCAATGGTTGTATTGAAAATAAACCAAGTTGAATGAATCATTAATGCCTATGTGATGTTTTTTATTTAGTAGAACAAAATAAATGTGTTGTCCTAACCATGCAAAACAGTTGTGTGATCTTCAGGCTCTTATGCAGTGTTCTGTGCCCTAATATAGTTAGGGAGGTCAAACCCGTTTTCGTGATTTTTCAGAAAACATATTTTGCCAGCTTATTTTTCATGTATATTGTCCTAAATTCTACAATATAATCAAATAACAATATATAAATCGCTAGCTTGTCAGAAAAAGGATGTTTGTTCGCTTTAAAATTATTTTTTAAATTAGCCCATTTCACTTCCGTGTAATCACTCTCGTTGGACGGAAACACATCATCATCTGTGCTGCTTTTAGGATACCTTTATCCTTATTTTTTCAACAACAAGAACCGATATTTTGTGGTATTCGTACAGGAAAACTAATATACTCTACACATTTACTCACATATATTGTTATGGCGTGTTGTATTTAATTAAATATGTACTCCCAAAACGCCATACGTGCCAAACGTCTCAGTTTCAAACTTGGCGGGTCCCGCGGCTTCAGAATTCCACTGTATTCGCAACAGTAACATTGATTAGCCTACTTAATGTGTCTGGGTCTGACCCATTTTGACAATGCGCGGCTATTTCATAATTTGTTTATTAAACCCTTTTGGCTTTGTTCAGGTAATGCATTCGACCATTCACAACTTGAGGACAGTCTATCCAATCGTGGGTTAGCATAGAGATAATTTAGCCAATAGCGATTGCATAATAAAGCTATAAATACAGTATTTGCGCCACAAAACGTTAGTTTTTATTTCTATTGACAGCATGACCGATTGCTCATTACCACGCGTTTGGATCATCGGGAGCTCCCTTATCGCCAGGCTACAGGCGCATTTAGGAGCATTTGGACTGGACCAGAACCTGGGGCTAGATTGCCAGATCACCTGGGCTGGCAGAGGGGGCAGAAGGTGGCAACACTTAATGCCTCTTCTCCGCTCGAAACGGGCTGACATCCGCGACGACCCAGATGTGATGGTGATTCACCTCGGTGGGAACAGCATTGGCACGTACGGAAATACAAGGATCAGCCTAATGCGGCGCATGAAGACAGACATCAGGGAAATCGATTTGCTATTTCCCAAAACCAAATTGATGTTTTCGGACATCCTCCCTCGCTGGAACTGGCGGGGTCAGACCGCGACTACCGGATATGGCCTTGAAAGGACCAGACGACTGCTAAACGGGGCCATGTTTGGCTTTCTGTCAGACATGGGTATGGGTTGCATTATGCATCCTAACATTGGCTTAAATCATTTAGACAGTGATGGGACACATTTCAATTTAGAGGGTAACAGGCTATTTCTTGACAACATTTACACAGCCCTGTCCTTACAGCTCTGATGGTCTTATTGCACACCCCAAAGGCTCTTTTCAGAGCCACCTACTTATCAAAAGAGAATTATATCTACACAAGGCACACAATTGCGAATGTAATTTTAACGTATCTAGTCTACAGACAACCATGTTTTCAGTGTTGTTCTCGTCTTGGCTCCCATGCAGAAATAATTTTTTAAAATATTAAGAGCAACAGTTATGAGTAGGGTAAAAGCTGTAAAAGGGTAGGGGGTGGGGGCCTTTGATTGGAAGCTGTATGTTGCATGTTGTTTTGTAGAACCAATTACACAGCAAACAGAATTTAAAAAGTCATAAACAAAGTGTTTAAAGTGCCACCTTCCATTCTCTGTTTTTGGACTCCCTTTTCACGTTAATTAAAAAAACACCCATTCACAATATTAAAATGCTTTATACCGTACTGTATACGAGATTTTGATGAAGATCTACATGTAAAAATGTCATTGTTCATCTGGAGTTTACCGGCGATATGGTCCAGAGAAAAACATAGCAGCTAGCGGGCTTTTAGCTGGCACTGGTTATCAGAATTCTCAATTTTTGGATTCGGAATCTATAAGGTGCATGTTCCCTTTTCATGTTAATTTTAAAAAAACACCCATTCGCAATATTAAAATGCTTTATACCATACTGTAGACGAGATTTTGATGAAGATCTACATGTAAAAATGTCGTTGTTCATCTGGAGTTTACTGACCTAGCCACATCAGAAAACATTTCAGAGCGCCTCTTTGCCAGCATATCTTGGACCAATCGGATTTGAACAATCGGCATGATGTCAAGACAGGGGTTGGCTACAATTTGAATAACGTTTCATTTCACTATTACAAAATCCCTTATGGGGTTATTTCGAATAAGGTGGCGAGCGCCATTTGGTGCCATTTTGCTTCTGAAGTGGCTGTAGAATTCTAAGTCCCGCAGGACGCGCAGCACATGTAACGTTTTCAGGATACCTAAATAGACGAAAGTATCAATACATACCGATCGATTAACACCTAAAACATTTCACAGTGAGTTTTTCTTGTAATAAAATGTGTATTAACGACTTCAATGTGTTCGGATGTTTTATAATGACCCCATTGATTTCGGTACAGCGTTAAGTATAGGCACAAATGCTCGTAAACAGAGTCAAATTAGCATAATCATTTCTGGCTTCTAAAGTAAAAAAATAACATTGTTGAAGTGTAAGTACACTTCTGAAACAAATGAATAGCTTAATCTACTCTCGTTTTACTCCGCTAACAACCCACCCGCTGTTATGTTCAGGAGAAATCTCCACACCCTCTCACTCCTCTCTCACTACTTCTGCTCTCTCTGCACTTCCTCCTCCTGCTACCTTTGCTAAAATGCCTATTGATGTTGCCACCTCTGTGTTTAACTCATGCCTCTCTCAGTCTCTCAACTCACTATGTCCTCTTGTCTCCAAACCATCCCGACTATCACCCCCTCCCCGTGGCTGACGGATTCTCTCAGATACAGCAGAACCATGCTACGAGCCGCTGAGAGAAAGTGGAGGAAATCCAGATCCCCAGATGACCTGGCCTCCTACCACACTCTGCTGGCAGCCTTCACAGCTGCAACCACATCAGCTAAAACTTCATTTTTCCAGTCTAAAATTGATACATGTCTATCTAACCCACGTAAACTCTTTTCCACCTTCTCCTCCCTGCTCACCCCCCCTCCACCCCCTTCACCCTCCTCCCTCTCTGCAGATGACTTCCTGACCCACTTTGAGGGGAAGGTGGCCGCGATCCGGAACTCCTTCACGCATCCGGTGACACCCCACATCCCCCATACTGAACCCATCGCTACACTGTCGTCCTTCAAGACTCTGGAGGACTCAGATGTGCTCGAGCTGGTGACGTCCCATCGCGCAACCACCTGTCCACTAGACCCCATACCTTCAGCAGTCCTCCAGTCTATATCTGCTGAGCTCCTTCCATATCTGTCCTCCATTATTAACACCTCCCTAATCTGTGGCCATGTTCCTGCTGCCTTTAAAACTGCCCGTGTAACCCCACTCCTTAAAAAACCTAGCTTAGATCCCGCTGATGTCAGGAACTACCGTCCTGTATCTCTCTTACCCTTCCTGTCCAAAACAATTGAAGGTGCTGTCCTTAACCAACTGTCTGTTTTTCTCCACCAGAACAACCTGCTTGACCCGCATCAGTCTGGCTTCAGAACCGGCCATTCCACTGAAACTGCTCTCCTGGCTGTGACTGAGGCACTCACCACTGCTAGAGCCTCCTCCCTCTCCTCTGTTCTGATTCTCCTTGACCTGTCTGCGGCATTTGACACGGTCAACCACAAACTCCTGATCTCTACACTCGCTGAGATGGGCATTTCTGGAACTGCCCTCTCTTGGTTTGTATCGTATCTCACTGATAGATCCTACCAAGTCTCCTGGAAGGGTTCCGTCTCTGCTCCCCATCCCCTGTCTACAGGAGTCCCGCAGGGATCTGTACTGGGTCCTCTGCTGTTCTCTATGTATACTAAGTCTCTTGGCTCAGTAATTAATTCACATGGCTTCTCATACCATAGCTATGCTGATGATACTCAACTCTTCCTCTCTTTCCCTCCCTCTACCCCACAGGTTAAGGAGAGGATATCTGCTTGTCTGACTGACATCTGAGTGGATGGCTACTCATCACCTGAAGCTCAACCTTGACAAGACAGAGCTCCTCTTCATGCCGTACAAGACCTCCCCACTACATGACCTCTCCATCACCGTTGATGGGACCGTGGTGGCTGCCTCCCGCTCTGCAAGGAACCTGGGGGTGGTCCTGGATGACCGGCTGGACTTCAAAGAGCACATCAGGGCGACGGCACGGTCCTGCAGGTTCCTCCTGTACAACATCAGGAGGATTCGACCGTACCTGACCACCTACTCCACCCAGCTTCTTGTCCAGACCATGGTCACCTCACGCCTGGACTACTGCAACTCCCTGCTCGCAAGCCTACCGGCCTGCGCCATTCTGCCTCTTCAACTGATCCAGAATGCAGCTGCCCGGCTTGTGTTCAACCTCCCAAAATGTTCCCATGTAACCCCCCTGGTCTCTCCACTGGCTGCCAGTTGCAGCCAGGATCAGGTTCAAAGTTCTGACCCTGGCCTACACTGCAGCCAATAGGACAGGCCCCGCCTACCTGCAGGACTTAATCGAGAACTATGTTCCTGCTCGACCACTTCGCTCTTCTGCAGCAGGGCGACTGGCACTTCCCCCCCTCCATGTCAAAGGCTCTCGCTTGTCCCGACTGCGGAGTTTTTCCACATTAGCTCCTCCATTCCCCTACGTTCCACTCCAACCCTGCCTGCATTCCGTCGAGGCCTGAAGACACACCTCTTCAGACTCCACCTTGACTGATATCCTCATCTAGGAATATCAGTTCCCGGTTTACTAGTTCCCTGTGTTTTCCTGTCTGTTTATTATAGTTTATAATAGTATTTGGAATGGAAGTGTGGTGTTGCGGATTTGCCCACAGCTTACTGTGAACTACAGTCGACGTTCATTGCTAGGGATAGCTGCTACATTATGGGAAGGATGTGCTTTGTCTGTTCTGTAGTGATCTTGATGATGTGTCTCTGTATGCACTTACTGTACGTCGCTTTGGATAAAAGCGTCTGCTAAATGAATGTAATGTAATGTAATGTTTAGTAGATTTCCTTGTTAAATGACATGTTGAAATGAGCCCAGACGTCAATTTTGTTTTTTGTTTTGTGTGTGGAATGCCCATTTTGATTACATTGCGGGCAGAACGTTCGACCTCCCTAATATAGGTGGTATGACATGAAATAATGCTCTGAATGTACACATACAGACTCAGGGCATTCCATTCCAGTATTTCGCAGTATTTATTTCTGATAGAATTTTCTGATTTCCCATGGGGCCCGTCCTGACTGGTGATTGGTCCCCCCTGGGCCCCCCCCATTTAAAAAATCCTAGAATCGCCCCTGCCGACAAGTACACTATCTATGCTTAACAGGCTGTCTACCTACCTTACCAACTGTGAAAATTCCTGTAGCTTAGTGGTTAAGGCATTGTACGCCCGTTTAGTAGTTTGATGGTTCGATCCCCACCTGTTCCCAACATTATTTTTGAGGCATGTTAAGAATGTTCTTTTAACATGAAACAATTAATTTTTATTGCAAAAGCTAAGAAATGTACAATATTAACAGTTAACTGTTTGAATTAGGAAGTCAGTAAGCCAACACAATCTTATACCGCAGCGCAAAAGTCTTATTCGGCCAGCTAATTTCTCTTAACCTGCTTTGGCCTAGTGGTTATAATCTTGGCTTTCCATGCATGAGATCAGTGGTTTGGTTTCTGCTTGGTACCAAAGGCTAAATTAACGTTTGGCAAATGCTATACTTCTTTTAATGTTCTTTTCACAGTAACGAACGGCTTTTTATTGCAAAGGTTAAGAAATTTAACAGGATAAACTGTTCACTGTTTCACTAGACGTGAAAGGCCGCTGATTTACCGCAGGTCACATTTACACAGTGGCTATGGGAACAAATATCCATTTGTCAGACACACAAAATAAAGTTCACACACAAAATATGATCCGGTAAAGAACGCATTGTTGCAGTAATGTAAAAAATAAATTCATAACTGTGCCATTGGCTACATGGTTTTAACAATAATTTCTTTTCAAGTCTCAATCTCACACAAAAGCCGACAAAAACATCTATCTATGTGCCTACCTATGTTGTCCTGTTGCAGTTTAGCGGCCAAGATTCCTTTATTCGTTGGCGACAAAAAGGATGTGCACTTCAGCTCTGTTCGGGTTATGGTTTTCACACATAACACAATGTCACCATAAAAATGAAGTAGGCTACTCGGAAAATTAAGAATTTACAAAAATACGCAAGCCTTTAAGGGATCGGGTTTAGATTCCATCAACAATGACAAAAGCCCTGCTTTTTGGGTCAACCCTGTCTAGAGTTTTGCAGTCTCTGTGTTTGACAAATACTGCTTATGCTGCTCGGTCCCCGGGAATCGCTGTTTGCAGCCATACAGTCAAGCCGGAAAGTCTGCACACCCCTTTCACCTTCTCCACGTTTTATTACGTTACAGACATATTCTACAATAGATTCAGTTCATTTTTTGTCTCAAAATTCTACACAAAATAGCCCATAATGACAAAGTGAAAACAGGTTTTTAGACATTTGCTAATTTATTAAAAATCTAAATGTAAAATATCATATGACACCCAAAAGTGAGCTGAGGTGCATTTTGTTTCCACTGATACTGCTTGAGATGTTTCTACAACTTAATTGGAGTCCACCTGTGATAAATTCAATTGATTGGACATGATTGGGGATTGCCAACACCTGCCTATATAAGGTCCCACAGTTGACAGTGCATGTCAGAGCAAACTCCAAGCCATGGGGTCAAAGGAATTATCTGCAGACCTCAGAAACAGGATTGTGTCAAGGCATAGATCTGGAGAAGGGTACGGAAAAATCTCTGCAGCTTTACAGGTCCCAAAGAGCACAGTGGCCACCATCATTCATAAATGGAAGAAGTTTGGAACCACCAAGAATCTTCCTAGACCTGGCCGCCCAGCCAAACTGAGCAATCGGGGAAGACGGGCCTTGGCCAGGGAGGTGAGCAGGAACCCGAGGGTCACTCTGACAGAGCTCCAGCGTATCCTTGTGGAGATGGGAGAACCTTTCAGAAGATCAACCATCCAGGCAGCACTTCACCAATCAGGCCTTTATGGTCGAGTAGCCAGACGGAAGCCCCTCCTTAGTAAAAGGCACATCACAGCCCGCTTGGAGTTTGCCAAAAGGCACCTAGAGGACTCTCAAACCATGAGAATCTAGATTCTCTGGTCTTATGAAACCAAAATTTAACTTTTTGAAGAGATCCTTGAAGAAAACCTGCTCCAGAGCGCTCTGGACCTCAGACTGGGGTGAAGGTTTACCTTCCAACATGACAACAACCCGAAGCACACAGCCAAGAGAACAAAGGAGTGGCTTCGGAGAAAGTTTGTGCATGTCCTTGAGTGGCCCAGCCAGAACCCAGACCTGAATCCAATTGAACATCTGTGGAAAGAGCTGAAAATGGCTGTGTACCGACGCGCCCCATCCAACCTGATGGAGCTTGCAAGGATATGCCAAGAGGAATGGGCAAAAATGTCCAGAAACAAGTGTGCCAAGCTCGTAGCTTCTTTCCCAAGACGCCTTGAAGCTGTAATCGCTGCCAAAGGTGCAGCAACCAAGTATTAGGCTAAGGGTGTGTACAGATATGTAACCCCTAAATAACCTATTTTTGTCAGTAAAATAAAATTGCATATTTTCTAAAAACCTGTTTTCACTTCATCATTATTGGCTATTGTGTGTAGATGTCAAAAAATGAACTCAATCTATTGTAGTATAAGTCTGTAATGTAATAAAACGTGGAGAAGGTGAAAGGGGTGTGCAGACTTTCCGGCTTGACTGTACTTTGGCCCATTTGACCCAATTTTCATCTAGTTTTTACTAGTATCATTTAAGTGCCAATATCTCAAAAACTATTCACTCCACATCCATGGTTCAAAGTTTGAATGAAAGAAGAGGCTTGTACCATTCAGAAATTTGCAACAGAATAAATTGTCAGAGTCGTCACATAAAGTTTATACAAAATACACATAAGAATACAAAAAAAAGTACAAAACGCCTTGTGTTTTTATAGTTTATCACTGAATATCTCAACTTCAAAGTACTGGAGCAAGCCAGAATTGCTTATACTAGTGCACTCCTATGTTGTCCACTTGTGTCTAGAATTTGGTAAAGATATCTTCAGGCTTTCCTTATCCATTGGTATTTTTCTCAAAACGGGGCCCAGGTGTCCCAAAAGGTATCCCAGGTGTCCCAAAACCTCTCCAAATATAAAACATGTGCATATCTTTCTGTCTAGGCATGTCAATCATCGGAAAACTTTATTTTTCTTTTAAAACTGTTTTTGTAATACAAAATGTGAAGACAATTAACCTACACATGTTTTGTGTTTATGTGTACGAGGGTATTCTCTTACAAAGCGTGTCCAAAAGTGCCCAAATACCTCTCCGAAAAGGATTACTTAATGTTAATACCTAATGTTATCCAACCAATCTGCTTTAATTTTAAAATGGCACTGTACTTCAAAATTTGATTTACCAGAGCCCCATAAGCCAGGATAATAACAGGTTTATCTATAACAAGCCTTCAACATTAATTTTTACAGCAAAAGTAATGAATTATACATCACTTTATTTGGCAAACCTGTATGTTACCACCTCCTACTCCTAGGTGGGGGAGGGGTGTCTTCACTGTCCTCCCTGAAAAAGACAGATTCAAGTACATTACTAAGTAGAATCACTAAAAAATGAGAACACTAATTATCTTAAAAGGACATATGGCAAGTATTACAATGAACTGAAAAAAAGATAATATACAGTACCAGTCAAACGTTTGGACACACCTATTCATAGGTTTTTTCCGTTATTTTTACTGTTTTCCACATTTTGGAATAGTAAAGACATCAAAACTATGAGATAACACAAATTAAATTATGCAAAAACCAAAAAAGGGTTAAACAAATTTTAAAAAGTCTTATATTTTAGATTCTTCAAAGTAGCCACCCTTTGCCTTGATAACGGCTTTGCACATTCTTGCCATTCTCTCAAACAACTTCTGTGGTAAACAGGTATTCCACAGGTAAAAAGGTGATGCCGTCATGACTGTATAAAAGGATATCAAGACTCCTGATATCTTATTTCCAGGTACTCTTACAAGCGATACTAAAACCTCTGCATTTGAATGGATCTCTATGGGAATTGGGGGGTGGGACTAGATTAAGCTGTAAATTACATGGGAATTGTATGGAACCCATGGTTGGCTAAATGGCTGTAAGTCAACAAGGGTCTGAGGTATCAAACGAGCCTCAAACCATCACTCTGCTGGCAGATATGCAGTAGATATGGATGGATCACTTGAAGGGTTTCTTCTCCTGACAAATTTTCCTATTGAACTCTATGGAAAAATACACTGCCTGGCCAAAAAAAAAGTCACACACTATAATATTTCATAGGACCGCCTTTAGCTTTGATTACGGCGCGCATTCATCATGGCATTGTTTCGACAACCTTATGCAACGTCACAACATTTATTTTCGTCCAGAGTTGCATTCATTTTTGGCCGAGATCTTGTATTGACGACGGGAGAGTCGAACCACTCCGTAAAGTCTTCTCCGGCACATCCCAAAGACTTTCAATGGTTAAGGTCAGGACTCTGGTGGCTAATTCATGTGTGAAAATGATTCCTCATGCTCCCTGAACCACTCTTTCACAATTTGAGCCCGATGAATCTTGGCATTGTCGTCCTGGAATATGCCCATTGATGGGATAACCTGGTCATTCAGTACATTCAGGTACTCCGCTGACTTCATTTTATTGCTGCATAACGTTACAGAGCCTAGACCTGACCAATTGAAGCAACCCCAGATTATAATACTGACTCCAGGCTTGTACAGTGGGCACTATGCATGACGGGTGCAACGGCGACTCTTTTTTTTTGGCCAGGCAGTGTAAGTCAGGAGAAGAAACCCTTCAAGTTATATATATATATATACACACACACACGTATATACAGTATATACATTAAAAAATCTTACATCCACAGTACATCTGATATTAGCTCCAACATAATTAGCAATCGTAGCCAACTAGGATTTATGAATTTGTTTGTCAGCTTGCACAAACTAAATTACATTATTATAATACTGTAATGTCTTGACTGAACCGTGAAATAAAGTACTGAGAATGGATGTAGTTTCATGCGTGAATTCAACAACTAGCCCTTGTGTTGGTTGCTACACAAAAAAAAACTGCGAATGAACACTACAAAACAAACTCCCTTAGCAGCCATGAGCTCCTCTCCAGCCTGTGACAACATAGAAGCTAACTAGCGCACTTCTGCGAGAATCCATTTATCACCAAACTAAAAATACTCTAGATAATAGCACTCCATACTGTTGATGATTATGATGATGATGATAATAATAACAATAATAATAATAATTTGTATTATATATTTTTAAAAACACTTACATGTCCAGGCACGGGTCCATGCCACAGAGTCACAACTATGCCTGAGGACTGACTTCTTCACCTCCAGAATCTCTGCGGTGCAGCACCTCCAAAAGCTGAGCAACCGTGAAATAAACGCTCTTCTTTCCACTGTTGCTTGCCACGTTCGGGTATAAATGTATAAAATAATCGTAATCGTTGAAGCAGCAAAGACATATGACCAGCGTAATTACACCATACAGCAAACCACATACGCGTAAAGAGAAAAGTTAGCCTATGACGTACATACAGCTAACAAAAGCGCTACACATGGCTATATATCATCTGGATAGGCTAAAAACGTAATTGTACAGCAATCCAGTCCATCCCTTCCGGGATAAGCTCAGTAAAAATGGCCACAAACGCAATCTTATCCTGTCTGCATTGTCATGTGTCCAACTGCGCACACCACGATTGCCCTATGGGCTGTCGTTACTTGTGGACACAGCGCCGTTCCCAGTCGCTCGAACATGACATATTTTACTTCGTTTTAAAGGGCAGGAAACCCCGTAGAAGAGAATCTACGTGTTTTACGTTAGATTATTCATGAAGCAGTCTAGTAATGTTTTTACGCAAAGGTAGTACAAATGCAAATGCGATGGGTACGCACTGTGGAAATGGAGATTCTGCTGGACAATGGATAAATGGATTACGAATAAACGTTCAGGATTCTTCAGAAAACAGTTATAACTGCATAACCAGGTATCACATTTGGTTTATTAAACATGTTTATCAAGAGATTTTGTAGAAAATAAAATGTATTTATACAAAACCGGAAGTACATCGGTTGTATGCATACTGAAGTGAGCACGGGAAAAAAACACCTAATGTTTATTTCTACAACTTTTCAATAATATACCATTGTTCCTGAATCGGATCTTGATTTTTTTAGGGTGTTGAAATGGTACCAAGAGTTTTGTGATATGCATTTTATTGCCTGTGACTGTGGCGAGGTGAAGGCTGTAAACAGTGGGTTGGGCTATTAGCACCCTGCTGCTTTGTGGCCGTGCAGTGTAACCTGAGAGCTGATAAGCATATAAACGAATGTGGTCGCAGGCTGTGACTGTTTTTAACAATTTTGCGTCGAAAGTTCAGTCTTTTATTAACGTTTTAATTTAGAATTTAAAAGAAATATGAACACTATAAAAAATTGGGACGCATGCGTCCCACCACTAGGGGCCCAAAGTACATAGGGTTAAGTACTAGTGAAACAGTGAATAGTTAATATAGTAAAATCTCTTCGCCTTTGCAATTATGTGAAAAGAACATTATTAAGTGTGAAAAGTATAACAAACGGTGCATTGTTTTCATTGAAAAGAAAAGTAACCTATGGTGGGCCTGCATGGTGGGGATTGAACCCGGGTCTCCGACATACCAAGCCATTGCTCTTACCACTAAGCCATAACAGATAACCAGTGGCTAAAAAATAATGGTGATTTTTTATGAATTTATGAATTAAAAAATATATATTATGCTCTATAGCGCCACCATTTGATTCTATTGAGCCAATACTTTAGAGTTTGGCTCATAAGGTCAGTGCAAGTATAGGAACCACATTTTATTAATATCCATTGAAGAATTGAAGTTATTAGTGTTTTTGTGACTAGCCACACCCACAGCAGTTTTTATTGGCTTACTGCAATCAGGATACTTGGAAAATCAGGAAAATCGCTTTGTGATTCTTTCGAGAATCGTCCCCTTAACAAATGGGTGTGAATTCCATGTTGATATGTCAAATGGTCATGGAGGAGTTCGATTTTATAGGTTTTTCACAAAATGCAAATTTGCAAAAGATCCAATATGGCCGACCTTATTGGTCCTAATGGCAAAGTTATTTACCATGAACCAAGGAATTTCAGGCAAATTTGAAGATAGGCTAAACGCTTCAAAAGTTATACCCCTGTACATGTGTCGTGTCGCAGTGTCTACATGTGTGCAAAGTTTCAGCAAAAGTTATCATGTGGTTTTGCTGCAATTGTAACAAATGTGGAAATAATAATAATAATAATAAAACCAGCAAAAACAATAGGGTTCCAGCTCTACGTGCTTGGACCCCTAATTAAGAAATTTCACACCATGTGTATATCAATCATATATGAGTATCTCCTATAGACACTGTGCAAAAAGCAAATTGCTATCATAAACGGAGCACAAAACTCCCCTTCTACTCCATATCCTTTCAAAATTCTCAAGGTCATCCATTGCTTTATAGAATCGGTAATCAATTAGTACCCTTGATTTAACCAGCGTTGAGAAAACCATCATTATGTCATGACCGTAACTTTGTTCAACTTTGTTTCTCCTACTTACATTTATAACCATCTTTGCCTGCCCCAAAATGAAGTTTAACAATTGACAATCAAACTGTCTACTGCGTGTATACTTTACACCAAGAATAAATTTCTCTATTGAAAAATCTTCATCAAAGTAGTTAAAAAGTCCCGTAAAACATTAAACAATGGCCTCAATCTATTACATAAAAGCATGACTGTTTGAAACTGTTTCTCTTAAAAAACAAAAAGGACATTCTTGAACAACCTCTGGATTTAAAACAGAAATAAAAGCATTCACAGCAATTGCCCCATGGAGAATTCTCCATTTCAGATCACCTATTTTCTTTGTTAATGGTGGCTTATAAAGTGCTCTCCACTCTGGTCTTTTTTCTTCACCTATCCCAAGTATGACACGCCAAGGTGTGTCAATCTTTTTAACTAAAGTATTTTTAACTAAATTTATTTTTAACACAAGCTCTATACCACTGTTTTCCAATTGCATTACTTAAATTCATACATAATTTTTCACAATCTAAAAAGAAACCATCACATTCATCAAGCTTGGGTGAGAGGACCAAGTTAGGAAAGGGGTCTTCTCTATTTGATTCCACCACCCCTTCATAATAATCCACGAACATCTTCTGTTCTTCCACTGTGAGAACAGACTTCCACTTTGCAAGAAACTGGCCAGTCAATCTGATAGATCTCACCCCCAGATGCGCAGCCACCTCATCAACCTTCTCAAAGTTTGGCCCAGCTAAATTCAGTAGGTGTTGTAACGTTATAATCCCAGAGTTAATTAGTAATCTTGTGAGTGCAGAAAAAGCATATCCTGCATCCAAACGTGCCCCGTAAATTAGAGCCTCCTCCAGAAGCCAGTGAAGGGAGTTTGAGTTCCCTGTCCTCTGTACAGTGAAGAGGTTCCAGACTTTAATCAGATTCCGGTAGAATACTGGCATCAGAGAAGTGTATATTTTTTGAGGGTTCATTAGGAAAAGGCTTATCCCACCCCAAACCCCCACAGTTCTGTAAAATGACGCAAGTTACAGACCTCCAGCCTGAGTCAGTTGACCCAGTAAGAAGCCTCTGTATAAACTGAACACAAAAGGCTGCCATTCTGCTTTGCAGATGCACAAGCCCTTGCCCACCTTCTTCTTTGGGTAAAAATAAGACACTTTGCGTAACCCAATGTAAATTATCCCAAAAAAAGTTTGTCAATATTCATTGAATTTTTGCAAGCACATACACTGGAGGTTCTACACACGCTAGTCGGTGCCACAAAGAAGATGCAACAAGATTGTTAATAATGAGTATACGCTCCCTATAAGACATTTTCGGTAACAACCATTTCCACTTGTCTAATCGACCTTTTACTTTTTCAGTGACCCCTTCCCAGTTTTTCTGTACCACTGCATCATTCCCCATAAAAACTCCCAGATATTTAAAACCTTCCTTACTCCAATGTAAACCCCCTGGTAATATTGGCGCCCCACCCCTCCACTTTCCAATAAGTAAGGCTTCGCTCTTAGCCCAATTTACCTTAGCAGAGGAATAAAAACCAAACTCTTGCACCGTATTCAATAATATATCCACATCCCTCTGCCCACAGGTCATTATTACCACATCATCAGCGTAGGCGGATAAACTAAAGACATTTCTACAATTGGGGATCTGCAACCCACTTAACTTGGACCTTAAATTCTGTAAAAGAGGCTCAATCGCCAGAGAGTAGAGCATGCCAGACAGAGAGCATCCTTGCCTGACACCCCTACAAACTTTAAAAGGAGCACATAACTTTCAGCACACTCTCAACATTTCTGTACTAAACCCTTACCTTTGCAATAAAATCTGGTCTAACACCGAAAGCCGCTAAAGTATTCCAGAGGTATAAGTGTTCGACGTGGTCGAATGCCTTTTCTTGATCTATTGAAATCAAGCGAGTCCCAAAAGATTAGACAGATCTAAAATATCCCGAATTAGGGCTATGTTATCAAAGATTGATCTGCCAGGTACACAGTAGGACTGATCAGGATGGACATCCTGCTCCATTACTCCACCCAGCCTGGTTGCCAACACTTTGGATAGCAGCTTATAATCCGTACATAAGAGAGACACTGGTCTCCAGCACTTCATATGGGTGAGGTCACCCTTCTTGGGTAGGAGGGTGAGGACGGCTCTCCGACAACTCAGCGGCAGCAGCCCTCTAGCTAAACTGTCACTGAGCACTGCAAGCAGGTCCTCTCCCACCTCTGACCAAAGAGACTTATAAAAGTCAACTGGCAGCCCATCTATCCCTGGTGCTTTCCCGCACTCCATCCCTTGGAGGGCTTTGTGTAGTTCCTCCAATGACAATTCGCTGTCAAGTTCAGGGAACGATTCTTTGGACACTTGGGGTAGATTTTCTAAAAATATGTTTTCAGTTGCAGAATCAGTTTTAAATTCAGTCTTGTTAGCTCTTTATAAAAGCCAACTGCTCTCCTGCGTATCTCAGTGGGGTCAGACAACAGGACCCCTGTCTCTGAGCGCAAAGTGTGTATGAACCTCCTCTGTCCATTTTTTTTCTCCAACCCAAAGAAGTACTTGGATGGAGCATCCATCTGATTCACACCTTGAAAACGAGATTGAATAAGAGCCCTCTGTGCAGTCAATCCTAAAAGGTCAGCTAAACCTGTTTTTTTTATACTGAAGGCCTCGATATGGCCTTGATTCCCTGTTAAAGCAACTAAATCTTGTAAAGCCACAATTTCACTTTCTAAGGCCTTCATCAGTCGGGTTTTGTCTCTTTTAATATTGCGAGTGTACTCTGGACAAAACTGTTTAATTTGTACTTTACCAAAATCCCACCATTGTTGTATAGATTGAAAAGTAGGTTTCTTAGTTCTAAAATCAGTCCAAAAAAATTTAAGGTATCTCTAAAATATTTCTCACCTAATAAAGAAGTGTTAAAATGCCAGTAACGTTTCTTGGTTTGACTGAACCTAAAGTAATTGTACATTGCACCATACTAGTACTCTACATTATGTTAAACTGTCCAATATTTTTAATGCCTGAAAATGGGGGGCACTATGGACAAATGGTTCTATAATTTCTAAACGGTTCATCCGATATAGAGGAACATACCCTCAAATTAAAACTGACAGTCTGCACTTGAACTTAATTGTCATTGTATCCTTTCAAACTCAAAGTGCTAGAGTACAGAACCAAAATAACAAAAAATGTGTCACTGTCCAATAAATTATGGTGCTCACTGTACATGGGCGACCACAGCCTGCCACACCCTTCTTACAGAGGGACTGAAAAAAGCCAAGGATTGGTCCAAAAGTACGGAAGAATAACTGAGGAATAGCCTGCAGGATGTGCGCCAGAGAGGCATTATGCGCACATTTTAGAGCAGATCCCCATTTCTCCTCTTTTTAGTCCACATCTTTTTAGTCCACATCACAGATTTCTCTGTGTCCTGCTCTGTTACTGCAGATCTACCTGTGAAGGAGAGCACAGATCTCTCTGTGTCCTGCTCTGTTACTGCAGATCTACCTGTGAAGGAGAGCACAGATCTCCCTGTGTCCTGCTCTGTTACTGCAGATCTACCTGTGAAGGAGGGCACACATCTCTCTGTCCTGCTCTGTTACTGCAGGTCTACCTGTGAAGGAGGGCACAGATCTCTCTGTACTCCTGCTTTAGAGGCTGGTATCATTCAGGTGTCTCACTCTCTCTGAGTCTGGGGACATGGGGGGTGGCTGACAAACTGAGCTCTGCCTTTTTATATTTTTACTTTGACAGGTATTAACCCACTCTGCAAAATAGGGCAGCCACAGGCACACTGTCTCGTACAAGTGGACAAATAACTTTGTTGAAAGTGGGCAGCACCAGTGCGGCGCCATGATACTGGTACAAGCTGGCAATTTTCTTTCACAGAACGGTTGGCCTACCTGTGAAGGGGTTGATATATATACGTGTATATATATATATACAGGTAGCAAGCATTCTGTGGTGTGCTGCGTTTGGCCTGGATACAATCAAAATTATTCTTTCACGTTTGCTCACAATGGATAGGTTTTTCAAAACAGCTTATAGATTTCAACAATCAACTCACAAAACTGTTTGTCTGTTCAGTAAAACAACAAATACAACACATTATTACTGACGGCAATGTATCATTGTAGGTAGAGAACTGAGTTTTGTAAGGTTATAGGTTCTCAGGTAGAGCACTGGGTTTTATAAAGTTGTATATTCTCAGGCAGAGCACTGGGTATTGTAAGGTTGTATATTCTCAGGTAGAGCACTGGGTTTTGTAAGGTTGTATATTCTCAGGTAGAACACTGGGTTTTGTAAGGTTGTATGTTCTCCGTTACCTGGAGATTGAACCTCCAACCTCTGTGTCCAATTCCCTAACCATTATACGGCACAGCAGGCCCTGTGGCTACTCAGAACCAGGGTTGCAGACCCCTGTCCTGGACCCACCTTCCCCAATTACCACGATGACAGCAATGGTCAGTGGCCTGGAAAGTGACTCGCATTCAGTAATTCACTTCCTGTGTGATGCGTCCTTTCTCAATAGGCGTAGAGATGGGTGCCAGGGGCACAGCATCATGCCAGGGGCCAGGGGGAGAGATGCCCATATCTCATTGGAAAGCTACCGCCCACCTCAAGCTGGGCAACCCCCAGCCAATTAGGTGCTGTCCCGCCACAGCCTACCTGCTTCATTGGGAGCATGAAGCTTAGGGATTCATCATAACAACTGGGCTGTAAACCTGCGCACCAAACAAAACAAAGAAAGTAAAGACTCCAACATTATGTCTGGGATGCTGGAACGTCAGGACCGTGACACCTGAACTAACAGACAACCTACAAGAAATAAGCGATGTCCGCAAGACTGCAGTCATAAACAACGAACTCCAGAAGCGACAAATTGACATCTCAACCATTCAGGAAACCCGTCTCCACTCATCAGGCTCACTAAGGGAAAAGGATTACACCTTTTTCTGGCAGGGGAAGCCCCCTGAGGAAACCAGGGAATATGGAGTGGGTTTTGCTGTTAGGAACACTCTGCTGGGAGCAATAGTACCACCCACAGGTGGCTCAGAGAGAATCTTAGCCCTCTGCCTGAATACAACCATGGGACCTGTCCACCTGGTGAGTGTGTACGCCCCAACACTTAGCCCCTCTCAAGAAATAAAGTTTTATGATGAGTTTGAGGCGACTGTAAAAAACATCCCCAAACAAGAACAGCTTTACCTGCTTAGTGTCTTCAATTCAAGACTGCAATACAGACCACTTCCTCGTGTGCTGTAGAGTCAAGCTACAGACAAAAAATATTCACAGAGCCAAACCAACAGGAGTCCCTCACATTGACAGCAGCAAAGCAGCTGATCCAACCAAAGCTGAGGCCTTCCTCTGTGCCCTAGATGAATCCCTCCCCCACTTACCCCAATCTTACTCTGCCCAGCAGTATTGGGACGGCTTACGGGACACCATCTACAGCATGGCCTTCACAGCCTTTGGCAAAAAGCTGAGAAGATCCAACGACTGGTTTGAAGCCAATTCAATGAAATTGGCACAGATCCTGGAAGAAAAACGTATTGCCCTCACCAATTACAAATGCACTTCAAACGCCAAGACCCTACATGCCCTTAGAACATCAAGGAAGAAACTCCAGCAAGCCTCAAGACGCTGTGCCAACAGCTACTGGCTGCAGCTTTGTAGCGACATCCAATCAGCTGCTGACACAGGCAACATCAAAGGCGTGTATGACGGCATCAAAAAGGCACTTGGACCATCACCTCACACCACTGCTCCACTGAAATCAGCCTTAGGAGAAACCATCGCTGACTCTGAGCTCTATGCCAGTGACAACACTATCTCTGACGCAGCACTCTGCCATGTAGAGCGTCAACCCGCAATGGAAGAGCTTGACATGGAACCAACAACTGAGGAGCTAAGCAAAGCAATCAAGCAGTAGTTTTTTATTTCGGCCTTTACACAAGTATAATTCAGTTAAATCAAAACAAAACAAAAAAAGAAATACATATATTTTCGACCGAAAAGGTATAGGCTGAAGCTAATGCTTATTTCCCCTACCATTTTTACATTCTAGAACTATTACCCTTTCTAAACCCTACATCATCATGCTATTTCATCTTTTATAGCGGTCAAATATATTATTTTTAAACACAGTGTGCTACACATTTTTATTTTATATTCCAGAAGGCAATCCCTTTAATTCCATAACACTCAAAAATACAAACTCCCCTGATTGCATACTGGCTCTCCCTCATTAAAAACAACGCTTGGATACAGTCTGGAAGTGTTTTATTTTTTGCTCTAAACATTATTTGTACAGTTTTAAAGTCTACTAGATTTCTGAATTTTAAGGCATGTGAGTCAATGAATAAAGTGTTGGTTGGGTCGTAATAATCAACTCTGTTTACAATTCTTATGGCTCTTTTTTGCAGTATGAAAATGGAATTTGTATTTGTTTTGTATGTATTACCCCATATCTCCACACAGTATGTAATGTATGCAACTATGAGTGAACAGTACAAAATATATAGTGAGTTGTGGGTTAATATATCTTTGGTTCTGTGTAATATTGGAATGGATTTAGATATTTTTGATTTGACATGATTTATGTGTGGTTTCCAACCAAGGGGCTAAGACTGGGCTTTCGTTTTGAAGCTCACTTCCTGGTTGGGCTGGGAGCGGCAATTGTGCCGTTGCTCACTAGCGCCACTGTGATTGGCTCCAGTATAGGTCTTTCACCATGTAAGTCAATGGCAGCAATGTGGTCAAAATACTCAGTCAATAAATTTTTCCCACAAAAAAATGTAATTGCAATAGGTGCCTTTCCTTCATCTAATGCCTCTGCATGTGCTGATTTTTTTAAATATTGTGTCGTTTGGACAGGGTATTAACATTTGTTCAGGACCAATCAGAGGGACGGGTTGAGTCCTCTTCGGCTCCACGGAGCAGACACAGTTTGTACAAATGGGTGGCGAAAAAGACATCCGGAGCCTCAATTAAGTTTTTACGAGGCCGTGGAAAGGCAATGGTTGACGTCACAGTGGCTTTGTCAATATTTTTATACAGTCTATGTTTCCAACACAATTTATGGTCTATAATCACACCCAAGAATTTGTTTTCAAACACTCATTGAATTTCTACATAATTTATCGTAATTTTGACTTTTGTCAATTTTGCAATTTCCAAACACTATGAATTTTGTTTTACTTAACACAGTTTAGTGAGTTTTGTTAATATACACAGGAATACATCATATGCTTTGTTTGGATCATCAACATAAACCTCTTTCCAATCCTGTTTGATTAAGTCTGCCTTTAAAACATTGATGGCTTCCTGTGTTCTGTTGTACCATTTCTGTCGAAATGTATTTATTTCAGCCTTGATCTTAAGATGGTTTTGAAAAATTTCAAAAACTGGTAGATTGTCGCTTCTATCATTTATAAGTAGTCTTCCCAGTAGTCTGTTTTCAAATACATTTGTAAATATGTTATCTATTAATGTTGCGCTCTCAGTTGTTATTCTGCTTGGTTTTATAATTATGGGATATAAGCTAATGCTAAACATTGTGTTAATAAAGTCTGCTGTCTTTTTATGACCATTTGGGTTTAACAGATCAATATTAAAATCACCACATACAACAACCACCTTCGTATCAATCAGCTTATCATACATTCCAGCTACCGTATCCTTGAATAGATCAATGCAGGATCCTGGTGTTCTACACTACCTGGCTAAAAAAAAAGTCGCACACTCTAATATTTCGTTGGACCGCCTTTAGCTTTGATTACTGCACACATTCGTCGTGGCATTGTTTCGACAACCTTATGCAACATCACAACATTTATTTCCGTCCAGAGTTGCATTCATTTTTGGCCGAGATCTTGTATTGACGACGGGAGAGTCAAACCACTCCGTCAAGTCTTCTCCAGCACATGCCAAAGACTTTCAATGGGGTTAAGGTCAGGACTCTGGTAGCCAATTCATGTGTGAAAATGATTCCTCATGCTCCCTGAACCACTCTTTCACAATTTGAGCCCGATGAATCTTAGCATTGTCGTCCTGGAATATGCCCATTGATGGGACAACCTGGTCATTCAGTAGCTACATTGACATTCAAGTACTCAGCTAACATGCTGCATAACGTTTCTGAGCCTAGACCTGACCAATTGAAGCAACCCCAGATCATAACACTGCCTCCAGAGGCTTGTACAGTGGGCACTATGCATGACTGGTGCAACGGCGACTTTTTCTTTGGCCAGGCAGTGTATATACACAAGTTATGATTATATTTTTGGATTTTTCAATATCAATTTCTATTGTGATGCATTCCATAAAATGATCTACAGCTGTTGACATACTTCCTATAACATTACATTTGAGGTTTGTATCAACATACAAGGCCACTCCCCATCCCCGTTTGTTCATCCTATTTACACAAAACTTCTCATATCCCTCCAGTTCAACATCAGCATCTTTATCATCATTTAACCAAGTCTCAGATATTGCAATTACTTTAAACCTCTTGTTGAGTTGCCTCAGATAATCCTTGATTCTTAAAAAAATACTGTAGAGGCTTCTAGTATTGAAGTGTATTAATGATAATACTCCTTCCATTTTCACATTGCAGTTGAACTGGTCTTCTGTATAGTATTCACAGTTATTGTTGATAATGGTTCTCCGGATCAATGTCATTCTCAATCTCATACAGTTTATGCTTAGTATAATCAAAAGTCTTAAGGTTCAACTGTTCACACTTCCTATGCAAATGATTCCCCGCACAGTTTGAGTTAATGTCTATAAATTAATCATTCTCAATGGCTCCGAAAGGAAATAGATATTCACTGTTCAATCCAGTCATCCGTACATTAGAATTATAATCCATTTGCGATGATAATGATCTATAATCCTTTTGATGTGTTGACTGCTAGTTAAGGCGTCAGAAGCTTTACTAATCATCTGTATTGATCCAAGTCTTCCAGTTCTCTTACCACGATCACTTTAGCCTCTTCAGGTGTTCCATTCAGTCTTATCAGTATGTTGCAGCTCCTCGTCCATGTTGCTTGTATTCTTTTGTTCTTTTTTATCAGGCAATATCAGCATTCTTCTTGCTGAGATGCTCATTCAAGAACACATCAGTCCCCTTCAACTTTTTTGCCTGCCTCAATAATTGGGTTTTATGCTTTCTATTAACAGACTGAATTATGATTGCCGGCTTCGTTTTACTGTCCTTCCGAGGAATAGTGTGACATGCGGCGATGTTGCTTTTAATGGTCATGTCTTTACATTCAAAGAATTGGATGACCTGCTGTTCCAGTGAGTGTAGTTCAGTCGGAGAGGCATCGTCACCTTTGTCTCCAGCTATAGCCCTGGCGTAGGTTGTGTTTAGTCTGAAGTCTGCTTATAATCAAATCATCCATGCGTGAATATTGATCAAGATCATCAACTCTACGCTCCAGGTCTCCGATCCTCTTATCCTTCTCTTTGAGTTTTTCAGTTGACACACCTCTTCCATTAGATCCAGTAGTCTCGTTTGTTGTTTGGCCACTGCTAATCTCCTCTGACATGAAGTTTAGAGAATTTCTGATTTTCCTTCCTCTTTCCACAGGAACCGGAAAGGGAGGAGGTCGGTCAACAACCTAACCTGTGGGAAAGTGGAAAAGCACCAGGCAGCGATGGGATCACAGCTGAAGTCCTAAAATGTGGGAAGCCTGCTCTTCTTCACAAACTCCACAAGCTCCTCTGCCTGTGCTGGAGGGAAGGTGCTGTCCCACAGGACATGAGAGATGCTAACACCGTCACTCTGTACAAGAACAAGGGAGACAGGAGTGACTGTAACAACTACCGCGGCATCTCTCTACTCAGCATTACTGGTAAACGCCTTGCTAGAGTTGCGCTGAATAGGCTCCAGGTCCTCGCAGAGAAGATTTACTCAGAGTCACAGGCAGGGTTCAGAGCAGGAAGATCTACTACGGACATGATCTTCTCTATCAGACAGCTGCAGGAGAAGTGCAGAGAGCAGAGAAAACCACTCTACATGGCCTTCATTGACCTTACGAAAGCCTTCAACCTTGTGAGCAGGAGCGGCCTCTTCCAGATGGTTGAACGGATAGGTTGCCCCCCAAAACTCCTCCGCATCATTCATGCGAGGCACCATCCAGTTTGATGGGTCCACTTCAGACCCCTTCAAAATCTGTTGTGGTGTCAAACAGGGATGTGTGTTGGCACCCACCTTGTTTGGGATATTCTTTTCACTCCTCCTGCGGCAAGCCTTCGGAACATCAACTGAGGGAGTCTACCTGCACACAAGGACAGATGGTAAACTATTCAACCTCGCTCGACTGAAAGCTAAATCAAAGGTCAGACCACTCATCATCCGGGACATGCTGTTCGCTGATGACGCTGATGTGTGTTGTGGGTCTGCCCCACTGTCTATGTCTTTTTGTTGTTGCTGGGGCTACAAATGAAGTTCCCAAACGGGAAAATAAAAGTTATTCTATTCTATTCTATTCTAATGTTCTCCAATATTGTTTCAAGGCATTGCTTAGAGAGTGTCCCAAATGACTAACTCCCAGGAGCACCTGCAAACTCTCATGGACCGGTTCACCCAAGCATGCCATGACTTCAGCCTGACCATCAGCCTGAACAAAACTAAGTCGATGGGACAGGGCACTGACAACCCCCTCTCCATCACTATCAACAACTACACACTGGAAGCTGTCAGCTGTTTCACTTACCTTGGGTCCACCATCACCAACAACCTGTCACTCAATGCTGAACTCAGCAGCCGCACTGGAAAAGCAGCCTGTACTTTTGGAAAGCTCAAAGCCAGAGTATGGGACAATGGCAAACTCACAGCCCACACAAAGGTACAGGTGTATAGAGCCTGTGTCATCAGCACACTCCTGTATAGCAGCGAAGCTTGGACCTCATATTCACATCAAGAGCGGAGAATAAACAGCTTCCACCTGCGCTGCTTGAGGTACATACTGGGCATCACCTGGAGGGACAGGATGACACACACTGCCGTCCTGGTGAGAGCCCAGCATCCCAGTATGTACTCTCTCCGGAGGCAGCGACGTCTCCGCTGGCTGGGCCATGGCCGGCGGATGGACGAAGGACGAATCCCGAAGGACATTCTTTACGCGGAATTATCATCTGGCAAGAGGCCAACTGTTCGCCCACAGCTACGCTATAAGGATGTCTGCAAGTAAGATCTCAAGTCCTTCAACATCAACCATGTCACTTGGGAAGATGCCGCTCAGGACCATCTTCAGTGGCAGCAGATACTCCGCAGTGGGCTGCTGACGTATGAAACCACCTTGGCTCAACACCGTGAAGCAAAGAGAGCAAAGAGGAAGCAACAACAACAGGACACCACCACAACATCATCGGGGCTGGCCTACAAATGTAACATCTGCAGCCAAGTCTGCCTCTCACGGATTGGACTCCACAGCCACAGCAGACGCTGCGCTAAAACCTTACTCCCAGGCACAAGAAATCTATGGTCTTCCGAGACTGCGATGCCAACAACGACGACAGGCACAGTGATCAGCTCACAGCAGAATGTATTAATTCAACTTAGAGTTTATTTGAATCCAGTAAGCATCAAATTTACTTCATAAAATGTTGATTTGACACTGAGAATATTACACTGTTAATGACTGGACTGCTTATATCAACTCCATTTAACCAATTTGAGAACTTTGGTGTCCATGTTCTAAGATGTAGCCTGCTATGAAGCATCCAGTATATTTTGAGCTGGTTAGGGCATATTTTATGTCTATGTCATTGCTTCTAAATGGTCTGAATTATGAATATGCCTATCCAGCCAATCAGAATCTGATTGTGTATTGATCCACAGTCAACAGTTCCTGACTCTACCAGTACAAGACCTTTTCCACAACATCAAAATCACCATTGTGTTTAAAATGTATGGCTTTGTTTCTGTCAGTTGGTAGTATCCACTAACATTTTTACCGATCCTATATTGTAATATATATATATATATATATATACATCATGACGTCACGTGGCGCTGTAATGGCGACATGTAGTCCAGCTGTCTCTTGTGTTCGTGTTTGTTAATTTGAATGTATTTTGTTGTGTCTGGCTTTTGTCTTTTGTTTTTTTCATGCGCTGTGTGTCTGTTGTGGGACGAGGAAGCAGGCTGGAGAATTTTAAGGGGACTCCTGCTGCTCGTTTTTATAATATTGACGAATTGTCTAGTTGATATAATTTTGTTTGTGGTCGTCACCATGGAGACGCATTCGCAACATATGCTCGGGAGTGTCCGTTGGATCTGCAGCAACAAAGTTTACCATCGCTCTTCACCGGAGTTGAAGGGTCTGATCTGGGAGTGCAGGAAATCTTCAAAAAGCAACCAGGGAATGGAAGGAGAAGATAATGCGGGGGAGGAGCGAGGCGACGACTGGGAAGGCTGATGCAGTTCGGTGTATCCGTTTCGACAGTGTACAGAGACCGCAACACTGCGTGTATGAAGGAAAGTCGTGGAGGCACAGTTTGTGTGTTGGACTGCTTAATGCCACTGGACATCTTGGGACAGCGGCCCTATTTTTAATCATGGCTGTATTCCACTTTAATTCACTTGATTAATGCAATGATTCTATTGAAAGTCTTTATTTGATATGTTTGTTTGTGTGTTGTGGGTCTGCCCCACTGTCTATGTCTTTTTGTTGTTGCTGGGGCTACAAATGAAGTTCCCAAACGGGAAAATAAAAGTTATTCTATTCTATTCTAATGTTCTCCAATATTGTTTCAAGGCATTGCTTAGAGAGTGTCCCAAATGACTAATTTACACAAAGATATGCGAAGCCCGTCAATGTTGAAAGTGCTTCATGTGGTTCCGGCCTATCAGTTGTGCTTAATGCCGCTGCCACATTTGCAAACAATAAATGCCACAGTGTTATACTGTGTCATTGTCAGGTACAAAATAGGGTTTTTCATCACGCTGTGTCCTGACAATGATATGGCACCTTGCTGCGACGGTGATTTGCATTTCCAGTACACACGAGTCAGAACAAAGTCATCCACGGATTAGATCTTTGGAAAAGTAGGCAGCAGACATTATGTACTGTAGGATATCTAATATTTAGATATAAAGAAAGTACCCAGCCCCGCCCCTTTCTCTCTATCTGTCACTCTCTGTCTCTCACTCACTCACCCTCACAAACATCAAAGAAAAGCCAGTCTTTGTCATAAATGACCCCTCTCCCCCCGCCCCCCCCACACCTTAACTCAATCAGGACAGGGATGCTCTTCCTGTGGAGGTATTTTTATTAGTGTAATGAAGGAAAGAAGTTAGTCAGTTTTGGAGTTTGTTTGGAGAAGAAGTTCATCCTTTTTGTTTTTGTGGTGGTAGTTCCTTTCATTCCTGTTCCTGGAGGGTAAATAATATTTGCAATTTCTGGCTTATCGCTCTCTTTATTGGTATATTCAAATTAATGTCTGGTTTAATGTCTTCCCTTTTGTTAATTATAAGTAGTCAGCCTACATTCCTTAGTGAATGTATGATTTCAAGTCATTATTCTAATTGACTGTTTTCATTTAATAAAATTATTTAATCTCAAGACCTGATTTAGACCTTGTTTTGCCTTGTTAGTTGATCCACCAGGTTACTGTTCGACTTACCTATCAAAGAATTTGCAGCGGACCATTCGATCGACTTCCGCACTCTCGCTGCTGCGACCAACTGGAATGATGCGGCTCTGGCGAACCTTTTCCTGGCCAGTTTGAGTGAGGCACTCCAGGACGAGTTGGCGCGCCTTGAACCAATCACCCAGTTCGAGCCACTCGTTCGGGCCGCCATTCATTTGGACAACCGTGCCAGACAACGCCGGACCAAAAGACAGGTTCTGCCCGGCCAGCCGTACTCCAGGCGAGGGCCTAGTTCGCGTCCTGAGGAAGGGCAAACCGAGGGAGTCGAACCCATGGACCTTTCCCGTGCGGGAATGAGGATCTCACCCGAGGAACGGAGACGTCAGAGGGCTACCAGTTCCTGCTTCTATTGTGGGAGGTTGGGACATACCCAAGATCAGTGTACCCTCCGGTCCAAGAAGTCTGACCCATCCGTTGAGGTGAGAGCGCTCAACAACCAAGAGAGGTCTGCCAGGAATAACCATCGTCCCACCCTTACTGCTATGTTGATGTTTCCCGATAAAGCGATCCAGGTGAACGCGTTGGTGGACTCCGGAGCTGATGCAAACCTCATCGATGAAGTGATGGTCAAGGAACTGGACATTCCCACCCTCCCACTGCCCCACCCCGAGAATGCTCGGTCGTTGGATGGCAAGACGTTTTGCTGCATGACCCACATCACTAAACCCATCCAGCTAATCGTTTCTGGAAACCACCTGAACGATCCGCTCATTCTGGGATTACCCTGGCTCCAGAGACACAACCCCACCATTGACTGGAGTTCGAGCCAAACTCTAGCCTGGAGTTGTGAGTGTCACCAGTCCTGCCTGCGATCCGCTCCTGCACCAGCAGAGGTTGCACCCACTCCACCGCAAGTCCCCAAGCCCTCCCTGGAAGAGGTGCCCACCCCTTACCACAAACTGGGCACGGTCTTTTCCAAAACGCAGGCACAGACGCTTCCCCCTCATCGACCCTACGACTGCGCCATCAACCTGCTACCCAGTTCCACACTCCCCTCAAGTCGTCTTTACAAGGTCTCCAGACCTGAAAGGGAGGCCATGGAAAAATATATCCGGGACTGCCTAGCCAATGATCTGATTCGCCCATCCTCTTCACCCATGGGCGCTGGATTCTTCTTTGTTCAGAAGAAAGATGGCTCGTTGCTCCCCTGCATCGACTTCAGAGAACTTAACAACATTACTGTAAAGAACAAGTATCCTCTGCCACTGATGGACTCCGCCTTTCACCCGCTACACGATGCTACCATCTTCACCAAGTTGGACCTACGTAATGCCTACCACCTGGTTCGTATTCGAGAGGGCGACGAGTGGAAGACCGCCTTCAATACCTCCCTTGGACACTTTGAGTACCTGGTCATGCCGTTCGGCCTTATAACGCAACTGCCGTGTTCCAGGCGTTAGTCAATGACGTTCTTCTGGACTTTCTGGGCCGACACGTATTTGTTTACCTTGACGACATCCTGAGCTACTCCACCAATGCCAAGGAACATGAGGTCCACGTCAAGCAAGTTCTCCAGAGACTATTGGAGAACAAACTGTTTGTCAAGGTGGAGAAATGCGTCTTCCACACCGACTCAGTCGAGTTCCTTGGCTTCATTGTGGAGAAGGGACAGATCAGGGCGGATCCCAAGAAGGTTCAGGTGGTCACTGACTGGCCCACGCCTTCCTCTCGGAAACACCTTCAATGCTTCTTGGGATTCGCCAACTTCTACAGAAGATTCATCAGGTCCTACAGCCAAGTGGTCTCCCCCCTCACCAAACTTACTTCCACTGCCATGCCATTCCGTTGGGGTCCCGAAGCGGAGGGAGCATTTATCAAAGTCAAGAGACTGTTTTCCTCCGCTCCTATCCTGGTGCACCCCGATCCCACCCGCCAGTTTGTGGTGGAGACGGACGCGTCCGACACTGGGGTGGGAGCCGTGCTTTCGCACGTTTCTTCCTCCGACAATCGGCTTCACCCATGCGCTTTCTTCTCCAAGAAGCTTTCACCAGCGGAGAGGAATTATGACGTGGGGAACCGAGAACTCCTCGCTGTCAAATTGGCACTGGAGGAGTGGAGGCATTGGCTGGAGGGGTCTGAGAAACCCTTTGTCATCTGGACAGATCATAAGAACTTGGCGTACCTCCAGACGGCTAAATGACTTAACTCACGCCAAGCTAGATGGGCGCTATTTTTTGGAAGATTTAACTTCGCTCTCACCTACCACCCGGGGTCCAAGAACGTCAAGCCGGATGCCCTGTCCCGACAGTTTAACACCTGCTCCGAGCGAGAGAAGCCTGAGAACATCCTCCCGGTGTCCTGCACCGTCGCTTCCGTAACCTGGAAGATTGAGGCGGTGATCCAGAGGGCCCTACGGAAGGAGCGCGATCCCAGGTCCAACCCCGGCACACGCCTTTACGTCCCCTCAGCTGCTCGGACACAGGTGCTTCAGTGGGCTCATTCGTCTCTCCTGTCCTGCCATCCCGGCTTTACCCGCAGCTTGGCGGTGCTGAAGCGTAAGTTCTGGTGGAGCTCCATGATCCCTGACACCAGGCGCTTCATCAAGGCTTGTACCACCTGTGCCAGAAGCAAGGCCTCCCACCAGGCTCCAGCTGGACTGCTCCAACCTCTGCCTGTGCCCAGCCGACCCTGGAGCCACATCGGGGTGGATTTCGTTACCGGACATCCCCCTTCCGAAGGTAACACCACCATCCTCACCGTGGTGGACAGGTTCAGCAAGGCGGCCCACTTCATCCCCCTGCCCGGACTACCCACCGCCCAAGAGACCGCTGATGTGCTTGTCAAAGAGGTGTTCCGCATCCATGGCATCCCCGCAGACATCGTATCTGACTAAGGTCCACAATTCACCTCCCAGGTTTGGAAGGCCTACTGCCTGGCCCTCGGTGCCACGACTAGCCTCTCATCTGGCTACCACCCCCAGTCCAATGGGCAAACCGAGAGGGCCAACCAAGATTTAGGAGCCGCACTACGTTGCGTTTCGGCCAAGAACCCGGCTTCATGGAGTACGATGCTCACTTGGGTGGAATACGCGCACAACGCCCTACCCTGCACCGCCAACGGAAAGTCCCCATTTGAAATCTCCCTTGGCTACCAACCTCCATTGTTCCCCGACCAGGAAGTCGAGATCACTGTTACCTCCCTCGCCACCCACATGAGACGGTGCATTAAGATTTGGAGGGACGCCAGGGCCGCACTTTTACGCACGGCAGACCGTAATCGACGCGTCGCAGATCGCCACCGCACTCCAGCCCCAGTTTACAAACCAGGTGATTCCGTCTGGCTTTCCGCTAACGACATTCCCCTTCAGTCTACTTCCCACAAACTGCAACCCCGGTTCATTGACCCGTTTAAGATTCTGTCTATCATCAACCCCTCATCTGTTAAGTTGTCACTCCCTGCTTCACTCAAGATTAACCCCACGTTCCATGTTTCCTGTTTAAAGCCTGTTTCCTCTCACCCCCTATGTTTTTTTAATTTATTTTGGCTGGATTACCCGTGTATGAACTTTGCTTGTGTTTTGACTACGCTCATTGGACATTCCTTTCATAAAGAGTAGTAAAAAACGTAATAAGAGTTTTTTAAAAAACAGAAAGACACGGCAAACAAAACAGAAGGAAAAGGCAGGCTTGAAGTCGTACAAAGGGTTGTCTCAGGAATCTCAAATAACACAGGCTTACTAACAATCGGCACAGTGGAATTGATCAATGTTCTGACAAAGTAACACTGCACACTGAGGGCTTATAAACACTGGGGAAGGATAAGAAAAAGGAGGGTCAGGTGTGAGAGAGGGCGGGGTTACAAACAAGACAAAGGTGATAACAATGGGAATCGATAATACAATAATGGGGGAATGACAAAGACGTGGACCAGATTCACGAAAACACATTGAAGACAACACAGCCTGGATCAGAGGCAGACTCGTGCTCAGATTCGTAGGCAGAGTTACAGGCTAGAGACAGGTGCAGTCAATATGTGAAGGCAGCAGGAGTCAGGTAAAGCACATGAGAATGGAATGTTACAGCGTAGAAGATATGTTAGTATCAATTAGTAAATAACTACAATACGGGGGTTAGTCTTGTTTAGTAACACATATACATTAGTAGATTTATTAAGTGTAACCTAAACTAGATAACCACAAGTGCAATAAGTAATTGTTAATAGTATCTACAGTTTAATATAAAAGACTGAAGAAAGAATACGAGACACGAAGGAAGGCAGAAATCCCGAATACTTCCGAAATCACCCGAATAGTGCCAGCACGATACAGGGGAGTGACAACTCGGAACACAGCACACAGACAGACCGGGGAGCTGAGGGAAATGCATACTGTACAGGAACCAGGGCTATGGGCAATGAATATGAAAAATAATAAAGTAACAGAAAATAATAGACAAACAAAACAACCATAACCCAGCTCCTTCCCTCAGTTCACTTTTTGTATCTCGTTTTTCACTGTTTTGTATACTGTCGAGTATTCAGTGTTTTAGCTCGTTGTGTGTTCCAAGCTCGAGATTTGTTGCTCTTGTGTGACGTCACCCGGTTATACAGGTCGTTTTTAGTCACGCCCCTTTTTCCTAGTTCCATCATTTCCCACCAGTCGAGAGTCGGAACTAGGTTATTTGCGTTTTGCATATATATTTCCTTATATACAGGGTCTCTCTGTCTCAGTGGCCTTAGTGCTTAATGAATCCCCTTGCTGCGTTTGGCTCCTCCAACCTCACACGTCATGCCCCCTT
This sequence comes from Synaphobranchus kaupii, assembly GCA_029718625.1. Taxonomy (NCBI): domain Eukaryota; kingdom Metazoa; phylum Chordata; class Actinopteri; order Anguilliformes; family Synaphobranchidae; genus Synaphobranchus; species Synaphobranchus kaupii. Next base: position 915,190 of record CM056384.1, read on the forward strand.
TACAACAGTCTCCAGAGTGTGGTTCTTCTCATCTAAAACCCTGTAAAATCTTCTAATCTTGACTCCAGAGCATGATTATTCTCATCTAAAGCCCTGTAAAACCTCCTACTCTGAATAGAAGAGTCTCCAGAGTGTGATTCTTCTCATCTAAAAGCCTGTAAAACCTCCTACTCTTAATAGAAGAGTCTCCAGAGTGTGATTCTTCTCATCTAAAACCCAGTAAAATCTTCTACTCTGAATAGAAGAGTCTCCAGAGTGTGATTCTTCTCATCTAAAACCCTGTAAAACCTCCTACTCTGAATAGAAGAGTCTCCAGAGTGTGATTCTTCTCATCTAAAAGCCTGTAAAACCTCCTACTCTGAATAGAAGAGTCTCCAGAGTGTGATTCTTCTCATCTAAAACCCTGTAAAACCTCCTACTCTGAATAGAAGTATCCAGAGTGTGATTCTTCTCATCTAAAACCCTGTAAAACCTCCTACTCTGAATAGAAGTCTCCAGAGTGTGATTCTTCTCATCTAAAACCCTGTAAAACCTCCTACTCTGAATAGAAGTCTCCAGAGTGTGATTATTCTCATCTAAAGCCCTGTAAAACCTCCTACTCTGAATAGAAGAGTCTCCAGAGTGTGATTCTTCTCATCTCATCAGGTAGCACAAATATCAATATCGCTGGTGTCTACCGTCCGCCAAATGCCTTATCCAGTGCTATTAAAAATCTTACAAGTATATTATCTGATTATGCTCATTCTGAGCTTCTAGTCATGGGCGATCTAAACTTGGACTGGCAGTCTCGAGCCTCAGATGATTTCAAGGTCATTTGCAATGATCTAAATCTCACGCAATTGATCCAGGAACCCACGCGCCCAAACCAGAAAACCCCCTCAAAGTCTACTTTGATAGATATCATTTTAACTAATAAGCCGCATAAGTATCGCAGTGGAGTTTTCCCACTTGATATTAGTGACCATTGTCCTGTGGCTTGTATCAGAAACGAAAAACAATCTGTAACAGCGCCGTCACGTTTTATTACTAAAAGGGATTTTAAAAACTTTTGTGAACAAGGTTTTATGTTTGATTTACTTTTAAGTAATATTGACTGTGTTGCATCCATACCGGATCTGGACTTAGCGTTTAATTATTTTTCTACAACCTTTCAGTCTGTCGTAAACAAGCATGCCCCTTTTAAAAGATTCCGAGTAAAAAACAGATCAAATCCCTGGTTCTCAAATGGCTTATCTAACGAACTACATGATAGAGATAGGGCATGGAAACGGGCCAGAGAGACAGACTCACTCGCGGACTGGCAGCACTTTAGACAGCTACGAAATAAATGCTGTGCTTCAATAAGGAAAGCTAAATCAAATTATTATATAACCTCACTATCTGATTCGGATGGCGATCCGGCTAAGTTCTGGAAGGTTGTGAATTCTTTGAAGCATGGTTCTGCTCCTTCCTTACCACATTTCATTAATTCCGATTCTGGTCCTATTTTTGAGAAAAATGAAATGGGGAATGCTTTTAATAGTCATTTTATAGAAGCAGGAAATCTTTTTGAAAATGCACATCATGCTGTTCTGCAAATAGATGGATTAGATTTTAGCTGCAGCTCCATTGAAAGCCCATTAATAAACAGAGCTATGTTCTCATTTAGATTCTTTAGAGAACAAGAAGTATTGGAGGCCTTACTTGCCATAAATACAAAGAAATCAAAGGGGGAAGATCAATTAGACCCTATTTTTCTACGAATGGGGGCCCCATTAATTGCTAATCCATTAACAAATATTTTTAATCTGTCACTTATTACTGGTGCTATTCCTGATGTTTGGAAATCAGCACATGTTCTACCTCTATTTAAAGGGGGTGCACCCAGTGAGCTGAACAATTACAGACCTATTTCTAAACTCCCTTGTTTGGCAAAAATTTTAGAATTTTTAATAAATCTGCAACTACGCTCTTTCCTATCCAGGAATAATATTTTAAATCAGTTTCAGTCTGGTTTCAGACCCGGCCACAGTACCATATCAGCAGCCTCACTGGTCATAAACGACATTATAAATGCATTAGATAGCAAACAAAAATGTGCAGCCCTTTTTATAGACCTGTCCAAGGCATTTGATACGGTTGACCATTCAGTACTTCTGACCAGGTTGTCCTCCATTGGCCTAGATGGAAATGCTTTAAATTGGTTTCGTAATTACCTCTCTAACAGGACCCAAGCTATTGTCATAGATGAGGTGAAGTCACCCTTTCTAAAGGTCAATAAAGGAGTCCCACAAGGATCCATCCTGGGCCCGTTATTATTTACCATTTATATAAACGAGATTGCCACTAAAGTAGAAAATTGTAATGTTCATTTCTACGCCGATGATACCGTAATTTACTCATCGGCATCCACAAGCAGACAAGCTCTCACTTATATACAAACTGCTTTTAACAGTATTCAATTAGAATTGGCCAGTTTGAAATTAGTTTTGAATGCAAATAAAACAAAGTATATGTTTTTCTCCACACACAATGTAGACCCTATGGATGCTCATTTATTTACCTTGAATAATATTGAAATCGAATGCGTCCAGAATTATAAGTATCTGGGTATCTGGTTAGATCACGATTTTTCATACAGGTCACATGTGGCTAATCTAACAAAAAAACTTAAACCTAAACTTGGCTTTCTTTTTAGAAACAAGTCTTGCCTCTCCTTGGTTAGCAGGACAAAGATTGCTCAGGCCACAATTTTACCAGTACTTGATTATGGGGATGTTTTATATATGCATGCCCCCACTTGTGTTTTAAAACCCTTGGATGCCATATACCATAGTGTATTGCGCTTTATCACAGGTGACGGCTTTAGAACTCATCACTGTGATTTGTATAAATCAGTAGGCTGGTCCTCCTTAGAGCTACGGAGGAAGCAACACGGTATTGTATTTGTTTATAAAGCGTTGCTTGCGAAACTCCCTCATTATTTAACAAAACATATTTTTTTTAAGGTTTCAAAATATAATACTAGAGCTCAGGACTGGATTACTTTAGATATACCTCGATTTAGAACTGAACTGGGTAAAACTGCTTTCAGTGTTTCTGCGCCCAAGTTGTGGAATGAAACCCAGGAATCACTTCACTTAACGTCACTGGTATCTGTTGAACATTTTAAGCAACTGGTTTTTAATTTATTAGAGAAGGAAGGTACATGTACCTGCATGGCCTAATCATCCATGTGTTCTTTGCACAGGATGCATCCTATGATTGTGGGCCTGTATATGTTTGTGCTCATGTGTATACTTACATGAGTATGTATGCATTTGTATAAGTATGTGTATGTGTATGTGTATGTATATATGTATATACTACCATTTATTCTTATTCTCATTTACTTGCAAATCATCTCTGTACATATTTTCTCTGTATAACTTACTAGAATGTTCATTCTTCTGTTTTATCATTGTATGGTCGCAGGGCCCCCCTGAAAAAGAGATTTCGGTCTCAGTGGGGTCCCCCTGCATAAATAAAGGAAAATAATAATAATAATAATCTAAAAGCCTGTAAAACCTCCTACTCTTAATAGAAGAGTCTCCAGAGTGTGATTCTTCTCATCTAAAACCCTGTAAAACCTCCTACTCTGAATAGAAGTCTCCAGAGTGTGATTCTTCTCATCTAAAACCCTGTAAAACCTCCTACTCTGAATAGAAGAGTCTCCAGAGTGTGATTCTTCTCATCTAAAAGCCTGTAAAACCTCCTACTCTTAATAGAAGAGTCTCCAGAGTGTGATTCTTCTCATTTAAAACCCTGTAAAACCTCCTACTCTGAATAGAAGTCTCCAGAGTGTGATTCTTCTCATCTAAAACCCTGTAAAACCTCCTACTCTGAATAGAAGAGTCTCCAGAGTGTGATTCTTCTCATCTAAAACCCTGTAAAACCTCCTACTCTGAATAGAAGTCTCCAGAGTGTGATTCTTCTCATCTAAAACCCTGTAAAACCTCCTACTCTGAATAGAAGTCTCCAGAGTGTGATTATTCTCATCTAAAGCCCTGTAAAACCTCCTACTCTGAATAGAAGAGTCTCCAGAGTGTGATTCTTCTCATCTAAAAGCCTGTAAAACCTCCTACTCTGAATAGAAGAGTCTCCAGAGTGTGATTCTTCTCATCTAAAACCCTGTAAAACCTCCTACTCTGAATAGAAGTCTCCAGAGTGTGATTCTTCTCATCTAAAACCCTGTAAAACCTCCTACTCTGAATAGAAGTCTCCAGTGTGTGATTCTTCTCATCTAAAACCCTGTAAAACCTCCTACTCTGAATAGAAGAGTCTCCAGAGTGTGATTCTTCTCATCTAAAAGCCTGTAAAACCTCCTACTCTTAATAGAAGAGTCTCCAGAGTGTGATTCTTCTCATCTAAAACCCTGTAAAACCTCCTACTCTGAATAGAAGTCTCCAGAGTGTGATTCTTCTCATCTAAAACCCTGTAAAACCTCCTACTCTGAATAGAAGAGTCTCCAGAGTGTGATTCTTCTCATCTAAAACCCTGTAAAACCTCCTACTCTGAATAGAAGTCTCCAGAGTGTGATTCTTCTCATCTAAAACCCTGTAAAACCTCCTACTCTGAATAGAAGTCTCCAGAGTGTGATTATTCTCATCTAAAGCCCTGTAAAACCTCCTACTCTGAATAGAAGAGTCTCCAGAGTGTGATTCTTCTCATCTAAAAGCCTGTAAAACCTCCTACTCTGAATAGAAGAGTCTCCAGAGTGTGATTCTTCTCATCTAAAACCCTGTAAAACCTCCTACTCTGAATAGAAGTCTCCAGAGTGTGATTCTTCTCATCTAAAAGCCTGTAAAACCTCCTACTCTGAATAGAAGTCTCCAGAGTGTGATTCTTTTCATCTAAAAGCCTGTAAAACCTCCTACTCTGAATAGAAGAGTCTCCAGAGTGTGATTCTTCTCATCTAAAACCCTGTAAAATCTTGTACTCTGAATAGAAGTGTCGCCAGAGTGTGATTCTTCTCATCTAAAACCATGTAAAATCTTCTGCTCTGAATAGAAGAGTCTCCAGAGTGTGATTCTTCGCATCTAAAACCATGTAAAATCTTCTGCTCTGAATAGAAGAGTCTCCAGAGTGTGATTCGATAGGATAGACTTTAAGGTTTTGCTTCTGACCTTTAAAGCTTTAAATGGACTTGCTCCAGTGTATATATGTAATCTGCTTTTACCATATAAGCCAAAAAGATCACTCCGTTCCCAAGACGCAGGCTACCTATAGACTACTACTATAGTAGTCCCAAGAATATCTAAAAACTTGACGGGTGGTAGAGCTTTCTCCTACAGAGCGCCACTACTGTGGAACACCCTGCCAAAATTTATGAGGGAATCAGACACCGTCTCAATATTTAAGTCTAGATTAAAAACGCACCTTTATGATCAGGCTTATAATGAGCTATAGTCTGGAGACAGGACCAGAGAAGCATTTAGCCATAGATTAATGTGGGGTGGCATCCTTTCCTTACTGTCACCTGTCAACAGCTGTGACCCCATCTTCCTGGGCTGGCTCTTGATAGGTGGGTAGGATTGTTTTCCCTCTCATGACTGCATGGTTTCTCAAACTCTGTCTTCATAGCTATGCAGCCATAGATTACTCCTGGTGGGGGCACTTGTCCAACCCTCCCACCCCTTCCCCACCCCCCACACCTCCAGTTGGTGCTCCTGCTGCTCTATTACACTTTCCCTAACTGTTTTCTCTCTCTCTTTTTTTACATTCTGCCGGCGGGGCTTATGCCCCGCATCTCGAAAGTTGCTGTCCGGCTTCCTGTCCGTTGCCGCTTGCCCCTCCCTCCTTACCACCGCTGCCAGCTGCTCCCGCCGCCATCGGCGCCCGGTTCCCCACCATCACTGCCGCCACACCTGGACTGTCATCTAGCTGCTGCAAATTATAGTATCATGGACATTGGCTGTTTTGACCATGTTGGTCTTTAAGCCCTAGGCCCTGAGCCGACCAGAGGAAGATGGGTTCCCCCATTGAGTCTGGTTCCTTCCAAGGTTTCTTCCTAGTTACACCAGGGAGTTTTTCCTTGCCACTGTTGCCTTTGCCTTGCTCTTGTGGGGGGTTTAGGCTGGGTTTTGCTGTGAAGTGCATTGTGACAACTTTTTGTGAAATGCGCTATATAAATAAATATTGATTGATTGATTGATTGATTCTTCTCATCTAAAACCCTGTAACATCTCCTAGTCTTAATAGAAGTGTCTCCAGAGCGTGATTATTCTCATCTAAAACCCAGTAAAATCTCCTACTCTTAATAGAAGAGTCTCCAGGGTGTGATTCTTCTCATCTAAAACCCTGTAAAATCTTCTACTCTGAATAGAAGTCTCCAGAGTGTGATTCTTCTCATCTAAAACACTGTAAAATCTTATACTCTGAATATAAGTGTCTCCAGAGTGTGATTCTACTAATTTAAAAGCCTGTAAAATCTTCTATTCTGAATAGAGGTCTCAAGAGTGTGATTCTTCTCATCTAAAACCCTGCAAAATCTCCAACTCTGAATAGAAGTCTCCAGAGTGTGATTTGTCTCATCTAAAACCCTGTAAAATCTTATACTCTGAATATAAGTGTCTCCAGAGTGTGATTCTACTAATTTAAAAGCCTGTAAAATCTTCTATTCTGAATAGAGGTCTCAAGAGTGTGATTCTTCTCATCTAAAACCCTGCAAAATCTCCAACTCTGAATAGAAGTCTCCAGAGTGTGATTTGTCTCATCTAAAACCCTGTAAAATCTCCTACTCTGAATAGAATTCTCCAGAGTATGATTATTCTCATCTATAACTCTGTAAAATCTCCTACTCTCATGAGAAGTCTCCAGAGTGTGATTCTTCTCATCTAAAACCCTGTAAAATCTTCTACTCTGAATAGAAGTCTCCAGAGTGTGATTCTTCTCATCTAAAACCCTGTAAAATCTCCTACTCTGAATAGAAGACAGTCCAGAGCATGATTCTTCTCATCTAAAACCCTGTAAAATCTTTTACTCTGAATAGAAGAGTCTCCAGAGCACGATTATTTTCATTTAAAACCCTGCAAAATCTCCAACTCTGAATAGAAGTCTCCAGAGTGCGATTTGTCTCATCTAAAACCCTGTAAAATCTCCTACTCTGAATAGAAGGGTCTCCAGAGTGTGATTCTTCTTATCTAAAACCCTGTAAAATATCCTACTCTGAATAGAATTCTCCAGAGTATGATTCTTCTCATCTATAACTCTGTAAAATCTTCTGCTCTGAATAAAAGTCTCCAGAGCACGATTTTTCTCATCTAAAACCCTGCTAAATCTCCAACTCTGAATAGAAGAGTCTCCAGAGCGTGATTCTTCTAATCTAAAACCCTGTAAAATCTCCTACTCTCATGAGAAGTCTCCAGAGTGTGATTCTTCTCATCTAAAACCCTGTAAAATCTTCTACTCTGAATAGAAGTCTCCAGAGTGTGATTCTGCTCCTCTAAAACCCTGTACAATCTTCTACTCTGAACAGAAGTGTCTCCAGAGCGTGATTCTTCACACGTAAAACCCTGTAATATCTTCTGCTCTGAATAGAAGAGTCTCCAGAGTGCGATTCTTCTCATATAAAACCCTGTAAAATCTCCAATTCTGAATAGAAGTCTCCAGGGTATGATTCTTCTCATCTAAAATCCTGTAAAATCTCCTACTCTGAATAGAAGGGTCTCCAGAGTGTGATTGTTCTCATCTAAAACCCTGTAAAATCTCCAACTCTGAATAGAAGTCTCCAGAGTATGATTCTTCTCATCTATAACTCTGCAAAATCTTCTGCTCTGAATAGAAGTGTCTCCAGAGCGTGATTCTTCACACGTAAAACCCTGTAATATCTTCTGCTCTGAATAGAAGAGTCTCCAGTGTGATTCTTCTCATCTAAAAAAATGTTAAATCTTATACTCTGAATAGAAGAGTCTCCAGAGCGTGATTCTGCTCATCTAAAACCCTGTAAAATCTTCTACTCTGAATAGAAGTTTCTCCAGAGCGTGATTCTTCACATGTAAAACCCTGTAAAATCTTATTCTCTGAATAGAAGCCTCCAGAGTGCGATTCTTCTCATCTAAAACCCTGTAAAACCTCCTTCGCTGATTAGAAGTGTCTCCAGAGCGCGATTGTGAGTGCGATCCAGTGTGATTCTTCTCATCTAAACCCTGTAAAACCTCCTACTCTGAATAGAAGTGTCTCCAGAGTGTGATTCTTCTCATTTAAAACCCTGTAAAATCTTCTACTCTGAATAGAAGTCTCTAGAACCTTCTCATCTAAAACCCTGTAAAATCTCCTACTCTGAAGAGAGGAGTCTCCAGAGTGCGATTCTTTTCATTTAACCTCTTGCTGCCAAACGCCCCCTTGCGGTAACGCGGGTGTTACGCAAGTTATTAAATTATACATTTAATTAATTTAATAATATATAATAAACTGCTCACCTCAATATTTTGATTAAAAAAGATATATCCATTCCTTCTGGAAAAGTGGTTTTTAAGCCCAAAACGTTGAGTTAAAACTTTGTGAATAACGTTGGAAACTCCGATCTAATTCCCAAACATGAATAGCAGCTTGATGTCACACCATAAACAAATGTGCTGGTAAACTGTTCTGCTTAATTGTATTTCACAAAACTTTGGTTTGAAAAGTCATTATACATTTAGGCTTCAAGAAAAAATACTTTAAAACTTTCATACGGCTGTACATGATTTTTTCCCAATTTTAAACCGACTTGTGCTTTTCTGCACTTCATCACGAGTAGTTTGGCTGTATTCAGTTTGGCGTTGTGGAACTGAGTACCAATTCTGTGGCTTAGTATATTTTAGCCAAAAGGTTTCTGTACTTGATTGCAGAGATTTATGCAAAACCGTCGTCAATTGGTGGTATTTCTTTGACTGATAGCACAATTGGCCTATCTGAAGTGGGAAAAACTTGCCTCGACCTGCCCCCACTGCGAGTATTATTTGCTTTCCATTGGGTTTTAAAACTCTCTGTAAAATATTCCAGCCAATAGCCAAGACTCTTATCTTTCAGAAAAACCCTCATTCAACACAAAGCATTCAGAAGTCAGATAGATTGGGCTAGGCGTAAGAGGAGGAGGCAACCAAGCGTAATTATCGAACCAAGATGGCACATTAGGTAAATGCTGTTCTTATTTTTACTTTACAGTCTCTTTCATACAGTTTTTGGTTAGTTATGTCTACGTTATTCAGGAGTTTCTCCATGCAGCAGGTCCTAGCCCAGTGGTGTAAGGTAACATTTTTATTATTTTTTCGGTATACCAGTGCGAATTCACTGTTATGTATAAAACTAATCCCTCTGAATTAAATGAATATAGCTAACATTACTATATTGTAACAATGGCAAGCTAGCCAGCAAAATTACACATAGCAGCTAGCTATCTATTTGTGTGTTTCTTTTGAATTAAATGGCGTCTGAAGGGTTTGTTTTGTTCCGCATGAGTAAATTGTTCTGTATGCAGTATAGCAGGCTGTGCAGGTAAACGAACGAGCAATTTATGCATGATGTAACACGAGGGAGAGATAACATGATAACATGAGGATGAGTTTGTTGTTGTTGATTATTATGCAGGGGTTTATTTTATAGAGGAAACTGATGGACATTTGATTTTATATCCCGTTTGCATATACCTGGACTCATTTCTGGCTAATGGGGCTCTGGTGGAATATAAGATTCACTGTGCTGCTACATGGGTTTGGAGAGGTTTTTGGGGACCACGGGTAGGCTACTTAGTTGTGTAATACGAAACACACCAAAAACACATCTAAAAATTAACTTTTATTGCCAATATTGACAAAAAATAAATCATATTGAGACTTTTCTGGAACCTTGCCATTTTGCACAGTTTGGCACAATTTGTGCCAACTTTGGTAACCAAAATGGTTCACCTGAAAAAAACTCTGTAGAATTTGAATGGTTTGATATATTGACACCATATCTTTAGCAGAGAAAGGCAGCATATTGTGGAATCACAAAGGGGAGTTTTTTTTCCTCCATAGCTCTTGTAGCTCATCAGGTAAAAAATGAGAAAGTTTAATATAGGTACCTGTTTTTTAGTTTTTTCACAATTTCTGTACATAAATTGTTGTAATTAAGTAGCAAAAAGTGTATGTATATGAATTCTGACTGCTTAGTCATAATAGTGCAGTTCTCTGTTTTAATAGAAGCTATGAGCCATATTTGTACAGTTTTTGAGTTAAACAGCTTTGTTGGTTACTAGTGAAAACAGGCGAAAATTGGTATATTTTGCCCTTGGTATTAAGAGGTTAAAACCCTGTAAAATCTCCTACTCTGAATAGAAGTCCCCAGAGTGTGATTATTCTCATCTAAAACCTTGTAAAACCTCCTTCTCTGAATAGAAGTGATTCCAGTGCGCGATTGTGAGTGCGATCCAGAGTGTGATTCTTCTCATCTACAACCCTGTAAAATCTCCTACTCTGAATAGAACGGTCTCCAGAGTAAGATTCTTCTCATCTAAAACCCTGTAAAATCTCCTACTCTGAATAGAAGAGTTTCCAGAGTACAATTCTTCTCATCTAAAACCTGGTAAAATCTCCTACTCTGAATAGAAGTCTCCAGAGCGTGATTCTTCTCATTTAAAACCCTGTAAAATCTCCTACTCTGAATAGAAGAGTTTCCAGAGTGTGATTCTTCTCATCTAAAAAGCTGCTTTACGAACACACTTTCATTCACGGTTTAACTGCCTGAAACTAATGCTTAGCACACCCATTACTGCCAGGCAATTAGCATAGAGCCTAAATGCAGAGGGGTGTGATGCCAAAAAGCACTTCTACCCCAGCCGAGGGAAGGACCATGAGAGGCACTCACCGAGGTGACGTACTGGATGTCCCTGCAGAGCCTGGTTTCCCGGGGGAAGTCGTTCAGTTCCAGGAAGTTGTCCACCACCACCTGACCAATGATGTCATGGCGGGAGAACCTATCAAAGTCATAGACACTGAAGTGAAGCTTGCGTGTGGCCAGTTCGCCATAGCCCACGGGGAACAGGAAGACCTCGTCGAAAACGGGGTTGAGAGTCTTGCGGTGCACCTTGGTCTGGTGCTTGGTCTTTCGGTCGGGGAGCAGGTAGATCTTCACGTAGGGGTCAGAGGTGCCGGAGAAGTCCTTGGCAGGTAGGTCCTGTGCCCTGTGGATCTTGACAATGAGCTGCTCCAGATCGCAGTCGTACTTGAGGATGAAGTGCAGGCGACCGCAGCTGTTGTTCCTCCGGACCTCGTCCCCATCCACAGACCTCTGCTTGTAGAGCTCAGGCTTGATCCTGCCCAGACTCAGGCCCAGACCTGGCAGGGACTCCTGCCGCTGGAACTGCGCCATGTTGAAGTCCGGGTTTGACAGGTTCATCTGCCTCCGGATGGAGGTGTGCCTTCACACAGAGGATGAGACATGCATCAGTGTCTTTTACCAAATGTCTGGTTACAGTCTAGTTAAGGGGGGGGAGTTGTCCAAAAGCTTTATGTTCTTCAAAAAATCCCTTCCTAAGATTTACGCTAAGATCAATGAATTGCCTCTCTGGCAGAGTGCCTCTCTTAGTCTTAGTTTACTCACTGGTTAGGACGAGTACAACTTCTCCCACATTGTAATTTCTCTTGGTGTGTGTCCTGAATGGTGTGTCTACAATTTAAATTCAACAGAATTCAAGGAGGCACAAAGAAAATCGTTTTCTGAATGACAACATAGACTTTGGAGGAATGGAGGACTGTACAAGGATACATATTTTGCCAGGAGCAATGCTGCACTGCAAAGCCCAGTCCTGGATATTAGCACAAAGGCTGAGGGAAAAATTCACTCATTTTTGTGAAATGCGCATGTGGCTACTTACTTTCATTTTGATGGTAATAAACCCAAAATAACTTCATAGGTTTTCATGAGCTTTATATTGAAGGTTTTTATAATTATATCTATAAAATCATGACGTCACGTGGTGCTGTAATGGCGACATGTAGTCCCGCTGTCTCTCGTGTTCGTGTTTGGCAATGTTTTAATTTGAATGTATTTTGTTGTGTCGGGCTTTTGTCTTTTGTTTTTTTCATGCGCTGTGTGTTTGTTGTGGGACAGGGAAGCGGGCTGGAGATTGTTCAGGGCACTACTGCTGCTTGTTTTTATAATATCGATGAATTGTCTAGTCAGGACAATTTTGTTTGTGGTCGTCACAATGGAGACGCTTTCGCAACATATGCTCGGGAATGTCCGTTGGATCTGCAGCTACAAAGTTTACCATTGCTCTTCACCGGAGTTGAAGATGTCGGGACTGATCCAGGACTGCAAGCAATCTTCAAAAGGCCACCAGGGAAGGAGACCAGTACATAAGTGATGCCCCGTGTATAGATTTGAATGAATATTCTCTACATAATTGGTGCCCCGTGTGAGGATAGTCAAGACTGAAATGGCCTGGTTTAATAAACCTGGTTCTACTGACTAAAGGGGGTATTAATTAAATACATGTTTACTTCCTCCACCCTTATAACTACATTTCTACAGTTTTTCCCTATGAGATCGATTAGTACGGCTGACTCTTATTCATACTTGTGTAATATTAATGCTATAAATCTCTGGAACAATTTCTGAATTCAAATTCTAAGCACTGGAAATTGTAGAACAATGCCAAGCCCCACCACTGGGTGGCACCAAATCCATTGAGCCTGCTACTGGGTGGGGGGGGGGGGGGGGGGTGTTGGAGTGGAGAGAGCATGCGCGGGTGGGGGCGGTTGTTGGGGTGGAGAGAGCACGCGCGGGTGGGGGTGGGTTGTTGGGGTGGAGAGAGCGTGTGCGGGTGGGGGTGGGGCTGTTGGGGTGTAGAGAGCATGCACGGGTGCGGGTGGGTTGTTTGACAGAGCATGCAGTGGAGAGAGCATGCACGGGTGGGGGGGAGTTGTTGGGGTGGAGAGAGCATGCGCAGTGGGGGGGTGGGAAACTGACCGCACAGAGGAGGTGGGCTCTGTGATCTGCCGCTGCATGCGGGTGCAGTTCTCCTTCTCCTTGGACTGGGCCTCCAGCGGTATGTCGGGCGAGGTGTGACTGATCTTCATGGCGGACTCGGGCGCCAGTGTAGTCGCCGGCTCCTTCATGCAGTCTTGGCCGTACTCATTGTCGGCGGCAGCGTCCTCGTTGCCATAGAGAACCTGCTGTTCCGCCTGCTCCTCCTTGGTGTCCGGGGAGAGGCCGCGGTCCCGCCAGGGAATCCAGCACAGCTTCCAGGACACGAAGAGGGACACCCCAAACAGGGCCAGCCCACAGGTCGTCACCACCAGGGACAACAGGCTCACTGACACATCTGTTAGCATGAGAGAGACCACATTATTATTATTATTATTACTGTCATTATTACTATTATTAGGGGTCCAAGCAGCGAAGCTGCTGGAAGTGGTGATTAATCCCGGTTCCCAGGATCCTGGTATTTCCCATCACAATTCCTTCCCATTCCCACCCGGGAGTGACGTCGGTAAACCGGGAAATTTAACATGGGTAATGCAGATAAATAACTCTTGCATTATATTTGGACTAATTAAGTACAGTAAAATAATCAATATATTAAGTTTATTTCCAAAATGATGTATCTACCATTTGAAAAAACTGACGCCTACTGCTTATTGACAAGCAAAAACTTGGTAACTGATTGCACTTTGAGCACGTGAATGTTGCTAGCACACGGACTGGAAATAGAAGTTCAATATACACTGCCTGGCCAAAAAAAACCCGCACCCGTCATGCTTAGTGCCCACTGTACAAGCCTCTGTTATGATCTGGGGTTGCTTCAATTGGTCAGTTCTAGGCTTAGCAATGTTATGCAGCAATAAAATGAAGTCAGCTGAGTACCTGAATGTACTGAATGACCAGGTTATCCCATCAATGGGCATATTCCAGGACGACAATGCCAAGATTCATCAGGCTCAAATTGTGAAAGAGTGGTTCAGGGAGCATGAGGAATCACCTTAACCCCATTGAAAGTCTTTGGGATGTGCTGGAGAAGACTTGACGGAGTGATTCGACTCTCCCGTCGTCAATACAAGATCTCGGCCAAAATGAATGCAACTCTGGACGGAAATAAATGTTGTGACGTTGCATAAGGTTATTGAAACAATGCCACGACGAATGCGCTCTGTAATCAAAGCTAAAGGCAGTCCAACTAAATATTAGAGTGTGCGACTTTTTTTTCGGCCAGGCAGTGTACCTGCTCCAAACGTGGAGAGCAAAATCATGTCAAGCAACATGTGGAAGAATTTTGAGAAACTTAATACTAACGAGGTAAAATGTCTGGGTTTTTTTAAGTTGCAAATTCATTTCAGAGAAAAGAATAGGCTACTATAATTGTGACGTCAATTACATGTACATAGTTTTGTTATTCCAGGACATCGGGTTCTGCAGAAATATAGCCCAGCTATAATTACAAAACGAGCTGGAATTCTTATTTCCCCTTTGTTTTTCCTGTTCTGTCAGGGAATTCATATTCTTTCCCCCAACTTGTGGGTATCCCACGTTTGTGGGTAGCTTTTAGATCCCCTTATGGTCACGTCTGGTTCTCCGACCCCTTCCCCTCCCTCACACCTATAGCCACCTATAGCCTGTGTTTAGTTCCAAAGCAGCCATCATTTTGTACAGAAATATGTTGCCTTTATTAATAAAACGTCTTTGAAAAACAGTTTGTTGTTATTGATATTCAAGGATCTCAGCCAATAGTACGCTAGTGGTCAATACCATGGTGCTGAAAGATTTTATATGGCATATGGATGTCGGTAGCCTGTAAACCAATAAGTAGGGTCGCACATTTGATAATAGACTACTAGAATGCACCTGGTTTTTTAGACGGGATTTCCCGAGATACCAAACTTGGTAGGCTTTTTGGGATTGCTGAACTCTTAGATGCTTTAAATTATGACACAGATTGAACACCTGGTGGCACTGTAGTGCACGTAACAAAATTTTGACATTGACACGCCCACTGCTAACACCCCGTATGACCTAGAGTCACAAAATTTGGTGTACAGGTCCCTCTACGCATGACGAACAAATTTGCCTCAAGGACCCATAAAGTCCGCAATATTGGATTTTCCGTTAATTAGCATTAAACTGCTACAAATGTTGCCCGATTTGCACAAAACTTGATATACACCCTCTATAGACTATGCTCCATAAAAGTTATAAACATCTTGAATTGGCCGCCATTTTCTTTTAAATTTACTCATCTAATACTTTTCTGTGTTTTTCCTTAACCTCTTCCTACCAAGGGCAAAATATACCAATTTTTGCCTGTTTTCACTAGTGACCAACAAAGCTGTTTATCTCAAAAACTGTAAAGGCTACAAATATGGTTCATAGCTTTTATTTAAACAGAGAACTGTAGTCATAATTCATATACATACATTTTTTGCTACTTAACTACAATAATTTATGTACAGAAATTGTTAAAAAACGGGTACATTCAAATTTCTGATTTTTTACCTGATGAGCTACAAGAGCTATGGAGGAAATAACTCCTCTTTGTGATTCGTCAATATGCTACCTATCTCTGCTAAAAATATGGTGTCAATATCTCAAACCATTCTAATTCTACAGAGCTTTTTTTCAGGTGAACCATTTCGGTTACCAAAGTTGGCACAAATTGTGCCAAATTGTGCAAAATGGCAAGGTTCCAGAAAAGTCTCAATATGATTTACAATAAAATTTGATAATTGGCAATAAAAGTTCATTTTTAGATGTGTTTTTGGTGTGTTTCATATTACACAACTAACTAGCCTACCCGTGGTCCCCAAAAAGCTCTCCAAACCCATGTAGCAGCACAGTGAATCTTGTGAGTCCCATTAGCCAGAAATGAGTCCAGGTATATGCAAACAGGATATAAAATCAAATGTCCACCCTAGATAAAATAAACCCCTGCATAATAATCAACAACAACAAACTCATCCAATATTGCCAGGCAATGATTGCTGGAAATTTTCCTATTGACAAATCAATATCTGAACAAGTTTGATCGAGGCAAGCAATATTTTGCTACCATCCAATCACAGATGAGATTTTGGGTCACATGACACCTGAGTCTTCCAAAAATAAATTTCAACAATGGCTGCCAAGTGGTGCGAGGAAACCGAAGGGATGCTGATCTCTTATAACTTTATTTATTTATTACTCAGGTAAGTTATATTGATGTATTAGTGTAATATTGAAATAAAGACCAACTTTTCATAAGTTATGGTATTATTGACTTTTGATTGTAAATAATTGGTATTATTACTCACTCACCGCCGTACTGACGAACCGAGTGACTTTTAAGTAGCTAGCTAACTTTACTCAGCAGACGTAATCAGACCACCTGCTTTACTGGTGAATACATCCATGAATGCTTCTGTAAAGTTTAGAGATACGGTCGATTAAATTACATTGGCAGAAAGCTGTGGTTCTTGCCGTTCCGGGCACATATATACCTTTGTGGTGAGATGACGGTAAAGGTTTGAAACGGGTTAAAAACAGGATCCGCAAAAAATCTTTGGGAATGGGTATATCTTAAGGATATTTAATCAAACTATTGAGGTGAGTAGTTTATTATATACTATTAAATTAATGAAATGTATAATTGAATAACTTCCATATTTTCGTGTTACCGCTAGGGGGTGTTTGGCAGCAAGCGGTTAACCGCTTGGCTGATTCTTATGAAACTTAGCACACATCCGACAAGCCCTTGCCGAATTTGGTGGTCCCTCTGCTCATGTCGAACTAAAATGCTAAAACTGCTAATCGATTTACACAAACTTTGGTGGACACACTCCTTAGACCACGTTTCATAAAATGTACAGTATATACAGAATTGTTTTTGGCATGTCAATCCAAGCCTGGGGGTAAGAAATATTTTTGCTTCATCAATAGGGGGAGCTATTGCAGGCGAAAATGTGAAATTGAAATGACCAAAGTACTTAAAATTTTGTATGCTGTTTCTTGGCCAGAGGTAGGTATGTACTGTTGGGCATCCTGTACTAAATTGTCTCATAATCCTGCAACTCCACACATTAGCCTGCGGAAGGGTACCTAACAGGTAATTAATCTTCATATACAATATTGATTAGAACTACAGGGTTCAATTAACGGTGGCCTGAAACTCCAGAGCTCACTGTCCCGGTCGGACCAGTGGCTGATTATTGTCATTATTGCATTGAATCTGCCCTGCCCTCATTTAATATAATGTTAGAGCTTGAAGAAGAAGCATGCTGATTGCTAAAGGCTAGCTAAGAATCCAGAGGCCGGCGGTAAATGGTTTACTGATGATCACTGGCATACATCTTGAAATACAACAGAACACCAGCTATTCCTCTCAGGAATCAAACAACAGGAACAAAAGAAATACAGTAGCTCAACCACCGATTAGCTTAATGCTAACAACTATGGAAACCCCCGTAGATGCGCTAACGAAAACTAGCACGTAAGTGAGATTTGTTTTACACTTCTCAAAATTGCAGTATAGCAAATAAATGTGTAGTTTAAGAAATAACTACCCACGGAGATGGAAAGACTATCCCACAGAATCTGACACTATCCAAACTACAACAAGTATGAATGAATGAATGAATTACATTTTTATTTCGAAAAAAAGTAGCCTTTTTTTTGGCTCAGTTTGTTTTTCTGGCTGGTAAGTTATCCTACAGACAAATTTGTTCATTTAAGATGGGAAGCAGCTTTATTTACTTGTGCATGAATGCTGCTTAAACTAACATGACTCGAACATAAATAAGCATAGCAGCTATCATTGTTTCAGTAACGTTATGCATGAATTAATGTTTCCAATGGACATATTTATTACCAACACATTTGATTTCAATGTGAAATAATAGTTTTTTAGTGTGAATGTAACCTATCTACAGAATCATGATGCATTTAGTAGTAGGCCACCTTTATGCCCTTATTTCTACTTTCATTAAAGGAGCTATATGTAACACATTTACTGTACTAAATCATAAAATGACCATGATATGTCATCAGAGATTAAGGAAACAAGTCGAAATACTGGCTTCTCCAAAAACAATGCTACAGCCAGTATGTTCTCCTTTGAAATTTCCATTCCGGGTCGGAACATCTGTATTTGTTTTGGCCTGTGTGATTCACTATTCTCAGAGTTGACTCCGCCCACTGCCCATTACGAACAACCAGATGTACTCCGGCACTCCGACAGCCGATTTACGAATGCCTAAGCTAAGTTCAACATCGTTTTCATTTAGCTAGCTAGCTAAAGATTTAAATATATATGTATATAGTTACTAGCTAACATACCACTAACGTTAGCTTATATCTGTGTGACCATAAACATAGCCAGCCATGCATGCATCTAGCTAACATTGACCGAGTTATAAAAAATCCACATGAGCTGGTTTATAATTTGCAAACAATAAATAAATTGCAAACGTATACATTAGCTGATCAATTTACAGTGTAGGACTCGTCGTTGCTTGTCATTGTCAAAATATAATGTTGCGCTTGTGTTCGTTCAGTGTCCTCAACCTGGCAATCCACGTGAGCTTCGAGTCTGGGGAGGAGGAGGGCGGGGACAACTCTCTCCAATATTGTGAATTTGGACTGCTGTACCCATTTTAAACGCTCGGTGTCAATGTTACATATAGCTTGTTTAAGTCACACAAGTCAGTCCTTTTTTTTGTTCAGTAGTTGATCAGTGCTCTACGGCAATCTTCCTGGTTTACGCCAGTACGTCACGCGGGCTGTAGGCTAATCAATGTGGAGTTTCCACAAGCAGGAAGAGAGATGGTGCTGCATTTCAGAACATGTTATATGTATGATTATTAGGGTTGCAAAATTCCGGGAATATTCAAAGGTGGGAACTTTCCATGGGAATTAACGGGAATATATGGGAATTAATGGGAATAAACTGGAAATGTTGGTGTTATTTGTACTAGCTGTATTTACCACATTATATGCAGACATAAATATAAACATTTTGTTTTGTCATAAACAGACATCCATGCAAACATTTGTGAGTAGAACTTTAATGAATTCTTTCATTGAACAAAAAACATGAATGTTGAATAAAAGAAATGTATTTCCTAAAAAATTTATTCAAAATGGATGTAGTCCTTGGGCTCAAATGCAGTAGTGTGGCCTCAATAGCCTTGCTATAGTGTGCAGGATGCTAGGAATGATCTGTGCTTGTGATAAAAGAATGCACTGCACATGTAATAGAGTAATCAAGAGAGTACGTCAGACGTGGGCGGAGTTTGGTGTCGGAAGTAAATTCCCTATGACAGATAGAATGGACTTTGGAGACTATCGGCAATTTTTTGAAATCTGATTTATAAAATGATGTAGTATAAGGATATAGAGCATACATTTCATGTTCCAATTTTGGAACAATTTTGTAATGATTAATGATTTGTAGTCCAGTTTGTAGTCCACTTTAACGGACTACATATCCATTACTGCAATATCCATTACTCATCTGGTCTGGACATTTTTGGCAGTGCATACCACCGTGCTAATTTGGCTGCTAATTCGTCTATTTTACTTCATTGAACCGTCCGGAGGGAATTTTGGGACATCAGGTTTTTAAACAGTGCCAGCACTGGTATATTTACAAAAGAATACTAAAATGTTAAATATACTCGAAGCTGGTCGAGAAAAACTACATATTTTGTTATATTGAACAATCCAGGAAACTGATGGTAAAACATAATGGTAAGAAATTGCTTAAAAGTAAGTTTTAGTTAATGTCTATGGTCTAAATGAAATGGGGAAATCACTTCTGAAACCAGTGTGACGTAGTCACGAGTACTCTATGGAAGAATGTACAGTGCAGGGTTGAAATTCAACTGACTTAAATTTGGTTGTTTTAACCAAAGCATGCTACAAGATCTAGAATTGCAGTTGTGTATTTTCCAACAAAATTTAAGTTCCATGTAACTTTTGCAAAAAAAATAAAAATTTGGTCAAAATTTACAAAATTCCAGAGCTTAACATCCCATGGTAAATTTCCAGAAAGTTAAGCTCTGGAATTTTGGAAATTTTGACCAATTTAAATTGCAAAGATTATAACATATAACATGGAACTTTAATGTAGTTGGAAAATGAAATTCTAGATCTTGCTTTGGTCAAAACAACCCAATTTAATCAGTTGAATTTCAACATTCTTCCATTACATGTGCAGTGCATTGTTTTTTCACATGCATAGATAATTCCTAGCATCCTGCACACGACTGCAGGACACTCTGCATGCACTGTGCATTCTTCCATCACATGCAGAAATAATTCCCAGCATCCTGCACACTACACCAAGGTTACAGTACTCAAGTGAGTACGTCAGATGTGGGCGGAGTAAATTCCCTGTGACAGATAGAACGGGCTTTAGAGACCATCGATAATTTATTGAAATCTGATTTATAGAATGAGCCAAAATATTCCTGGATTAGCCTGTGTGGTATAAGGATATAGAGCATACATTGCATGTTCCAATTTTTTTTTTTTAAAGTAATGATTTAAAGGTATACTATGTAGTTTCAGAACACTAGATGGCGATATAGAGCATGTAAGAGAAAAGAGCTCCCCAAAAATTGCTTATCACGTGTTGTTCTCAGACACGCACGACTACGCACGAGCATTGTGATGACGTTTCACACATATTTTCCCTGACCGTGGACTCAATTCAATTTGCTTTATTGGCATGACAATACATTGCATCTGTATTGCCAAAGCATACTGCATTAAAACAGTCGAAGACATACATCTAACACTGAACAATACAAAACAGCAAAGACTAGAAATGAATGAACAGTAACCATACATGAAAAAAAGAACTTTTCTTTGATTATGGATTTAGAAATAATAATAATGTAAAATAATAAAGTACAGTTAAACATAATAATTATCAATAGAAATGATAATAATGATGATGAGAATGACACATATGATCTTATACAGTGAACATAATAAATATAAAAAATTTAAATTGGTTTATAATGATATGATAATGATAATGACTCACTGTCCCTAAGACGATGGCAGGCAGGTATATATTGTGCTGCTAGGTCACAGCACGTCCTCTCCTCTCCTTTGGATGTCTGTAAAAATAATTTAATTGAGGGTATCTTTGATTTATTTTATATTTCTGATTTGATTGTATTTTTAGCATTTTGTGATAAAGTGCAGCTCTGTCTCAACTTCATTGAGATGGCAATGTTTCTCCTCCCGGAGTCTGTCAACTCTATCACGGTCACTCTGATCAATCTGTCCTCTGCCCTGCCTCGCCCACCACAAACACGACTGTCCCTCATCCTTACTCTGGGGCCGCGACCACTGGATGTTGATGGCTACAGAATGAACCGAGCAGAATTACAAAATGATGATTTTGAATAATTTTATGAAAATGAACAGTGGTCAAATTTACAGAGCAATAGCTAAGATTACTAACTTATATGCTTTGACCATGTAACGTAGTCTGCATTTACATGATCAAGGTTTGGTCAAACATGATAGACTATTGTCAACAATAAACAAACATCACGACAATAGATAGCCTTAGCTAGGTGTATGGTCACTATTTTTATAATGATATTGTTACCTCCTCGGCTGAAAACATCTTGCTAATGAGTAAGGGCAGAAACATACCTCACGCAAATACGCGAAAGTGGACGCTTGGAGTTACGCGAACAGTTTTTCTTTTGCCATGACATTTGGGAAAGACAAACCAGGGGAAAGTGTATCCCAGTGAGACACACAATCGTGCGCTACAGCTCCGGTGATTGATTCTGAGTCTGTACTGGCTGCCGCAATCACACCAGTAAGGCTTCCCAATAGGTTAGCACGGTGCGATAGCGATTGGTTTATAAGGCAGAGTGCGCGTGATTCGCTACACTACCTGCCTCAACTTCCCTTACTAATGACCACTGCCACGTTTTATCGTCTGCAGGTGCTCTGTATTGGACTGAGGTAGGAGATCTATTATATCGATTTGTTTGTAAGGCAGAGTATGCGTGCTTCGCTACACTAGCTGCCTTGATTTAGTTTTTCCTACTAAAAGACCACCGCCACATTTTTCGTCTGCGAGTGCTCTTTATTTTGCTGAGGCATGAGATTCCAGTGATCGAACCTGGGTGTGGAAAATGTACCCCAGTGAGATCTGCTACCATACAAGCGGTGAGCTACAGCTCCGCTGACTGATTCGGTACTGGCTACGGCGGCACACCAGTGATGCTTCCCAGTCGTTTAGCGTGGTGCTATATCGATGGGTTTATAGGACAGAGTACACATGCTTTGCTATACTATCGACCTCGGCTTCCCCTACTAGAAACCAAGGCGGGAGTTTTATCGTCGGTGAGTGCTCATTATGTGGCTAAGGCGGGGGCGCCTTGTGCACTGAGTGTGGGGGAGCCATGGATTGGTTTTTTATAATCTACGAGCTACGGCTCCGGCATACGTCTGCCTCAGTAAGACATTTGGTTGTCCAGATCAAAGCTGGGCCTGCGTGTACCCCAGTGAGATTTGATTCTTTACAAGCCACGAGCTACGGCTCTGGTGACTGATTTTTAAGTATGTACTGGCCACAGCAAAAAATTCCCAGTAAGACATTTCCAATCGGTGAGCGTGGTGCTATATCGATTGGTTCATAAGACAGAAGTATGCGTGATTCGCTACGGCTTCCCCCATTAAGGACCACCGCAACGTTTTATCGTTTGCGATAGCTCTTTATTTTTCTAAGGCATGAGCACCTTGTGCACATGTGTGAAGCAATTTTCTGTTTTACAATGTGTGTGTATTAACATAGAGACAATCACATGATTATCATTAAGCATTTATTATAGTTTTGATTATTAGTAGATCAATTATATTGAGTTAAGTAATTAAACAATGTATTCTCTGTGAACACTGAGTAGGCTTTAAGCAGGCCTGCTGTGTTTTCACTCCCTCTGTGTCTTTCCTTCACAATCTGCAGAGACAGGCAGTCTGTGAGATGGATGTTTTCGTTACTTGGTTTGAAGGTTAGAGGTTATCGAAAGACTAAACACCAAGAAATGGATACCCTTGTCTCTGTATGTTTAGAAACCGCCCCTTGTGGCAAATCAGTAAAGCAATAATAGATTGTGTATAAAGGTCCTCTGTATTCTGTTTTCAAGTTAGAGAGATTCTGGTAAGACTCTCTTATTCTGAGTTTATCTCCAAATAAACTGAAATTATTTTTCTTATTCTATTACATGGTTTTGTTGTGGTTCTGTTTGGACAGACTTGCTCACTGTGGGTTGAAAGGGAAAAATCCACGACAATGCCTCCCTCGGGCAGAACTCCAGCGGCAGTAGAGGTTGCGCCCAAATGTAAGGGTACTCCCGCCACCGAGGCCCCTGCATGAAGAGAGGGCAAGGCTGGCAAGGGCGGCAACCTGTCCGCGGAAGTTACGTAGCTAAGCGCGGCAGCGCAACAGCTGACTGTGATGGTTTTGACGCCCCTTCTACAGCAGCATCAAACACCTACTTTAGTTAGAGTCGGTCCGAGACAGCAGACAGACGGTCGAGAGGAGGCAGTCCCACCAACAGTTAAAGCAGTAGAAACCATTCTCTGTGCGGCCTTGGCATGCATGTGTTGCGATATGCCTCAGGCTAGCACTTTGGGGACGTCTAAGGTTTCACCGACCGGCCCCTCAGGGGATACGATTGGCTATGCCAGCATCGGTGATTTTCTGGCGGAGCTAAATAAAGGCTGCCCATGCCCTGGTATGTATCGGATGGCCAGAGATTGTATGCCACAATGCAGAGCAACAGACAATCTACTTTGTAAGGCTTATAGAGTGGCTGCCAAAGCAGTGCGAATTGGTAATTCGCTGTCATGGCTAATGCTCGCGCAGTCGCAGACGATGCTTGATGCAGAGGTCGACACCTCATTGAATGATGCGTCGCTACAAGCGTTTGCGTTTATGACCCATGAGGCTGAGCAATATTCCTTCTCACGGTGACTCACTATCAAGTGCGGTTGGCTCAGTCGCCCCTACCAGACGCCACAGAAAGAATCAGAGACCGGCCAGGTTTTCTCTGAAGCAGCCAGACAGGCACTGGAATGGTCTGTGGAGGCGTTAAGACGCAGGGAGCGGTCCCAACTAATGGTTAGGAGGGACACACAACCTGCATATGGCAGGGGACCTGTTCGTCTTCCGTCCGGTCAGGCCCGTGTACTGGGACCGGACTCTCGACATAACCCCGTAGGTCCACACCAGCTGGTGAATGGGAAGGCTCTCACAAGAGAATGGTACTGGATCTGAGAGGCCTAAATATGTATCTAAAATGATACACTTTCCGGATGCTCCGGATGGTGAACATTATACACGCCGTATGAACAGGAAGGATTGGTTCGCGGCTGTGGATTTAAAAGATGCATACTTCCACATCTCTGTCGGGGTGGAGCATCATCGTTCCTACGATTTGCATTCTGAGGTCGGGCATATGAGTTCAATGCCCTCCCGTTCAGTATGTCTCTAGCCCCACTTACTCGCTGCATGAGCGTGGGTCTATCGCCGCTCAGGCTGAGGGGTCTGAGAATCATACCATACCTAGACGATTGGCTGATGTGCGCACAATCGTACGGTATGGCGCTCACACACACTGTAGAAATGTTGGAACATGTTGCAAGGTGGACATTAACATCAATTACGGCAAGAGCCAGATGATTCCAATAGAGTCAATCAAATACATCGGTCTGCTGCTCGATTCAAAAAAGCATGAAAGCATCACTGATGCCCCGTCCCATAATCACTGTGGTGGACGCGGTATCTCAGTTCCGAGTGAATCAGTTCCTCAAAATGAGGACTTTCAGTGGTTTATGGGCCTAATTTTGGCTGCCTCAGCAGTCGTGCCTGTTGGACTCCTGACAGCCAGGCCACTTCAACGCTGGTTGAACGCCAATTCGCTGCACCCCAGGTGGGACCGTCATGCCCGAATCTGGGTTCAATTTTGCCGGCTACTCCACCCATGGCGACGAGTGAGCCACCTGAAAGAAGGGGTCCGGATGGGGGTTATACCTTCACGATGCGTGGTCGTTACGATGGACGCGTCACTGAGCGGTTGGGGGACTGTCTGCCAGCATCTCCCAGCTCAGGGGTTATGGTCCCGACAGCATCAGTCAGACAATATCAACGTGCTCAAACTCCAAGCAATATTTCTAGCACTGAGACATTTCTTGCCCGTACTACGTGGCAAACATATGAGAGTGAGGTCAGACAACACCTCCGCAGTACATCACGTAAATCATCAAGGCAGTTTAAAGTCCCCCTGATCATTGGAAGTGACCCTGTGCCTGCTAACATGGGCACTTCTCAGACTTACCTCCCTGCGTGCCATTTACCTACCAGATATTCGGAACGGCACAGCAGAAGTACTATCTCGCCAGGAGATTCATCCCAGCGAAAGGAGTCTCCACCCGGAGGTGGTGGATATATGGCGGCTCTTCGGTCATGCTCAAACAGACCTGTTCACCTCTCAAGAGTCTACTCATTGCCCCCAGTGGTTCTCCCTGAATGGGCTGCTTCATGAGGGGATAGACGCATTAGCGCATGAGTGGCCAGACGGCCTGCTATACGCGTTTCCACCCGAGTCGCTAATCAATGCGACTCTGCACAGGGGCAGCACAAGCCACCACAAGCTCCTGCTGGTAGCCCCCAGATGGCCAATGAAACACTGGTTTCCCACAATCTGCCTTGTTTACGATGCACCCTGGAAAATTCCATTTCAGGAGGATCTGCAATCACAACAGAGTGGCAGTGTTTGACGGAGTAGAGCTCCCCTGTCCAGCGGACGCAAATTAACCCCAGAGACCCCTCTACGAGCAGGGCCAATGGGTATATGTGGCAGCCATTGAAGATATGGTGCTCATGGGAAGGTGCGGACCACGTACACTGTCCGATTCCTGTACTACTGGACTTCTTACAGTCCTTACTTAATAATGGGAAAGCAGCCAGCACACTGAAAACATATGCGGCTGTCATATCCAGCAGGCATGTCTGGGTACATAACAAGCCTGCAGGGAGCCATTACCTAGTCAGCTGGTTCTTGAAGGGTGCCCGGCGGCTGAGACCTGCAAGGTCACTGGGATCTCCCCTGTGTTGAGAGCGCTCACGGTTCAGCCCTATGAGCCTCTTGGGATGATCAGCCTTAAGTGCCTCTCTCTTTTAAAGATGCCGTTTCTGCTAGCGTTGGCTCTCTCCATCAGCGTCTAAGGTGGAGGCCAGCATACACAGGGGTCACATTGCAGCCTAATCCATCGTTTCTGCCTGAAATCGTTTTGGCATTTCACATCAACTAGCCAATCGAGCTCGCGGCGCTTCGCCCCACGCCAGGCAAGGACCTGCGGGACGCACACCTGATATGTCCATCAAAGCTACTGCTTCCTCCAGACGTACAGGGCAACTCTTTTGTTTGCTACGGCAAGACCAAAGGGACAGTGCTCTCGGCTCAAAGCCTCTCCCGATGGGTAGTGAAGGCAGTAGCCACGGCCTATGAGGCTAGCGCTAAACCCTCGCCTGTTGATATTCAAGGCCGATCCACCAGAAGTATGCATAGGCAGCCCTGGAAGGCGTACCTCTTAACCCTTTAAAGCCAGAGCGTTCTAATTTCAGAACAATTGTTCTGATGGTTTGATGTATAATATCTCTGCTGTCCAATCACTGATTTTCTTTTTGAAAAATTCTAGTTACAGATGACAAAATAAGCTACAATTGCATATAATTAGTTCATGAGCTTAGTGGGCGGGGATTTATTTCTAGACTGCTAGATAAAACTACACGTCAACCACGTAATTGTTTTGTATATCACTTGAAAGCCCCAGTTATCCTGTTTACAATGGTATATAAAGTTTAGGTATCTGATGTAATATGGTCACACCACAAACATTTTTGCAATGCACGTTAAGAAATAAAATGGAATAGAATGTTGACCCAATATTCGCTCAGGCTGGAAAGGGTTAAATAAATTTGTGAAACAGTGACGTGGGCGTCCCCCTGCACATTGATGTGGGCGTCCCCCTGCACATTGTTGAGGTTATATCATGTCAATGTAGTGCAAGGCTCAACGGTCGGTGCAACTGTCTTACCTGCAGCCTTAGCATCCATAAGGATGATGGTCCCTCCTGACACTTTCGGTATTAAGTCTTCCATATTGATAATCCTAATGGTCTCAGGAATGAAATAGAACGATCGGTTACGACTGTAACCATGTTCCCTGACTTCCGGATGACCATTAGGGATCATAGTCACTTGGGACCTTTCAAGGGCGAAAAAATTGTTCCGAGGACATCCGCAGTAACGCTCCCCCCTTTATGGGAGGAATTACATCACTACGTGACGGTCATGTACCATGACAAATTCTGGTATAAAAGTCTCAATGCAACTGCCCCCAGAAGGCCATCCATATTGACCGTAATGGTCATCCGGAACTCATAGGACATGGTTACAGTCGTAACTGTTCGCTATTAGTACTGCTGTGTGTAAATGCAAACTACATTGTGTCTGAAATCATAATTTTTTAAATAGCTTGTCTGCATGGGAAGAGCTACTGGTCTGTGAATGTGCATGCTGGCCTGGATGCTTCTCATTGCGATGCTGAGCAGGACAATTTTATCATCGTTCAGCCAGTCTTAAGTAAGAGTGTGAAGGAGTGTGGAAATTACCAAACTGAGACTTCTTTCCTGGTCGAGCTAACTGCAACGCAGCTGCGTTCTTTATTTATAAACCTCATTCAACCCAAAGAACATGTCATAGAAGTTACCGTCTATGATGTAGCCGCGTTGACAGTAGGAGGTGAATTATATATGTATGTCCCAGAGGTAGCCGCCACATCCGTCCCCCCAGAATTCATCAGAACTGGCAACGCCAGACGAGGGGGAGGCCGAACTGCCCGACCGAAACGAGTCCGCAAGGCCGGAGCGGGGGCCGGAGTGGACACAGGGCGACCACAAGAAGGTAGGGGGCGCCGCGGTGGTGCAACAGACGGAGGGCGACCCCGCCGTGGGGGCTGAGCTAACTTAACAGGCTGGTCCAGATCCAGATGGGCTGGTTTGAGGTGGTCCAGGGAAACGTAGTCCGGCTTTCAAGCCGCCAATGGCAGTTCCATCCACACTTTTGGGAAGCGGAGCGTGGCGCTGTGTTTTGGGGGACAACGATTCGTTTGACCTGCGAGGTCACTGGGATTGGGCCATTGCGATATGGGACAGCCAATTGGGCCACTGCGATATGGGACAGCCAATTACCCGCCAGCATCCACTTGCCCTCCAAGGGATATTTCAGAACGGAGTAAGCGTTCAATACACCCCTGGGACACTTCGAATACCTGGTAGTCCCGTTCGGTCTTGCTAACGCCCCAGCTGTTTTCCAGGCCCTAATTAATGACGTCCTCTGTGACCTTCTGAATCGCTCTGTATTCGTCTATTTGGACGATATCTTAATCTTCTCTCGTAATCCTGAGGAGCACATCCTACATGTTCGACAGGTTCGCCAACGCCTCCTGGAGAACAAATTATATGCAAAGGCAGAAAAATGCGAGTTCCATGTCCCCTCAGTCTCCTTCTTAGGCTTCATCGTGGAGAGTGGGCGAGTCCGACCAAACCCCAGTAAGATCCGAGCAGTGGCAGAGTGGCCGCAACCTACCTCACGCAAAGAGCTCTAGCAGTTCCTTGGGTTCGCCAACTTTTACCGTCGCTTCATCTGAGGCTACAGCCAGGTCGCCACTCCCCTTACTAATCTTACCTCCACCTCTGTCCCTTTCACTTGGTCCCCTGAAGCTATCGCTGCCTTTACTAGTCTCAAATCTAGATTCACTTCCGGTCCTGTTTTGGTTCACCCTGATCCCAGCCGCCAGTTTATTGTTGAGGTGGACGCCTCCAATTCGGGAGTGGGCGCCATCCTGTCCCAGCGCTTGGCGGAGGACCAGAAGCTACACCCCTGTGCATTCTTCTCTTGCTGGCTGTCCCCCGCCGGGCGCAACTACGATGTAGGCAACCGGGAACTGCTAGCGGGTAACTCACCCTGGAGGAGTGGAGGCATTGGCTGGAGGGGGCGGAGCTTCCATTCATTGTCTGGACTGATCACAAAAATCTAGCACATATCCAGTCTGCTAAACGTCTCACCTCCCACCAGGCCCGCTGGGCACTTTATTTTGGCCACTTTAACTTTTCCATTACTTTCAGACCCGGTTTCCGCACCTCCCACCAAGCCCGATGCCCTGTCCCACCTTTATTCCCCAGAAGCCAGTCCTGCCTGTCCTGACTCCATCGTCCCTCCATCCTGTGTGGTGGCTGCGGTTACTTGGGAGATAGAGGGGATTATCAAGGCCGCCTAGGTAACCCAACCGGACCCCAGAACCGACCCGATTCACACCTGTTTTTTCCAGACTCTCCCAGGTCCTGCAATGGGCTCACTCCTCTCGCCTGTCCTGCCACCTGGGGGTCCAGCGCACCCTATCTCTGGTAAGGAGGAGTTTCTGGTGGCCCACCATGGGGGCAGATACCCGTGCCTTCGTCCTCGCATGTCCCACCTGCGCCAGGAGTAAGGCTTCCCATCAGCCCTCCACCGGGCTCCTCCGTCCCCTTCCTGTCCCGGGCAGTCCTTGGAGTCACAATGGGGTGGATTTCGTAACCGGTCGACCACCCTCTGACGGTAACACAACCATCCTTACAATTATTGATTGTTTCTCCAAGGTGGTCCATTTTGTCCCTCGACCCAAGCTTCCCTCAGCCTCGGAGATGGCGGAGCTCCTGGTCCTTCATGTGGTGTGGGTGCACGGGATTCCTGCTGACATCGTGTCTGACTGGGCCCCAGTTCTCCTCCCATGTATGGAAGGCGTTCTGCCAGTCCCTGGGGGCTTCCGCCAGTTTATCCTCGGGTTACCACCCTCAGACCAACGGCCAGACGGAGAAGGTCAACCAAGACCTGGGAGCGGCTCTACGGTGTGTGATGTCCCTGAACCCCTCCTCCTGGAGCAAACCTCTCCCCTGGGTGGAATACGCCCACAACTCACTCACCAGCTCCGCCACCGGGCTGTCCCCGTTCGAGTGTTCCCTGGGTTACCAGCCACCTAGGGAATAATAATAATAATAATAATAATAATAATATTGAGTCCATTATCAACCCCTCCGCCGTTAAGCTTAAGCTCTCCCCAGCCCTCAAGATTCACCCCACCTTCCATGTGTCTCAGCTCAAGCCCATCTCCTCCAGCCCACTTAGCCCTCCGGCCGATCCCCCTCCACCTCCCCGGATCATCGACAATGCTCCTGCCTACACCGTTCACAAGATCCTGGACATCTGCCGCAGAGGACGCGGGTTCCAATATCTGGTGGACTACAAGGGTTCCGGCCCCGTTAGGGGGGGTTACTGTTACTATCCGCTGTTTCCCTCCAGTCCACCTCCCTTTCATTTCCTTAGTTTTCCTTCCATTTTCAGCCAGTTTGTTTTCTCTATTGCTTGCTAACCTGTTTGTTCTCTGTTCCTCGCTCCAGTCTGCCCTGCCTGCCTCCCGTTTTGCACGCTCCAGCCCTGACTCCTCTCCAGCCCCATTTAGTTCGCAAACCCCGCTTCCAGTCCGTCACGTTCAGTTTTCCCTGTTCTTTTGTTTGTCTACTACCTTGCCTTGCTAATAAATCCACTCCTTGCAGAGTTTTCCGCGGGTTTGCCTCAGAGTCTTGCTTTTGGGTCCTATCCAGTGTTCTAACCATAACATAACATTTATGTTGCAAACATGGAATCTCCAATTAGAACTGCGTTTGTCTGGGATGGTAGTAACGTTGAGCCAGATACTTAGCTGTCACGTCCCGTGCCTCCACATCTTAAGTCTGTCTGGTTTTTCCGTAATATGTATTTTCTATCTGGTAGTCCGTTCCGTGTTTTCCCTCTCTTCCTCCATTTTGTGTCTCCACTTCCCCGCACCTGAATTGTGTTTTCTCATTTGTTTTGTCGCACCTGTTCCTTGTTGTTTCTTCGTTAGTTTGGTATTTAGTCTCCTGTTTCTGTGTTCTCTGCCAGATCATCTTGTGCCCTGCATTCGTGCTTGTCTCATTACTTTCCAGTGTTTTTGATTCCTGCCTGTTCCCTGCCTGCTTCTCGTTCCTGTGTCCAGTCCTGTGTACAGTCCTGTGTACCCGTCCAGTTCCTGTTCTCCTGCCTGTCCAGCCTGCTACAGCCCATCTGCCTACCTGCCCTTCCCTGTCCTAGCCCTGCTCCTGCCCTTCGTCCTCCTAATCCCCTGCTCTGACAGATTCCCCGGTTCTGACCCCTGCCTGTTCCTGGACGTCACTCTTGCCTACCCTGTATTGCACTGATCGCTGGACATTGACTCCTGCCTGGATTTGTCTACGTTTCTGCCTGCCCTCTATTGCACTGTTTGCTGGATATTGACCTGTGTTTGTCGACGATGAATAAAGCATATTCATATCAGTTCTCGTAACACTTAGCAGGCACTTTTATCCAGAGTGACATAGCCTTCCGTATTTGAATGCATACATTATTGTACCCCGGGAATCGCTGCTTGCAGCTATATTATTACTATTATTATTACTATTATGATTACTATTATTATTATTATTATTATTATTATTATTATTATCATTATTGCTATTATTATTATTATTATTATGATGATTACTATTATTATTATCATGATTATTATTATTATTTACAGTGATAATCACTGTTTGGATGTATTACTGTATGCTTTGGAAATATTTACAGAATTATTATTTTTTTGAAAATAAAACATTCTCAATTTGAATTTGAGAGATGGAGAAAAAGAGAAACAGATGGGGAGAGTAAAAAAGAGAGGGAGAAATAGAGAGGGAGAGAGATGGAAAAAGAATGAAAGGGAAACCGAGAGAGAGAAATAGAGAGGGATAGAGACGTAAGAGAGACAGAAATAGAGAGCAAGAGAGACCCCCAGACTGTGTGGAATACCCTCCAGATCCCCCCCTCCCCGTCCCATGTGACAGCCCTGTAAGTGCAGGCCACTGATTCCTCAATTACAAAACATACTTCATATGCAGCAACAAAAAGGGGATGTATGGCTTGTTACTGTACCAACAATAATGGCCAATACATCAACCACTTCTATTAAAGCCATTCAGAGCCCTCCTTTCCACCAAGGAGCACCTTAAATGGCTCTTACCATCGATTCTAGCTGTGACAGGTACATTTCCCACCACCTATTTTTAAACCGTCTCTTTATTTCTGCTGTACTAACAAGCTTCAGCTCTTCAGTTGCTTAGGTGACGGCATGGTTGTCATTTCACAAGGAATCAAATCAAACAGCTGGAATTTTACAGTCACAGAGAGCCTGTAATATGTATATTAAGAGGGCGCTCATAATATGTATTAAGATGCAATTATAAATGTTTAACAAGTTTGCAATTACTGCATTAAAAATTGCATTGAGAAGCAAGCTGCATTTTAAAATCTGTGTTTTTAACCACTATATGACGTTTGATGTTTGTACTGATTTCTGTGTCAGGCACTACTGAATGCAGTCTTGTTGTCTTCATGTTTTTGCTCTTTACATTTCCCATGTGGGATAAATAAAGTTCTATTGAATTGAATATAATTTAATTGAACTGAATTATACTGTACATCATTTAGAATTCACTGCTGAGGTTTGGTTGACATACATACATAGATGCTAGATGTTGTGTAAGTAAGGAAGAAGCCAGTGTTGCCAGATTAAAGCTGTTGGCTGCATTGTTGAGCTAAAAGTGTATGTACAATTATAACAGTGCTAACTGCTAGGAATATGGAACTCCTTTTTCTTAATATCACATTGAAGTGTGTTTACCATTATTTACCCTAGACTGGAAATCAACAGTATTTTTGTATTTTTTAAGCATTAAAGGGAGCAATATATTATATGAAACCCATCTAGTGTCCACAACAGAGAACTGCAATCCCAGCTCAAAGCATGACACCGCCTTGTTAGTTTCTTTTGGTCTAAACTCTGTTGCCACGAGAGCTTGCCAGATTCTATCACAGCCTGCATCTTTGTGCGCAGTGGTACATTGTTGAATGTAGTGTGAAGGGAAGCTGGCTATTGTAGCATCTGAAATGTCAAGTGATGAGTCAGATAAGTAATGAATACTATATTTACTGTTGAAGTCGGACGTTTACATACACTTAGGTTGAAGTTATTAAAACTCATTTTTAACCACTCCACAGATTTCATGTTAGCAAACTATAGTGTTGGCAAGTCAGTTAGGACATCTACATTGTGCATGACACAAGTCATTTTTCCAATAATTGTTTACAGACAGATTATTTAACTTTTAATTCACTATATCACAATTCCAGTGGGACAGACATTTACATACACTAAGTTGACTGTGCCTTTACATTTTTTATATTTGGTTGTATATCCTTTGCATGCCATGACTTCATGATGTCTGTGACCCAACAACATCAAAATACTCTTGATATCTTATTTTCTGGTACTCTTACAAGCGATACTATA
This sequence comes from Synaphobranchus kaupii, assembly GCA_029718625.1. Lineage (NCBI taxonomy): Eukaryota > Metazoa > Chordata > Actinopteri > Anguilliformes > Synaphobranchidae > Synaphobranchus > Synaphobranchus kaupii. The sequence goes on from CM056384.1 coordinate 948,660, forward strand.
ACGTCTCTGCATTTGAATTAGAGTTCTCAACAGGCCTGAAATGTGACGACCGCTTTCCCATCCGTTTGTTGTCCCGTGTTTTCCCTATTCCCCTGTGTCTTGTTCGTCTTTCCCCGTGCTGCAGTTTGGGCGTATCCTCCTAATTGTTTCACCCTGATTCACGCCACTCCTTTCAGCCTATCGCACTTCCCCGCTAATCAAGCTTGCATACATTCGCACGTGGCACATAATTGATACAATTAAATGCTGTATTTAGTCACCCGGTGTTCTCTGTTCTTTGCCAGTTCGTTAACGTAGTTGTCTGAGAAACTTCTGGTCTTGTACTGTGTCCTGATATCCTGTCGTGTGTAATTCCTGAGTCTTTGCGGGTTTGGAGTTAAATCTCCTCCCGCTCTGTTTGAACCTAAGTCCGCTCTTGCCTTGAACAAGCACGTCTGCTGTTTATGGCTCCTGTTCTGTAATCTAACTCTGTCTGTTCCCATTGCCCGAACTGCAGTTGTTGGTTGTTCCTGCCTGTGTTGCGGTCTACAGCCCCCCTCCTGACGTACGTGCAGACGTCTGGGCTCCTGTCCTTCCACACTGCAGCTGAACCAGCGTCCGGCCGTGCCGCTACTGCTACCACGGTTACGGTTGCGCTTTCTGCTGCTGCCCTGCTGAAAACGCCCGGATCCTGATCCACGGTCCTGCTCTTCCGCTCCCGCTCATCCCCTGCTCCAACTAACCGGTTGTCTGTCTCCATTGCATCCCCTGCTCTCTCCTAACTCTCTGATTTCCCCGCAGTCTCAAACCAGGTTTGTCTGTATTAATTGTTGCTCCCTACTCTTCAGGAGAATGCCATGATTGAAGTTTAATTTATTGGATGCTTCGCGCTCCCACATCTGTCTGTCCGTCTGTCTGCTGTGTGTTCAACCCAGTCTAACCCTACCAACTCCAGTTCCGGCCTGGAACGTGTGTTGCCCGGTTGCCAAGTCCTGTTCCGGCTTGGAACAAGCGCAGTCCGTATCCAGTCCCGTTCCGGTTAGGAACGAAGTCCAGTCCGTATCCAGTCCCGTTCCGCTTAGGAACAAAGTCCAGTCTGTATCCAGTCCCGTTCCGGTCAGGAACGAAGTCCAGTCCGTATCCAGTCCAGTTTCGGTTTGGAACGAGTCCAGTCCTGGTCAAGTCCAGTTCCGGTTTGGAACAAGCCCATTCCAAGTCAAGTCCAGTTCCGGTTTGGAACGAGTCCAGTCCAGAGTAAAGTCCAGTTCCGGTTTGGAACAAGTCCAGTCCAAGTCAAGTCCAGTTCCGGCTTGGAACAAGCCTACCCGGTCCAAGTATAAGTGTGTGATCTGTATAACCTGTCTTGCCTTTTCTCCCCTTGCCACAGGACTGCCCTGTAAGCAATCTTGGGTTCAGTCTGTTGTCTGGCCCGTAACATGAAAATTCAAACCCGAACTGAACCGACCCGAGTGAGTTGAAGCCCGAGCCCGGCTCGCCCAAGATCATCACATACAATACTGAGCCCGAGACCGACAAAACCCGAAAAAAAACAAAAAAAACACGAGTCGTTTATTGCCAGAAAAGGCTGCGCAATTTATGTAGGTGGCGGCTCAATTCACATAGTACAACGGGGTGAGAGAGAGAGAAGGAGCAAGCAAGCAGGAACGCCACAAACTAGCTGTATTTTTAGCCTACTGTTTTTGAGTTTAACAGATTTAGTAATTGAGAGCAGCAGTGTAAACCAATTTTGCCGAAAGCAAGCAATTAGATTTGTACTAATGTTTTAATGTTTGCCATGCTGTAATAGAATTTAGTAGTGTTTTTTTGTTAGAACGGGATTAAACTTTTTTATTGTTGTGTAGTTCGCATATTCTTGTTTCATTATTATTGCCCTATTACACAGCAGACGAAACTTCAACCTCAACTCGAACGCCTACAATCGCCGTATAGTTACAGCAAACGGGAGATGTTGGATGAATAAAATAAATAGCTACATTTTAAGTAGAGAAAGTCTTGACAATTGATTCACTCCAAAATTAGCAATCAGCACCACATAAAAATGAGACATTCTTTTCTTTTATTAAATTTTTTTTTATGCAGCCCGAGCCCTACCCGACCCGACCAATTAGCATAAATTGTCGGCTCGAACCCGGCCTGACTGATGCATCGAGACTCTTATCTAAAAATATGTCATGGACATGATCTGCACGTACTGACATAATTCATCCCTATTAAGGAGGGAGCGTCAATGCGGAAATCCTCAGAACATTTTTCTCGCCCTTAAAGGGTCCCGAGTGACTATGACCCCTAATGGTCATCCTGAACTCATAGAACATGGGCACCATCATAATCGTTCATTCTATTTCATTCCTCCGATCATTAGGGTCGTCAACAAATGGATGACTAATACCCACATTGTCAGGAGGGATCATCATACCTTTAAGTGCATGTCAAGGCCGCCGGCAGGATGGTTGCACCGACCATTGAATCTGGCGCCACGTTGACGTGATAGAATTTCGAGAATGTGCAGGGGGATGCCCATGTCGCGGCCTCACAAATTTCTTCAAGAGCTATGCCTTCAAGGGCTGCCCATGAAGTAGCCATACTTCTTGTAGACCTACCCTGGATATTAATAGGCAAGGGCTTAGCACTAGCCTCATAAGCTGTAGCTATCACCTTTACTACATAGTGGGAGAGGCTCTGAGCCGAGAGCGCTGCCCCCTTGGTTTTGCCATAGCAAACGAAGAGTTGCCCTGTACGTCTGATGGAAGAGGTAGCTTCGACGTAGCATCACAGCGCATGCACTGGATTGATGGTTGATGTGGAATGCTGAAACAACTTTGGGCAGAAACGATGGATTGGGCCACAGTGTGACTCCAGAGTCAGCCGGCCTCCACATCAGACACTCTGCGCTGATAGCTAGCGCCTAGCTGATGCCATTGCTAGCAGAAATGCCATCTTAAAAAAAAGCCATTTATGGCTGGTCATCTCAAGAGGCTCATAGGGCTGTCAACACCAAGGGAAGATCCCAGGAGGGAGCTACCAGTGACCTCGCGAGTCTCAGCCACCGGGCACCCTTCAGGAACCGGCTGACAAGGTAATGGCTCCCTGCAAGCTTGTTATGTACCCAGACATGACTGCTGGATATGGCAGCCGCATAGGTTTTCAGTGTGCTGGCTGCTTTGCCGTTATTAAGTCAGGACTGCAAAAAGTCCAATAATACAAGAATCGTACAGTGTACGGGGTCCGCTCCCTCCCTTAAGCACCATGTGCAGAACAGTTGCCACATATACCCATAGGCCTTCCTCGTAGACGGGGTTCTGGAGTTAAGTAGCGTCCGCAGGACAGGGGAACCGCACACAGTTATCGAAGGGTCGGGCTCCTCAGTGGCCATACCCAGAGTTTCATCCTGTTTGGTCAAGGGTGCCAAACAGTGCCGCTCTGTTGCGATAGCAGATCCTCCCGAAATGGGATCTCCCAGGGCGGATCATAAACAAGGCAGAGGATCGTGCGAAACCAGGGTTTCATCGGCCTTCTGGGGGCTACCAGCAACAGCTCATGGTGGCCCGTGCTGACCCTGTGCAGGGTCGCATTGATCATCTGGCGGAAAAGCGTACATCCGGCCATCCGTACGCTAATGCATCCATCCCCAGGGGGCTCGAATGCTCGTTCACCGAGAACCACTGGGGGCAATGAGTAGACTCCTGAGAGGCGAACATGTCTGTCTGAGCATGACGTCGCCATATCTCCTCTACCACTTTGGGGTGGAGACACCATTCACCAGGATGAATCTCCTGGCGAGATAGAACATAGACCATACTCCTTGAGCTGGGCGGTGCTGGCAGACAGCTCCCCAACCGGTCAGTGAAGCATCTGTCATTACCACCATGCGTCATGATGGTATAACCCCCATCCGGACCCCCTTTTTTAGGAGGCTGACTCATCGCCATAGGCGGAGTAGCCGATAAAATTGACGTCACCCTGATTCGAGTGTGACGGTCCCATTTGCAGCAACATGGCGTTCAACCATCGTTGAAGTGGCCTGGCTGTCAGGAGTCCGAGAGACACGGCTGCTGAGGCGGCCATGATTAGGCCCATAAGCCTCTGAAAAACCATAATTTCAAGTACCTGGTTCACTCGGAACTGACACACCGTGTTGAGCACAGTAGCTATGTGACGGGGCGTCAATGATGCCTTCATGCTCTTTGAATTGAGCAGCAGTCTGATGTATTTGATGGACTGTATCGGTACTACCTGGATCTTGCCATAGTTGACGTTGATGCCCAGCCTGGCAATATGTTCCAACGTCTTGGCAGTGTGTGTGAGCGCCATACCGTACAATTCGGCACATATCAGCCAATCGTCTAGGTACGGCATAATTCTCAGCCCCCTTAGCCGGAGCGGCGATAGGATCGCACTCATACAGCGGGAGGACATTTAACTCATATGCCTGACCTCACAATGCAAATTGTAGGAAATGATGATGCTCCACAGAGACAGGAACGTGGAAGTATGTGTCTTTTAAATCCACAGCTGTGAACCAATCCCCTGGTCGTACGGCGTGTATGACGTCTAATTTCTGGAGCATCCGGAAAGTGTATCGTTTTAGACACATATTTATGTCTCTCAGATCCAGAACTGGTCGAAGGAGACCATCCTTTTTCGGTATTAGAAAATAGATTGAGTAAGCCACTGAGCCGTTCGGAGGGAGGCACCAGTGACACAGCACCCATTTTCAGGAGGCCTGTAATCTCCAGTCCCAGCCTTCTCGACTGGGCGGGGTCCAGACCGCGTGTGCACCTGACCCCGGAAAACCTTGGGGGCCGACGGTTGAACTGGAGGCGGTAACTCTTTAAAATGTGGACAAAACCCACGGGTCTCTCGTGAGGGCCTCCCAATTCGCTAGCTGGTCTCGGCGATATTGTCCCACCATCGGCCCCATGACCTCATGCCTGTTTGGGGCCTTGTTTCGGGGGGCGATGGTTAGTTTTCCGTCCCCTAGCCTGACCCCCAGATGGACCTACAGGGTCATGTCGTGAGTTAGATGCCGGTACACGAGTGGACAGACGACGAAGAGTTCCCCTGCCATACGAGGGTTGTGCATCGCTTCTAACCATCGGTTGGGACCAATGCACACCAGTGTGTTGAGGGGGGGGATCTGCCGCTCCCTGTATCTTAATGCCTCCACAGAATGTTCAAGCGTCTGTCTGGCTACTCCAGTGAAAAGCTGGGCCGGAATAACCGGCAGGTCTCTGATTGTTCTCTTTGTGGCGTCCGGGAGAGGCGACTAAGCCAACCACATCTGACGCCGATCATTGTGAGCAAGGACATTACTCGGTCTAGTTCAGGGGTCATAAACGCGAACACCTGTAGCGATGCATCACTGATTGAGGCGTCGACCTCTGCACCAATTATTGTCTGTGACTGCGCAAGCATTAGCCATGACAGCGAATTACCAATTTGCACCGTCCTGGCAGCCGCCTTATAAGCCTTACAGAGCAGATCGTCTGTTGCTCTGCATTGTGGCCTAGGGCAGCGGGCAGTCCTCTGCCTGGACTGCCTCCCCTGGGGATACCACCAGTGCTGCAATGGCAGGTTCCACAGAGGGCATTCGGTCCAGCCCTCTTTGGCCACCTGTTGTATATCAGGGCGTGGCCAACATTTATTTAGCTCAGCCAGGATATTGTTCGATGCTGGCATGGCAAATCGCGCCCCCTGGGGGGTCCGTAGGTGAAATCTAGATGGCTCCGAAGTGCTGGCCTGAGGCATATCGCAACCCATGCGTGCCAGGGCTGCACGGAGAATGGTTTCTAGAGAGGCCGAGTAACCCACTGAACTGGTGGTGGAACCCGAGCCTCCCACCGACCATCTGTCAGATCGGTCTCCTGTGTCAGACCAACTCTGAACAAAGTAGGTGTTTGATGCTGCTGTAGAGAGTGCATCAAACCCATCACAATCCGGATCCCTGCATCAATCCTCATCTGCTGGGGGCCCTTGTGGGGACCCGTGCTGGGGAGCCGTTTATGTCTTTTTATGGTCTCCCAGCATCTCAGTCAGCTGTTGCACTGCTGCACGTAGCTGTGTGACTTCTGCGGACAGGTTGCTGCCCCTGCCAACTTTGTCCTTCTTTCGTGAAGGGGCCTCGGCGGCGGAAATACCCTTATGCTTGGGGGCAACCTCTACGGCAAATGGTGTTCTGCCTGAGGGGGGCATGTGGGACATGAACGCATCCAATCGGGCCTGCTTATTCTCCAGTGACATACCCATACAGCATGGGCAAAGGGTCTGAGAACGCTTCCTGCAGGTGCCCTGGGATGAGGCACAGATAGCACCGGGTGTGCCCATCAGCCATATCCATGGCTCCCACCAGGTAATGAGGAACATTTGGGATCTTTAAAGAATGTTCCCTATACTGCCTTGTAATGTCATTGCAGAACATTACATTTGGAACATTCTGGGGTGTATAGGGGAATGTTACTCCAAGATAACAAAAGAACATTCCAGGAACATCCCATAAATGTCACAAACATTGCAATGCGTTCCCTGGATGTCATAATGCTGAGTTCCTTACAAGTCCTCAGAACATTCCTAAAACATGATTGTTGAACTTCCCCTTCACATTCCACAAACATGACAGGAACATTCTATGGAACATAAGTGGAATATTCTAGGAATATTAGTTGAAACGTTCCCTTTGGGTTTCTCTAACGCTTTGATTTAACGTTCCCTTACTATGAGACCAGAGTACATTGCTAACATTCCCAATACATTTTTGCAACGTCATTACAAAACGTTATTTTGGGAACATTCTGGGGTGTATATATAGGGGAATGTTACTCCCAAGATAACAAAAGAACATTCCAGGAACATCCCATAAATGTCACAAACGTTGCAATGCGTTCCCTGGATGTCATAATGTTGTGTTCCTATCAAGTCCTCAGAACATTCCTTCAACTTGTTTGTGGAACTTCCCCTTCACATTAGAGGAACATTCTATGTAACATTAGGGGAATATTCTCGGAATGTTAGTAGAAACGTTCCCTTTGGGTTAATCTAATGCTTCGATTTAGCTTTCCCTTACTGTGAGACCAGAGTACATTGCTAACATTCCCCATGCATTATTGCCACGTCATTCCAAAATGTTATTTTGGAAACATTCTAGGTGTATAGGGGAATGTTACTCCAAGATAATTGAAGAACATTCTAGGAACATCCCATAAATGTCACAAATGTTGCAATGTGTTCCCTGGATGTCATAATGTTCAGTTCCTTTCAAGTCCTCAGAACATTCCTAAAACTTGATTGTCGAACTTCCCCTTCACATTACAGGAACATTCTATGTAACATTAAGGGAAAGTTCTCGTAATGTTAGTAGAAACCCATTCCCTTTGGGTTTCTCTAATGCTTGGATTTAACGTTCCCTTACTGTGAGACCAGAGTACATAGCTAACATTCCCCATACATTCTTGCCACGTCATTACAAAACGTTACTTTGGGAACATTCTGGGGTATATAAGGTAATGTTACTCCAAAATAACAAAAGAACATTCCAGGAACATCCCATAAAAGTCACAAACGTTGCAATGTGGTAATTGGATGTCATAATGTTCAGTTCCTCTCAAGTCCTCAGAACATTCCTAAAACTTGATTGTGGAACTATTATTAGATAGTTATCTTCGGCCTGTTCTTCAGCTGCCGAGCAGATGGTGATATGTAGTCCCATTTAAATATATTTTTGAATTTTGGCTTTATTGGACAGTAATCAATGAGAGACTAGAAAATTGGAGGGAGAGAGAGAATAGCCTTTGAGGTTTATCTTGAGTCGGATTTGAACCCATGTTGTGGAAAAAAGGAATCGCTGATGACACGCAATTTTCCTGGTTGAGCTACTAGAGCATCTTGTCCCTCCCTGTGAGAAATTTTCAGGCTAAAATCCATAAAATAAACGTCTATTACATTTGTCTTTTTATAGAGTTGTCATGGTTTTGACCCTGTTTTCCCTTGCGGTCGTTCTCTTTGGTGGCCACGCGAGGGCGCTGCCCTTTTGGTAGATGCTTGCTCCGCCCTGCTGAGTTGTCGGATCTTTTGTTAAGCGTTTACACCTGTTGCGTAGTCACCGGAGAGTTATATAAGCCTTCCGTCTCCTTCGTTCGGGGCTTCGACATTAATTGTTAATTGTTATGTACTGTGGTGTTATTGTTAGCTGTGAGTTCTCGTACCATTTTGGCTACTCGCCTATTTTTAGCGTCTCTTTTTAGAGGCAGGGCTTATTTCTTACTGGCTTGGTTGTTGATTATCTCGTAGAAGTTTGGGACCGTAAATCTCTGTTCCATTTCGCCTCGTCTCCTTCATTAGTTTTCTGAGAGGCTGTTGTGCTATGTTGCGTAGGTCTTTTGGTAGTAGCCGTCCTGTACGCCCTTTTTACCTGCGAGACGTTTGTTGCGAGCTGTTGTTCGGTTTCGTTCTCCGGGTGTTTGTCTCTTTATATGGAGCTTGGGCGTTGTTGTGGACGTGTTTGTGTGTGACTGCGTGTGTTCTAATTATAGCATCGGAACGTTAGCTCTCTGTTCCAATTCGCCTCGTTATATATTTATTCTCTGAGAGACCTGGCGTTTTGCTTCTACTTAATTCCGTGTTACTGTGAGCCAGTAAGTAGCCTTGGTACGTTTTTCCCTGTTTAGTCTCCTTCTCGTGGACTACGTTCCCCGTTGTTGTGATTCAGGGTTTTATTTATATTGAGGCTTCGTGCTATTATGTTTGCGTAAGTCTTTTGTTGCAGCTGTCCTGTTCGCCTTTTTGCCTTTGAGACGATTTTGTTGCGAGCTGTTGTTCGGTTTCGTTCTCCGGGTGTGTTGTCTCCTTATGTGGAACTTGGGCGATGCTGTGGACGTGCTTGCGTTTGACTGCGTGTTTTTAATAGCCTCGGAACGTTAGCTCTGTTCCATTTCGCCTCGTTACATTTTTCCATTTTTGTGAGAGGCTAGGGCGGTTGTTTTATATCTAGCTTGCGTTAGTCTGTGGATAGTAAAGTTATGGGACGACGGTTCTTCGTCAGCTCACCTGTAAAATGTTTCTCTCTCTTGGGAGATCGGGTGTTTACCCTCTTGGTTTTATGCATTGGACTGCTAGCCTTTTTATATCGCCATGGAACATTAAATCTCTGTTCCTGTTTGCCTCGTTTCATCTGCTGTCTGGGAGGTTAGGGCTGGCTCTGTTTTTAAGCTTGGTCATTTTTGCTGGTAAGGTTATGGGACTGCGGTTCTCCGTCGGCTCGCCTGTAAAATGTTTCTTCCCCCTGGGAGATCGGGCGTTTACCCTCCTTTAGGTTCCGCATATGACTGTTAGTTCTTGCTTATGTAATTAGCCCCTTAACTTATCTGTTTTTTCGCCTCATTAAATTATTTCATTCTTTATTTGTGTACTGTATTTATTTGTGCCTTTTCGCTACTCGCCCGTTTATTGTGTCTCGTTACCGAGACAGGGCGTGTATTATGTCTGGCTGTTCAGATTCCTGTCCTAGCGCTCTACCTTGCGTTGTGACAGTTAGCCGGTTAGTAGCGTCTGTAATGGTTTTGGTTTGTTCGTTGTCTTGTCTCCTCCCTTATCTGCGGGTATCCCGCCTTAGTGGCCTATTACAAGAGTGGAGAGACATCCCCGTTCAGGTGGTCGCGGAAGACTTTTCACCGCAGAATAAGAGGTGGCCATTGTAAGCCAATAATGAAATACGCTTGAGGGAAGTCCAGACCACAGTCATACAAGACCATGACATCTTCAATAATATCAATGCTGTGAGTCTGGCCACAATAAACCAAGTTCTACATCGCCACCAGGTGACTTTGAAGCAGCTGTATACGGTGCCCTTTGAGAGTAACAGTGACCAGGTGAAGGAGATTAGGTGCCGGTATGTACAGGTAAGGGTTCATCACAACAACTTTTCTTTACAATACTGCAATGCAGGGACCACTGCTGGAACATCTAACAATATATTTTTCTTTTTCTCAGAGAATAATGGAGCTTGAAGCCAATGCTGCCCCTCATATGTCTATCTATGTTGATGAAGCTGGCTTCAATTTGTCCAAAGTCCGTAGATGTGACAGGAGCATCATCGGTCAGCAGGCCACAATCAATGTCCCAGGACAACGTGGGGGAAACATAACCATGTGTGCTGCGATATCAAGAGATCGTGTAATGTCGAACATCCCCACCATTGGCCCCTACAATTCTGCACACCTCATCACCTTCCTCAAAGCACTATGACAGACTTCTACCACCCCAGGAGAGGGATCTGGTGGCTCCAGACCTGCCAATCTTTGTGTTCGTCTGGGACAATGTTACATTCCACCACTCCGCTCTTGTAAGAGAGTGGTTTGCAGCATGGCCTCGCATCATAATGGAGTTCCTGCCACCCTATTCTCCATTTCATTTCTTCACTTCAGCTCTGTTCAGTTTATCCTTTTGACACATAACACAATGTCACCATAAAATGAACTACTAGGAAAATTAAGAATTTACGATAATACATTAAGAATTGACAATAGCCTACTATAAGCTGCAATCCCTTAAAAAATCGGATTTATAAACCTCCAATTCCCTAAACATATCTGATTCATGGTTAGTCACTTTAAAAAAATTACTATAGCCTCCAAAAATTGCTCTAGTCTATGCTACTCTGCAGACAATGTATCTTACTGGAAACACTTTTAATTATAATAATAATCATAAGAATAATCTCAGGTAGTCTACTTTCTTAGTAGTATCTATTGTTTTCTTGCTGGCTAAGATTCCTGGGAAATATGCGTTGGCCAATTAAGCTTGTTAGCCAACATTAGTTTTGCCAGAGAAATGTCAGTCAGCTGCTAGTCAGGAAGCAGGTACAAGCTAGGCTACTACGAAGCGAATCAACATGCCTTACATCCATTGCACTACAGAAAACTAAACTAAACCTAGCTACATGATCCGGTACCAAAAGATTTCCCGCAGACAACGTTAAGACTACACTACCGGAAAAAAATAAACTGCAAAGGTATTATGCTGTGCTTATGAAGTTCGGCAGCTCGTAGCCCAGACATGGAAGCTTGGAGTTACTCATCCGACAAGCCAGTGTTGAATAGCCTAACGTTATTTATATAGAATACTAATACGCCTATTTTACAACTGTATTTCCATATTTTAGGCTGTATGTGAAGACTTCAGACGCAAAAGCCTCTAAGTCCCCCTGACATCTTTTGTTTTAAATGAACGATTTTTATTAGGCTTCTATGTTCAGGTTCACTAATTTCACTTTAATTGCAATGAAAAGGTTATTCATCATTGAACAAAATGTCATATTTTCCAAAAATGTAACTTTATTCTATTCTTTTTTATCAAATTTGACTGCCTTTTGCTGCAAAACCCGCTAAGTCCATCTGTACTTTTTTTGCAGAAAACTCTAAGTCCACCTGTTTGGACAAAAATTATAATATATTAGATACTAGTTACTTTTTTAAAAAGTAAAGCGTTATATTACTATACAATTAAGGTAATGCGTTATATTACCAGTCATAAAATAACTTAAATCAGTGTTAAATTATTAGGACCATTTAACCTTACGTATTCATTATAAAATGCTGTTGAAATATGTTGTAGATTGTTTTACAAAACGATTGAAAATTGTATCACCTTCATAGCCAGTAGGCCTATTGCAACCGATAAAATAAAAGTCTACCCGTATTCGTTCTTGCATTGCCCATGCTTTGCACTTTTGTTACATTAGAGCTGACTGAGATTAATTCAACAGACAAAACATATGGAAAATAGCCTTTTTAATTAACTTTCTTAAATGTATTCAGCCCATTTCAATTGACAATATAAACGTAGTAACAGGGTGTTCACAATGTTGCTTTTAAAACGACATTGACAAATATGAAAAGCTAATCAAATGAAATAGGGCTTTCACACTCGATTATTAATAGATTGGAGAGTTCGTAATAAATAGCCTTAGCATATCAAACGCAGCATGAAATGTAGCCTCCAATTTGTGAGCTGAGAATTAGAAGGTTCTATCTGACATTTTTATCAAAAATTAGTTAATTACATAAAATTAATCTTTAAGTGGTTCTTCATACATGTGTTAATCATTATTCATGATTTTTTTTTTTTTTGGTCAAAATATACAAAAACAGAAAGTTCTATCTGCACATCCCCCTCTGCACTTGGCGTTATAAGGTTCTATCTGCAGTCCAATCACAGACCTGATTATAAACAAAGTAGCCAATTAGAGAACGTTTCATTCGTAATTTGAAATTTGTTTTAAGCCTGACACTGATAAGCAAAGCAATGCAAAGCAAAGTCACAAAGCATGGTAAGAAGGACAAACAGAAAAAAAACTTAATATTTTATAAGAAAGTGAGGGATGACTTTAAAAGACAACAGGTTAGAGCTAATTATTTATTGCTAATGTGAACTACATAATAAGTTTATCTTTTCATCTAACGTTAGCTAAATTAGCAGGCTAGCGAACGTTAGCTAATTGTCAATACAGTTTCACAGTCAGTTTCACTCCTAAATAAAACTTTATTATTCATGGAAAAAATCCTGGATTGAAAATGCAAGTGTGAAAACAACTGGTGTTGCTCAACACAGGGTGAAAACGTAGCTACCTAGTTCATTTCTAATTGTTTACATGGTTAGCTAGTGATAGTGTTCACACCTAGAATCTAGCTCCGCAGTTCGTTCATTGAGTAACTTAACTTGACGAAGGAAACGCATCAGTTTTTGATTAAATATATACCCCACAAGGAAGAGTGCTGTCCTTAACCTTTATTTTATCTGTCATACATAAAATAGTATGTTGTGTTGCAAGCTAGCTAGATTTAGCAACTTGGATATAACATTGTCAGTGCACTCACACGTTAGCAACTTTGAGATAACATTGTCAATGTTTAGCTCACATGTGTGTCGGAGGGGGGTACCGAACATAGACTTTATAATAAGGTATAATACACAGGCCTAGCTGTAGTAGGTGTAGTACCAGGGTCAACAAAGGTGTGCTGCCTTTCACTGTCCCTCTTGCACAGCCTACAAAGAAATTATACTCTGGCAGAAGCAAAGAAAAATTATCTGAGGTCCATGTTAACATACATGCCTGCCATAGACGGGGCATGTCCCAATACTCCAAAAATCCACCCTCCTTTCCTCCATGCCCCGGAAACCGATCTTTGTGTCTTAATCTAATGTTGCTGATTAGGCTACATATTAATTACAAACGGTTACAAATTGATTAATGTCTCGATGCAAACCGCAATGTCAGGTACATTGTATACTGTACATGCAACTACTTGTACTCAGAATGTTCAGGCAGTTTTGCATACTTCCGGGTAGGAGACAAGTGGTAGTGGAGGAAAGGAGGAGAGGACTGACGAATATTGGGACGCAACCAGGGAGTACTACATGGTAATATGCAAAGATTAAATCAGCTACTGCCTGGTCAACTGAGGCATGTTTTGGGGCAAGGCTTTGACCACACACACACATTGGGACTATGTTTAAATTAGAATATGCCCATCAACATTGACATGCACAGACACATTGGAACTATGCTTATAGTCCCATCGACATTGGCAGACACACACACACACACACACACACACACACACACACACACACACACACACACACACACACACACACACACACACACACACACACACACACACACACACTCACTCACTCACTGGGACTGTGTTTAAGTTAGAATAATGTAATGTAATATGCTTCTTTGTAAACTCATGTGCTTCTGTCCTGTCTTGTCCTGTTATTGTATTGCACACTGACTTTGTTTAATAATAAAAAATATATATACAGTGAGTACCATAATTCATTGGACAGTGGCACATTTTTCATTATTTTGGTTCTGTACACCCCCCAATTCCCATAGAGATCTATTCAAATGCGGAGAGGTTATAGTATCACTTGTAAGAGTACCAGAAAATAACATATCAAGAGTCTTTTGATATTGTTGGGTCACAGACATCAGGAAATCATGGCATGCAAAGGCTATGCGACCAAATATTTTAAATTATTACTTTATTCTACATTATGTTAAACTGTCCAATATTTTTTGATGCCCAAAATGAGGGGGACTATGTACAAAAGGTTCTATAATTTCTAAACGGTTCATATGGATGAAAATACTGATTAAAGCTGACAGTCTGCACTTCAACCTCATTGTTATTGTATCCTTTCAAACTCAAAGTGCTAGAGTACAGAACCAAAAGAAATGTGTCACTGTCCAATGAATTATGCTGCTCACTGTATATACAGTCAAGCCGGAAAGTCTCCCCACCCTTTCACCTTCTCCACGTTTTATTACGTTACAGACTTATACTACAATAGATTGAGTTCATTTTTTGCCTCAAACATCTACACACAACACCCCATAATGACAATGTGAAAAAAGTTTTTTTGAGATTTTAGCAAATTTATTAAAAATAAAAAACTAAAATTTCTCATTTACATAAGTATTCATACCCTTTGCTTTAACGTATTTTTAAAGTATCATATTTCATATTTGGTCGCATATCCTTTACATGCTGTTACTTCCTGAAGTCTGTGACCATCAACATAAAAAAAAACTGTCGATATCTTATTTTCAGGTACTGTTACAAGCGATACTATAACCTCTCTGCATTTGAATGGATCTCTATGGAAATTGGGGGGTGAGACTAGATTCAGCTGTAAATTACACTGGTACAGTATGGAACACATGGCTGGCTAAATGGCTGTAAGTTATCAAGGGTCTGAGCTATCAAACGAGCCCCAAACCATCACTCTGTTGCCAGATATGGAGTAGATGTGGATGGATCACTGCAAGGGTTGTTTCTCCTGACTTTTTTCCCCATAGAGTTCTATAGGAAAATGAGTCCGGAGAAATAACCCTTGCAGTGATCCATCCACATCTACTCCATATCTGGCAACAGAGTGATGGTTTGGGGCTCGTTTGATAGCTCAGACCCTTGATAACTTACAGCCATTTAGCCAGCCATGTGTTCCATACTGTACCAGTGTAATTTACAGCTGAATCTAGTCTCACCCCCCAATTTCCATAGAGATCCATTCAAATGCAGAGAGGTTATAGTATCGCTTGTAACAGTACCTGAAAATAAGATATCGACAGTTTTTTTTATGTTGATGGTCACAGACTTCAGGAAGTAACAGCATGTAAAGGATATGCGACCAAATATGAAATATGATACTTTAAAAATACGTTAAAGCAAAGGGTATGAATACTTATGTAAATGAGAAATTTTATTTTTTTATTTTTAATAAATTTGCTAAAATCTCAAAAAAACTTTTTTCGCATTGTCATTATGGGGTGTTGTGTGTAGAATTTTGAGGGAAAAAAGGAATTTAATCAATTTTGAAATATGTCTGTAACGTAATAAAACGTGGAGAAGGTGAAAGGGGTGGGGAGACTTTCCGGCTTGACTGTATGTATGTACAGTATATACATACAGATGGGTGACAAAAAACCCCTAAAGTGAGGGAGTCCGGTGGCTCTGTTATGCTGTGGGGGGCATTTTCCTAGCATGGTTTGGGTCCACTTGTCCCCTTAGAGGGAAGGGTCACTGCAAATCAATACAATGGTATTCTGAGTGATCACCTTTATCCTATGATGAAACATTTCTATCCTGATGGGAGTGGTCTCTTCCAGGATCACAATGCCCCCATCCACAGGGCACAGGGGGTCACTGAATGGTTTGATGAGTATGAAAATGATGTGAATCATATGCTATGGCCTTTGCAGTCACCAAATCTCAACCCAATTGAACACCTATGGGAGTTCATCACCACCATCATCAAAACAATAAATGAGGGAATATCTTTTGGAAGAATGGTGTTCCATCCCTCCAGTAGAGTTCCAGAGAATATATATATGATAGACTAGAGGTAGAATCTATGCCAAGGCGCATTGAAGCTGATCTGGTGGCTTGGGGTGGCCCAACACCTTACTAAGACACTTTATGTTGGTTTTTGATAATGTATTTTGATATCAGCAAAGTGAAATAAACATCAAGATTTTAGAAGGTTCTATCTGCAATTTTGGCTCTTCAAAATACCCCACTTACAAATTTCACAACATTTTCATACTTTGCATTTGAAGTACACCTAAGATGAGGGACAAAATAATCAATAACAGAATAATACACTATGAAACGTTTTTGAGATGTGGGGAGTGAAAACTTTGATGCTCAATATCTCAAAAATATGCCTAACACAGATAGAACCTTCTAATTCTAAGCTCACGAATATTAGGTTGAGTAACGCGTTGCTAATTTCGATAATTTAAAGTACAGGAAGCACTGTTGTTTGTACATGCTACACAGGGAATCCTACTGTTGCTACTGTGACAAGCTTCTTTGTCCTTAGAACAGGCAGAATTACGTGGCTGACGGCGTTTCCGCTTGCCTAACGGTGAAACCACCGCAGGTTCGTCCATTTCATCAAAGTTTTCCATTATTTAATGTTAATTTTGGAAGAAATTGACAAAAATCCGTGAACGTCACGTGATCTGATGCGCGTCTTCTGATTGGCTCTGTGAACATAGCGGCTTTTGCGGAAGAATGCAACCGGCGTTTAGAGGTTTCTGCCACAGAACTCGGTTTTGGGATAGCTTAAATGAGGGATTTAGTGGTTTTTGAATCAAAAAGTATTTTATTATCGTATACTAGGCACTGAGAGCTTTCACTTGATATCGTTATCTTATTTTTGAAGTGGCGCTTAGTGGCTTTTGCGCCTGAAGTCTTCATGTATTTCTTTCAGCTACAATGTGCGTCTAGCCTATTGTGCATGCATGTCTCCATATAGACTTGGTTAATTAATTTACATGCTTCTTCATGATCCATAGTTCAGGTGGTGCTGTTCATTGTATTTCATTAGACATTAAATACAGCTCATCTACAAACTCTTTTAATGTAATTGTGGGCTATCGCTAATAGGAGAAATGTTATCATTCTCGTCAGTAGAGGGCGTTATGGTTAAGCAAATGTCTGCATGCATTTATTTGGAATGCATGTACTGTTCTGTATGCATGTCTCTCTCGATGTTATTATCTTCATGCATTGTTCATCATTAGTTAGCTACCAAAAATAAGTGATATCTGAACAAAAATGTCTCTGACGAAAAAAGTTGCAATGCAACTTGGCCCTGTGTTTCTTCATCTTACCATCTCAAGAGAATGTGGTCAATGAAACTGTATGTGCCACATCAAACTGCAAAATGAGAATAATTTATAGTGGAAATACTCTGATTCAGATTTGTTGCACTTAGAAATCAAACAGAAAAATTACTACACTATAGGGCATGTTTGAATAATTGTCTGCATCCACTGCTTTGGGTCTATGAAAAGAACAGAATGAATAAAATGTATTATTATTATTATTATGTATTTATTGATTGATTTATTTGGAATATTTGGATTTCTATCAAAACCTGTGTGGTCCTACAGAGCATAGATATCCTTGTGTTCACAAAATTCTGTTCACAAATATCATAACTATTATTATGTTAAGAAAATTAGTACTATTACTTATTTGCCATCATCTGACCCACAAACATGTCTGGATACGTTTCTAAAAATGCTATATGTACGCTATTTTAAAAATATGACTTATTTTTATCAGCATTTATTTATTCATCCCCCCTTTCTCTATTGTACATGATGTTTCTTGATATAAATATCTGCTTGTGAATTGTAAAGAAATCTGTAGCAGCAGTTAACATTTTAAAACCTGTACAGTACATTTTCTAAAGTAAACTTGCCAAAAAAGTATAACCATATCCTTTCTGGAGTGTAATTATTCATCAACTGTTAAAAACATTAATTGAAATCATATGTTATTCCATGAGGCACAATCTCTACATATGCTAAGATGAATAAACACAGGGCCAAGTTGCATTAAATAATTTAGGAAAGTTTGGATAGCATTGCTTTGGAATAGAGCTAGTTTATTTAGTGTGAGCTACGATAGGCAATATTGTTAGTTGTAACTTGGCCACATTTTGATATCAATACTTTTAAAGGCAGGCCTAGTTTTTGCAAGTTGGAATTAAGGACTTATAGACAGCGCTCTGTAGGCTATGCATGAGTAACTTTTTTACGTCTGAGATGTTTTTGTTCAGATTCACTATATCACAATTCCAGTGGGTCAGAAGTTTACATACACTAAGTTGACTGTGCCTTTAAATTTTTAATATTTGGTCACATATCGTTTGCATGCCTGTACATTAACCGGACTTGCTGCGTTTCTTATTCATACGAACCAGGGCTGGGTTGCACCGGTCATACGTAAGTTTGTGCGTAAAGTCTTTACTAGGTCCTTAGTTGCTACTGGTTAGTTTCAAACTATCGCTTTACTAAATTCGGTTGCACCACCAATACGTAAGTAATGTATTAGCTAGTGAAAACTAAGTAATGCTTAGTTCAATACTAAGGTAAACATTGTCGCTTTATCATGACGATAACAAATCCATAACCAATCAATCAACAAGCTACAATGTAAACACGGAAATCAACTTGCATTGAGTTTAACAGGCTACGTCTATTTTGCATTCCATGGAAAAAATTGAACATCGAACAGAATTACAATGTGTGCATATTTATGTTTTTACGAATAAAATTCAAAATATCCTTATTTGTTTGTTTAGCCTATTTATTTATGTTACAGCCATTATGTGCTTTGAAAATATATGGAAAGTAACTTAGCCTAATTTACATAACAGGACTGTTCTGTTTGCCTCTCTTTTGAACTATAAAGAACTTTGTTTTCAAACTGAACATTTTCCACACGTCAACTATTTTTACCGTGTTTGCTGAAGAAACGGCGGAGGTAGCCAATTAGACGAACAGACGGTTACAGTCTTGCAACAACCGAATGGCAACAAGATTTCAAAACAACGGTTTAGTAGGAATAACAGTAAGAGCCTCCGAAACACTTTAAACGGGCCATGTTTTCATTTTTTTCCCGTTGGTTATGGTTACGCCACAATTTACACCTCCTTAGGGGTAAGTGTAAATATTTAGTAGCTACTAAGCTCAACGTACAAACTAGTTTGTGTAGTGCAACCCATTTTTATTTAGTGATGTGTAAACCTTCATTTAGTAAACACTTACGTTATAACTAGCCTACGTTTGAACTTACGTATAGCTGGTGCAACCGGCCCCAGAAGTGCAGTGACCGAATTCCTATACCTTACCGACTTCGTTGTCAACATAGCAAAGACAATATCGAAGTGCCCTGAAGGCGGAAGTCCTGAGCTATTTATAATAGGCAGGAAAAGCAAGACAGGTGTAAGGGATAATAGCCGGGCGAGAATCAAACACTGGAACGGGGGCAGAAAAAATTTGATAGAATGTCCCGACGACGCCAACGAGAAAACCGAACGCAGAAACAGCAGAGGCTGCGAATAACCATGACAGAAAGAGGAAGGTTCCCAGAACGATACCCTCATGTTACATAGAACATTGCCCTGATGTTTTATGGAATGCCCAGAGAATGTTCCCCTCTGATGTTACATGGAATGCTCCTAGAAAGTTCCCCTGATATATAAACTGTTCGTGGACCGTAAGAGGAAGGTTCCCAGAATGATACCCTCATGTTACATAGAATGTGCCTAGAACCTAAGAGGAACCTAAGAGGCCCCACATTCAGTGCACAAGGCGCTCATGCCTTAGCAGAATAAAGAGCACCCGAGGACGAAAAACATGGCGGTAGGGGAAGCCGGGGCAGATAGTGTAGCGAATCACGCTACTCTGCCTCATAAAACAATCAATGTAGCATCGCGCTCACCAACCATAGGTTCCATACTATTCCTGTGTAATTTAAATGTCCCACCCCCCATAGAGAAAAATTAAGAATCTTGAAATTAAGATTCTTTTGATATCCTTTTATACCCAGTCATGATAGCATCACCTGTGGAATGTTCCAAACAGGTGTTTTTTGAACTTCCCAGTCTTTTTTTGCCCCTGGCCCAACTTTTTTGGAACGTGTTGCAGGCATCAAATTCAGAATTAGCGTATATTTAAAAAAAACAATGAAGTTGATAAGGTAAAACATTAAATATCTTTTCTTTGTACTGTTTTCAATTAAATATACATAAAAATATATGTTAAAAAAACACATAAAAGAGAATGTACAAATCACAGCTTCTGCTTTTATGTGCATTCTACATACTGTCATACTGCATTTTACATACATACTTTTTGGAATTGGGGTTTGTATAACAAAATGTCGCTTAAAGGGGAATCCCACCCAAAAATTATGTTTGGTTTGTAGAACAGTAGCTTTCCTCCTGATTAAAATGAGCTCTCAGCCAACTTTCTACCTGTAGTGAGAGCAGAGATATAGCCCCAAACTACAGTGCACGTACAAGGTACTTCCCTTACTAAGAACTACAACAACCAAGGCGCTTACAGTTCAGACAACAGGTTGCCACGCCCACTGAATGACATGACAAGAGCGGAGGCCGGGGGGCTGGGCATTTTACTGCTTGTGTAGTGCATGTCTGCACTCTGCAGCGTTTTTCAAGACTAGAGAGGCCACGTAACTCACTGGCAAGTTAGCCTGTAACAGTTATGCTATTAGCTCAGTCTCCAGAAAAGATGGGGGAAATACGGCCCTTTATTTATCTACGTCTGGTATCGTGAAAACATTAGCCAGCCTAGCCAGAAGTCTATAACACTTAGTTAGGCAATGTATTTCTCACCCCGGTTCCATGTCGGAAATCAGCATCGGGAAATCAACCCCGACCTCCCGTTTTTCAGTATGAAATGCTTTTGTGTCTACCTGCTACTTTTGTGTCTACATGCTGATACAGAATGATAAACATATACAATTCAAAGTTAAAACGTCATTGTTGTAGGTTAGTTGTTAGCTGTTTTAGCTATGTTTGCTAGCAAAGCCAAAACTTTCCCAGTACAACTCGAACGCACTGATGTCCGTAATAACACGGAAACGACACGTTTACCACCCCGATATCCGACCTCCTTCCATTAATGAATGCAAGGTTAGCTACTATAGCCTACTGCATGGCAAACATATTTAAAAACCAATTTGTTTTATGCCAAGCAGCCCGTGGCTAACAACAGCTAATGCACTAGCCCAGAAAAAATACAGGGATGTACAGGGAATCAGGGAATACCGGAGGAGCTCCGCTCTGTAACCGACAGCACTTGAGTCCTGTTTGGTTTAGTTTGATAAAACATCTTTAGGAAATAACGTAGCCTATCAATGTAATTTTCTGACATTATAATAAAATAGCAATGTTAGCTAGCTTGATCTACGAGGAGTCCCTACCACAGAACTCATCACAGAACCACTGAACTAGTTATGTGATCCCTATTCAGAACAGTCACCGAACGCAGGCAGCATTTCCTCACTGGCTCCGCCTACGTGCCTATGTAATTTACACGCCCACTTGAAAAAACTCATTTTGTCGTATACCTCTTCCGAATTTTCAACTTTATATTCACATATCTCAGTACAGATTTTTTTTTGGCCAGCCACAAAGAGAGACTTAATTAGTTGCGCTTGATCTGTTAAATAAGGTTAATGTTGTTTTTGGGTGGAATTACTCTTCAACCTAGATTTACACCCCTCTAGACATGAGGATTTTGGCTTTTGCCGTCACTGGGTGACTGATTTGTCTTATGTGGGCTAGATGTGTGCGTGTTGTTCGATATACATAGAGACTAACGTTAGCTATGATAGAATGATAGCTAGACAGCTAATGTTAGCATTCTTCATTGTTTATGCAGCTTGGAGAATCCTTTTCCAGCAAAGTCAGCCATTTTGTCACTAATTTATTTTATTTGTGAGCAAAGGACAGGCGTGCTACTGGTTCAGGAGCCTTGTTGAAGGTGGGAACCCCAGTATCTGATGTCACAGGCGAACGTAAACAAAACAGGATTTACAGACCATAAAATATATTTGAAAATTACAAAGTTATAATAAATAGAATTTCTTTAGGAAAAGCAATACTTTTACTCTGCATCTTTCTGCAAGCTCTGTGGATATCTTTTTTTATTATTTGTCAATGTGAAAAAGTTACCTATAGCACCTTTAATAACGGCTCCGCTCCCACTGAACCCTGTTCATGATCAGAGTTTAAGAGTTGAAGAGCGAATATCTTTTCACTGCATTTGTGATAACACTCCCAAATCCCCAGCAGCTGAACTAAAGCCTACACAGTAGTAGGATATGCAGTACTGTGGCCTGGACAGTCGGGGGCAGTGCAGAATATTCAGTACTGTGGTCTGGACGGTCGGGGGCAGTGCAGGATATGCAGTACTGTGGTCTGGACAGTAGAGGGCAGTGCAGGATATGCAGTACTGTGGCCTGGACAGTAGGGAGCAGTGCACGATATGCAGTACTGTGGTCTGCACAGTAGGGGGCATTGCAGGATATGTAGTACTGTGGTCTGGGCGGTAGGGGGCAGTGTTTGATATGTAGTACTGTGGCCTGCACAGTAGGGGGCAGTGCAGGATGTAAATTACTGTGGTTTGGGCAGTAGGAAGCAGTGGCGAGGAGACCATCCCCAGTCGCAATGTACCCATTCAAACTGAGGGAGCACATGCATTCTGTATCGGCATTATCATTCTGTATCGGCATGTTGGTAGATACAAAAGCATTTCATACTGAAAAACGGGAGGTCGGGGTTAATTTCCCGACGCTGATTTCCGAGATGGAACCAGGGTGAGAAATACGTAGCCTAAATGTTATAGACTTCTGACTAGGCTAGCTAATGTTTTCACAATACCAGACGTAGATAAATGAAGGGCCGTATTTCCCCCATTTTTCTGGAGACTGTGCTAATAGTGGTGGTATTTTTTCAGTATAACTGTTACAGGCTAACTTGCCAGTGAGTTACGTGGCCTCTCTAGTCTCGAAAAATGCTGCAGAGTGCAGACAGGCAGTACACAAGCAGTAAAATGCCCAGCCCCTCTTTAACGTTATTCAGTGGGCGTGGTAACCTGTTGTCTGAACTGTAAGGGCCTTGGCTGTTGTAGTTCCTCGCGGGTGGCTGCTCCACACACACAAAGCCCTGGACGAGTGCTTGTATCTATAGTGGAATGGGCTATGCTTTTGTCTGAAAGGTGTACGCATTTATTGTCATTTGTTGAATATTTTTTGGGTTTCTGTTTTAAATATTTCTGGGGATGGTCTCCTCGCCACTGCTGCCTACTGCCCAAACCACAGTAATTTACATCCTGCACTGCCCCCTACTGTGCAGGCCACAATACTACATATCAAACACTGCCCCCTACCGCCCAGACCACAGTACTACATATCCTGCAATGCCCCCTACTGTGCAGACCACAGTACTGCATATTGTGCACTGCTTCCTACTGTCCAGGCCACAGTACTGCATATCCTGCACTGCCCTCTACTGTCCAGACCACAGTACTGCATATCCTGCACTGCCCCCGACCCTCCAGACCACAGTACTGAATATTCTGCACTGCCCCCGACTGTCCAGGCCACAGTACTGCATATCCTACTACTGTGTAGGCTTTAGTTCAGCTGCTGGGGATTTGGGAGTGTTATCACAAATGCAGTGAAAAGATATTCACTCTTCAACTCTTAAACTCTGATCATGAACAGGGTTCAGTGGGAGCGGAGCCATTATTAAAGGTGCTATAGGTAACTTTTTCACATTGACAAATAATAAAAAAAGATATCCACAGAGCTTGCAGAAAGATGCAGAGTAAAAGTATTGCTTTTCCTAAAGAAATTCTATTTATTATAACTTTGTAATTTTCAAATATATTTTATGGTCTGTAAATCCTGTTTTGTTTACGTTCGCCTGTGACATCAGATACTGGGGTTCCCACCTTCAACAAGGCTCCTGAACCAGTAGCACGCCTGTCCTTTGCTCACAAATAAAATAAGTTAGTGACAAAATGGCTGACTTTGCTGGAAAAGGATTCTCCAAGCTGCATAAACAATGAAGAATGCTAACATTAGCTGTCTAGCTATCATTCTATCATAGCTAACGTTAGTCTCTATGTATATCGAACAACACGCACACATCTAGCCCACATAAGACAAATCAGTCACCCAGTGACGGCAAAAGCCAAAATCCTCATGTCTAGAGGGGTGTAAATCTAGGTTGAAGAGTAATTCCACCCAAAAACAACATTAACCTTATTTAACAGATCAAGCGCAAGTCGCGATGTGCCCATTCAAACTGAGGGAGCACATGCATATTATGTGCACCCTCTGTTATTTTAGGTGCCTGTCACCCCTGACCATCCCTGTGAAGTCTTCAAGATTGGCAAAAACGGCTTTCCGTTGGCTCTGCGTCCCATTCGACAGCCTTTGGGCATAATTCCCCAGAGCCCAACAAATGATTGCAGAAATCTGCAGGGTCACTGTTCATAAAGGGAGGAAGTAGAGTGTGTGTGAGAGGAGAGAGGACAATCAGTCCTCTCAGAGCTGCAAGTGCTCTGGCTCTTAATTAAATAATATATTAACAACCGGGGTGTAATGGCTGAGAACACATACAGTGAATAAGGAGGGATGGGGGGAGGGGGTACTGTGTAGACAGACTCGTCTCTCCAGGTGAGGCTAATTTTAGGCTGATGTGCTAGCTGCCTTCACAGAACTCAGCACTTTCTGGGTCCTCCTGCCTGTGTGCTCTAAACTACAGACAACATATATGCGTGTGTCCTCTCTACAGACTACCGACATATGTGTGTGTATTCTAGAGACCACAGACATGCTCATATCCTTTCTATGGACCACTGACATGCTTGTGTCCTCTCTACAGACCACACACATGCTTGTGTCCTACAGACCACAGACATGTTCATGTCGTCTCTCCAGACCACCGACATGCTTATGTACTCCCTACAGACAACAGACATGCTAGTGTCCTCTACAGACCACCGACATGCTTGTGTACTCTCTACAGACCACAGACATGCTTGTGTCCTCTCTACAAACCACAGACATGCGTGTGTCCTCACTACAAACCACTGACATGATTGTGCCCTCTCTACAGACCACAGCCATGTTTTGTCCTCTCTACAGACCGCAGACATGCTCATGTCCTCTCTACAGACCACAGACATGATTGTCCGCTCTACATACCACAGCCATACTTGTGACCTCTCTACAGACCACAGACATGCTTGTGTCCTCTCTACAGACCACAGACATGCTTGTGTCCTCTCTACAGACCACAAACATGCTTGTGTCCTCTCTACAAACTGCAGACATGCATGTGTCCTCTCTACAAACCACTGACATGCTTGTGTGCTCTACAGACTGCAGACATGCTTGTGTGCTCTCTACAGACCACATACATGCTTGTGTCCTCTCTACAAACCACTAACATGCTTGTGTCCTCTACAAAGTGCAGATATGTTTGTGTGCTCTCTACAGACAACAGACATGCTTGTGTCCTCTCTACAAACCAGCAACATGCTTGTGTCCTTTCTACAGACCATAGACACGTGTGAGTGTGTGTACTCTCTGTGATGGGTCTATAACAGCCATCTTAAATGAAACAGCAGAGGGAACGTGAGGATTTTGGCTTTTGCCATCACTGAGTGACGTGATTTGTCTCATCTGGGCTAGATGTGTGCGGTGTTGTTCGATATACATGGAGACTAACGTTAGCTATGATAGAATGATAGCTAGATAGCTAATGTTAGCATTCTTCATTGTTTATGCAGCTTGGAGAATCCTTTTCCAGCGAAGTCAGCCATTTTGTCACTGTAACTTATTGTATTCCTGAGCAAAGGACGGGTGTGCTACTGGTTCAGGAGCATTGTTGAAGGTGGGAACCCCAGTATCTGACGTCACAGGCAGACATAAACAAAACAGGATTTACAGACCGTAAAATATATTAGAAAATTACAAATTTATAATAAATAGAATTTTTTTAGGAAAAGCAATACTTTTACTCTGCATCTTTCTGCAAGCTCTGTGGATATCTTTTTTTTATTTTTTATTATTTGTCAACGTGAAAAAGTTACCTATAGCACCTTTAATAACGGCTCCGCTCCCATTGAACCCTGATCATGATCAGAGTTGAAGAGCAAATATCTTTTCACTGCATTTGTGATAAGACTCCAAAATCCCCAGCAGCTGAACTAAAGCCTACACAGTAGTAAGATATGCAGTACTGTGGCCTGGACAGTAGGGGGCAGTGCAGAATATTCATTACTGTGGTCTGGACAGTCGGGGGAGTGCAAGATATGCAGTACTGTGGTCTGGACAGTAGGGGGCAATGTACAATATGCAGTACTGTGGTCTGCACAGTAGGGGGCAGTGCAGGATATGTAGTACTGTGGTCTGGGCAGTAGGGGGCAGTGTGTGATATGTAGTACTGTGGCCTGCACAGTAGGGGGCAGTGCAGGATATGAAGTACTGTGGTTTGGGCAGTAGGAAGCAGTGGCGAGGAGACCATCCCCAGTCGCAATGTACCCATTGAAACTGAGGGAGCACATGCATATTCTGTGCACCCTCTGTTATTTTAGTTGCATGTCACCCCTGACCATCCCTATGAAGTCTTCAGGATTGGCAAAAACTGCTTTCCATTGGCTCCGCGTCCCATTCGACAGCCTTTGGGCCTAATTCCATGAGCCGAACAAACGATTGCAGAAATCTGCAGGGTCACTGTTCATAAAGGGAGGAAGTAGAGTGGGTATGTGTGAGGGCGGGGATGTGGTCGGAGAGCCAGATGCACCCGCAAGGTGATCCATAAGTTGCCCACAAGAGATAACAAAAAATAGGGGAAAGGAGAACTAAAAAAGGTATAACTAAAAACTAAAACTAAACTTCCCGGCGAATATATGCCAAACCAAAACCGACCCAGAAAAACTGGGCAAAAAGCTTGTAGACTCGAGCAGTAGAAAAGGAAGGAAATAATTTGCCTCTTAGTCTATATCAGGGGTCTCCAACCTTTTTTCACCTGAGAGCTACTTTGAAAAAATTAAAGTGGCCGAGAGCTACTCATGTCTTATATTACTTACATTTATTCACATAACGTATCAAAACACTCAAATTAACCAGCTGAATTAAGCTACTTTTTGAATATACATGTATCAAATGTCAATATCCAAAGCTCACATTTTGGATCAAAAACATCTTAAATTCACATCAATAGCATGTCAAATGTATGTTCTGTATCCATATGTTTCAAATTTCAATGTGTCAAGCTCAGATAATACGTATATCAAAGCATCTTAAATTCACATTAAAGTTATAGAAAACATTACTATTTTTTACTTATTACTTTTTTTCCCTTAAACTTATTTTCTATATCCACATATCAGTGTATCACACATCACCTTCATTAACATATCAAAAGCTTATCATTGTATGGTCCACATGTGTGTAATAAGTGCATTCACTCTTTCCTACAGTTAGTGAGATGACTGGCACTGCATGGAGTCCACAAGAGAGGTGTATGCTGGAGTGTATCCACTTAGGTTCACTCTTATAGAGTCATTTAAATGTTCATCTGTCAGTCTTGTTCTGAATTTAGACTTCATGACATTCATATCAGAAAAATCTGCTTCACAAAGGTATGTAGAGCCAAATAAAGCAGATACTTTCAGGGCTGCTTGGTGAATGTTCTTATAGTTTTCTGGGTCTACCAGGCTCCAGAAATGTTGTGAATGTTGTTGAGATTTTAGCTGGACATGATTTTGGAGATTTATAACCTCCATCTCCATCTCCACAGGATTGACACTGAACAGTTCAGCCATCTGCTCTGAAATGTCACCTATGTCTACCTCCATGAAGGGGTTGGCAATGAATGCCACACAGGGCTCAAGTTTATCAAAATCATTGAACCTGTCCTCAAACTCCTGCCCAAGCTTGGACAGGAGGTCACAATACTTATGTACATCCAAAACATCAGCTGCCCCTGCATGGCTTTCCAACATCTTTACAACTGAGGGGAAGTGCTGCAGTCTTTTATTTTTCACTTGCTGAAGGTAAAATGATAGTTTTGCTTTAAAAGCCTTCACGGCACTGATCATATCACATATGGTTTTGTCTTTGCCTTGTAACTTTAGGTTCAGGTGATTCAGTTTCTCTGTCACATCTGTCAGGAACGCAAGATCAAGCAGCCACCCAGCGTCAGACAATAGGGTAGTGTCCTCCTCCCTTGATTCCATGAAAGCCTTGATTTCCTTCAGCAAGGAAAAAAAGCGCTGTAGTATCTTACCCCTGCTCAGCCATCTGACTTCTGTGTGGAAGAGGAGATCACCATACTCAGCAGACAATTCCTCAAGAAAGAGTTTGAAGCTTCGGTGTTGTTTGGCCTTTGCTCGAATGGAGTTGATAATCTTAACAACAGGTGTCATGACATGATCAAATCCCATAACCTTTGCGCATATAGCCTGCTGATGAATGATGCAGTGATAGTTCAGAAATTTAGGAAAGTCCGGATCTGCCTTGCAATTTGCAATAAATACTATGTGGCGCCCTGTCATAGCTGGGGCTCCGTCTGTTGTTATAGACACCAGCTTTTCAATGGGCACGTTTTTTTTCCACAAAGTAGTTCTTCAAAACATTGTAGATATCAACTCCTCTGGTTGTGGTTTTCAGAGGAAGCAATGTCAAAAACTCTTCTTTGGTGGAAAAGTCATGAAACACCATCCGAACGAACACAGCCAACTGGGCGGTATCACTTGAGTCCACCGACTCATCACATTGGATTGAAAACCATTTGCACCTAGTCATGTCCCGTTCCAACTGCCCCATTGCATCTGCAGAAAGCGCAGAGACTCTCCTTGCCACTGTGTTAGCACCGAGCTGTACATCAGCAATAGCAGACATCATTTCTGCCTTACCTTTATGGTCCCTGAATAACGTTTCGGCCATCGCAGTCATCGCTTCCTTCACCATCCCGCCATCGGTGAACGGCTTCTTGTGCTTTGTTAGGATGTGTGCCACTTTAAACGATGCCTCCGTTGCCGCGTTGACCTTCTTCGTCGGTTTGGTGAATAGAGATTGCTGTCTTTTTAGTGTTGATTTCAGCTCGTTCACCTTTTCCGTTCGTAGCCTGCTACCCGCAGGAAAGTCCCGTGCAAAGTTGCCGTGGACTTGAGTGAAGTGGCGCTCAATGTTGCATCTTTTACCGACTGAAACGCTGGTACCCGCAGATGAGGCAAACACACTTGTCCTTCACATTCGTGAAAAAAAACTCGCTTTCCCATTCCTCATGGAAATAGTATGTTTTCTGCTTTTTCTTGGCCTGGCCACTTTCTTTGTTCATCATAAATCTGGCTATTTTATAAGCTAAACTAGCTTGCTAACACCACCAAACTCCTTGCTTTAGCTCAGTAGCTAGCCTACAGCGTAACTGACGTGACGAAGTGTTGACAAACGTGACAGTAGCGTAACTTATTTGACTGACAGCTGATATCATTGTGTTGGAGGGGGGTGGGACATCTGTGTATTACTGTATTTGATTGGATTGAAATGGGAAGAGGTTTCCAGGGTGCATTTATTTGTTGACGGATTTTTTTTGTACATAATCTTTGAACCTTTTGGTGAGCTACTCAAAAACAGGCAGCGAGCTACCGGTAGCTCGCGAGCGACGTGTTGGAGACCCCTGGTCTATATACTACAAAAGAGCTTTAAAGAGATACTGCAGAGCCTTTTCTAAGGCCTTTTTTACCGCTTCAATTTGAACTGAAACTCGTCGGTGTGGTCATATGACGATGATGCCACGTAGTCATTTTATGAATATTCATACGGTCAAGGAGTGAAAGGGTGTGTCTTGGTGAACTGACTCAGCCCCACTGAACTCAATACGCTCTCTCCTCACTACTAGCTAAACAAACAACAAAATGGCGAGCGACAAGAGTGACAGCAGTACTGCAGGGAGTTTTGAGGTGGAGGAGTTTGAAGTGGAGGAAGAGGATTCCTTCGTGTTGGAAGACTCTCCTCGCGAAGATGTTGCTTGGGAAATACAGCCGTATTCATTCGAGCCACTGCCGCCACCCCGGCTGTATTGGTTGAGCAACGTCTTTGCGAGGAGAGGACCGGGGATGTAACCGAATGGTAGAGCTAACCTTACCTAGCTAAGTTAGCTTGTTTGTCTGCCTAAAGTAACGTTACTATTGAATACATTCAAATACAGAGCAAAAACCAGTCACACAGCACCTAAAGCACAACACTGGCACTGCCAAAATTCTTAACCCCCCTGCAAAATGTTCCCTGTTGTAAGCATGTGCTTTAGGGTATCCAGCGATCTAAAGATGTAACAACAATGAATGTGAAGTGTGTCAGACTTTGCAAACAAGAGATGGCTGGGGGGGGGGGGGGGGGGGGATAAATAATATAATGCATAAATGTATTACTTGTAAACTATTATGTATTCCAAGTGCTCTCGTAGTTTATTATCGTGGATGTTAAAGCGTAGCCTACATTATGGGTCGCGTATCACTAGTGCCATTCTGAGGTTCGCATTGTGATGTATTCATCTTAAAACCTAAAACCTAAAATATACGATAGTTTTTTTTTAAGTTGCCTCTTGTGATGTTCTGGTCTTTGCTGAGTGGTAGAAACTGTATAAACACTCATTTTGTCGGAAGAAGAGCGCAGATCGAACTAAATGAAAATATAGGCGGCACTGAGAACAAGCGAATGCGCGTTCACGCGAGGGGGGACAAATTCTGGCAGGGGGACACTTTTCGGGACAACACCGTCTCTCAGCAGATTATGAAAGCTAAGAGAGCCGGTGCATGGCGTTGCACCGAGGAACGATACATCTCTGACTCCTTGGCATAATGCAGGCAAGTTAGCTAAAGATACCAAACAGTGAGACATAGATGAATAACTGTCTTAATATTAGTAATATTAACGTTAGTAGTAATACAAAGCAATTTGCATTTGAACTAGCTAGTTAGCAGTACAAGGGTCTCAGTATCAAAGAGGAAAAAAAATAAACCCCGTTGGTCTCTGCTTTTATATCACGTGGCCAGCCGAGACCACCCCTAGGATCACCTCAACTCCACCCATTTTTATGTTAAGGATCTCGTGACGTCACAAATCCCCGGAAACCAGCGTATTTGTAAGCCTACACAAAAACTCAGATAAAACCATTTTGACTAAACGTGAGATTTTCGGACATAAACAGTATGATCATAATCTAACCCAAAAAAATCGGTTTTCAATGGGAAAAGTCGGTTTTTGACTGCAGTATCACTTTAAATAAAGAGGCAAACGGAAACAAAGTGAAAGAATCGCGAACCAAAAAAAAGGGCGAAGAGCTCGCAGACTTGAGCAGTAATAAGGAGCAGAAAGGAAATTACCTCTTGCTCAGAAAGGAGTGAAAAAGGGAAAAGAAAAGATCCTAAGATCCTAAAAACCCTAACTCAGTACTAAAAGGAGTTCCTGCTTTGCTTGAAAACAAGAAACACAGTCTCCAAATTCCCTATACCTTACCGGCTTCGTGCTGGCAACACAGAAGCCCAGAGAAGACCAAACGGCCAACTTAAATAGAGGCGCCCATAAAGCCTAATCGACCTAGCAGAAAAAAGGAAAAGAAAAGGGTGCGAGTGCCCTCTGGTGACAAACTACCGCCATAACTGCCAGAGACAGACCGAGCAGGCTAAACCCATGACAGGACCCCCCCTCTAAGGAGCGCCCCCCGACGGTCCTTCTGACCCACGCCTGCGAAAGTCGCTTATCAAATCCGGGTCCAAGATGGTCCTGGAGGGAACCCAGCAGTGCTCTTCAGGGCCATAGCCCTCCCAATCCATATGATACTGCACCCCACGGCCCGCTCGCCTACTGGCCAGAATACGACGCACGGTGTATGCTGGCTAACCCTCAATGAGCCACGCCGGAGGCGGGGCCTTTTCCACCGGAGCCAACGCGCTAATAAGTACCGGTTTGAGATGAGAGACATGAAAAGTGGGGTGCACCTTCATGGACCGAGGAAGCTGTAGGCGAACGGTGACCTGGTTCATTTTCTGGATTATTTTAAAAGAGCCTATAAACCGGGGAGTGAGCTTACCCGTGTGGAAAGCCACACTCGTTGGCCCACTCTATAAGAGGTCGCCGGACGACGACGCCTGTCGGCTAATTTTTTCTGATT
Organism: Synaphobranchus kaupii; assembly: GCA_029718625.1. Taxonomy (NCBI): domain Eukaryota; kingdom Metazoa; phylum Chordata; class Actinopteri; order Anguilliformes; family Synaphobranchidae; genus Synaphobranchus; species Synaphobranchus kaupii. Next base: position 980,745 of record CM056384.1, read on the forward strand.
AGCCGCGGCGCACACAAGCCAAGCCCTAACCTTTCTCCAAGTGCCGCGACAACGTCAAATAAAGAATTTGGCAGAGGACACACCTACATTCCTCTCCAGCTCAGGGAATAAAGGAGGCTGATAGCCGACTTACGCCTCGAAGGGCAAGAGACCCGTGGATGCGTTGCGCAATGTGTTGTGCGCGTACTCTGCCCATGCGTGCTGTCTGCTCCATGTAGTAGGCTTAGACAACGCCAGACAGTGGAGGGTGCTCTCCATTGACTGATTGGTGCGCTCAGTCTGCCCATTAGTCTCCGGATGAAACCCGGATGAGAGACTGACAGACACGCCTAGGAGAGAACATAAAGCCTGCCAAAAGCGAGAAACTAACTGGGGGCCACGATCGGACACAACGTCCTGGGGTAAACCATAAACCCTAAAAACGTGGTTGACTATCAATCGGGTGGTCTCTGGGGCAGTAGGCAGCTTGAGAAGTGGAATAAAATGGGCTGCCTTTGAAAACCTGTCCACAATCACCAAAATAACTGTGTGACCATCAGATGGGGGTAGACCAGTCACAAAGTCGAGAGCGATGTCACTCCACGGCCGACTCTTGATGGGTAAAGGATGTAACAGCCTGCAGGGCGAGAGTTGTGATCCCTTATTACAGGTGCAGACCGAACAGGCTGAAACAAACTCATGCACATCACTCTCCATCCCAGGCCACCAAAACCGCCTGGCTAAGAAATCCTTAGTGCGGTAGACCCCCAGATGTCCAGCCAGCTGGGACGAATGCCCCCATTGCAGTACCTGGGCTCTTACTCTGAAAGGCATCAACAGGCAATTAGGGGGTCCTTCCCCCAGGTCCGTGAATTGGTGTCCTGAATAAACTCATTGGTGTCCAATTGGTGTCCTCATTTGGTGTCCTGAATAAACTCATTGGTGTCCAATTGGTGTCCTCATTTGGTGTCCTGAATAAACTCTAGGTTCTTATGTTCTGTCCAGACAGTAAAGGGGTGCACAGCTCCCTCAAGCCAGTGATGCCAGTCCTCCAGTGCTAATTTAACAGCCAAGAGCTCCTGGTCACCCACATCCTGGTCACGTCAATCTCTACCACAAATGGGAGGGAAGGGTTGGGAGTAATTATGATGGGCCCAGAACTAAACCTCTTTTTGAACTCCCTAAACACCGCCTCTGATTTTTATGATTAAATTTTTGATTAACTTTTTGATATTTACTGTTTGATAGATCATCTGTTAATTGTTAATTAGAGGAAATATTAACTTAGGTAAATTATGCATGAAACTAATCAACTACAAATGTTTATTTTTATCATACAATACTAATGTTATAACATAACCCCACCACCAGGCGAAGTATCAACAAGAGAGTGTGAGACCGAATGGTCTCAAAGGGGGGAATGTGGAAGTAAGCTGTTTTGTGAAACTTCTGTAGGCCCAAGAAAGCCTCATATGCAAACTTATATAAATAATTAAATAATACAGTCAAGATCTAGTGGAAAAGTACTGAGAGGGGGTGTGTGAGAGAGTGCATGATAGCTCTCTGTCAGCAAGGACGAAGGCATCTAGCACACCAGTCAAAACAGGAATGTTTTCCTCCTGTGTTCCATAACAAAGCAGGAGTTGTACTTATAACAATGGATAAGATAGATCGTGCTGACCGAACAGGTGGGAGGAGAGTTCACAAACAATTTTATTTGATAGATCAAGAGTGCCCCCAAGCGCATAGGGTAAGAACAGGTCATATAACATATTCATGTTTTGCCTAATTATATTATGAAAAGGTGTTACCACATATCATTGGTGTATTAGCAACGTAAAGGAGGAGTTATGATATTGTAAAAACTAATGTTTGTTATTGTTCGGGGAATTCTGAATCCTCTGCGTAGGTTTGTGGTTTTCCCATGTTGAATCAACGTTTGACCATTTAATAAAAGATTAAACTTCTGCTATTTCCTTCATCTTTATCTTGAGAATTCTTCCACTCGAAAAACCCATCTCAAATTGAACTTAATAAGGAGGGAGTCAAAGGCTTCCCTCCGCAGGCTCTAGGATTCCATTGGAATCGCACAGGTGCTGTTTTTTTTGTCAAAGCCATGATAGGTGTGACCACGGAGCTGAAGTTGCATATGAAACGCCGGTAAAAATTAGCGAACCCCAAAAAACCTGTTTGACTGATTCAGGCGTCAGCCAATTCATGACCGCTGAAACTTTCTCGGGGTCCATTGGAACCTCCCCTCTGTTATAACAAACCCCAAGAAAGTTGGGATGGAAGGAACACTTCTCCGCCTTAACAAAAAATTGTGCTTTAAGAAGCTCCTGTAGCACCTGCCTGACATGGACAACGTGCTCAGAGAGATTAGCGGAAAAAACCAAAATGTCATCTAAATATGCAAAAACTAATTTGTCCAACATCTCTCTGAGCACGTCATTCACTAGCACCTGAAAGACAGAGGGGGCGCTAGTGAGCCCAAACTTCATGACCAGGTATTCGTAGTGCCCAGTATGCGTATTAAAAGCCGGCTTCCACTCATCCCCCGCGAGCATACGCACCAAGTTATATTCATTGCGGAGGTTGAGTTTCGTAAAAATGGACGCACCCTGAAGGCGTTCGAAGGCAGAGTTCATTAGAAGCAGAGGGTATCGATTTTTTACAGTGATACCCTTTAACCCTCGATAGTCGATGCATCCCACCCAGCCGGCGAGGTAGAGGGCCTGATAAAGCCATTAGCTAAAGCCTCTTTAATGTACTCACTCATAACAGTACTTTCGGGAGCTGATAAGGAGTACAGGGAACCCCTAGATGGCACTGTGCCTGGATATAAGTTAATCGCACAGTCTTAGGGTCAGTGAGGCGGCAAGGTGGTGGCGCGCTGTTTGCTGAACACTTTTGCAAGCTCAGCATACTCGGTCAGCACGTTAGGTGGCAAGGGGAATTTGCGCGCTCCTATCATTCTAATGTCTTCAGAACTAACAGAGGAAGGCGGCGCGGATTCGAACACAATCTCTGAATCGGAAAGCTCGTCTAGGGACAAGTCATCTAACGGAGGGTTCCAATCAAACTGTGCATCCCACATCAGACTCTCCTCCCCATCATCTGCGGGTGAGGCAAGCCTCATAGGCTCGTCCGGGGAATCCTCTTTGTCATCATCGCTGAAAGTGTTCAGGTCAGCTTCAGCCCCATGACTGTCGGACGCAGGTGAGGGTGTCAGCAGACAGTGAGGGGCGCACTGGGGACCCCACTGTAAGATGATGTCTCCCTCACTGCCCCAATTAACCTCTTGCTGCCAAACACACCCTAGCGGTAATGCGGGCGTTACGGAAGTTATTAAATTATACATTTCATTAATTTAATAATATATAATAAACTGCTCACCTCAATATTTTGATTAAATATCCATTCCTTCTGGGAAAGTGGTTTTTAAGCCCAAAATGTCAAGATAAAACTTTGTAAATAATGTTGTAAACTCTGACCTAATTCTCAAACATGTATTGCAGCTTGATGTCACACCATAAACAATGTGCTGGTAAACTGTTTTGCTTAATTGTATTTCACAAAACTTTGGTTTTAAAAATCATTATAGCTTTAGGCTTCAAGAAAAAATACTTTAAAACTTTCATATGGCTGTACATGATTTTTTTCCAATTTTAAACCGACTTGTGCTTTTCTGCACTTCATTACGAGTAGTTTGGCTGTGTTCAGTTTGGCGTTGTGAAACTCAGCCAGTTTCTGGAGTACCAATCCTGTGGATTAGTATATTTTAGCCAAAGTGGTTTTGTACATAATTGCAGAGAATGGGTGTATTTCAATTGGGTGTATTTCTTTGACCGATAGCACAATAGGCCTATCTGAAGTGGGAAAAACTCGCATCGACCCGCCTCCACTCCGAGTATTATTTGCTTTCCATTGGGTTTTAAAACTGTCTGTAAAATATTCCAGCCAATAGCCAAGACTCTTATCTTTCAGACAAGCCCTCATTCAACACAAAGCCCTCGTAATTCAAGTAGATACAGCCCTGCATATGAGGAGGAGGCAACCAAGCGTAATTATCGAACTAAGATGGCACAGTGTTACATTCCGTTTAGCAAAGCACAATTCATAAGGTAACTGCTACTGTTTATCTTTTTACTTTACAGTCTCTTTCATACAGTTTTTGGTTAGTTATGTCTAGGTTATTCAGGAGTTTCTCCATGCAGCAGGTAGCCCAAATATGGTTTTGCGGTCTCAGTGACGTAAGGTAACAGATTTTTTTTTTTTTTTGCCGGTATACCAGTGCGAATTCACTGTTATGTATAAAACGCTAATATAGCTAAAATTATGATATTGTAACAATGGCAAGCTAGCCAACAAAATTACACGTAGCAGCTAGCTATCTATTTGTATCTGAGACGAGCTGTTCCGAGTTTCTTTTGAATTAAATGGCGTCTGAAGGGTTTGTTTTGTTCCGCATGAGTAAATTGTTCTCTATGCAGTACAGCAGGCTGTGTAGGTAAATGAATGAGCAATTTATGCATGACGTAACATCAGAGAGAGATAACATGACGATGAGTTTGTTGTTGATTATTATGCAGGGGTTTATTTTATCTAGGGTGACAATTTGATTTTTTTTTTGGAATACAAGATTCACTGTGCTGCTAAATGGGTTTGGAGAGGTTTTTGGGGACCACGGGTAGGCTAGTTAGTTGTGTAATATGAAACACACCAAAAATACATCTAAAAATGAACTTTTATTGCCAATTATCAAATTTTATTGTAAAACTTAAAAAATAAATCATATTGAGACTTTTCTGGAACCTTGCCATTTTGCACAATTTGGCACAATTTGTGCCAACTTTGGTAACCAAAATGGTTCACCTGAAAAAAATCTCTGTAGAATTTGAATGGTTTGAGATATTGACACCATATGTTTAGCAAAGATAGACAGCATATTGAGGAATCATAAAGAGGAGTTATTTCCTCCATAGCTCTTGTAGCTCATCAGGTAAAAAATCTGAAATTTGAATGTAGGTACCCGTTTTTTTTGTTTTTTTCACAATTTCTGTACATAAATTGTTGTATTTAAGTAGCAAAAAGTGTACGTATATGAATTATGACTACTTAGTCATAATAGTGCCGTTCTCTGTTTTGATAAAAGCTATAAAGCATATTTGTAGCCTTTACAGTTTTTGAGATAAACAGCTTTGTTAGTCACTAATGAAAACAGGCGAAAATTGGTATATTTTGCCCTTGGTAGCAAGAGGTTAACATGATGTTTGTGTTTGACCAACCAGGAGTGGCCTAAAACGAGGGGCTAGGTAGGTGAGTCAACTAAAAAGAGTTGGATTCTTTCCGAATGAATCCCGTAAAGAGTACCCATAAGGATAAAGTCGGTCGCTTGTTTCACCAGGCTTGTACCCAGCGAGCGACCGCCGAGAGCAGTGACGTAATGGGGTTGCGAGAGGGAACAAACCGGGATATCAGACTCCTTGGCCCACTTAAGGTGGTATCTTCCGTGCTACTAGCGAGACCCCCCGTTTCCCACCAACTTGGGGCAAAAGACCAGCGCCATCTCATTCATTTTAGGGTTTTGATTCATAAATGAGGCCAACCAAGTTGTGAGTCACCCGAGTGTTAGAACAGATAAGAGGGTCCGTCCAGGCGAGGGCGGTGCCCGTGAGGAGCAAGAGGATGAAGGCCACCCGAGAGTCCTCCGTCGAGAAGCGCGACGGCTGCGCTTTTAAAAAAATCACATTGAGACAGGAAGCCCCTACACTTTCCTGCCTCACTGTCGTAGTGCAGAGGGAGTTGAAGTTTAGGCTCCCGGTAAGTGGCCGGGTTAGGTGGTGGAGAAGGGTTCACAGGGGCGGGTGCTTGGGACAATGTGGAACTAGCCGTGCTAGCTAACCTGCGAAAACTCTCCGCTCTGTCATGCAGGGTCTCATCCCGATGGCGTAGTTGCTCGTGCAGGAGCTCCTGCTTATTATGCATGGCAACCTGGTGTTCGTAGGCAGCAGCTTGTTGTGCCTGTAGAACGTTAATTCCCCTCTCATGAGCAGTTAGGGCCGCTTGTTAGGCGGCGAGGGTTTGCTGAAAACCACTCAGAGTCGCTGGCACCTCCATTCTGGCTTATGTGTACTGCAAGCGTAGGGATGTGATCGGAGAGCCAGATGCGACCGCAAGGGGATTCATAAGTTACCCACAAGAGATAACAAAAAATAGGGGAAAGGAGAACTAAAAAAGGAAGACTAAACTTCCCGGTGCATGTATGCCAAACCAAAACCAACCCAGAAAAACTGGGCAAAAAGCTTGTAGACTCGAGTAGTAGAAAAGGAAGGAAAGAATTTACCTCTTATAATAATAATAATAATAATAATACATTCAATTTCTATAGCGCTTTTCTAGGTACTCAAAGTGCTTTACAGTTTAAAATTACACACAGTAAAATTATTTAATAAGTAGTTAATAAAATAAATAAAATAAAAAATAAAATAATTAAGACAGATAAAAAGAAGGAGTATAATTTAAAATTTCAGTCATGGGATAGAGGGGAGGATGTTTAACAGGGGAAAGCCAGTTTGAAGAGGTGGGTTTTGAGAGCCTGTTTGAAGGATGGTAGGGTGGTTGCCAGATGGATGTGGATGGGGAGGGCATTCCAGAGGGAGGGTGCAGCAACTGAAAAGGCCCTGTCGCCCCAGGTCCGGAGCTTCGTCCTGGGGATTGTCAGATTGTTCGTGTCAGCGGACCTGAGGCGACGGGAAGGAGTGTGACGGGGGAGGAGGTCAGAGAGGTAGGGAGGGGCCAGGTTATTTAGGGCTTTGTAGGTGATGAGCAGTATTTTGTAGTCAATCCTGTGTTTAACCGGGAGCCAGTGGAGGTTGTGGAGGACAGGGGTGATGTGATCTCGGCGACGGGTGGAGGTGAGCAGACGGGCAGCAGAGTTCTGAACGTATTGTAGTTTATTGAGGATTTTGTTGGGTGAGCCATAGAGGATGCTGTTGCAGTAATCGAGTCTGGAGGTTATGAGGGCATGGATGAGGGTTTCAGCAGCGGAAAGGGACAGGGAGGGGCGGAGGCGGGCAATGTTCCGGAGGTGAAAGAAGGCAGTTTTGGTGATGTGGTTGACGTGCGGTAGGAATGAGAGGGTGGGGTCGAGGATGATGCCGAGGTTGCGGACATGGGTGGAGGGGGGTGACGATGGAACCATCAATGGTGAGAGAGAAGGTCTGGGCGGAGCGGATGAGGGAGTTTGGGCCGATGATGAGTATTTCCGATTTATTGCAGTTGAGTTGGAGAAAGTTCTGTTGCATCCATGTTTTTATATCAGCAAGGCAGGTGGTGAGGGTGGAGTGGGTGGTTGAGGTGATGGTTTTGGAGGAGAGGTAGAGTTGTGTGTCGTCTGCATAGCAATGGAAGCGGAGGCCATGGCGGCGGAGAATTTGACCCAGGGGAAGTATATACAGGATGAAGAGGGGGGGGCCGAGCACTGATCCTTGGGGGACACCATGAGTGACTGGGGCGGTGGAGGATTGGCAGTGGTTTATGGAGATGTATTGGTGTCTGTTGGAGAGGTAGGAGGTGAACCAGGAGAGGACAGTACCGGAAATGCCAAGGGAGTGAAGGCGTGAGAGGAGGATGGAGTGGTTGATGGTGTCAAAGGCGGCGGTGAGGTCGAGGAGGATAAGGATGGTTAAAGAGCCGGAGTCAGCAGAGAGAAGGATGTCATTAGTGATTTTCAGTAGTGCAGTTTCTGTACTGTGATTGGTGCGGAAGCCAGATTGGAAGGGTTCGTAGAGGTTATTGTTGTCGAGGTGGGTTTTGAGTTGAGCGGCGACAGCTCGCTCAAGGACTTTAGACAGGAAGGGGAGGTTGGATATGGGCCGGTAGTTGTTGGGGATGTCAGGGTCGAGACCAGGTTTTTTTAGAATGGGGGGTAACGGCAGCAAGCTTGAGGGAGGGGGGGGACGAGACCAGTGGACAGGGAGGAGTTGATTATGTTGGTGATAAGTGGGGAGAGAGTGGGGAGGCAAGCCTTGACTAGGAAGGTGGGGATAGGGTCGAGGGCACTGGTTGATGAATTCATACTGGTGACTATGGAGGAGAGATCGGATTCGGAGATTGGACTGAAGGATGAGAATGAATGGCTAGGGAGTAGGGGGGGGATCAGGTTGAAGGCATGGGGGGGGTGGTGGGGGAGGAGGCAGATAGCTGGCGGTGAATTGTATCGATTTTAGATTGAAAAGATGACAGGAAGGAATTGCATTTGCTGGTGGTGAAGGAGTTAGAGATGGTGTCCATGGGCTTGAGGAGTTTGTTGATAGTGGAGAAGAGAGTTTTGGGGTTGTTGGAGCCAGTTTGTATGATGAAGGAGTAGTGGGAGGAACGAGCGTTGTTGAGGGCATCTTTGTATTGTTGTTGGTGGAATTTGTAAGCATCCAAGTGAACAGTGAGTCCGGTTTTATTGGCAAGTCTTTCAAGTTGGCGGCCCTTGGCTTTGAGTTGGCGGAGTTGATCGGTGTACCAGGGGGCGGAGTGAGTGAAGGAGACGGATTTGGTTTTTGTGGGGGCAATTTCATCAAGACAGGAGGAGAGTGCAGTATTGTAGTTATTAACTAGGTCAGTGACAGAGGCGTTTGGAGTGAGGGCAGGGTCGGAGATAGTGTCGGCCAAGATGGAAGAGAAGGAGGAGGAGTTTATGGAGTTGAGCTTACGGAATGTGATGGTGCGTTCCTGTTTAACAAGGGGGATGGGAATGACAATGTCCAGGGTGATAGCCAGATGGTCGGAGATTGTGAGGTCAGTGCTGGTGAGGTTGCGGATGGTGATGCCAGAGGTGCAGACCAGATGCAGTGTGTGTCCTTTTCCGTGGGTGGGGAAATCAATGTGTTGGGTGATGTTGAAATAGTGTAAAATGTCCAATAGTTCTATTGTAGTTTTGCAGTCAGGAGAGTCGACATGGATATTGAAGTCACCAAGTAGAAGAATAGATGGAGATATGGCACAGAGCTGGGTTAGGAATTCGGATAGGTCAGAGGGAAATAAGGGGTTTGGTTTGGGGGGACGGTAGATGACAGCAGTGACAAGGGGTTTTGGACCAGACAGTTTAAAAGCAAGATGTTCGAAGGAGGGGGGGGGGGGGAATGGATATTGCGCTGGTTTTTATTGTTTGTCGGTGAAGTGTTGCTATGCCGCCACCGCGCCCATCCTGGCGTGGTTTGTCCATATATGTGTATCCAGCGGGTGCAGTTTGGTTAAGAGAGAAATATTCAGATGGTTTATGCCAGGTTTCAGTTAAGCAAGAAAGTCCAGTTTGTTGTCAGTGATGAATTCATTGAGAATGGGGCCTTTAGTGTTTAGGGATCGGGTGTTAAAAAGTGCAAATTTGAGATATGATTGTGTCTGGGTGGGCATGTTTGCTTTGATCAGTGAGCGGAGGGAGGCGGAGTGAACGTGGTGTTTGTTGTGATGACGTAATGAATCTGCGACAGTGCGAGCGGGTGACCAGATAGACGGGATGGAGTAATCAGATGAGTTGTAAACAAAGTGTCGGCGTGAACCTCTATGGATGTATCTGGGTCGGCGTAACAGTCCACGGTGTTTGATGGCGGAGATGCATAGAGGTGGATTGATAAGTGTATTAAGTTTGAGAAGCTGTGCAGTGGAGTATTTTATCATTTTGAAGCGGGGCGAACGCAGTTAGCACAGTGCTAACTGCCTAACGTTAGGACTGGGACGAGCTGAGGAGGCTGCTAGCTAGCTAGCTAGCAGCTAACTGGAAAGGTGGCGGTCCCAGCCGGAACCGCTCCAAGACAGCTGAAGGGCTGTCCAGGCTGCAACTTTCTGTAGCAGTGGTGGTGCCGCCGGCCAGATGGAAGCACAACAGTGCAAGCTGACAGGAGAGGGCCCAACAGCAGCGGCGGCAGCTGGCAGCAGTGAGACGGACTTTGCAGCTGGCAGCAATGAGACGGACTTTGCCTGAAACGGGAGCCCGGTGTAGCTAGCTGCTACATTAGCTGGTGTAGCAGGTATGTAACCACCGTAAAAATAAAAAATAAAGTAGCGAGCAGGTGGGGAAAGAGTTCAGGCAGAGCTTGATAAGGATCCAAAAATGCCCAGGTTTGAGGCTGGGAAACGAGCGTTGAGAGGGCTGCTATGCTGTGGTCCTGGCCAGGGCAGGCTAACCGCAGCTGGGACGAGCTGAGGAGGCTGCTAGCTAGCTAGCTAGCAGTTAATTGGAAAGGTGGCGGTCCCAGCCGGAACCGCTCCAAGACAGCTGAAGGGCTGTCCGGGATGATACTTTCTGTAGCAGTGGTGGTAGCAGTGGTGGTGCCGCCGGGCAGATGGAAGCACAACAGTGCAAGCTGTCAGGAGAGGGCCCAACAGCAGCGGCGGCAGCTGGCAGCAGTGAGACGGACTTTGCCTGGAACGGGAGCCCGGTGTAGCCAGCTGCTACATTAGCTGGTGTAGCAGGTATGTAACCACCGTAAAAAGTAGCGAACAGGTGGGGAAAGTGTTCAGTCAGAGCTTGATAAAAGCCAACAGTCCAGGCAGGACAAAAGTCCGACGTTAAAACAGCTAAAACTTTGTTAAAACTAGCTAAACTAACTAAAACTTTGTTAAAACTAGCTAAAACTTTGTTAAAACTAGCTAAAACTATGTTAAAATTAAATTCAAATCTCAGATGGAGAAGCGGCGAACAAACACGCCAGCGTCCTCTCACATCCGATGAACATCCGGGGAAAGTGACAGTGAAAACTGTCTCTATATACTACAAATGTGCTTTAAATAAAGAGGCAAACAGAAACAAAGTGAAAGAATAGCGACCCAAAAAAAAGCAGACTCCAGCAGTAATAAAAAGCAGAAAAGGAATTACCTCTAGCTCTTCATACTAGAAAGAGCTTAAAATAAAGAGGCAACCGAAAAAAGAGTAAACAAAGGGATTCCTCAGAGAGGCAGGCAAAGGAAGGAGAACTCAGAAAGGAGTGAAAAAGGGAAAAGAAAAGATCCTAAGATCAAAACCCTAACTCAGTACTAAAAGGAGTTTGTGCTTTGTTTGAGAACAACAAGAAACGCAGTCTCCAAATTCCCTATATCTTACCGGCTTCGTGCTGACAACAATGTTGCACAGAAGCCCCGAGAAGACCAAATGGCCAACTTAAATAGAGGTGCCCAGCTGACGCCCATAAAGCCCACTGTGCAGACTGACTCGTCTCTCCAGTTGAGGCTAATTTTAGGCTGATGGGTTAGCTGCCTTCACAGAGCTCAGCACTTTCTGGGTCCTCCTGCCTGTGTGCTCTAAACTACAGACAACAGATATGCTTCTGTCCTCTCTACAGACTACAGACATGCTTGTGTCCTTTCTACAGACTACAGACATATGTGTGTGTATTCTACAGACCACAGGCATGCTTGTGTCATTTCTATAGACTACAGACATATGTGTGTGTGTGTGTGTGTGTGTGTGTGTGTGTGTGTGTGTGTGTGTGTGTGTGTGTATTCTACAGACCACGGATATGCTTGTGTCCTCTCTACAGACCACAGACATGCTCGTTTCCTCTCTACAGACCACTGACATGCTTGTGTGCTCTACAGACCACAGACATGCTCATGGCTTCTCTACAGACCACTGACATGCTTGTGTCCTCTCTACAGACCACATACATGCTTGTGTCCTCTCTACAGACCACAGACATGCTCGTTTCCTCTCTACAGACCACTGACATGCTTGTGTGCTCTACAGACCACAGACATGCTCATGGCTTCTCTACAGACCACTGACATGCTTGTGTCCTCTCTACAGACCACATACATGCTTGTGTCCTCTCTACAAACCACAGACATGCATGTGTCCTCTCTACAAACCACTGACATGCTTGTGTCCTCTACAGACCACAGACATGTTTTGTCCTCTCTACAGACCGCAGACATGCTTGTGTCCTCTCTACAGACCACAGACATGTTTGTGTCCTCTCTACAGACCACAAACAGGCTTGTGCCCTCTCTACAGACCACATATATGCTTGTGACCTCTCTACAGGCCACATATATGCATGTGTCCTCTCTACAAACCACTGACATGCTTGTGTCCTCTACAGACCACAGATATGTTTTTGTCCTCTCTACAGACCGCAGACATGCTCATGTCCTCTACAGACCACAGACATGATTGTGTCCTCTCTACAGACCACAGACATGCTTGTGTCCTCTCTACAAACCGCAGACATGCATGTGTCCTCTCGACAAACCATTGACATGCTTGTGTCCTCTACAGACTGCAGACATGCTTGTGTGCTCTCTACAGACCACAGACATGCTTGTGTACTCTCTACAGACCACAGACATGCTTGTGTACTCTCTACAGACCACAGACATGTTTGTGTCCTCTCTACAGACCACAGACATGCTTCTGTCCTCTCTACAGACCAGACATGCTTGTGTCCTCTCTACAAACCGCAGACATGCATGTGTCCTCTCTACAAACCACTGACATGCTTGTGTCCTCTACAGACTGCAGACATGCTTGTGTCCTATCTACAAACCACTAACATGCTTGTGTCTTCTACAAACTGCAGACATGCTTGTGTGCTCTCTACAGACCACATACATGTTTTTGTCCTCTCTACAGACCGCAGACATGCTTGTGTACTCTCTACAGACCAGACATGCTTTTGTCCTCTCTACAGACCACAGACATGTTTGTGTCCTCTCTACAGACCACAGACATGCTCGTGCCCTCTCTACAGACCACAGACATGCTTATGACCTCTCTACAGACCACAGACATGCTTGTGTCCTCTCTACAGACCAGACATGCTTGTTTCCTCTCTACAAACTGCAGACATGCATGTGCACTCTCTACAAACCACTGACATGCTTGTGTCCTCTACAGACTGCAGACATGCTTGTGTCCTATCTACAAACCACTAACATGCTTGTGTCTTCTACAAACTACAGACATGCTTGTGTGCTCTCTACAGACCACAGACACGTGTGTGTGTACTCTGTGTGATGTGTCTATAAAGGCCATTTTAAATGAAACAGCACAGGGGAAACACAGGGTTGAAATATTTAAAACAGCAACCCAAAAAATAATAAACAAATGACAATAAATTCCGACAAAAGCATAGCCCATTCAACCCAAGATACAAGCACTCGTCCAGGGCTTTGTGTGTGTGGAGCAGCCGGCCGCGCTGCGCAAGCACTCGTCCAGGGCTTCATGTGTGTGGAGCAGCCGCCCCGCTGCACAAGCACTCGTCCAGGGCTTCATTTTCAAATGCATACTGGCTCATTTTCAGGGACTTTGATTGATCCAAAAAATGCTGTCATGGAAAACGGAATGAATCCAGATTGTGTCACCAACAACTGAATAAGATAAGGAGAGTGACATTCTAACATCCGAAGCAGCTTTGAGTCTACCCATCAGCTCATAATGAGACAGCAGCATCCAAGTAATGTTAGAAAAATATCCATCAATGTTATAATTTTATATATTTCCTGGTGGTGGGGGGGGGGGGGGTAAAAATGCATGCAGTGTTTTTTCATTGCTTTTTTGTACTTACAACTATGTATACTGTGTTTTATTTCGTTCCTCCGACTATTAAGGTCATCAACTTTTATGCAAATATACCTTTTTGCCGGATGCATGGAGACTCTTATACCAACCATTTGTCATGGCCATGACCTCCGTGTGATGATGTAACTTCCTCTATAAATAGAGATACATCAAGGCGGAAGTTCTCAACTTCTCACCCCGAAAGGCTCCCAAGTGACCATGACCCCTAATAGTCATCCGGAACTCATAAAACCATGGTTACAGTCGTAACCTTCATTTTATTTCGCTTCTCCAACTAACTAGGGTCGTCAACTTTATAGATAACTTATACCCACCACACCACGAGGGACAGACATACTGTTAATAGGATGCCAAGGCCGCTGGCAGGATGAATGAGCCGACCGTTGACACAGGCGCCACCTTGATGTGATAAAATCTTCAAAATGTGCAGGGGGATGCCCAAGTTGCCGCCGCACAGATATCATGAAGTGGTACACCTTTCAGTGGTGCCCATGACTTAGCCACACTCCTAGTTGACCTAGACTAGTATAAATACCGTCTTAAAAGAAAGCCACTTAAGGTTAGTCATATCGAGAGGCTTGTAAGGCTGACCCGTAAGCACTCACAAAACCAAAGGGGGATCCCAGGAGGAAGCCACCAGGGACCTTGCAGGTCTTTGCTGCCGGGCACCCCTCAGGGACCGGCTGACAAGATGATGCATGCTGGATATGGCAGCATCATAAACCTTTAGAGTATTAGCTGCCCTGCCACGATCAAGCAAGGACTGTTGACAGCAATCGAGCAATACACGGGGTCCGTGTGAGCACCCTGTGCAGAATAACTGCCACGTATACCCATAAACCCTCTTTGTGGAGGGGGCTTTAGAGTTAAGAAGCATCCGCAGGACGGGGGAACCACACCCAGTTAACAAAGGGTCAGGCTACTCAGTGGCCAAACCCCAAGCTTCATCATGCTCGACCGAGGGTGCCAAACAGAGCTGCTCTGTCCGGAGACCAGGACAGAGCAGAGGCAATAGCCGAAAAGCATACAGTAGGCCGGTTGGCCATTTGTGCACTAATGCGTCTACCCCCAGGGGGCACAAATCCTTGGCTATCGAGAACCACTGTCGGCAGTGAGTGGACTCCTGCGAGGCGAACAGGTCTGACTGAGCATGACCGGACTGTAGAGAGTCGCCATACCAAATCCACCACATCGGGGTGGAGACTCCATTCGTCAGGAAGAATCTCCTGGTAAGATAAAAAAAAACGTCTGCTGTAACGTTTCAGACACCCGGGATGTGTAGGGCACGAAGAGAGGCCGACCTGGGAAGTGCCCAGTTCAAGAGATGCTGGATCACTCTCAAAGACTGGTGGGACCTTTATTATGCAATAAACTGTCAAGGTGTTGTCCGACCTCATCAACACGTTTTCCCCAGAGCACGTGCAAGAACTGCCTCAGTGCAAGAGAAACTTCTCGGAGTTCGAGAACATTGATGTACTCGCGACCACAATCCCTCAGCTGGTTGGTGTTGACAGACAGATCTCCAACCGGTGAGCAAACCATCAGACTATGTGCTGTGGTATAGTCACCATCCGGACCCCCTTTGTCAGAGAGTAGACTCGTCGCCACAGGCGGATTAGCTGGCAAAACCAACGTGTCACC
Source organism: Synaphobranchus kaupii (assembly GCA_029718625.1). NCBI lineage: Eukaryota > Metazoa > Chordata > Actinopteri > Anguilliformes > Synaphobranchidae > Synaphobranchus > Synaphobranchus kaupii. The sequence continues at coordinate 995,935 of CM056384.1, forward strand.
CTGATTTGATCGTGACAGTCCCACTTGGGGTGCAGCGTCATGGCGTTCAACCACATTTGAAGTGGCCTGGCTGCAAGGAGTCTGAGAGGCATGACCGCTGAGGCAGCCACAATCAGGCCCAGAAGCCTCTGAAGAACTCTCATTTCGAGGACCGTGTTCACCTGGAACAACGTCAAGCACACTGGCTATGCGGCGGAGTGTCAAAGATGCCCTCATGCTCCTTGAATCGAGCGACAGTCCGATATAAGTGATATAAGCGACAGTCTCAAAGAAGCCTTTCAGTCTGGACGGAAACCTCTTCTGTTTGGCCATGGAAACTGGTACCACACCAAACTGGTCATCTATTTCATTACCTCCAGTCCTCAGATTGACAGGGCTCCCATGCCGGCAGGTGATAGTTGCTGGGCTTTAAAAGAGAAATTGCTCTTTTTATAGTCCATGGTGTGTTCCACACTACCCACTGTGGACACTGTGTGAATTTCTCCCTGCTGTATATTTAACTCACTTTCATTTCTGTCATGCGCCTTTGCCTGATACAGTGATTGGAAAAGGACATTTCATTATCAAATACAAGGTGGACATATATAATGGTAAATTAAATAAATGATTGTCCTCTGGCTCATTTCTAAAATACCCCCAAAGAAAATAAGCAACTAATAGCTAAAAAAATGAACCAAGCCAACTTTTTCTTGTATCCAGGTCATACAATCTGCTTTCTTACAGTAAAATCGAATGCAATTGTGACCTCAAAACAAATGCTTTCTGGACTTGGGTTCAGTCCCTCCAGTGTGTGGTATAAACGGTGCCAAAGTGCCTGGCCCTAGAGTTTGTTAGGTTCATGTTTCAGAGGGCCCTTTTACAGAGCACACCATGAAGTGCTGCAGTTAGTTGCTAACTCTTACCATGCACCTAAACAGTAAGTAAATGCAAAGGCCTGCCTCTCTCAGAGTCTTTGAGAATCTTATACTGTATATTCCCTGCTTTGTGTGAGACAACATAAGAGATCGTGCATTCAGAAATACAAGAAGAAAAAAAATGAAACAAATCAAAATTTTACTCATCTAATTTTTTATCAAATCCACTTCATCCCTTGTGCTATATACAGTGGCGACCAAAAGTTTCAAGGAAAAATAAGTCAGGGGAAGAAACCCTTAAAGTGATCATCCATATCTACTGCATATCTCGCAGAGCGATGGTTTGAGGCTCGTTTGATACCTCAGACCCTTGATGACTTACAGCCATTTAGCCAACCATGTAATCCATACTGTTCCAGTGTAATTGACAGCTTAATCTAGATCCCCCCCCCAATTCCCATAGAGATCCATTCAAATGCAGAGAGGTTATAGTAACTCTTGTAAGAGTATCAGAAAATATGATATTGAGTCTTTTGATGCTGTTGGGTCCCAGACATCAGGAAGTCATGGCATGCAAAGGATATGTTACCAAATATTAAATGAGGACTTTATTTAAGTTTATGTTAATTTGTCCAATTACTTTTCGTTCTCTAAAATGGGGGGGACTATTTATAAAAAGGGCTACAATTGCTACACAGTTCACCCGATATGTATTTTAAAAACCTCAAATTAAAGCTGAAAGTCTGCACTTTAACCTCATAGTCACTGTTCCATTTCAAATCCATTGTTCTGGAATACAGAGCCAAAACAACAAAAATTGTGTCACTGCGCTCAAACTTTTGGTCCCCACTGTTTGTATCATGGCTGGGTCTAGTCCAGTTGGGCATAGACAATGCAATATACAGTTAAATGCGTGTATTATGATCCTATCCACCAATCTTTACATTTTGGAATGTTTGTATTCTGAATGATCGACTTTGTGCTTAGGTGACAGTTAAACATCACAAACTTCTGTGCAAGTCTAATTCTTATGAAGGTAAATCTTGCAATATTATGTGTTTCTCTGCAACTAAACATTAAGGACAAATGTGGATTGAATCCAGGTCAATGTGTCCCGGAAAAGCATGGAAACTGAACAAGCCAAATGATGATTCTGGTCTCAACTCGATTCATTACTTCATTCACACAACAATTGTTAAAGATGAGTAACCGAGGCACAGCCATCTTTATGACTGTGTAAGCAAGCAGATTAATAATTAAGTGGAGTCTATAAGACATGGCTTAGGCTGGTATTGTTACACTCCCCGTTCCTCTCAGTCCCCGTCCCCGTTTGTGCTCCGTGTTTTACCCTTCCCCTCATGTCTCTTGTCTTGTTTTTACGTTTCCCTGTTTGTCTTACTCGTGGCGCAGGCTGAGCGTGGTTTCCCTCTCTGTTGTTACTAATTCTCTGTCGCATTTCCTCCGCCTATCACATCCGCCTTTCCCCGCTTGCATTCCTCACGCTCTCCTCGCCGTTGATCACTCTCGCATACATTCTCACGCTGCATGTATTCATTAGCTCATTAACTCTCCTATATATTCTCCCGGTCCAGTTCGTTGAGTCTTGTTGTTGTTAATACTCTAGTCTTGTCTGGTCTTGTATCTACAGCCTTAGTCTTGTTTTGTCTAACAAAAGCTACAGTCATAGCCTTGCTTGTCTAGCGTTCTAGCGCTACATAGTCTTGCTTCGCCTAGCCAACTAACTCTACAGTCTTGTTCATGCTTTGCTGAAACTAACGCCATGTTTGTTGTCTGCCCGCCAGCCTGCAGCCATATCCTAGCTCTACTCCATGCATCCCTGTCTCCCGCATCCTGCTCTTCCTCTGCTACGCCTACCCAGGATTCAGCCACCTTCCAGCCCCTTGCCTGCTCCCCTCTCCCGCTCTGCCCCTGTTAACGCCATCCCAGGATCCAGTCCCTTCCCTACTCTCCCTATGCTTCTGGAGTATTGGACGAAGTAATAAAGGCTCCCAGTGAGCATATTTGTATTTCTGTCTCTGAGTCGTGCATTTGAGTCCAGTCCCTCTACGGATCCATAACAGGTATACTGAGAATAAATCAAGCAGTCTCAATTGGAGTGACAACACCTGCTGCTGGCAGCCAAGAAGCAAGCACCCTGCACTTCATATTCAAATTCCTACTTGCTGGAAAGCGTGTGTGTGTATATGTATGTCAAAGATAACTGAACGGTAAAGACATCAGTTTTTTTACCCAGAATATATCAAGGGCAGCTCTGAGATAAAAGCATTCCTTCAAAGAATTAGCATGACAGTGATATGAATGCAGGGTCATGCGTCAGTCAAAGTTCTCCTTGGGTTTCCTCTGAGCTCCCTATTGTAGCGCTGACAAGGTGTAGTCATGGAATAATTCGCTTTAAAAGTATAGGAGACACTAACGGAAGCTCTCTAATTTAATTTAAAATGGGGGGGGGAGGCTTTATTAATTAAATGTCGAGCACACAAACCTTTTTAAAAGGAAACTGTGACTAGCATAATTACCATGAGCTAAATTACTTTACCCATCTGTGCAGCAATCTCTGCGTTCAGTTTCTCTCATTGCCTCTCTCAAGGCCCAATGCATCGGCACACTTCCTGGTATTAGCATCTGAAACGCCCACAAATCGTTAACAAAGTGCAGTGACGTAGGTTTTAAAAAAAATCCCAAACCCCACCCCCTGTCCGTATAGCCAACATTCGAAACATACACTGCCTGGCCAAAAAAAAAGTATTTTTCGTTGGAACACCTATAGCCTTCATTATGGCGCGCATTCGTCGTGGCATTGTTTCAACAACCTTATGCAACGTCACAATATTTATTTCCGCCCAGAGTTGCATTAATTTTTGGCCGAGATCTTGTATTGACGACGGGAGAGTCCGTAACGTCTTCTCCAGCACACCCCAAAGACTTTCAATGGGGTTAAGGTCAGGACTCTGGTGGCCAATTCATGTGTGAAAATGATTCCTCATGCTCCCTGAACCACTCTTTCACAATTTGAGCCTGATGAATCTTGGCATTGTCTTCCTGGAATATGCCCATTGATTCGGATAACCTGGTCATTTAGGTACTCAGCTGACTTCATTTTATTGCTGCATAACGTTGCTGAGCCTAGACCTGACCAATTGAAGCAACCCCAGATCTTAACACTACCTCCAGAGGTTTGTACAGTGGGCACTATGCATGACGGGTGCAACGGCAACTTTTTTTTTGGCCAGGCAGTGTACGTCATATCACATGGGAAATCCTTTTTCCAAGAACTCGGAAAAATCGAATTTAAACGTCAAATATGCATACCTTGTCCAAAATTGAACCAGTATGGAACACAATTGAAAAGCTGCAAGATGATATGAAAAGCTCAAAAACACAAAAGATATTCATGTGGGCCTTTAAATCTGCCTTTTCCTGAAAGAATAAAACTACGCAGGTCAGCTCCAGGTACATAAAGTTCAGCCACAGCTGTGCAGATAAACACATTCTCTTCAGTCATAAGTACGAGTCAGTCAGTGCTGGGTGAGGGGTCATTTCTTGTTATATGAAGTGAATGTGACTTCCAGCCTCTGTGGGCCTTTGGCTTTAAAAGCAGACAGACAGACAGACCTTTTGGTTGTCTGCTCCATACAGATGTAAAACTAGGGCCCAATTAAATCCTACCCATTTTTACATAATTTTTCTTGTTTTATTTTCTCTGTAAAAAAATTCTGATCTCCATGTGGTTTAAAAGGAAGATTTTTTTGAATGGTCCAACATTTCTATTGTAGCAAACGGTCGGTCTACCACAATTTCTAATCTGACTTCATTAGATATTGGAAACATTAGAAGCACCTGCAGTCTTGTGCATCCTTTTTTTCAGATTCAAATATAATTTTCAGGTTGTGTAAGGGGGGAAGGTTTCCTGGGGGGACAAAGTATAAATTAGACTCAGATCCCGTTTAAAGAAAATCACGTGTTTTCCAGAGAGTGAAAGCAGTGGGTTGCTCTAAGCTGCTTTTAGCAGAATCTTGGAGGGACAAACAAAATCGTGGAGGAAAAGCACTGCCTCACGCACGCAGCGCCCATGTAACGGATCTTCAGCGTGTGATAACTGTCACGCACACAGTGCTCATGTAATGGATCTTCAGGGTGTGATAACTGTCACGCATGCAGCTCTCGTAATGGATCTTCAGCATGTGATAACTGTCACGCACGCAGCGCTCATGTAACGAATCTTCAGCGTGTGATAACTGTCACAGGGAGCACTCATGTAACGGATCTTCAGCGTGTGATAACTGTCACACACGCAGGGCTCATGTAACGGATTTTTAGCATGTGATAACTGTCACAGGCAGCGCTCTTGTAACGGATCTTTAGCGTATGATAACTGTCACACATACAGCTCTCATGTAACAGATCTGCAGCGTGTGATAACTGTCACACACGCTGCACTCATGTAACGGATCTTCAGCGTGTGATAACTGTCACACACACAGCGCTCATGTAACGGATCTTTAGCGTATGATAACTGTCACACAGACAGCACTCATGTAACGGATCTTTAGTGTATGATAACACACGCAGTGCTCATGTAACGGATCTTTAGCTTATGATAACTGTCACACATACAGCGCTCATGTAACAGATCTTCAGCATGTGATAACTGTCACACACACGCAGCGCTCATGTAACAGATCTTCAGCATGTGATAACTGTCACACACGCAGTGCTCATGTAACAGATCTTCACTGTATGATAACTGTCACGCACCCAGCACTCATTTAACGGATCTTTAGCGTGTGATAACTGTCACACACGCAGTGCTCATGTAACGGATCTTTAGCGTTTGATAAGTGTCACGCACACAGCGCTCATGTAACAGATCTTCAGCATGTGATAACTGTCACACACGCAGTGCTCATGTAACGGATCTTCAGCGTGTGATAACTGTCACACACGCAGCGCTCATGTAACGGATCTTCAGCGTGTGATAACTGTCACACACGCAGTGCTCATGTAACGGATCTTCAGCGTGTGATAACTGTCACACACGCAGTGCTCATGTAACGGATCTTTAGCGTTTGATAACTATCACATGCGCAGCGCTCATGTAACGGATCTTCAGCGTGTGATAACTGTCACGCACGTAGCGCTCATGTAATGGATCTTCAGTGTGTGATAACTGTCACGCACGCAGCGCTCATGTAACAGATCTTCAGCGTGTGATAACTGTCACACACGCAGGGCTCATGTAACGGATCTTTAGCGTATGATAACTCACACACGCAGCGCTCATGTAACAGATTTTCAGCGTGTGATAACTGTCACACACAGCGCTCATGTAATGGATCTTCAGCATGTGATAACTGTCACGCATGCAGCGTTCATGTAACGGATCTTCAGCATATGATAACTGTCACAGGCAGCACTCGTAACGGATCTTCAGCGTGTGATAACTGTCACACACGCAGTGCTCATGTAACGGATCTTCAGCGTATGATAACTGTCACACACGCAGTGCTCATGTAACAGATCTTCACTGTATGATAACTGTCACGCACGCAGCACTCATTTAACAGATCTTTAGCGTGTGATAACTGTCACACACGCAGTGCTCATGTAACGGATCTTTAGCGTATGATAACTGTCACACACGCAGCGCTCATGTAACAGATCTTCAGCGTGTGATAACTGTCACACGCACAGCGCTCATGTAATGGATCTTCAGCATGTGATAACTGTCACACACGCAGCGCTCATGTAACGGATCTTTAGCGTATGATAACTGTCACACAGACAGCGCTCATGTAACATATCTTCAGAGTGTGATAACTGTCACACACACAGCACTCATGTAACGGATCTTTAGCGTATGATAACTGACACGCAGCGCTCATGTAACGGATCTTTAGCTTATGATAACTGTCACACACGCAGCACTCATGTAACGGATCTTCAGCATGTGATAACTGTCACACACGCAGCCCTCATGTAACGGATCTTCAGCGTGTGATAACTGTCACACACGCAGTGCTCATGTAACAGATCTTCAGCGTGTGATAACTGTCACACACGCAGTGCTCATGTAACGGATCTTTAGCGTTTGATAACTGTCACACGCGCAGCGCTCATGTAACGGATCTTCAGCATGTGATAACTGTCACGCACGCAGCGCTCGTAATGGATCTTCAGCGTGTGATAACTGTCACGCACGCAGCGCTCATGTAACAGATCTTCAGCGTGTGATAACTGTCACACACGCAGGGCTCATGTAACTGATCTTTAGCGTATGATAACTGTCACACACGCAGCGCTCATGTAACAGATCTTCAGCGTGTGATAACTGTCACACACACAGCGCTCATGTAATGGATCTTCAGCATGTGATAACTGTCACGCATGCAGCGTTCATGTAACGGATCTTCAGCATATGATAACTGTCACAGGCAGCACTCGTAACGGATCTTCAGCGTGTGATAACTGTCACACACAGTGCTCATGTAACGGATCTTCAGCGTATGATAACTGTCACACACGCAGTGCTCATGTAACGGATCTTCAGCTTGTGATAACTGTCACACACGCAGGTCTCATGTAACGGATCTTTAGCGTATGATAACTGTCACACACGCAGCGCTCATGTAACAGATCTTCAGCGTGTGATAACTGTCACACACAGCGCTCATGTAATGGATCTTCAGCATGTGATAACTGTCACGCATGCAGCGTTCATGTAACGGATCTTCAGCATATGATAACTGTCACAGGCAGCACTCGTAACGGATCTTCAGCGTGTGATAACTGTCACACACAGTGCTCATGTAACGGATCTTCAGCGTGTGATAACTGTCACACACGCAGTGCTCATGTAACGGATCTTCAGCGTATGATAACTGTCACACACAGTGCTCATGTAACGGATCTTCAGCGTGTGATAACTGTCACACACAGTGCTCATGTAAGGGATCTTCAGCGTGTGATAACTGTCACACACGCAGCGCTCATGTAACGGATCTTTAGCGTGTGATAACTCACACACGCAGCGCTCATGTAACGGATCTTCAGCGTGTGATAACTGTCACACACGCAGCGCTCATGTAACGGATCTTCAGCGTGTGATAACTGTCACACACAGTGCTCATGTAACGGATCTTTAGCGTGTGATAACTGTCACACACGCAGCGCTCATGTAACGGATCTTCAGCGTGTGATAACTGTCACACACACAGCGCTCATGTAACGGATCTTCAGCGTGTGATAACTGTCACACACACAGTGCTCATGTAACGGATCTTTAGCGTGTGATAACTGTCACACACGCAGCGCTCATGTAACGGATCTTTAGCGTGTGATAACTGTCACACACAGCGCTCATGTAATGGATCTTCAGCATGTGATAACTGTCACGCATGCAGCGTTCATGTAACGGATCTTAAGCATATGATAACTGTCACAGGCAGCACTCGTAACGGATCTTCAGCGTGTGATAACTGTCACACACAGTGCTCATGTAACGGATCTTCAGCGTGTGATAACTGTCACACACGCAGTGCTCATGTAACGGATCTTCAGCGTATGATAACTGTCACACACACAGTGCTCATGTAACGGATCTTCAGCGTGTGATAACTGTCACACACAGTGCTCATGTAAGGGATCTTCAGCGTGTGATAACTGTCACACACGCAGCGCTCATGTAACGGATCTTTAGCGTGTGATAACTCACACACGCAGCGCTCATGTAACGGATCTTCAGCGTGTGATAACTGTCACACACGCAGCGCTCATGTAACGGATCTTCAGCGTGTGATAACTGTCACACACAGTGCTCATGTAACGGATCTTTAGCGTGTGATAACTGTCACACACGCAGCGCTCATGTAACGGATCTTCAGCGTGTAATAACTGTCACACACACAGCGCTCATGTAACGGATCTTCAGCGTGTGATAACTGTCACACACACAGTGCTCATGTAACGGATCTTTAGCGTGTGATAACTGTCACACACGCAGCGCTCATGTAACGGATCTTTAGCGTGTGATAACTGTCACACACGCAGCGCTCATGTAACGGATCTTAAGCGTGTGATAACTGTCACACACGTAGCGCTCATGTAACGGATCTTCAGCGTGTGATAACTGTCACACACAATGCTCATGTAACGGATCTTTAGCGTTTGATAACTGTCACACACGCAGCGCTCTTGTAACGGATCTTTAGCGTGTGATAACTGTCACACACGCAGCGCTCATGTAACGGATCTTTAGCGTGTGATAACTGTCACACACGCAGCGCTCATGTAACGGATCTTCAGCGTGTGATAACTGTCACACACAGTGCTCATGTAACGGATCTTCAGCGTGTGATAACTCACACACGCAGTGCTCATGTAACGGATCTTCAGCGTGTGATAACTGTCACACACGCAGCGCTCATGTAACGGATCTTCAGCGTGTGATAACTGTCACACACAGTGCTCATGTAACGGATCTTCAGCGTGTGATAACTGTCACACACGCAGTGCTCATGTAACGGATCTTCAGCGTATGATAACTGTCACACAGTGCTCATGTAACGGATCTTCAGCGTGTGATAACTGTCACACGCAGCGCTCGTAACGGATCTTCAGCGTGTGATAACTGTCACACACGCAGTGCTCATGTAACAGATCTTCAGCGTGTGATAACTGTCACACACAGTGCTCATGTAACGGATCTTCAGCGTGTGATAACTGTCACACACGCAGTGCTCATGTAACGGATCTTCAGCGTATGATAACTGTCACACACAGTGCTCATGTAACGGATCTTCAGCGTGTGATAACTGTCACACACGCAGCGCTCGTAACGGATCTTCAGCGTGTGATAACTGTCACACACGCAGTGCTCATGTAACGGATCTTCAGCGTGTGATAACTGTCACACACACAGCGCTCATGTAACGGATCTTCAGCGTGTGATAACTGTCACACACACAGTGCTCATGTAACGGATCTTTAGCGTTTGATAACTGTCACACACGCAGCGCTCATGTAACGGATCTTTAGCGTGTGATAACTGTCACACACGCAGCACTCATGTAACGGATCTTTAGCGTGTGATAACTGTCACACACGCAGCGCTCATGTAACGGATCTTCAGCGTGTGATAACTGTCACACACGCAGTGCTCATCTAACGGATCTTCAGCGTGTGATAACTGTCACACACAGTGCTCATGTAACGGATCTTTAGCGTTTGATAACTGTCACACACGCAGCGCTCATGTAACGGATCTTCAGCATGTGATAACTGTCACACACGCAGCGCTCATGTAATGGATCTTCAGCGTGTGATAACTGTCACACACAGTGCTCATGTAACGGATCTTCAGCGTGTGATAACTGTCACACACGCAGTGCTCATGTAACGGATCTTCAGCGTGATAACTGTCACACACGCAGCGCTCATGTAACGGAACAGTGGTATGTGGGACCTGTCCCTCACCAGGAGTATGTGGGTTTGAATCCCAGGGGAGGGCTGTTTAGCAAGGCACTTTAACTGAATCGCTTCAGTAAACATACACGCATATACATATATTCATGATATATTTTTGTAATTAATTAATAATGCTGCATACATTGTCCTGGATAAGGGTACGTTATTTGTAAATAAATATTTTTATTTATTTATTTATGAATCGTGATTAACTTACCAAACTCAGGATTCAACCTCAATATACTGACCAAATTAACACTGTGCAGGACGGAGAATCAATCAGACTCAAACACATCCTCAGACTCAACTAGAGCAGAGTACACAAGTGAAGTCTCAGTTCTAGGACATATCACACAGAGCTGTGTCACACTGAAAATTTTTAATCTTGAATCTTCCATTTAAGAACTGGTGAAAACCTGTGAAAATTGGTTGCATTATTAAGGCTGATACCCCGTAAATGCAAATTGCACCAATGTGTATGTGTGTGTATGTCTGCATGTTTGTGTGTGTGTGTGTGTGTGTGTGTGTGTGTGTGTGTATGTCTGCATGTTTGCATGTGTGTGTGCGTGTGTGTGTGTGTGTGTGTGTGCATGTGCGTATGCGTGTTTATGTGTGTGTGTATGCGTGTGTGTCTGTGTGTATGTCTGCATGTTTGCATGTGTGTATGTGTGTTTATGTCTGCATGTTTGCATGTATATGTATGTGTGTGTGTGTATTTCTGCATGTTTGCATGTGTGTGTGTGTGTGTGTGTGTATGTCTGCGTGTGCATGTGTGTGTGTGCGGGTGTGTGTGTGTATGTTTGCATGTGTGTATGTCTGCATGTTTGCATGTGTGTGTGCGTGTGTGTCTGCATGTGTGTATGCGTGTTTATGTGTGTGTATGCGTGTGTGTCTGTGTGTATGCCTGCATGTTTGCATGTATATGTATGTGTGTGTGTGTGTGTGTATTTCTGCATGTTTGCATGTGTGTGTGTGTATGTCTGCATGTGTGTGTGTATGTCTGCGTGTGCATGTGTGTGTGTGCGGGTGTCTGTGTGTATGTCTGCATGTTTGTGTATGTGTGTGTATGTCTGCATGTTTGCATGTGTGTATGTCTGCATGTTTGTGTGTGTGTATGTGTCTGCATGTGCGTGTCTGCATGTGTGTATGCGTGTTTATGTGTGTGTCTGTGTGTATGTCTGCATGTGTGTATGTGTTTATGTCTGCATGTTTGCATGTATATGTATGTGTGTGTGTGTGTGTGTATTTCTGCATGTTTGCATGTGTGTGTGTGTGTATGTCTGCATGTGCATGTGTGTGTGTGCGGGTGTGTGTGTGTGTATGTTTGCATGTGTGTATGTCTGCATGTTTGTGTGTGTGTATGTCTGCATGTTTGCATTTGTGTGTGCGTGTGTGTCTGCATGTGTGTATGCGTGTTTATGTGTGTGTATGTGTGTGTGTCTGTGTGTATGTCTGCATGTTTGCATGTATATGTATGTGTGTGTGTGTGTGTGTGTGTGTATTTCTGCATGTTTGCATGTGTGTGTGTGTGTATGTCTGCATGTGTGTGTGTATGTCTGCATGTGCATGTGTGTGTGTGCGGGTGTGTGTGTGTATGTCTGCATGTTTGTGTATGTGTGTGTATGTCTGCATGTTTGCATGTGTGTATGTCTGCATGTTTGTGTGTGTGTGTGTGTCTGCATGTTTGCATGTGCGTGTCTGCATGTGTGTATGCGTGTTTATGTGTGTCTCTGTGTGTATGTCTGCATGTTTGCATGTGTGTATGTGTTTATGTCTGCATGTTTGCATGTATATGTATGTGTGTGTGTGTGTGTGTGTGTGTGTGTATTTCTGCATGTTTGCATGTGTGTGTGTGTGTGTGTGTGTGTGTGTGTGTATGTCTGCATGTTTGCATGTGTGTATGTCTGCATGTGTGTGTGTGTATGTCTGCATGACACGAGTCAAAAGTGTGGATAACCATATGTGGTCTAATAACAGACTGTGACCCTGGTTGGGATGTACTGTAGAGTTATAAAATCTGAAATACAATTAGGCACCAATTGTGTTATATGTCTGTTACAATTTTTAGTCAGACGATTCAATCGCCACACCCATGCGCTGTGTCACTGACTGCGCCCATGCGCCAAACGCATTGATTCCGGAAAATAGAGCCCTACATGTTGATATCATAATATTTATATTCTAAATTCATTAAGGTTTCAGGGAGTATTACACTTCAAACTCAGTATCTATTATGCAGTTTTGACCCATGTCATGTCAGTTACTTTATGGATATGCCTGCCTGCCTATCTTGCAAGACACAGAGAAGGCTTTGATAGAGCAGAATAAGATTTCAGGGAGTATTAGGCTTCCAACTCAGTATCTATTATGCAGTTTTGTTTTCTAACAGGCTAGTAACTCTAGTAAGTTTTGAACAATGGCAGAATTTCAATTTCTGAAATGTAGTTTTTTATTTTGTAAATACAAATTGCACGTATATGTAAATACATTTTGTTAATCCAGTTATCTTTCCCCACTGTATTTGTATGGATTTCTAACTAGATACATTTGTATGTCGTTTTTCCCCTCTCTGACAGTAATTTTAATTTTAGAGTACTTTTACTGTGATTTATATAAATTTACTCTAAAGTAAATTTAGCATATTCATTCTCAAAAGATTTTCATTTTAGGAAAAACTTAACATCTTATAGCAATTTAAGAAGTACTATGCCTTCTTGAGATAATTCAGTCCTTTGGGGAGAGCATGGATAATATAGTCCTCCTGCAGACTGGTTAAGCCCCCTCTTTGTTAGATAGACATCGTTGAGGTCCCCTCTTGGCTAATTTTTTTAAAACCATTAAAAGTGAAATCTCAGTAAATAGTATGAACAATGAGCTTAAATAAAAATTTTCCATGTCCCTTTTAAAAAAAAACAATGTCTAGAAACTATGGTCCCCTCTTGGCAGGTATAGAGTGATAGTCCCCTGTTGGTAATATAGACGTGCATGTGTGTGTGTATGTCTGCGTGTGCATGTGTGTGTGCGCATGTGTGTGTATGTCTGCATGTTTGCATGTGTGTATGTCTGCATGTTTGTGTGTGTGTGTGTGTGTGTATGTCTGCATGTTTGCATGTGTGTGTGCGCGTGTGTGTGTCTGCATGTGTGTATGCGTGGTTATGTGTGTGTGTATGCGTGTGTGTCTGTGTGTATGTTTGCATGTGTGTATGTGTGTGTGTGTTTATGTCTGCATGTTTGCATGTATATGTATGTGTGTGTGTGTATTTCTGCATGTTTGCATGTGTGTGTGTGTATGTATGTCTGCATGTTTGCATGTGTGTATGTCTGCATGTGTGTGTATGTCTGCATGTGTATGTGTGTGTATGTTTGCATGTGTATGTGTGTGTGTCTGCATGTTTGCATGTGTGTGTGTGTATGTCTGCATGTGTGTATGTGTGTGTATGTCTGCATGTTTGCGTGTGTGTGTGTATATGTGTATGACTGCACGTTTGCATGTGTGTGTATGTCTGCATGTGTGTATGTGTGTGTGTGTGTGTGTGTATGTCTGCATGTGTACTCGCCCTTCGGTGAGCTCGACAGAGGAACATTGTACTCAGTCAACTAACTTGTACCATAAATAAAAGGTACCAGTTTCCCAATCTGTTTGCAAAATAAGCATCACACTGATTGGAGATTAACTGCTGCAATGACTCTGTGCTGCTGACAGATCCATGACGGAGACCCTGAGATAAGTGGAACTCGGAGATAAGCGTAAGTGAAAACACAGCCCCGGTGTGAGTAGTTTAAGCAGACCATGTGGATTGAGTAACTAACACTGCAATTTGCTTTTTAAAGGTCCTGCACAGTCAATATCTTTCCACTGTTTGACCCCAAGATAACAACCAACGCAACACCCTAAACATTACTGCACAATACTGATGCTTTAGATAACTGAATAACATTGACATCTCTTATCTTTAACTATTAGGCAGGCAAAATTACAGGCTGGGAGGGCGGGCCTGCTGGTAGGTAGGCAAAATCAACATATGTTATGTAGCTACAGAAATGAAATTTAAAAGGCGTCAGGAAGTCTCATAAAGATCCGCATAGATGAAGTCCTATTGGTCTGCTATATAATATGGGGGCATTATTGTCTCAAAAATAAATAAATAAATGTAACTGATTCACAAATAAATGCATCTGATTCACAAATAATCTGAACAAAATGTTTTAGAAGAGTAGATAGGCAAGCATTTTCACATTCAGTTTTACAAAGGCACATGCATGCATCATTCTTCACATTTTTTTCTGGTGCTACTTAACCTCTAAAGAAGACAGAAAAAGCTTGATAATGTGGATTTTAATCATGATCGGTGTGACCATTTAGTGGGCTGTGAATGAGAAGTGACCTGGATATCCATTACTGACAGGCACGCCTTGTCACACCTCCAGCTCTCCTCGTTACAAATGGTACACTTTACACCGAAAGGAAATGGAAATATTTATTTTAATAAATTTTAATAATGTAAGTGCATATTTTAAAGAATTAAAAATGTGAGAAAAAAATTGTGCAAGGTCTTTAAAATTCTCATTAAAATGTCATAAATAAATTAATGTATTTTATAAAAAATCAAGTATATCACTGTATTAAAAAATACAAGGGTATCAAGGGTAAATAACACAATAAATCAAGGACTTATTTTCACTGTGGTCTTGTATCAGGAAGAAACAGCTTCATGAAATTCATTACCTTAAAGCTTTAGGGATTTGGAGTCAGGCAATATAACAACTACTAAAACTGGTGATGCTGCTGAACAGAAATAAACGTGCGATGCATTATTTTCGCTCCGTTTGGGGAAACCGACAGCAGCACCTGCCCGATCGGAGAAGCGTCCTGTGGAGGGCGGGGCAGGTTGCATGCAAGGAACACGGGCGCAATGAAGGACCCGACATCCTGCAGCCTTCTGTGGACCGCACCTGGGCTGTGCAATGTGAGGGGCGTGGCTTTCCTAGAAGAACACCTGAATCGCTGCTCAGAAAAATTAAC
This sequence comes from Synaphobranchus kaupii, assembly GCA_029718625.1. NCBI lineage: Eukaryota > Metazoa > Chordata > Actinopteri > Anguilliformes > Synaphobranchidae > Synaphobranchus > Synaphobranchus kaupii. The sequence goes on from CM056384.1 coordinate 1,011,295, forward strand.
CCAGCCATGTTGGCCGGTGACAGCTGACCACTAAAACAATCACAGACGCGGTTGAATGGCGAGCTTTCAAATGCCAGGTGGAAACAACGGGTGACCTTTGTGTGACTGGTAACCTCCAGTTTTTTTAACACTGAATTAACAACGTTGGGCACGTGACTAAAACCTGAGGCGGTGTTAGGCTGCAATCCTGCAAAATTTTGCTTATGTTAAGCGAGGTGATTATTTCCGCCGGCACTGACCCCTGTACGGCGGACCGGCGCACGGATGAGGCAGAAGGATGTGCTGGCAAATCGAACTCACTCGCGCATTGAGTCAGAAGTCAATGTTCGCGTGGTCGGTTCCTTCTTCTCTGGGCGAGGGAAAAGCTATGAATATCTTTAGTGACTCAAAGGCGCCTGCCTACCCTTTCAATCACCTTCCAACACAGAGAGAGGGGGGCGGGGGAGAAGAAAACAGAAGGGATCACAACCCATGAAGCGTTAACCACTTCCCTCTCAGAGAGACAAGCGGGCGCCTGTGGGCACAGAGCCACTTTTAAGCACGACCGCAGAGCCCTTCAGCGAAGCAGATTCAGCTGGTGACCTAAATGCTCCGCGTCCCGTCGACGGAAAAAATGCTTCATCCAAAGGTTGCGGGTGGGGCGGGGGCATTCACACACCACTGACAGCTGCGCAGCCGTGCTGCGTTGGATCCCGGCTGCGCAGTGTGCCAGATCTCAGTATTACAGCTTTTCTTGAATGTTTAGACACATTTCCTGAAACTATACACAATTTATAAAAACTATAAACAAAATTCAAAACTTCCAAAATCTGTCAAAATGAAACACTATGTTCAAAACCATGTACTCTCTCTCCAAAATGACACATTGCCTCCAAATCATAAACACTAATCAACAAATTAATAGATATGAATGTCAATTACACACTGGTGTAAAAAATGAAAGACACTATTACCATTATATTATTTAGGCATCAGTATTGTTTGAGTGTACTGGCCAACTCAAATATAAAAAACTAGTCTGTGTGCGTTTGTGCATGTATGTGTGCGTCCATGTGTTTGTGTACATAACATAACTTAATGACGAGAACAGGCCAATCAACCCAACAATGTTCGCCGTCTTCCTACCATTATAAGGTACCTACTGCTCCGCTACAAACTAAATAGTATCCAGCACCATATCAAACCTAATCTTGAAATCACCTAGAGTTTCTGCCTCTACTACATGACCTGGCAAGCTATTCCACACAGTGACTACTCTCTGTGTGAAGAAGTACTTCCTAATGTCTGTGCGGAATTTACCTTTTGCTAATTTCCATCCATGCCCCATCGTTCTACTAACAGAACTCAACCCTGAAGAATCTCTTGTAGTTCACTTTATTAATCCCTTTTATGAATTTACAGTATTTCTCAGTTGTTTAGACACATTTTCTGAAACTATAACTAATTTCTCAAAACTATGAACACAAAACCAACACGGTCAAATCTTTCTACAAAACTTAAAACTTAGGGCGGCAGTGTAGTATAATGGTTAAGGAACTGGCCTTGTAACCGAAAGGTTGCAGGTTCGATTCCCAGGTAGGACACTGCCGTTGTACCCTTGAGCAAGGTACTTAACCTGAATTGCTTCAGTATATATCCAGCTGTATAAATGGATAATATGTAAAACATGATAAATAAATAAAAAAAGTTGTGTAAGTCGCTCTGGATAAGAGCGTCTGCTAAATGCCTATAATGTAATGTAATGTTAAAATATCTCCGTCAAAGTCAAACACTATGTTCAAAACCATGCACTCTCAACCCAAAATGACATTTTTCTCCAAATAATAAACACTAGTCAACAAATTAATACAAATTATGAATGCACAATTATAAATTACACACTGGTGAAAAAAGACAATGTTTTCAAAACTATAAGCACTATTTCGCTTGTTTTAACACAACTTTCAGTCTCTGAATACACTTCACACAATTCTCCTCTTTAGGCAGATTTTTCAAAAATTGAAAAACACTGCCATTAAAAACTATAAACTCCAATTATCAATTAACACACCCATTCTTCACAGTTGAAACACTAGTTGATTTAATTACTCAACCAGCAATCAGAGCTTTAGCACAAATAAAAGGGCAAAATGTGAGCTCTCTTGTATGTGGAGAACAATGGCCGACGGACATTTAGGAAAAGAGAATAGGTAGATCTGCTCTACTGGGAAGGCAGGTATGCCATCCGCCAAGTTACGGCTTGGTGGGGCATGCCCCATACCTATACAGCACAGAGAGTTTGGCACTTTTCAGGGTTTCCTACAGAAGTAACCACAATGACCATAGACTCTCAGCCCTTAAAAACATTAACTTCTGTATGTTCTGACCTCATGTAACCACACAGCATTCAGATACAACTTCACACATCCACACAATAAGGCCCCAAACTTGGGTTATTTTGCCGTTTTTCTCCTTCCTCTTCCGCTTCTTCTTCTTCTTCTTCCCATTTTTCCTGCCAAACTGCCTGCCTCCGTCACGATGTTATCCAATAGGGAGATATATTATTTGAGGGTATGGTCCGTATACCTGCTCATCAAGCTTATCGTCCAATAAAAATGCTTCATACTAATGTTTTTTAATGTTAATGGAGCTAATGGCTTCATGCTTGCCAAGAAGCTACTGTGGCCTAGTGGTTAGAACTGCAGTCTCTCACAGTGGATTGTGGGTTCGAGCCCAGCAGGGCACATGCTCATTTTCTACAAAAACAATGTGCAACTGTTAACCCTTTATAGGGCACTCATTGAAATACTTTGAAATTCAAAATTTCAACCCCAGAGTGTTATTGGAGGACATAACAAGACCTTTTTTACTTTTGTGACATTTAAAAAAAAAAGTCATTTTTTTTCAGAAAATCAAGGTCAACGAAGTTACCATATATGGTTCCTTGCCCTAAAGTGGTAAAAAAAATTTCAAGAAGTGTAAACATAAGAAATACAAGAACAACATATATAAGTTCATGGCATATGTATTTTAGATCATTAAAACATAACATTTAGAACATTACATAGGCACTATGTACAAGCTTCATATTAGCTGTGTGTGTGTGTGTGTGTGTGTGTGTGTGTGTGTGTGTGTGTGTGTGACACATAGAACATAACACAGGCACTCAACAACATACAAATCACGAGACAGCATTAGGCCATTTCTTCATGGTAACTAACAAAGCAGTTACGCTCAGCATTCAAACAGAGGTGGACCTTGCAGACCCTGCAGACCACATTTGACCTGAGAATGTTGCCTTTCCTGCTGCAGTACTTGCAGGTCTGGCGTTTGGCGTGTACAGGGGCATGGAAGAGGGACAGATCAAACCGCATAGCCTCATTTGGGGTGTGGCTGCGGTGTCCACGGACAGGTGTGGGGGACATCAGCGGTCAGGCTATCCACAGAAGATGAAGAGCTTCTCCGGGAGCTAGATGTGGCTGGCCTCCGGCTGCTGGCAACCCTGAATACCTGGAGTCTGAAACTTTTCAGAGGCACGCCATTCTCACCAAGGGCCTTGCAGTCCCGTCTGTACACGATCCAGGCATTTGTGAGGCTGACATCTATGGCGTACGCAAACAATCGCAGGTACCACCTCTTGGACTTCATGGGGGTGCGGAAGAGGTGGACCAACATGTCACTCTTATCAATGCCCCCCATGTTGGCATTGTACGTCTGGATGACAGCAGGACAGCTCACAGGCTCCCTTGACTTTGTCTCACTGCAGTACCTGCTGACGGAGGACATAGGCTCCAACCCCCATGTCTGTTGACAGCAGAGTGACATTTCTGTTGTCCTTCCACCTGACGGCCAGGATCCCATCATCACTCATGGTGTAGTCACATGTACCACGAGGGACAGTCTTTTTGTCCATTTCCTTGATGGACTTGAGGGGAGGCTTTCCAATCCTATTGTCCCTGGCTGTCCCTGTGTACCTGCAGTCCTGGTCTCGGAGGTACCGCACTAGCTCCAGGCTGGTAAAAAAGTTATCAGCAAAGATGGCTGTGGTGTTGGGGGAGGACATGGTACTGGCCAGGACGGAGACAATCTGGCTGGTGGCACCCAAAGCTTGTTGTTCAGGTGTCAGGGGGGACACCGTGGGCCTCCAGCGTTGTCTTGCCCTGGTATAGCACCATGTCATGAATGAAGCCATCCTCAGAGGCCCTGGAAAACAACTTAAAACCCCACTTGTCTGGCTTGGTCTTAATATATTGCCTCAGGTTACCGGCTGTCTTCCCTTTGTAGGCAACCATCACCTCATCTACAGACTGTTTGGGGGTCTGCGGCTCATGCCTGAAGGCAGTATTGAGGAAGCTGAATAGTGGCCTGACTTTGAAGAAGCGGTCAATGGTGCCAGGGATCTCGGTGTTGTCATTGAAATGGACAACCCTTTTCAGCAGCCTGAACCTCTTTGATGACATCAGGTTGGCAACTTGAGGAACCCTGGTCTCCATGGCCCAGTAATCTTCCACAGCTGGGAGCTCAGCAATCCCCATATACATGAGGATGGCCAGAAATGTCATGATTTCATCCTCATTGGTGGTGAAAGTGGTGTTAATGTCCTTTTGAGTGGCGTACAAATTTGTTTGGTATGTGATATGCCTAATTAATTCGGGGCCAATGTACCTTGTGAAGTAATGAAAAGGGGTTTCAATGTAGTCGGGGGGGGAGTGCTGGTATTCAGGCAGGGCTGTGTTGTCCAGGTCAATTTTGTGCCATGTAGTTGGCCTGGCTGCTGACTTCCTGGGTTTGGTGGGCCTCTTGGCGTGTGGTGTTGGCTGCTCATTGTTGCCATCATCGTCATCGTCGTCATCGTCATCGTCGTCCTCACTGGCATTGTCCTCGACCTGGAGCACCTCCACTGCAGGCTGCATAGCCCTCCTCTTGGCAGGGGGGCCCATGTCACTTGGGCCTGGAATGTCCAGGTTGTGGGTGGGTGGGACAAAGTCAGGGTCTGTCACATGGTCATCTTCCTCCTCGTCATCATCACTGATGGCAGGGTGAGCTGGCACAACAACATTGTCCCTCCTCTTGCCATAAAACATGCGAGTAGATATCTGCAAAAAATTAAACACAAGCAATAAAACATAAAACAAGTGTTATAAGGTCATAAAACTGACAAAATAGAATATCATATTCACTATTTATAGCTTGAAAAATTCTAAAAATGATTTAAACTACTGCTACTCACAGTGCAATATATGTATTATACATTCTATGCTACATTATATTTCAGTACTCTTTTCACATATTACACACAACTACCTTCAGTGCAATATATTTATTAACTTATACATTATATTTTATTTATTTATTACACACACATATATATATATATATATATATATATATATATACGCCCAGTAGATGGCAGGAAAGGACCGTGTATGAAAATGAAGCGTAGGAGACAGGCTCTGCAATATGGCTCCCATGTCGTCAGTTTTCAACGGAGATACGTGTGTATAGACTCAAAATGACCACAGAAAGGTAAGGAAATAATATAAGTTGCTTTTGATGACAATAGCGGTGGGGTTTGTTGTAATATTGAGACATAAACACAACTTTTGACACGTCCACTGTAAAATGTTGAAACTTTGCTTTGCGTTTGCGGTGGGCTAACGTGAGCTGGGTAGTGTAGTTTTAGCGATGCTTGCTATCAATGGAAAGAGTAGGTTCGGGATAATATTCTAAGTTGTATTGCCTTATTTGTAAAGAAAAAGCGCTAGGTATGGCTTACTAGGCGCATAGGGCGTATGTCCAAAAATAAACATATCATACTAACTCTAGTTTTTACGTGAACGGGGCGTATGTTCAAATATGGCGCGCGCATTTTTCATGCCGTAATTTCACTCATTTCACTAAGTCCTCCGCAAACAACACACATGTCATCACTTAGAGCAACTATTCAACCATAAAATGTGTGAGTTTCGTCAACTTACCATGGTTAGTTTTGGTGTTTCACCGTGAATGTCATAGAGAAGCAAGCTGTAAATCCGTACTTTTCCAACTTCAGAGAAAACAGGAAGTTTGGCGCGTTCCGGGCCTCTGCTGATTGGTCAAATGGCAAAATGGCGCGTTCTGCGATGTAGAGTGATCTTCGCTAATTAGCTGAGTGAACACCACATGCTTCTCGACCTCACTGAGTGGCGGGGGAGGACGCCATTTGTAGTGGGTGCGGAAGTTACCAAATACAGTTCCTCGCCCCATAAAGGGTTAAGTACTTTTCATTTCTTAGACTGTTATTATTTTCACATGAACATATTTTTATTGCAAAGGCAAAAGAGGTTTCCAATATTAACTGTTCAATGTTTCACTTGTATTTCACTTGTACTATATCACACCCCCCCCCAAACCGGACGCTCGCTCTTGTCTGGTTTGGGGAGGGTGTTACGCTCTGCTCTTGCGGTCATGACTGACTGACTGTGGAAACCGAACCTCAACGTACCCTTGCCTTGGCCAACATTTCTTTATTCATTCATTTGTTCACTTCAGCTCTGTTCACTTTATCCTTTTCACACATAACACAATGTCACCATAAAATTAACTACTAGGAAAATTAAGAATTTACGATAATAGCCTACATTAAGAATTGATGATAGCCTCCTTTAAGCAGCAAACCTTTATGAGATCGGATTTATAAACCGCCAATTCCCCAAACATATCTGATTCATGGTTAGTCACTTTAAAAAAAAAAAAACAATAGCCTCCGAATGTGGCTCTAGTCTACGCTACTCTGCTCATAATGTAGCTTACGGCAAACACTTTTAATTATTATAATAATAATAATAATAATAATAATAATAATAGTAATAAGAAGAATAATTTCTGGTATGTACTTTCTTAGTAGTATCTACTGTTTTCTTTCTGGCTAAGATTCCTGGGAAATATGCATTGTCCAATTAAGCTTGTTACCCAACGTTACTGTTGCCAGAGAAACGTCAGTCTGCTTCTCGTCAGGAAGCAGATACAAGCTAGGCTACTACGAAGCGAATCAACATGCATTATAGCCTACATTCATTGCACTACAGAAAACTAAACTAAACCTAGCTGTCCGGTACCAAAACATTTCCCACAGGTAACGTTCTACACTACTGGAAAAAAAACTCTGCTGTGCTTATGAACTCACTAGCTCGCTCGCTAGCTCGTAGCCCACACATGGAAGGTTGGAGTTACGCATCCGGCAATCCAGTGTTGAATAGCCTAACTCTGCTGTGCTTATGAACTCACTAGCTCGCTCGCTAGCTCGTAGCCCACACATGGAAGGTTGGAGTTACGCATCTGGCAATCCAGTGTTGAATAGCCTAACGTTAAATGTATTTCATAGAATACTAATAGCCCTATTTTAAAACTGCATTTCCATATTTTACTGATACAAACTATTTAGGCTGTACTAGCTATTTAGGCTGTATGTCTTTCAGCTAGAATGTGTTTTCGTCTAGCCCCTTGTGCATGCATGTCTCCATATAGACTTGGTTCATTAATTTACATGCTTCTTCATGATCCATAGCTCAGGTGGTGCTGTTCATTGTATTTCATTACACATTAAATACTGCTCATCTACAAACTCTTTTAATGTAATTGTGTGCTGTCTGTAATAGGATAACTGTTCTCATTCTTGTCAATAGAGGGCGTTATGGTTACACGAATGTCTGCATACATTTCTTTGGAATGCATGTCTCTCTCCGTGTTTATTTTCATGCATTATTCATCATTAGTTAGCTATAAAAAATAAGTGGTATGAGATCAAAAACGTCTACGACGTGAAAAAAGCCAAGTTACTCACGCATAGCCTACATAGCGCTGTCTATAAGTTCTTAATTCCAACTTGCAAAAACTAGGCCTGCCTTTAAAAGTCTTGATATCAAAATGTGGCCAAGTTACAACTAACATAATTTATAGTGGAAATACTCTGATTCAGATGTGTTGCACTTAGAAATTAAACAGAACAATTACTGCACTATAGGGCATGTTTGAACAATTGTCTGCATCCACTGCTTTGGGTCTATGAAAAGCACAGAATGAATAAAATGTATTATTATTATAATTATTATTATTATTATTATGTATTTATTGAATTATTTCTATCAAAACCTGTGTGGTCCTACAGAGCATAGATATCCTTGTGTTCACAAAATTCTGTTTGCAAATATCATAAATACTATTATGTTAAGAAAATTGGTACTATTACTTATTTGCCACCATCTGACCCACAAACATGTCTGGATACGTTTGTAAAAATGCTATATGTACGCTATTTTCTAGGTAAAAATATTACTCATTTTTATCTGCATTTATTTATTCATCACCCCTTTCTCTATTGTACATGATGTTTCTTCATATAAATGTCTGTTTGTGAATTGTAAAGAATTCTGTAGCAGCAACATTTTAAAACCTGTAAATTTTCTCAAGTAAACTTGCCAACAAAGTACAACCATATCCTTTCTGGAGTGTAATTATTCATCAACTGTTAAAAACATTAATTGAAATCATATGTTGTTCCGTGAGGCACAATCTTTTCAGATGCAAAGATGAAGAAACACAGGGCCAAGTTGCATTAAATAATTTAGAAAAGTTTGGATAGCATTGCTTTGGAATCGAGCTAGTTTATTTAGTGTGAGCTACGATAGGTAATATTGTTAGTTGTAACTTGGCCACATTTTGATATCAAGACTTTTAAAGGCAGGCCTAGTTTTTGCAAGTTGGAATTAAGAACTTATAGACAGCACTATGTAGGCTATGCGTGAGTAACTTGGCTTTTTTTACGTCGTAGACGTTTTTGATCTGATGTATAACTACTACAAGGGGACCACAGCAGTAGCGGAACTAAAGTTTTTTACATGGGGTGGCCAAGGCTACTTCAAGGGGTCCATAGACCATAACAGAAAATGAGTGTGTAACCCTAACCTGGCATCTAAGGAGCATGAATGAATCCTATGATTGCCGATTAGAGGTAGAAGTGATAATTCACTTAGCCCGGAGTTCTTCAATGTGGCAAATAGTGTGGTCCACTAGGGTTACTTCACTAGAATTCTTTAACATACTATGAATAACCAGTGTCTCTACATCGGAACTGCAGCTAAATTTCTTTCTCTCACACGCATACACGCATACACGCATACACGCACACGCACACGCACACACACAGTACTGTACTCACATACTGGAGAGACTTGGGTCACTCTGTTTTCATGAATATATAATCTGAGTCTATAAGTGTTGAACATCCAAAATATTTTCAGAAAATAAAGCTCAAGCACCAAGGAGATAAGATAGCATTTGTGTGTGATATAATTTGCATAGTTTATTTATGGAACTAAATTTACAAAAAAAAAGGGCTGCAAGGGCTGGGGTCTGTTTGCACCTGATCTGCCTGTTTGTTCTTCTTTAAAAATAAGTCTGATATCTCTCCCTTTCTTTTCATGATTGTTTTAATTGACCCTATGCAAAAATAAGACTATGGTTACATCTAAGCATCCAATTACCCACATTTTAGTCCAATCTCAATCTTAATTACAAATCCCCATTATCATAAATGTACCTTAAAATCAACTACCAGCCTAAGTTACTAGTTACTAGTGTAAACTAGTTAGAAGATTAACAGATTGATAATAACAATTGTTCGTTTTGAGTTCAAGTACGAAAATCTAACTGAGTTAATGGGTTTCAAATAGCTAAATGTTAACTTGCTGAACACTGACAGCTGTACTAGTTACCCCACATTAGCTAGGCTGACCAGACGTCCTCTTTTTCCCGGACATTTCCTCTTTTTGGGACCGAAAATAAACGCCCAGGTGGGATTTCGATGTCTGTTTTGGATTTCCTTGTTCCATAGACCATATATAAACAAACAAATAGCCTAGTATTATGTTCATAATGCTCACCTAACCCTGTCCTCTTTTTTTTTGTTGAAATCCAATACATGGTCACCCTAGCTAAACACTCGTATTGTAACTTACGACACTGCAGACTGCAATGTATATGCGTGGCGTGTATTACCAGCACAGATGTAAACATAATGTTAGGCTAAATTGGGAACTGATCTCTCTTACTGATTAACTGTCTGTTATGGAGCCAAATTGCCAATATGCATCTACACAGCGACTCAACTTTCGTAAAAGTTGTTCAGGAAACCTAGATCCGATGCTAAACCTTAAAACTTTCAATGCTAAACCTTAAAACTTTTCAATCTGATCATTTTCCGCCCTAGGCAAGATTTAAAAATGTTGCAGATATAAAAAGAGAGCGTGACGGAAAAAACAGTGGTCATAATTAGATACCCAGCCTATAGCGCTCTGCCGTTTTTCTCGTTTTAAATCACACAAGGGGTGACAACGAAGGCCAAGCAAAGGCATGTATTTCAGCTGTTTCAAACGTTCAAATAAATTACTCTGGAGAACATGTGGTTGTAAAACTATAAGGGGGTACAACCCGTCCTCTAGGGGGGTCTGGTGGCATGCCCCCCCCCCCCCCAATTTTGTACATTTTAACAGTTAAATGCATCAATCTGGTGCACTTTGAGAGGCAAATTAAGAGGCTAGATCCGTGAAGAATTGTGTCCTTTTGTAAACAATCGAATCATAAACATTGATGCAGTTGCATTAACTTGTAAGATGCTTGATCCTACACTTGAACCATCAAAGAAATTAACTCTATAAACTTAGGCGATGTATGTTATGGTTATTATATACACTGCCCGGCCAAAAAAAAAGTCACACACTGTAATATTTTGTTGGACCGCCTTTAGCTTTGATTATGGCGCGCATTCGTCGTGGCATTGTTTCGACAACCTTATGCAACGTCACAACATTTATTTCCGTCCAGACTTGCATTAATTTTTGGCCGAGATCTTGTATTGACGATGGGAGAGTCGAACCACTCCGTGAAGTCTTCTCCAGCACATCCCAAAGACTTTCAATGGGGTTAAGGTCAGGACTCTGGTGGCCAATTCATGTGTGAAAATGATTCCTCATGCTCCCTGAACCACTCTTTCACAATTTGAGCCCGATGAATCTTGGCATTGTCGTCCTGGAATATGCCCATTGATGGGATAACCTGGTCATTCAGTACATTCAGGTACTCAGCTGACTTCATTTTATTGCTGCATAACGTTGCTGAGCCTAGACCTGACCAATTGAAGCAACCCCAGATCATAACACCGCCTCCAGAGGCTTGTACAGTGGGCACTATGCATGACTGGTGCAACTGCGACTTTTTTTTTGGCCAGGCAGTGTATATACTGTATGTCACTATTCTGAAATAAATGTATTCAGCTTCTTCGTCAATTCGAACTTTAAACCATGGATGTGCAGGGAATATTTTTTGAGATATTGACATTTAAATAAAACTTGTAGAAACCAGGTGTAAATTGCCTCTGGAGGGCCAAAGTAAATAGAGTTAAATAAAAACTGTCTCGTTTGTTGTAAGCCTACTGGTTTATTTAAAGTGTTTGGAATCACAGTCCAATATTGCAGTAAAAATATATGGCACTGCATGCTACATCAGATTGAGAGATCACATTCAACTTCACAGTCAGGATACAGCTTTCTAGCTTGATGATGGAAATAATGTTTTAAACCATTGTAACCACATTCACATCGATGTAGCGAGCAAATAGATAATTACTGCAAACAATGTTTCCTCCTCAAAATGCGTTCTGGACGTTCTGCAAAGCAGTAGCAATCTTTTTATGTTTATTATGAGAGTGTGTTTGCCTTCATTCTGAAACAGTAGCGGAACAAATTACGGTTTACAGGCCATCACAGTTTAGTTATGTATATGTAATTTATCCCCCGCCCAACCCAAAATAAAACGTTATATTTCGTTATAAAGCCTATATTTCAGCCATAATTTTACAAGAAGACAAATGATTTGTCCTGCATAATAATGAGCAGAAGTGGGAACTGCGGCATTAAAACAGACTGAGAAAGAATAATGTCATTTACATCTGTTTATGTGAATTAGCTGTCTTTTACCAATGTAATTCAAGTTTTAGGCTATTATACAATTTATTTTTTTATCATTTACCGTAGGCTATATATTTCATGCCTGAAATACAGCGTCCAGTAAAACAGCTACCATTTTCAGTGCAAAAAGCAGCTCTGAGACAAGAAAAATCTGTTAAGTGTCCACTGACAGATGATACAGCTGTGCAACGTCATTAGTAACTGACATTGCTTAAACTGACGCTTATCTGAGCAAGGACTTTCCATTTGCGTAATGCATGTTGCCTCAATTCCTTGGTCTTCATATCTCATTCTGGCATTTATTCCATTGGGTGGAGCTAAGGACCGAGGAAATGATGCAAAGACTGAAAATAAGTGATTGGACTGAACCCAATGCGTTTCGTTTTACAGAATTGCATATCTTAACAAGGCGGATATAAGGGGGAGTCGGGTTCGGAGGACCAGACGCGACAGAGAGGGAATCAGAAAGTTATCTACAGCGCAGAAACCACAAGAGTGGAAGGGTTCCGCGAATGGAGAGGAAAAAATAAAGAACTTTTTCCTCCAAACATAACGATGGTCATTATGGCCAAACAGTAAAATATTTGTTTTATCAGACCGGAGGACATTTCTCCAAAAAGTAAGATCTTTGTCCCCATGTGCAGTTGCAAACTGTAGTCTGGCTTTTTTATGACAGTTTTGGAGTAGTGGCTTCTTCCTTGCTGAGCAGGTTATGTCAGGTTATGTTGATATAGGACTCGTTATAGGACTCGTTTTACTGTGGATATAGATACTTTTGTACCTGTTCCCTCCAGCATCTTCACAAGGTCCTTTGCTGTTGTTCTGGGATTGATTTGCACTTTTCACTTCAAAGCACGTTCATCTCTAGGAGACAGAACGCGTCTCCTTCCTGAGTGGTATGACGGCTGCATGGTCCCATGGCGTTTATACTCGCGTACTATTGTTTATTGTTTGTACAGACGAATGTGGTACCTTCATGCATTTGGAAATTGCTCCCAAGGATGAACCAGACTTGTGGAGGTCCACAATTTTCTTTCTGAGGTATTGGCTGATTTTTTTTGATTTTCCCACGATGTCAAGTAAAGAGACACTGAGTTTCAAGGTAGACCTTAAAATACATCCAATGGTACACAGCCAATTGACTCAATGTCAATTAGCCTATCAGAAGTTTCTAAAGCCATGACATCATTTTTGGGAATCTGTCTGTAAATAATTGTTGGAAAAATGACTGGCTTGCCAACACTAACTGGCTTGTCAGTTTGCTAACATAAAATCTGTGGAGTGGTTAAAAATGAGTTTTAATGACTTCAACCTAAGATCATGTAAACTTCCAACTTTAACTGTATGTATTGATAGCTGCAGTGCTGGAAAAAGCAGGGTATGGCCCGGGCTACAGCATTAGACTTGTTTCCATTTATTTAGCTTGAGTAGCCTAACAATCAAACAATTAATTTGCTGAATAGTCAAGACCAATATGTAGCCTATGATTAAGAAGACGACCTTCTGCTATGCAGCCCAAACATGTCTGCATGTTTGGAGGACAGTAAGAAGCTGTTGCAAGAACTAGCAGTAAAAGGTCATAAGGTATCCAAATCAAAGTTACAGTTTTGTGAAGTGCAGCACCTGGGTCACACTCTTAGGAAAGGGAGTTAAAGTATTTCTGTAGAGCGAATTGAGGCAGTCACGAAGGTGCCCAGACCAAGAAAGGTGAAGGAGATGCAGAGATTCCTAGGAATGATGGGATACTGCAGGCAATGGATTTGTGACTATGTGGAAATGGCACAGCCACTAAGAGACCTGTGCCTAAATAAAGCAGGAAGACACCAAATTCAATGGCTCCCAGGGACAGAAGCCGCTTTTACAGGACTTAAGCAAGCATTGCAAGCAGAACCAACTCTAGGACTCCCAGACTACATCAAACCATTCCACCTGTTCTGTGCAGAAAGAGAGGGATTTGCCACCGCAGTACTAATTGGAGCAGAGGTGAAGGGGAGAGGACGCTGGCGTTGTTTGTTCGCCGCTTCTCCGTCTTAATCTGAGTTTATATCTGAGTTTATCGAGTTTATCGTTGCTAGTTTAGCTGCCAGTTTTAAATTGTTTTAACTACAAACATTGTTATCCTCTCCGTCTCTACTTTTTAACTTTTTAACTTTTAACTTATTTATTTGAATTTCTGAGTCCTAATCCTGACCACCTTGACTGTCTACCTGTTGCTGCACCTACCTGCTACCTGCTACCGGCTACCACCAGCTGTTATCAACGCCTCCGGCTAAGCGTGGACCGTGCTGCTGTTTGGATCCGTCCATCGATCCACCACAGTCGGATCATATTCCTCCACTGCCGCTGAGAGATTATTCGTCCATGGATCCATCACAGATGGACTTAAAACTGCCCTTCAATACCGCTGTGAGGTATTTCCCCAGACAACCTCCCTGCTGTTCTCGGTGCGGATAGCCTTTGTTGCTAGGACCGCTGCCTGCACAGTGAGCTACTGTTCTTTGCTACCAGAGCTGTTAACGTAGTCGGCCAGCTCACCTTCACTCGCTGTTAGACCCAAGACTTCCTGGTGTCCTGACATGCTCTGGACTGTCCTTCTCTGCCTGTCAGCTCTCTGTCTCTGGGAGCCTTGCTCGCGGCCACCCACTTGCGACGCTAGCCTACCGGTTAGCAACGCTCTGCTATCTGCTTGCGGAGCTGGGCTACCGGCTAGCGTCGCTTGGCTAGTGGCTAGCGGAGCTAGGCTAATTTCCCCCTCTGGATAATATGATGAACAGCTATTCCACAAACGAACTCCTTCGTTTATATCTCCCAAGCACTCCAGGATACAATTCCACAATCAAGGAACATGGACTTCTGCGTCGGCCCCGTTATGTCCACAGAGGCAGCCGACGCAGGTTTATTTACTCTGTAAATTCCATCCCCTCTCTGATCAGTCGGTGTCCTGTTTCAACAGCACGACGTCATCACAAGCAGCCCGTGCGCACTGTCTGTCTGAGAGCCTTAGCTAAGGCTTCTCAACCCATCAAATACCTATCCCATCTCAAACTTGCTCTTTTCAACACCCGCTCACTCAATAACAAAGGACTCATTCTCAATGAATTTATAACAGACCTCAAACTCGATTTCCTATGCCTCACTGAAACATGGCAAAAACCACCTGATTATTTCTCACTAAATCAAACTACACCCGCTGGATACTCATACATGGACAAACCTCGCCTGGATGGTCGCGGTGGTGGAATTACCATCATCCACCGACTTAACATCAAAATTAGCGCAATTTCCATCCAGGCCCCCCCTTCATTTGAATCCCTTTCCTTTAAACTGTCTGGCCCCAAACCCCTTGTCATTGCAGTCATTTACCGTCCCCCCAAGCCTAACCCTGCCTTTCTTTCTGACCTGTCTGAATTTCTCACGCAGCTCTGTGCCATATCTCCATCCGTTCTACTCCTGGGCGACTTTAACATCCACGTCGATTCCACGGACTGCAAAACAGCAATAGAACTTCTGGAAATCTTGGCATTTTTCAACATCACCCAACACGTTGATTTCCCCACCCACAGTAAAGGCCACACCCTAGACCTGGTCTGTTCCACCGGCACCACCATCAGCCACCTGTCCAGCACCGACCTCACTATCTCTGACCATCTGGCCATCACCTTCCAAATTGACACTCCCACCTCTTATGAGAAGCAGAAACGCAACATAACTTTTCGGAACCTCAAGTCTATCAACCCCTCTTCTTTCTCCATATGCCTTTCTGAGGTCATCTCTGACTCCTCCTTTACTCAGAATGTCTCTCCCACTAAACTGGTTAATATCTACAACACTTCACTCTCCTCCTGCCTGGACCAGCTTGCACCCATCCAATCCAGATCTGTCTCTTTCACACACTCCGCCCCCTGGTACACTGATGAGCTACACCACCTAAAGTCCAAGGGACGCCAACTGGAACGGCTCGCCAAGAAAACCGGTCTCACCGTCCATGCAGAGGCATACAAAGAACATCTACATCTTTACAAAGACACTCTAAACACCACCCGTTCCTCCTACTACTCCGGAATTATCCAGTCTGGCAGTGGCAACCCAAGAGTGCTATTCTCCACCATCAGCAAACTCCTCAAACCCATGGACACTATCTCCCTTTCCTTCACTGTCGATAAATGTAATAATTTCCTATCCTTTTTCCAAAACAAAGTTGACACAATCCACAACCAGTTGGCCACCCCCGACCCCCCTGGACCCGAACCCGACCCCCCGCTACTGACTGGACACTCCTTCTCCTCATTTATCAACATCACCCCTTCTGACCTATCCTCTGTGGTTACAGGCATGAAGTCCTTAACCTGCCCCCTGGACCCGCTCCCAACACCCTCCTCAAGGCTTGCCTCCCCATTCTCTGCCCACTCATCACCAAGATTGTAAACTCCTCCCTCTCCTCTGGTCTTGTCCCCTCTACCCTAAAGCTTGCCGCAGTCACCCCCATACTCAAAAAACCTGGTCTTGACCCTGTCTCCCCTAACAACTACCGGCCTATCTCCAACCTGCCTTTCCTGTTTAAAGTTCTGGAACGAGTCGTCGCCAAGCAACTCACTTCCTATCTGGACTCAAATGACCTCTATGAACATTTCCAATCTGGTTTCCGCTCCAAACACAGCACAGAGACTGCCCTCATCAAAGTGACTAATGACCTTCTGCTATCCTCTGACACCGGCTCCCTCAACATCCTCATCCTCCTTGACCTCAGTGCTGCTTTTGACACTATCAACCATTCCACACTCATCACACGTCTCAAATCCACCCTTGGCATCACTGGCACTGCCCTCTCCTGGTTCAGATCCTACCTCTCTGACAGACATCAATTCATTTCTATAAATAACTGTCAATCAACCTCAGCTCCTGTTACCCATGGTGTCCCCCAGGGCTCGGTGCTTGGTCCCCTCCTCTTCATCCTCTACATGCTCCCACTTGGACAGATCCTTCGCCGCCATGGCCTTCAGTTCCACTGCTATGCTGATGACACGCAGCTCTGTCTCCCCTCCAAAACCATCACCGCTACCACACACTCCACCCTCACTACCTGCCTGACTGATATTAATAAATGGATGCAAACAAACTTTCTTAAACTAAACTGCAATAAGTCTGAAGTCCTAATCATAGGTCCAGACTCCCTTATCCACTCCGCACAAAACTTTTCACTCAGTATTGACGGCTTCATTGTCACCCCCTCCACCCAAGTCCGTAACCTCGGAGTCATCCTTGACCCCACCCTCTCCTTTCTGCCCCATGTCAATCAGATCACAAAAACTGTCTTCTTTCACCTCCGTAACATTGCCCGTCTTCGACCCAAACTGTCACTCACTGCTGCAGAAACACTCATTCATGCTTTCATCACATCCAGGCTTGACTACTGCAACAGTCTTCTTTACGGCGCCACTACCAAAGTCCTCAACAAACTACAATATGTACAAAACTCCGCCGCCCGCCTGCTCACCAGTACCCGCTCCAGAGACCACATCACACCAGTCCTCCAGGACCTTCATTGGCTCCCCGTCAGACACAGAGTCAACTTCAAAATACTTCTCACCACCTATAAAGCCCTTAAAAATCTAGCTCCCCCCTACCTCTCTGACCTCCTTCACCATCATGCTCCCTCCCGTTCACTCAGGTCCGGTGACGCTAACCTCCTTCAAATCCCCAGGACCAAGCGCCGAACCTGGGGTGACAGGGCTTTCTCAGTTTCCGCCCCCTCTCTGTGGAACTCACTCCCAACCCACATCAAAGCTGCCCCTACCCTCTCTTCCTTTAAAACCGCCCTTAAAACCCACCTCTTCAGACTTGCTTTCCCCAGCTAATCCCCCCTCCCCCCTTTCTTTTTGTTGTTTTTTCCCCACACTATCCTAATCTTTTTATTAATTTTTTGGATTTTAATTATCTTATTTATCTTATTTATTTTACTTATTTATCTATTTACTTATTTTTTAATGTAAAGCGTCTTTGAGTACCTTGAAAAGCGCTATATAAGTTTAATGTATTATTATTATTATTATAACCCAAAAGGAGCAAGAAAGACACAAACCCATTGCCTATTACAGTACGAGACTAGATGCAGTAGATAGAGGACTCCACACATGTGAAAAAGGACTGGCAGCAGCTGCCTTCGCAGGAGAGAAAGCGACGTCAATAACGGCAGGGCATGAAGTCACCCAATATGTGTCACATGCAGTAGATGCACTACTCAGTAGAGGGGAATTGTCCCTAACTCACCGGAGAGTATCGGGATATGAGATCTTATTCAACAACCAGGATTGACCATTGTGAGATGTAAAGCTGTGAACCCGGCAGAATTAATGACGGCCCCAGAAGAAGGCCAACCACATGAATGTGAGAGAATGGTAGAAGAAGCAAAAGCTAGTGAAGACCTGCACCATGAACCACTGATGGCTCCGGACCACGTCATCCATTGATCCCCGCACAGGAAAGAGGAGAGCCGTATATGCGGTAGTATGACAAGGGGGCCATGGACATACCAAACGATCGAAGAATCGGCCCTAAGCCCAGGAACAAGCACCCAACAAGCAGAACTGGTAGCACTAGCGAGAGCATGTAGAAGGAGTGCAGGAGAAACCGTTAATACCCATATGCTTGTGGGGGAATATGGGCGAAACAATAGCAATTATAAAGTGCGCAGCACATACAGGCAGAACAGATCCTGTGTCAGCAGGAAACGATTATGCAGATAAAGCTGCAAAACAAGCAGCGGATTTGGAGTACTGGCCTACAGCAGATCAACAGGCACTTCTAAACGTAGAGGAAGTGGCATGACAAGACCTAATAGAGGCACAAGAGGCCTCTACAGTGTTGGAGAAGTGAGAATGGGAAAATAGAGGTCAACAGAGGTCATTTGCAGAGCATGGTGTAGGCCACTCTGCAAGGGGGGAAATGATGAGAGAAATAAAGAGACATTAGTTCATCCCAAAACTAACAGAACATGTTGCTAACATGATATCGAGATGCCAAATTTGTCAGGAGGTAAACATAAAGAAAGGTATACCTACACTACACCAGGCTTTATGCCACCACCGGTGGGCCCATTTACCCATTTAGTAATGGACTATGTAGACATGATCGATCGAGCAGAAGGCAAACGATACTGTCTAGTAATCATTGATAGATTTTCAAGGTGGGTAGAAGCATTCCCCACCACACATGTGGATTCCAAAACAGTGGCTAAAGCATTAGCAAGATACATCTTCCCCAGGTTCTGGGTCTGCCAGACCCTGAGCAGCGACAATGGCTCACATTTTGTGTCTGAAATGATAGGAGAAATTTGTAAAATTACAGGTATACAGCAGAAATTTTCATGTGTGTACCATCCCCAGGCAGCGGGTATAGTAGAAAGATACAATGGAACACTGAAAACTAAATTACAGAAAATATGTAGGCAAACAGGGATGCATTGGGTACAAGGTCTACCATTAGCACTCATGGCCATGAGAAATAGTAGGAATAGGTTTACCCATTTGACACCCCATGAGATGGTGACAGGAAGGGTAATGACAATCCCCACAATAAGACCGGAAAGTAGGGAAATAGGCCTGGAGGTATTAGAGGAGGAACTTCATAAGTATCTGTAGAGACTAGCCCAGGCTGTGAGGTCTGTCTATTACCAGGCGAAAGAGGCCCAGGGGCTAGCAGTTGATGACCCAGAGTTGCTGGTGAACCCAGGGGAGTGGGTCTATGTGAAGAAGTTTAAAAGAAAATGGAAGCAACCCAGGCAAAAAGGACCCTATCAGGTAATATTAGCCACTCCAACAGCAGTTAAAGTTAAGGAAATAGGACCATGGGTGCACTTAAACCATTGCAGAAGAGCTCCGGGACAGGAAGCCAAGAGACAGCCCAAGCAAAAAGAGTAGATGGAAGGGAAAGATGTGAATAAGTAAGCGGATGCTGTTTTTTCCTCTTATTTATAGCGTGGGGGTTCGCTGGAATAGCGGTGCTAATCGGAAAATAAATTATGAGTGAAAGAGAAAACAAGGCAGCAATCGATGAGGTGTAAATAACCATCAGATCAAAAACGTCTACGACGTAAGAAAAGCTAAGTTACTCACGCATAGCCTACATAGCGCTGTCCATAAGTTCTTAATTCCAACTTGCAAAAACTAGGCCTGCCTTTAAAAGTCTTGATATCAAAATGTGGCCAAGTTACAACTAACAATATTGCCTATCGTAGCTCACACTAAATAAACTAGCTCTATTCCAAAGTAATGCTATCCAAACTTTCCTAAATTATTTAATGCAACTTGGTCCTGTGTTTTTTCATCTCAGCATGTGAAGAGATTGTGGTCATTCAAACTTTAAATGTCAAATAACAAAAATGGCCTCATGGAACAACATATCATTTCAATTAATGTTTTAAACAGTTGACAAATAATTACACTCCAGAAAGGATATGTTTATACTTTGTTGTCAAGTTTACTTTAGAAAATGTACAGGTTTTAAAATGTTCGCTGCTGCTACAGATTTCTACGGTGGCCGAGAAGTGTCGAACGAACTGCATAACGGAAAACACAACTGCAAAAGCCACAACACAAATGCAAAAGTGACAACACAACTGCTAAAGCCACAACAAAAATGCAAAATCCACAACACAACAGAAGTGAGCAACAACGGATGTTGATAATGACTATTGTGCTTACTATTACTGTATTGCCTACATATGTGGAAGAGGAAACTTCTTGCCGTTTGGGAAGTAAGTGAAGCGTTGTTCGACAGCTAGCTGATTACTATCGCTATGTGATTGTCACAAATGAAGGTTATGCCTAATATCCGCGCAATGAAATTTGCCCTTCGATTTCTTCACTGCTATGTATGAGCATTTATTTTCCACTGTCAACGTTGTTCAATGTATTTATATTTTAATTTATATTTTTGTATTTATAACGTATCCTAGTTTTCCATCACTATTGCACAAAATTATAAATAGGCTAAGCAATGTACAGCCATGTTGACAATACAATAGCTAGTTCACAGGCAAAGAAGAATGCTTGGATGTGTTCTGTCAGGCGCACTGAAATGCAAAGCCACTGAGCGCCATCAGTTGCCGGCGTTTCTACTGCGTTCTGCGGTCGCATTTAGTCATCTTGACAGTGGAAAATAAATGCTCATACATAGCAGTGAAGGAATCGAAGGGCAAATTTCATTGCGAGGATATTAGGCATAACCTTCACTTGTGACAATCACATAGTAATAGTAATCATAGTCAGCTGTCGAACAACGTTTCACTAACTTCTCAAACGGTCACAGGGGTGCGTTTCCCAAAAGCATTTTAAGGCTAAGACGTCGTAAAACCCTTCGTACAAAGCTTCTTGAACTTTGGGTGCGTTCCCCAAAAGCATCTTAACTTAAGACGCTCTTTGAAACACTCGTAGATTAACGATTACTCCAGACCAGTCTTAGACTGTTAAGTGCGTTTTAGAAGCCCATGAATCACATACTTTATTTGATTTTTCATGTTAGTGTTCATTTCATTTTACGGTTACCATAACCACTGATTGTTTTTTTATAGTGATGTTAGATGCAACAATATTTACGTTTATTTATTTATTTTTAATTTACTTATTTTTATATATTTGGAAATTACCCAACAAGCCATTCCTTAAATAGCCCTATAAATAAATAAGTTTGAGACAAGTAAAATCAGTGGGAAAAAGATTTTATTTCAAAAGAAACTTTGACGTGCCTAACCGGCCATGTATTGGGCAATACAGTGGGGTTCGCGTCTCCCAATCTATCGCCCCTCCTCCTCCCGTATCAGCAGCACCACAGACAGAAGTACAGAGATGTAAAATCCAGGGATCAGAAAGGAAAAGTCCTGCTATGTGTTTCTTCCACCCACAAACTCGGCCATCTGATTTCACTAATTAGTTCCACATCCTTGCTGAAAAATTGTGCAAATTAGCAAATCCAGGTGATTGGAACTAAATACTGAGGAGGACTTTTTACTTTCTAAACCCGGATTTTACACTTCTGGTTAAGTAGCACTTAAGAGGTGACTGCGCGTCCACGCTTTAAGAACTGTTTTGGGAAATGTGTGTTACAAATTAAAGAACCATTGTAGAATCACTAGTTGAAATCGCACTTAACCCTAAGATTGATCGTTATCGGGAAACACACCCCAGGACGGTTCCTCTTCCACATATGTAGGCAATACTGTAATAGTCAGCACGTTTCATTATCAACATCCGTTGTTGCTCACTTCCGTTTTGTTGTGGCTTCCGTTTCATTTGTGTTGTGGCTTTTGCAGTTGTGTTGTGGCTTTTGCAGTTGTGTTATGCAGTTCGTTCAACACTTCTCGGCCACCATTTTTTCAAATTGAGCACATTTCGATTTGTTCCCCTCATCAAGTATTGTCTTATCTGAACAAAAACGTCTCCGACGTAAAAAAAAAGGCCAAGTTACTGACGCATAGCCTACAGAGTGCTGTCTATACGTCCTTAATTCCAACTTGCAAAAACTAGGCCTGCCTATAAAAGTATTGATATCAAAATGTGGCCAAGTTACAACTAGCAATATTGCCTATCGTAGCTCACACTAAATTAACTAGCTCTATTCCAAAGCAATGCTATCCAAACTTTCTTAAATTATTTAATGCAACTTGGCCCTGTGTTTCTTCATTTTAGCATATGAAGAGATTGTGCCTCATGGAACAACATATGATTTCAATTAATGTTTTTAACAGTTGATGAAAAATTACACTCCAGAAAGGATACGGTTATACTTTGTTGGCAAGTTTACTTTAGAAAATGTACAGGTTTTAAAATGTTAACTGCTGCTACAGATTTCTTTACTATTCACAAGCAGACATTTATATCAAGAAACATCATGTACAATAGAGAAAGGGGGGATGAATAAATAAATGTAGATAAAAATAAGTAATATTTGTAAAATAGCGTACATATAGCATTTTTACAAACGTATCCAGACATGTTTGTGGGTCAGATGATGGAAAATAAGTAATAGTACTAATTTTCTTAACATAATAATAGATATATTTGCAAACAGAATTTTGGGAACACAAGGATATCTATGCTCTGTAGGACCACACAGGTTTTGATAGAAATCCAAATATTCCAAATAAATAAATCTAAATAATAGATAATAATAATACATTTTATTCATTCTGTGCTTTTCATAGACCAAAAGCAGTGGATGCAGACAATTATTCAAACATGCCCTATAGTGTAGTAATATTTCTGTTACACATCTGAATCAGAGTATTTCCAGTATAAATTATTCTCATTTTGCAGTTTGATGTGGAACATACAGTTTCATTGACCACATTCTCTTGAGATGGTAAGATGAAGAAACACAGGGCCAAGTTGCATTAAATAATTTAAGAAAGTTTGGATAGCATTGCTTTGGAATAGAGCTAGTTCATTTAGTGTGAGCTACGATAGGCAATGTTGCTAGTTGTAACTTGGCCACATTTTGATATCAATACTTTTATAGGTAGGCCTAGTTTTTGCAAGTTGGAATTAAGGACTTAGACAGCGCTCTGTAGGCTATGCGTGAGTAACTTGGCTTTTTTTTTTACGTCGGAGACGTTTTTGTTCAGATATCACTTATTTTTGGTAGCTAACTAATGATGAACAATGCATGAAGATAATGACATCGAGAGAGACATGCATACAGAATAGTAGCCTACATGCAGTCCAAATAAATGCATGCAGACATTCGCATAACCACAACGCCCTCTACTGACGAGAATGATAACATTTCTCCCACAATTACATTAAAAGAGTTTGTAGATGAGCTGTATTTAATGTCTAATGGAATACAAAGAACAGCACCACCTGAACTATGGATCATGAAGAAGCATGTAAATTAATTAACCAAATCTATATGGAGACATGCATGCACAATAGGCTAGACGCAAACACATTGTAGCTGAAAGAAATACATACAGCCTAAAATATGGAAATACAGTTGTAAAATAGGCATATTACTTTTCTATAGAAATAACGTTAGGCTATTCAACACTGGCTTGTTGGATGCGTAACTTCAAGCTTCCATGTCTGGGCTATGAGTTGCCGAACTTCATAAGCACAGCATAATACCTTCGCAGTTTTTTTTTCCGAAGGTAAAAAAAGCTTGTTGGCTACCTTTTTAGCTTGTACCTGCTTCCTGACAAGCAGCTGACTGACGTTTCTCTGGCAAAACTAACGTTGGCTAACAAGCTTAATTGGACAATGCATATTTCCCAGGAATCTTAGCCAGCAAGAAACTAAGAAAGTAGCCTACCAGAGATTATTCTTCTGATTATAATTATAATTAAAAATGTTTGCAGTAAGAGTACCGTAGACTAGAGCAATGTTCGGAAGCTATAGTAATTTTTTTAAAGTGACTAACCATGAATCATATATGTTTAGGGAATTGGAGGTTTATAAATCCGATCTCTTAAGGGATTGCAGTTTATAGTAGTCTATCGTCAATCCTTAATGTAGCCTATTATCGTAAATTATTAATTTTCCTAGTAGTTAATTTTATGGTGACATTGTGTTATGTGTGAAAAGGATAAACTGAACAGAGCTGAAGTGAAGAAATGAATGAAGACATAACAAAGAAATGTTGGCCAAGGCGAGCGTTGAACGTTCTGATTCCATAGTGAGTCAGACAAGACCGCGGCGGAATTGACAGCACGCTCCATACAGACGAATATTTTTGTCGGCATTTGTGTGAGATTAAAACATGTAGGCAATGGCATTTTTACATTAATGCAAGAACGCAATGTTAACCGGATGATATTCTGGGTTTAAACTTTTTTCTTTGCTTGACAAATGGCCATGGGATGCCTGTTCCCATAACGTTAGCTAGCCTATTGCATTACTGTCGTGGTGTCCAGTGACTGAATTGTTTAACAGGCTACAAGTGAACAGTTAATATTGTAAAGGTGTCTTTGCCTTTGCAATAAAAAAACATTCTTGCATGAGAAAACCAGAACGTGTGCACACTGTTTGAGTCCAAAATGAAACTACACTTTAATATCAACCGGGCGAGGTATGAACCCATGTCTTTCGCAATACTAAGGCTTGACGCTAACCAGAAGACCAAAGGGGTATAATCACATGATATATGCTATTTGTCAGTGTTGGTCTGACTTTCACCATTTCACTGTAGTACAAGTGTAATAGGCTACAAGTGAAACATTGAACAGTAAATATTGGAAGCGTCTTTTGCCTTTTTTTCCCGGTAGTTAAATTAAGTGTTTGCAGCTACATTATCTGCAGAGTAGCGTAGACTAGGCTAGAGTCACATTCGGAAGCTATTGGTTTTTTTTTTCTTTTAAAGTGACTAACCATGAATCAGATATGTTTGGCGAAGTGGCGGTTTATAAATACGATCTCTTAAAGGATTGCAGTTTATAGCAGGTTATCCTCAATTTTGAATGTAGGCTATTATCATAAATTCTTAATTTTCCTCGTAGTTAATTTTATGGTGACCTTGTGTTATGTGCGAAAAGGATAAAGTGAACAGAGCTGAAGTGAAGAAATTAATAAATAAATAAATGTTGGCCGAGGCAAGGGGTTTCCACAGTCAGTCAGTCATGACCGCAAGAGCAGAGCGTAACACCCTCCCCAAACCAGACAAAAGCGAGCGTCCGGTTTGGCGAGGGTGTGATATAATACAAGTGAAACATTGAACAGTTAATATTGTAAACCTGTTTTGCCTTTGCAATAAAAATACGTTAATGTGTCAATGTGAAAATAATAACAGTCTAAGAAATTAAAAGTATTAACAGTTGCACATTGTTTTTGTAGAAAATACACATGCCCTGCTGGGCTCGAACCCACTATCCACTGTGTGAGAGGCTGCATTCTTAACCACTAAGCCACAGTAACTTCTTCGAAAGTATGAAGCCATTCGCTACATTAACATTAAAAAACATTAGTATGAAGCGTTTTTATTGGACGATAAGCTTGATGAGCAGGTATACGGACCATACCCTCAAATAATAATTCTCCCCATTGGATAACATCGCGAAGGAGGCAGGCAGTTTGGCAGGAAAATGGGAAGAATAAGAAGAAGAGGAAGAGGAAGGAGAAAAACCGGCAAAATAACCCAAGTTTGGGGCTTTATTGTGTGGATGTGTGAAGTTGTATCTGAATGCTGTGTGGTTACATGAGGTCAGAACATACAGAAGTTCATGTTTTTAAGGGCTGTGTGTCTATGGTCATTGTGGTTACTTCTGTAGGAAACCCTGAAAAGTGCCAAACTCTCTGTGCTGTATAGGTATGGGGCATGCCCCGCCAAGCCGTAACTTGGCGGATGGCATACCTGCCATCCCAATCGGTTGTGCGGTGTTTTGGTAAAAAACCAATCTGACTTTTACTCAAGACATTGTGCTCGTTAAGGAAGTGTAGAAGTCTTGTATTTATGATACTACATAGAATCTTCCCCAGATTACTGCTCACACAAACGCCTCGGTCGTTATTAGGGTCAAATTTGTCTCCACTTTTAAAAATGGGGGTTAAAAGTGTCCTTGATTCCAGATGTCAGGAAAATAGCTTACACACCAAATTGAACCGTTTTAGAATGGCTATCTTAATTTTTTCATTAGTATGTATCAGCATCTCATTTAAAATGCCGTCTGGTCCACATGTTTTTTGGGCTGCAGGATCTGTAGTTTTTCTAGTCATTCCTGTTCTGTAATGGGGGAGTCTAAAGGGTTCTGGTTGCCTTTAATAGCAAGTTCAAGTTTTTTCAATTTTTTGTAAATGCTTTTTTGTTCTGGGTTTTTTATATTTTTACCATTCTTAAAATGGTTCCTCCATATATCCCCGTTTTGAATGACCAGTTCTTCATGCTAGGGTTTGTTGAGGGAATTCCAGTTATCCCAGAACTTGTTGGATTTAATGGACTCCTCAATTAAAGTCAGTTGATCATTGACATGTTGTTCTTTTTTGAGTGTGTGCTTGTATTGCTTTTGGGTCTCACAATAACTACGGCGTAGATCTTGGTTATCTGGATGTTTATGTTTTTGATTGGACAATGTCTGGAGATTTTTTCTCATGGTTTTGCAATCACTATCAAACCATTTTTATTGTTTCACATTTTTTGGTTTTGGTTTACTTTTGGATAATATCAGATTGGATTTTAATTTTTTTCAAAAATGAAATTTATATTATTCACTGCCAGGTCTATTCCATCTTTATTGTGAGGATATGTGGTAACCAGAAAGATGTCTAAGAGTGATTGTATTTCTTGGTCTTTAATTGCTTTCTGGTACTCTTTTGTGCTGTTTTGGGCCCATCTCTAAGATTTGTGAATGTTGTACAGCTTACTGGGCTGTGTGGCGCCGTTGTTAGTTTCTGTCTGTTTTAGATACACAGTAATTTGGCTGTGATCTTACAGAGGGGTTAGTGGCTTGACTGTGATGGCTCTGAAAGAGAATGGATCCATATCTGTGATCAGTCAACGGTGCTGTTACCAAGAGGTGAGCTGTAGGTGTATCTCCCATAAGAGTCCCCTCTTAACCTACCACTGACGAAATACAGACCCAGTCCTCGTCAGAGCTGCAAGAGTTGTTTCCCATTTTTGTTAGTTGATTTGTCATAATTATTCCTGTGCAAATAAATGGGGAAATTAAGGTGGTTATGGACAATGGTTATGGTTGTCACCATGTGTGCTGATGACGGCTGGTTCTTCTCCCATCCTGGCATTTAGATCACCACAAATCAGCACATTTCCCT
This sequence comes from Synaphobranchus kaupii, assembly GCA_029718625.1. Classification (NCBI taxonomy): domain Eukaryota; kingdom Metazoa; phylum Chordata; class Actinopteri; order Anguilliformes; family Synaphobranchidae; genus Synaphobranchus; species Synaphobranchus kaupii. The sequence goes on from CM056384.1 coordinate 1,039,028, forward strand.
GGGCCTGGAAATGGCAGATCTCCTGTTCTATGTTAGTAAAGGAGTCCTCTTTAAAATAAGGAGATTCTGAAGGAGGGATATAAATAGCACAGAGGAAAATACTTTTTCTTGTGGAGATGATTTCCTTGTTAATTTTTAAGCACATGTGATATTCCCCTTTTTTGACAATTTCTATCGATTGTATTAGCTCTGATTTAAACCAAATTAATATTCAGCCCGAGTTCATGCCTTGAGTAACATTGTTAAATTTTACTGAGGGTACTACCAGCTCTTTGTAGCCTGAAGGTCAGCCAGTGACTTGGTCAGCTTTACACCATGTCTCCTGTAATATTATTATATCTATGTCTCTTATTTGTTTAATGAAATCAGGGTTTCTGCTCTTCATACCAAATGCTGAAGAGTTTAGGCCCTGAATGTTCCACATTGAAATACTTAGTGATTTCATTGACTACTTTGATAATTTAGTCATTTGAAAATGAGACAAACCTCTAAGTCTTTTTTTTTTTTTTTTTTGAGCAAATTAATAATACAGTATTTTCATTTTTTCATCAAAAGTGATTATTTTCCATACAAAATATAACAATATCAGAACGCAAACAAGTTATCACTCAATTTAACAATTTAATATAATTGTTACACATTATATAGGGTCTTTTGTCTCCTTACCACTGTATCTAGCCCATGAGATGGGAGCATATGAGGCTGAGCATATGCTGTATGTGTGCCAGCTCGTTGGGGGCGGGGCCTGCTTGTCTGCAGAGGGCCTGGGCGTAGCTCAGTCCACCTGGTGTCATGGTTTTGACCCTGTTTGCCTATGCGGTCGTTCTCCTTGGTGGCCACGCGAGGGCGCTGCTCATTTGGTAGATGCTTGCTCCGCCCTGCTGAGTTGTCGGAGCTTCGGTTAAGCCTTTACACCTGTTGCGTGGTCACCTGAGAGTTATATAAGCCTACTGTTTCCTTCGTTCTGGGCTTCGACATTAATTGTTAATTGTTCGTACTGTGGTGTTATTGTTGGCTGTGTGTTCTCGTACCATTTTGGCTACTCGCCTATTTTTTAACGTCTCTGTTGAGGCAGGGCTTATTTCTTACTGGCTTGGTAGTTGATTATCTCGTAGAAGTTTGGGACCGTAAAATCTCTGCTCTATTTTGCCCTTTTAGTGCTTTTCCTCCGTGTATGGAGTTTTGGGCGATTCTGTTCAGAACTGTAGTTCTGCTCGCTCTTCGGCACATTTCTTCCCATAGGGAGATCGGGTGTTTAGCTTCTATTTAGTTTCTTAGCTCTTAGAAGTATAGAGTAGTAGTTTCTCTGGTCCATTTTTCGCCTGTTAAGGGTTCTTATTGAGAGACCTGGCGTTTTGCTTCTACTCAATTCCGTGTTACTGTGAGCCAGTAAGTAGCCTTGGTACGTATTTCCCTGTTTGGTCCTTCCCGTGGACTACGTCTCCTTTGTTGTGAGCCAGGGTTTTTATTTGTATTTGAGAGGCTTTCGTGCTATTAAGTTTGCGTAGGTCTTTTATTGCAGCCGTCCTATACTCCCTAACTACCTGTGGGACGATTCTCTCCGGGTGTTAGCCTCCTAGTTTATGGAGCTTGGGCTATGTTGTGGACGTGTTTGTGTTTGACTGCGTGTTTGCTTAAAATAGCCTCGGAACGTTAAATCTCAGTTCCTGCTCGCCTCGTTTACATTTCACCTTACTGAGAGGCTGTCTGGCTATGTTGCGTAGGTCTTTTGTTGCTGCCGTCCTATACTCCCTAACTACCTGCGGGACGATTTTGTTTGGAACTGTTGTTCTGTTTTCGTTCTCCGGGTGTTAGCCTCCTAGTTTATGGAGCTTGGGCTATGTTGTGGACGTGTTTGTATTTGACTGCGTGTTTTATCAAACTAGCCGTGGAACGTTAAATCTGTTCCTGTTCGCCTCGTTACATTTCCTCTTCATAGAGAGGCAGGGCGCTTATTTTCAATTCATCTCGCGTTGGTCTAGCCGGTAAATGTCTGGTACTGCCTGTCCTGTTTCGTTCCTTTCGGTGCCTTTTCTCCTTGCATGGAGTTTGACGATTTTGTTTGGAACTGCTGTTCTTTTCGTCTTTTGGCGCATGTCTTCCTATACGGAGGATTGGGCGATTTTGTGGACACGTTTGTGTTTGACCGCGAGTTTGAGAGTAGCCTGGAACGTTGGATCTGTTCCTTTCGCCTCCGCTATTACTCATTCTATCTTATTATTTTGCAGTGTTTGTTTGTGTTTTATGTTTGTCTTTACGCTACTCGCCCGTTTCTGATTTGTCTCGTATCCGAGACAGGGCGTGTATTATGTCTGGCTGTTCTGATCCCTGTCCTTACGCTTTATTTGGCGTTTGACAGTTAGCCGGTTAGTAGCGGTTGTAGTGGTGTTTGTGTTCCTTGTCTTGTCTCCTCCCTTATCTGCGGGTATCCCGCCTTAGTGGCCTAAGGGCTTAATGATTCCCCTTGCTGCGTTTGGCTCCTCCCATCTCACACGTCACGCCCCATTACAGAATGTCGAAGCCATTACCGGGGCCAGCGGCTTTTTTCTGGGAATTTTTTTATTAAGAGGGGTTTAATGACTAACTTTGTGGTTGTGTCTTGGTTTTTGTTAGTATCCCTTGGGTTTGTTTTGTTTTCCAGCTACCCTGGTAGGTAGGCGCCGAGTGGGCCAGTTAATCATCTTTGGTTTCCCAGCGGCCCACTACTTTATTATTTTGCCTTTTTTATTTTCGGGGTAATCCTGGGTGGGGATTTTATCCCTGTCAGGGGTACGCATTCAAGGGCTTTGGTCTCGGTTTGTAGGCCATTGCCCTTGAGTTAAAGCGTTTAAAGTCGCCTCTTGCCCGGCACGCCTCATGAAGACTGATAGGCATAGTAAGGTTTTGGGTAGGTAGCCAGGAACCAGGGTGCTGAAGTTTTCTCCAGGGTACTTTTAGCCGGGCACTTATTTGTTCCACACCCCCCTCACCCTTAGTCCCACCCTCCCCTCCCTTCCAAAAAAAAAAAAAAAAAAAAAAGAAAATTTGTATATTTTGTCGGGTATTTCTCTCCAGGAACTTCCGCATGATTTTATTTCTGGGGTCGCCTGGGTCGCCCCTTAGTGGGGGGGTCCTGTCATGGTTTTGACCCTGTTTGCCTATGCGGTCGTTCTCCTTGGTGGCCACGCGAGGGCGCTGCTCATTTGGTAGATGCTTGCTCCGCCCTGCTGAGTTGTCGGAGCTTCGGTTAAGCCTTTACACCTGTTGCGTGGTCACCTGAGAGTTATATAAGCCAACTGTTTCCTTCGTTCTGGGCTTCGACATTAATTGTTAATTGTTCGTACTGTGGTGTTATTGTTGGCTGTGTGTTCTCGTACCATTTTGGCTACTCGCCTATTTTTTAACGTCTCTTTCTTACTGGCTTGGTAGTTGATTATCTCGTAGAAGTTTGGGACCGTAAAATCTCTGCTCTATTTTGCCCTTTTAGTGCTTTTCCTCCGTGTATGGAGTTTTGGGCGATTCTGTTCAGAACTGTAGTTCTGCTCGCTCTTCGGCACATTTCTTCCCATAGGGAGATCGGGTGTTTAGCTTCTATTTAGTTTCTTAGCTCTTAGAAGTATAGAGTAGTAGTTTCTCTGGTCCATTTTTCGCCTGTTAAGGGTTCTTATTGAGAGACCTGGCGTTTTGCTTCTACTCAATTCCGTGTTACTGTGAGCCAGTAAGTAGCCTTGGTACGTATTTCCCTGTTTGGTCCTTCCCGTGGACTACGTCTCCTTTGTTGTGAGCCAGGGTTTTTATTTGTATTTGAGAGGCTTTCGTGCTATTAAGTTTGCGTAGGTCTTTTATTGCAGCCGTCCTATACTCCCTAACTACCTGTGGGACGATTCTCTCCGGGTGTTAGCCTCCTAGTTTATGGAGCTTGGGCTATGTTGTGGACGTGTTTGTGTTTGACTGCGTGTTTGCTTAAAATAGCCTCGGAACGTTAAATCTCAGTTCCTGCTCGCCTCGTTTACATTTCACCTTACTGAGAGGCTGTCTGGCTATGTTGCGTAGGTCTTTTGTTGCTGCCGTCCTATACTCCCTAACTACCTGCGGGACGATTTTGTTTGGAACTGTTGTTCTGTTTTCGTTCTCCGGGTGTTAGCCTCCTAGTTTATGGAGCTTGGGCTATGTTGTGGACGTGTTTGTATTTGACTGCGTGTTTTATCAAACTAGCCGTGGAACGTTAAATCTGTTCCTGTTCGCCTCGTTACATTTCCTCTTCATAGAGAGGCAGGGCGCTTATTTTCAATTCATCTCGCATTGGTCTAGCCGGTAAATGTCTGGTACTGCCTGTCCTGTTTCGTTCCTTTCGGTGCCTTTTCTCCTTGCATGGAGTTTGACGATTTTGTTTGGAACTGCTGTTCTTTTCGTCTTTTGGCGCATGTCTTCCTATACGGAGGATTGGGCGATTTTGTGGACACGTTTGTGTTTGACCGCGAGTTTGAGAGTAGCCTGGAACGTTGGATCTGTTCCTTTCGCCTCCGCTATTACTCATTCTATCTTATTATTTTGCAGTGTTTGTTTGTGTTTTATGTTTGTCTTTACGCTACTCGCCCGTTTCTGATTTGTCTCGTATCCGAGACAGGGCGTGTATTATGTCTGGCTGTTCTGATCCCTGTCCTTACGCTTCATTTGGCGTTTGACAGTTAGCCGGTTAGTAGCGGTTGTAGTGGTGTTTGTGTTCCTTGTCTTGTCTCCTCCCTTATCTGCGGGTATCCCGCCTTAGTGGCCTAAGGGCTTAATGATTCCCCTTGCTGCGTTTGGCTCCTCCCATCTCACACGTCACGCGCCATTACACCTGGGTGCTGGACCTGCAGCTGATCTGGTGCTGGGCTGCAGAGGGGAGGGGCTGGGCCAGGTTGGCTGTGTCCTTGTGAGAAAGGTCCCCCCCTGTGTCTGGGGGATCCTGTGCTGCCTGTGTTGCGGGGGGTCCAAAGGTGGGCACTGTGGAGGGCGCTGTGCTGGGCGCTGTGGTGGGCACTGCGTAGGGCACTGTGGTGGCCACTGCAGAAGGCTCTGTGGTGGGCAGTGCTCTGGCCTCCGTGGAGGCATCCTGACTGGTGTTATGTGTTCCGGCCCAGACGTACGTGGCACTGGTCTCTGTGTCCTGGGGGCTCGCTTGTTGCTCCTGTAGGGGGTAACTGGATTTTGTCACAGGGCTGTGTTCTTAAGGGACTGAGAAAACACATGCACTGCTTCTCTGTAGAGATGTACATGGTGGAATAGGGCTGTGGGGACCGAGAGTTGGATGGTGGGCCAGATGAACATTGGGCCGCAGGGCACACTCCCTGGAGATGACTGCCTTCACCTTTTGGATTGTCTGGGGGTGGAAATCCTTTCTGGGCAGCAGAGTTGATACGACGATTCTTGAGTTGGGGAAGGTGTGCTTGGCCTTCTCTATCACCCCCCTGATTGAAGTTGCCACCCTCTCCTGCTGAGCACGTATTTTTTGGTTGATGCTAGATTGGATATCCCGGAGGGACCTGAGCGGGAACCTGGGACACTATCTTAACAGTTCGGGCATGAGCCCGAGTTACGGGAACTCCTGTGAGGTTATGTTTAGGGGTTGGGAAAAGGCTGATGCTAGATTAACAACCAATCACAGCAGAGAGTCCCTCCCAGGGTCCCACCCAGGTCCCTCCGGGCTATCCAATCTAGCATCAACCTATTTTGTGCCTGTGTGGATCAAATATGACTGGGGGAGTCAAGCCTGGATGCTGTGAGCAGCTCTAAAGCTTTTTTAGTGTTCGGACACCATATCTATCTTACTCTGTGTAATGAGGTGTGACGTGTGAGGTAGGAGGAGCCAAACGCAGCAAGGGGATTCTTTAAGCCCTAGGGCCACTAAGGCGGGAAACCCCGCAGTTAAGGGAGGAGACAAGACAAGGAACACACACACACCACAGCTACAGACCGGCTCACTGTTACACACCAATGAGTAGAAGCACAAATGCCTGGTCTCACAACAAGAAAACCAAACAAGGCGAAAGGGAACAAAGACTGCTACCCCATGCTTCTATGAGCAAAATAACTAAAAGACGAGCCGGAAATAACAAATGCCCTGTCTCGGCAACGAGACGCATAAGAACAGGCGAGTAGCATAATGGCACAAATACACACCAACGTACCGAAGCTACGAACCGGCACACTGTAACACGCAAAATAGTAGAAGTACAAACACCTGGTTTCACAGCAAGAAATCCAAATAAGGCGAAAGGGAACAAAGAACTGCTAGCCCATACGTCCACGTGCTAAGTAAATAAAAGACCAGCAATAATAAACGCCCTGCCACAGTAATGAGGCGTAAGAATAGGCGTGTAGCATAAAAGGTACACATAAAACACACAACCAACAAACACTGAAAACTAATACGAATTAGTATGCTAGGAGGCGAAAGGAACAGAGATCTGACGTTCCAAGGCTACTCTCAGACTCGCAGTCAAACGCAAACCTGTCAACAAAAACGCCCAAGCTCCATGTAAGGAGCCATACCTGGAGAACGAACAGAACTACAGTTCCGAACAAAATCGTCCCGCAAGTACAAAGGACGAAACAGCACAGCAGCACCGGAATTACCGGCTAAAAGACCGACCCGAGTTGAGAATAAATGCCCTGCCTCTTGGTAAAGAGGAATGTAAGGAGGAGGCGAAGGAACAGATATACCGTTCCGTGGCTACTTCCATAAGCTCGCAGTCATATGCAGAACATAAAGGGGTAAACGCCCGATCTCCCAGGAGGGAGAAACATTTTACAGGCGAGCCGACGGAGCACCGTCGTCCCATAACTTTACTAGCAGAAAGACTAATGCAAGCTTAACTAGGAAACACACGCCCTAGCCTCTCAGTAAGGGGAAATGTAACGAGGCGAAGGAACCGATAATTAATGTTCCAAGGCTAAATTGAGACTCAGTCACACGCAAACATGTCCACAACATCGCCCGGTCTCCCTATGGGAAGACATGTACCGAAGGGCGAACAGAACTACAGTTCCGAACAAAATTGCCCAAAACTCCATATACGGAGAAAAGCACAAAAAGACGAAAGGACAGCTGAAAATGATCAATTATCGGCTATCAGACTAGCGCAAGCTCAAACACAAATACACGCCCTGCCTCTCAGTATAAACAGAGCCCTAAAGTCAGTATGAAAAAACGCCCTGTCTCCCAGCAAACAGACTCCTCTTGCTTGCACCAGAAAGCGGCGACTGAAATGAGCATACAAAACAGGAATGTAACCTGAAAGCTCAAAGCACTAAGCCAAGTCCCGCAAAACTCCAACAAAGCACAACGGAGCAAAACGGTCTCCTTAAAACACTAGAACAACATACTGGCTAAAATATTAAAAGGGCTAAGTAAACCACACTCTAAACAGCACAAATAATGCCAAACAACACACCACAGCACTAACAACAAACAATCAATATCGAAGCCCCGAATGAAGGAAACGGAAGGCTTATATAGCTCACCGGCAACCATGTACAGCTGTGCAACGCTGATGAGACTTCTTCGCGAGAAGAAGGAACGGAGCAAAAACTCCACAAACGAAGCAGCGCCCACGTGTGGCGACCGAGGAACACGACCGCAAGGGAAAAAGGTCATAAACCATGACACTCTGTGTCTCGGGAAAAGCTGCTTCTCATCAATACATTTCCCATTGGAGTCAATGAGGAGCACTATTTCAGCCCCCTCAGAATTTGGTGCAAGGGAAGAAGATTGTGTGTGAGTTTCTGACGCTGTGGGTCTCTCTATCTCTCCCCTCACTCTCTCTATCTCTCCCCTCACTCTCTCTATCTCTCCCCTCACTCTCTCTCTATCTGTAAGGGGTGAGTGTAAGGTTCGGAGAACCAGGCGCGACAGCCAAGGAATCAGAAAGTGTATACTGCAGTAAACACCACAAAAGCAGACAGATCTGCACCAGGAAAGGGATAAATAAAACAGTGGGAATAAAATCTTCCGGCGTAAGCCAAATCAAAACAACCCCAAACGAGGACGAACTCGAGAATAGCGAGTAATAAACAACAAAAGAACCTCACACACTCAAACGAGGAGCGATAACAGGAGGTCAGAGAAAAACTAAAGAAAAACCCTGTATAAACAGGCGAGAGAACGAAAATGAAACTAGAACCTGTTACCTTAAGCTCTAGGTGAGAACGAGCTGAACCAAAAGGTAACAGGTAGAGGAGTATAAAGGATAGAGAGAGAAAAGGAAAGAAAAAGACTAAATAAATCTTTATCTTAACTCTTATTTGCTAACTCTTATTTTCTTATTTGCAACAACCAGAAACGTAGTGATCGAAATCCGATACCTTACCGACTTCGATGTCAAATAGCAAAGACAATATTGAAGCACTGAAAAGCGGAAACCCTGAGCTTATATAGCCGACAGGGAACTCAAAACAGGTGCGAGGAATAACAGTCGAGCAATAGCAAAACACCGGAACGGAAGATGAAAAATCCGATAGAGTACCCTGACGCCGCTAAATAAAAGAACGACCGTAGAAATAACCGGAGGCTGCCAGAAACCATGACACTATCTCTCCCCTCACTCTCTCTCTATCTCTCCTGTCACTCTCTCTCTATCTCTCCCCTCACTCTCTCTGTATCTCTCCCCTCACTCTATCTCTCCCTTCACTCTCTCTATCTCTCCCCTCACTCAATTCAATTCAAATTTGCTTTATTGGCATGACGTATGTACATATACATATTGCCAAAGCATGAAAGAATACAATAATCATAAACAGAGTAAAATATGTATGTGTGTGTGTGTGTGTGTGTGTGTGTGTGTGCGTGCGTGTGTGTATATGCTAACCTGTTTATGTGTACATGCTTTTATGAGTGTGTGCTGTATCATGTGAGTTAGTGCAACAATGAACATATCATTGAACTATAATTAAGAAAAGAATATACAAATACTGGGCTGGGGTAGATTAGGGTATCTGTGTTCTCATTTTCTCTCAGGCTATGGCAGACTGACACATATTTTGCTGCAATTGTTGCTGTATGTCCCTCTTCCTGTCATGGTTTATGACCCTTTTTCCCTTGCGGTCGTGTTCCTCGGTCGCCACACGTGGGCGCTGCTCCGTTGGTGGAGTTTTGGCTCCGTCCCTTCTTTTCACGGAGTAAGTAATCAGCGTTCACAGCTGGGATGTAATGCTGGTGAGCTATTTAAGCCCATGTTCCTTTTGTTCTGGGCTTCGATATTAATTGTTCATTGTGATTGTTTGATTGTTTGTTCTGTGGTGTATTTTCTGGTATTAGTTGTGCTGTTTTGTGTGCGGTTTATTTTGCCCTTTTAAAGTTTTAACCGTATGATTAGATCTAGGTTTTTAAGGAGACCGTTTTGCTCCGTTGTGCTTTTATTGGAGGTTTGCGGCACTGGCCTTTGTGCTTTGAGCTTTCAGGTTCAATTCCTGTTTTTTGTGCTCATTTCAGTCTCGGCTTTCTGGTCTGTCCTTTGTTTGTCGTTTTGCCTAGATCTATTACCTTTTACTAAGAGACAGGGCGTTTGTATCATACTGACTTTAGGGTTTTATTTATTCTTAGAGGCAGGTCGGTTATTTTCGATTAAGTTTGCGTTGGTCTTTTGCTACAGCTGTTCCTGTTCGTCCTTTTCACCTACGGGACGATTTTGTTCGGAACTGTAGTTCTGTTCGTTCTCCGGGTGTGTCCCTCCTTATATGGAGCTTGGACGATGCTATGGACATATTTGTGTTTGATTGCGCATTTATGAAAGTAACCATGGAACGTTATCTCTGTTCCTCCGCCTCGTTACATTTCCCATTATTGAGAGGCTAGGGCGTTTATTTTCTACCAAGCTTCTGTTAGTCATTTTGCTAGTAAAGTTATGGGACGACGGTGCTCCGTCGGCTCGCCTGTAAAATGTTTCTCTCTCCTGGGAGATTGGGCGTTTACCCCTTTACGTTTTCTGGATCAATGCGGGACTTGCCTATGTGGATGTAGTTATTCGGACTCTTCCCCCCTGGCGTATTTGCCTATGTGGAAGTAGCTATTAGGACTCGTTCCCCCTGGCTCTTTTCTGTTCCTGCTTCCTGGTCGTTGCATTTGACTGCGAGCCTATTAAACTAGCCATGGAATTTTATATCTGTTCCTTTGCCTCGTTACATTTCCTCTTTACCAAGGTCTTTTATTCTTTATCAAACTCGTGTTGGTCTTTTAGCCGGTAATTCCGGTGCAGCTGTTCTGTTTCGTCCTTTTTACTTGCGGGACGATTTTGTTCGGAACTATAGTTCTCTTCGTTCTCCAGGTATGTTTCTCCTTATATGGAGCTTGGGCGTTTTTGTTGACAGGTTTGCGTTTGACTGCGAGTCCCTGAGAGTAGCGTTGGAACGTTAGATCTCCGTTCCTTTTCGCCTCCTCGTATACTAATGCTTATTAGTTTTCAGTGTTTGTTGGCTGTGTGTTTTGTGTACCTTTTATGCTACTCGCCTGTTCTTATGCGTCTCGTTGCCGAGACAGGGCGTTTGTTGTTTCTGGCTCTTTCTTCTGTCACTTTGCTCGTAGAAGTATGGGAACCTTGTGCTCTGTTCCATTTGCCTTATTTGGTTTTCTTGCTGAAAACTTGGCGTTTGCGCTTCTACTCATGAGTGTGTGACAGTGAGCCGGTTTGTAGCTTTGGTATGTGTGTTCTTGTCTTGTCTCCTCCCTTAACTGCGGGGTTTCCCGCCTTAGTGGGCTTAGGGCTTAAAGAATCCCCTTGCTGCGTTTGGCTCCTCGCACCTCACACGTCACGTCCCCTTACACTTCCAACACAATTTGAATTTTATCCATGGGGGGTAGCTGGGAGAAGTTTGGGATTTCATTATCAAATTTCTCAAAATAATATTCTCAGATATTTAAAATTTTTTCACATTTAAGGAGAAAGTACATCTCTGTCTCAACCTCATCTGTCATACAGTGACCACATATTCTGTCCTCTTTGGGTTTCCATGATTTTTTATGTCTGCCTTTTTCTATGGCTAGACTGTGGTCACTGAGCCTGTACTTGGTCAGGATCCGTCTCTGCTTTGCATCTCTGACAGTGAGGAGATAATCTGCCAATTCATATTCTCTTTTTAGGGCCTGATAGCATTCTGATTTGTTTTGAGATTTTGTTTCAGTGTCCCAATGTTCCAAATAGGAGTGTTTTATTTCGTTTCATGATTTGGTTTACTCTAATTTGAGTTTGGTCAGCAGTGCTGGTCTGAAATTGATTTGCTGGTTGATTGATTGAACTTAGGTTAGTTGATTTCAGGACCAGCTGACAGAGGGCTGAGCTCTTTGGTGGACTTGAATGGAGATGTAGCCAAAATTTTAGGGATCTCTTTTGAACTGGTATAATTAGTGGACATCTGCCTAATTCTGCCCTGCTTGCATTTGTTGGAGTTTTCCTTAGAATTTTCTATATATTTCAACAGAATTCAGCGTGCAGGTCTTTGTTGGTTGTTTATCCCATTTAGTGTACTCGAGTTTACTGAGTGGACCCCATACGTCATATCCATATAATGCAATAGGCAAGATCACACTCAAAAATCTTACACCAAATTTTAATTGGAATTTCAATTCCATGGAATTGTCTTTTAATTGCAAAAAATGCTTGTCGTGCTTTTTATTTTAATGCATTCACTGCTGAATCAAAGTTTCCCGAGGCACTAATTCTCAGTGGTTGTAGTATAAAGAATGCTCTATGGCGGTGTTTCCTAGAGTGAAATAGTGTCTGGTTTCCTGACATCTGGCCTTCTTTTGGAAGATAACAATTCTGGTTTTTGAGAAATTTACTGCCAGGGCCCAGTTCTGGCAGTATTGCTCCAGGAGATCCAGGTGTTGCTGTAGCTTTTGCTCTGTGGGTGACAGCAGCATTAGGTCATCTGCATAGAGTAGAGATTTGACTTCCTTATTGTTTAGGGTGAGACCAGGCGCTGCAGATTGTTCCAGTTCTGATACTCTTACCAGCGATACTATTACGCCTCTGCATTTGAATGGATCTCTATGGGAATTGGGGGGTGGGACTAGATTTAGCTGTAAATTATGCTGGAACAGTATGGAATACATGATTGGTAAAATGTCTGTAAGTCATCAAGGGTCTGAGGTATCAAACGAGCCTAAAACCATCACTCTGCTGCCAGATATGCAGTAGATATGGATGGATCACTTTAAGGGTTGTTTCTCCTGCAAATTTTCCTATTGAACTCTATGGAAAAATAAGTCAGACCGTCAGTTGTTTCCTTCAGTTGCCAGTTATCAATTTAGCTACTTGATTAGCTTGAAATTGAAAAAATATATTTTTGTCCAAAATAAGACTCTGGAGGGTTTTTTCTCTCTGGAGAGTTTTTCAGTGTGTTCTCTAGGTTTTCAGATTGAAATGAATGTGAAGCATGTCTCACTATACTTAATTTAACACCAACAAAAAACAAATCTTATTAGGAGCTCATTTTTCTCATGTGCTCTCTCTCTATCTATCCCCTCACTCTCTTTCTATCTCTCCCCTCACTATCTCTCCCATCTCTCTGCCCTCTCTTCATCTCCTTTTCCTCCCTCTCTAACTCTCATCTCTTTCTTGCCCCCCCCCCTCCCCCTCCATTTCTGTGGTACTGATCCTTGGTACTTATAGCCAGAGGGCCGCAGAGTCAAACCCACATTTCAGGCATCTCAGGGGTGTGACCTGAATTAGAAACTGCAGCAACGTCCCCCTCCGAGGTTTCTGGGGGAGGAGCTGAGCTCTGAAAACATGTGCTTAATAATTAATCAATAAAGGCTTTAAAATAGCATGCGTGCTATCATCTAATGACCCTCATTCATTTTGAAACTCCTCTGGGTGCTGGTTTGTAAAAAACCTAAGATCCAATCACATAGGCTGCTTGGCAAATTGAGGTTGTTTGATTGGGCGTTTACCTATTTCCTTGCAGTGTGGATTTATTTTAGAAAGGTACAGGTTTTAAAATGTTTGCTGCTGCTACAAATTTCTTTACAATTCACAAACAGACATTTATATCAAGAAACATCATGTAAAATAGAGAAAGGGGGATGAATAAATAAATGCAGATAAAAATTAGTAATATTTTGACCAAGCAAATAGCGTACATATAGCATTTTTACAAACGTATCCAGACATGTTACCCTGTTAATGTAGCCTACTGTATATTTGTGGGTCAGATGATGCCAAATAAGTAATAGTACTTATGATATTTGCGAACGGAAGAATGTCT